>MSJE01000315.1:0-600000 GCA_001931935.1 Aspergillus aff. floccosus IMV 01167
GTTCGACTTCGAGATTCATTCCGGAGATCCTGGAGCAATTCAAAGGATGCGTGTCATTGAAGATCCGTGCTAGAGATGCGGATGTGCAAACATACCTGGCTGGCCATATGACACGACTACCACCATTCGTCCTGGAGAATCTAAATTTACAAGATAAAATCAAGGCCACAATATCCAAGGCTGTTGACGGAATGTATGTTTGATTCTCCCACTATTACAGAAACCATTGGATTTAACTTATCTTCAGGTTTCTTCTTGCTTCGCTTCATATAGACTCCTTAGCTCAAGAGCCTACGGAAGGACATCTTGAACGAGCGTTACAGAAATTGCCTAAAGGACTAGACGAGACGTATATGCAGGCAATGGAACGAATTGAAAGTCACGGGGGAGGCTCTAAAGAATTGGCGAGGAAGGTTTTGTCTTGGTTAACCCACGCAAAGAGATTGATGTCTACAGCCGAACTTCAGCACGCGGTCGCAGTCGAGCCTGGACAGCTGGAACTGAATGAGAAGTTCATTCCTACCACTGATATTATAGGCTCGCTCTGTTCAGGCTTGGTCACAATTGATACTCAGAGCGATGTCGTCCGATTGGTCCACTACACGACACAAGAATACTTCGAGCGAACGCAGAAGCATTGGTTTCCAGATGCAGAGACCGATATTACCAAAATCTGTGTTACCTACCTCTCATTCAACGTCTTTGAGAGCGGATTCTGTTCAACATATAACGGGTTTAAAGACCGGCTAAAGTCTAATAAACTCTTCAAATATGCAGCACAAAACTGGGGACATCATGCCCGCATGTCGTCGATTCAAGGGGATCAATGTATTTTGGATTTTCTTCAGAACAAGGCTAAGGTGTCTGCCTGTACCCAGGCCATGCGGGCTTTCGAATTTTACGTTCCAACGTATGAAACTCAGATGACAGGACTCCATGTCGCCGCATACTTTGGACTTGAGAAGTCAGCAGCGGCCCTCCTCGATGGGAGGCATAGTCCGAGTCCTAGGGACGTTGGCGACCGCACACCCCTAGACTACGCCGCGGTGAGCGGGCTTTGGGGGGTGGTGAAGCTGCTCCTTGAGGAAGACGCCGATCCTAACATTAGGACCAGCGATGATATCGACTACGGCCAGACACCGTTACACTATGCTGTTGGGAATGGGCATCAGGAGGTAGTGAAGCTGCTGCTTGACAAGGGCGCTGATCCCAACATTAAGACCGGCGACAATATCAACTTCGGCCAGACACCGTTACACTATGCTGTTGGGAATGGGCATCAGGAGGCAGTGAAGCTACTGCTTGACAAGGGCGCTGATCCCAACGTCGAGGATAGCAGCCTCTATAGCCAGACACCGCTACACTATGCCGCAAAGAACGGGCATCAGGAAGTAGTGAAGTTGTTGCTTGACAAGGGTGCTGATCTCAACATTCGGGACAGCCACTGCAGCCAGACGCCACTGGACTATGCTGCGGAGAACGGGGATCAGGAGGTAGTGAAGCTACTGCTTGACAAGGGCGCTGATCCCAACGTCGAGGATAGCAGTATCTACCGCCAGACACCACTACACTACGCCGCGAGGAACGGGCATCAGAAGGTAGTGAAGCTGCTGCTTGATAAGACCGCTAGTCTCAACATTATAGACAGCTGCTATAGCCAGACACCACTGCACTACGCCGCAGAGAACGGGGATCAGGAGGTAGTAAAGCTGCTGCTTGACAAGGGCGCTGATCCCAACATCAAGAATTGCAGCCTCTACAGCCAGACGCCACTGCACTACGCCGCAGACAACGGGCATCAGGAGGTAGTAAAGCTGCTGCTTGATAAGGGCGCTGATCCCAACACCAAAAACAGCAGTGTTAACGACTACGGCCGGACACCGCTACACTACGCTGCGAAGAACGGGCATCAGGAGGTAGTGAAGCTGCTGCTTGACAAGGGCGCTGTCTCAACATTCGGGACAGCCACTGCAGCCAGACGCCACTGGACTATGCTGCGGTGAACGGGCATCAGAAAATAGTGAACCTGCTGCTTGAGAAGGGCGCTGATCTCAACATTATGGACAGCCGCTGCAGCCAGACACCACTACACCACGCCGCGAGGAACGGGCATCAGGAGGTTGATGAAGCTGCTTCTTAGAATGACAGACTGCCCTATCAGACGATACTCCATCGTGACCAAGTTCGCGTTGGCCTTGTGGTATCCCACGATACAGAACCGTTTTCCATTACAGTGTGCATCGAAGGACAACTTGAAGTAGCGTGTTGGGGAATACTTCGGTTTGGGCGTTCGGCTGACGATTCAACCAGATGTCCCTCAGTCCACATGTCACCATGTGCCAATTCGAAAACACCTTTAGCAGAGATCGCGAAGACGCCAAATAATGAAATAGCAAATATAACTGTCGGTGCATCAGAGACAAGGTTCCACAAAATGACATCATCGGATGTACATCACCCTCTTATGAAGAACCCAAGAAGAGACCCAAGCCTGGAAGCTGGAAGACAGAGGGGCCAAGGAAACTGCGCGCGGAGGTTAAAACAGGCCCTGATGACTATACGATTGGTTGGATCTGTGCATTGCCCCTTGCGATGGCTGCAGCAAGTGCGATGCTCGATCATGCCCAGAGGGGTATTTCAGTATGACTATGGGAAGACCACTGCAAGCGATCAATTCCTACAAACGGGAGCTCTGAAAAAACCACCACAGGCGCTCATGAGAATGGTTTAGGATGGACGCAGAGTACATAGTCTATGGGGGCCGATTAAGCCGTTATCTGGCTGATATGGCAAAGAAACATCACAAATGCTGGAGTTTACGCACAGTGGCCAAGATGAAGTCCGACTCTTTAGCGCCGATCATGATCAGCTAGCATCTGCGCTCACCTGCGACACTTGCGATCCCAGTAAATGCATCCCTCACAAACCTCGGAATATCAACACACCGGTCGTTCATTATGGCCTCATCGCCTCCGGGAACCAGGTTATGAAACATGGTCCAACCAGGGATCGGCTCGCAAAAGAATTGGGAATCATTTGCTTTGAGATGGAGGCAGCTGGATTAATTGATAATTTTCCATGTCTTGTCATTCGCGGCATCTGTGACTACGCAGACTCACACAAAAACAAGACCTGGCAGAAATATGCCGCTGCGGTTGCTGCTGCATATGCTAAAGATCTTCTTGTTATGACACCTGCAAGGCAGGTTGAGATTACACCTAAAGCTGCTGGATTCTAATCATTCTTGGGATAAGTGAGCAGTTCCCAGCGCCTCACATAACGATACCAGAAGGTTGGAAGCTACCTCTTGTGCCATTCCTGTATAAAGCGTTCGTCGACCCTGGGCGGCATTAGCACATTACGGGCGTGCACATGTATAATCCTGGCCGGTATTTCTATAGCTCGTTGATAGATACCTGTATAATAAACTACAGTGATCTGAACTAGAAAGTGGGGAGGGGGTCCAAAAGAAGTGGGGGACGGAGGGCTATACATTAATAGAATTAGCCTGCTTCACATTAAGGGGTGAGAATGAAGTTAAAAGAGTATGGAGATCTAGGTGATTTCGAATAGCACTGTATATTACCACATATCCGTGTTAAAGCAATGCCAGGCTGATTGGGTTTAGCTGTTGTTCAAGCGTTGTATGAGGAAGAAAGTCTTCAACGAACGCGTGTTGCCATATATTTTTCATAGCCGCCGAATTTACGTCATTCAGAGGATGGACCCAATAATCTAGCACAGTTAAGAACAATGGTACAAATGATAAAATAACCGAAGGAGAAAAACAACTTGCACTTTTTGTGTGAAGGGAGAGCCTCCATTTTCTCTGCCATGGATAAGTCTAGTAATATAGTAGCGGCATATCGACATATACTCATTGTTGTTAACTGTTCTCTAAAGCTATCATGTCGAACTCGGCCAATCGAAGGCGTGCTTTAGAGCGGACCAAGTGCAGAGAGACTCTCTCGAAATATCTGGGTACATATGTTTGCCATTCTCTTATCCTGTGTCAAGTTTCTAACTGTGAATGAAAGAATCAAGCCTATCCATCTTGGTGTCTCCGTCGCAGGTGCGCCTGCAACCACTGCCCGGTGACGGCTATAGATGGTGTTACAAGCAGCATCGCCAGCATCTCTTTGCAAGGCAACTTAGCGATCTTTCCACAAATTCGTATATCGAACTGTGTAGTGCTTTGCACCTGGGCGAGATTTGGGCAATACAGACAGGCGAGCAGGAAGATTTGAGACCGAAGAGCCCAGACGATGATCACCAACAGTCATACCACGATATGCACCGGCGGCTGTCGTGTCTAGAAAGGGAGAATGAGGAGTTGAGGAATCGTCTTCTCTTACACAAAAGAAAGGAAGAGTGGCTTTGTCATTTACTAGCGAAGCTACAGAATGGGCTTGGTATAATGGTAGATTTGATTCAGCAGCCAAGACATATCGATTAATCTAATTTCCTCTGCCATTTGTATACAATAGCTGGCTAAAGGATGGTACAATCTCTATTCGAAGTGTCATCCAATGAAATGCCAAATGAACGGAGAAATTGCTTTTCGCAAACCGCCACTCTCTCGGATGCCTCCCTCAAAGCCCTTTGCATGGCTGTTCCGGCTTTCCGTGCACTATAGGTAACTGACATGAACGCATGAGGCAGGTCTTGGTGGAGTGATGCTGCTTGTAGTGCATCACGGAGTAGCCGATACGCCTCTCTTGTCTCCTCAAACAGTCCCATCATGGCATGGTGCGTTTCCTGGTAGAAAGCCACTTCCTCGCGAAGGCGCCCAATCTCACGATATAAGTCCTCGGCGGTGGGAGGTTGTTCGGTCTTTGTCTTTTGGAGAGAGCCTGGAAGGCGATCGATATTCACCGTACTGCCGCCATTTTGGAATATGATATGATCCAACATTGTGAGCTCCATACCGACGACGTGGGTAGATTGAATAGACTTGGATTATAAAAGTATTATTGTGGATGTAATTAGCTTTGTGGGAGAGAACTACTTCTATTGAGGACGAGAGGGTAATACATAAATAGTGCTAAAGGCCGCCCGCGGAAGTAAATTAACGAATCATAAGTCTCTTGCAACGCCACCGCCGATCCCTGGGCGTATCGTCGCACCTGCATTAGCGTGCCCTAAATGTAGGGGGCTGCAGCGCGACCATTGGGTCTGGTCGTTGTCGAGGCTGATTCCGATTGAGAAGATGGAAATCATCAAGAGTCTGCGTTGGCGGATGGCGGAGAGCCTGCATTATTTCAGCCAACAAGTATACAGAAAGAAGTCAACCCACTTACCTGCTCAACACCTGGAATGTCATCGTGGGTTTTAAACACCCACTGACGATTTTCGCTGTCAACCAAAACAACCATCGCTCGCATGTGAAACGCGTTGCAAAGCTGGCGAAACTTGCGGAATACTGTTTTCCGGCGTCGCCCTTCGCCACACTTTGGTGTTGGGGAATCCATTTTTGTACAGTGCGATGCTGTGACAAAAGGAACTTTGCGTCAAAGTGAAAATGAGAAGGGGATGAGTTGCGCTTTATACTTGTGTAGCCGCGGATGCTTGGAAATCATGCTGCCGCCCACGCATTCCATAATTATCTACCAACCAATCCGTACGATTTGTCGCCGTCTTTATTTAAGTACAGCATGTAGCCCATGTCGCCCTGCCGACTTTTTCCAGCAAAGGTAACGGTGTATAGAGGCCTAACATCTGCGAACAGCATGTTAGACATCACCCAACTATATGCCAGCTGCTTAGGAGGCATTGTCCTCATCCTTTTCCTTTACCGAGTGAGCAAGATCTTCTACCACACTAACTCAGCTTCCTTTCGTGGTCAACGCCAGGTATCGGCGTCTTTAGCAAGAGCTTTCATGCGGAAGCTTTCCTTTCTCTTCCTGAAGCATATTGTCTACCCCAGGCTCTTCAGGCGCCGTTCTAGGCTATGGGTTCTGCTCCAGACGATCTACTGGGCGGCGACACTGACATGCAACTTTATCTTCACGCCCTCCCTTGGAATCATAGGTGCACGGGCTGGTAATATGGCCATTGCCAATCTTATCCCGCTCCTTCTCGCTGGCCGACTGCATCTTGCTGCGGATCTGTTAGGCATCCCTATCCGGTCGTACCTTCAATTTCACGGAACGTTTGGGGCAATGACGATGGTACAAGCAGCCATACACTCTGCCATTTCCATACGCGAGAGAGGCTGGGATCCTCAAGAGCCAGTGCAGTTTTACGGTCTTTTAGTGAGGTATCTGTGAGTTGTGTGCGGTCTAATCTAACCACTGGCAGGCTGTCTCCGCGATCTCCCTCTCAGCGGTCCTCCTCCTCATTCGCAAGTGGATCTACGAACTGTTTCTCAAGTCTCATTATTGGATAGCAGTCTTGATACTGATCGCTCTCTGGCGTCATGCATATCTTCAGCGGGCATTCGCGCGACTTTACCTAATCATTGGCAGCAGTGCCTTTGGTCTGTCGACCCTACTCCATTGGATGCTCCTCTTCTATCGAAATATAACCAGTGCAAGGTTCGGCTCTCGGGCATGCGTGCGCAGAAAACATGCCGGTGCAGCGGAACTTGTGATACCGGTTAACAGACCTTTCGTTGCTCGGGCTGGAATGACGATTTATATTTGGATGCCAGGGGTCAGCCCCTTATCCATTCTCCAATCGCATCCGTTTACCATCACCTGGTGGGAGACGGATGATGAAGGACGAGCAAAAAGCCTTTCACTCCTCATACAGAAAAGAAATGGCTTCACTAGACGTCTTCTCGACCACAGCGCCACAGAATTTCTAGCATGGATTGATGGTCCATACAATAAATCACTGAACCTTGGACAGTATCAGAGAGTGCTTATGGTGGCGTCGGGAAATGGCATCGTCGCACAGATTCCCTATATCCGTGAACTTTTGGATTTAGATCCCGACGTCGAGCGCACCATTTTTGTGGCCTGGGAAGTCGACGACGCTGGTAAGTACCATCCAATGCAGCAGGCCAGAGTGCTCACGGTCAGTTAGCCCAACTTGACTGGGTATATCCATGGATGGACGAACTTCTGGCCAAGGACAAAGGCAACTATGTAAGTCGGCGGTCAAGGATATCCGGAGGTCCATGAAGCGAGGACTAACCGAATAGATACTACGTTTTGGACTGTATATGCCTGGAGAAGTCACCGACAATAGTCCTCCCCAGCCATGGAATAGCCAGCATCAGCGTATCTGGAAATTACATGGTCGTATCAATCCTTGGAAAGTTGTCTCACAGGAGTTCTGGAAAGGCAAAGGCAGTGGCCTAGTGACAGGTATGGAAACAAAATAAGTCCGCTTATACTTCTCGATGGCTAAACGTCGTAGTGTCTGCACATGACACTATCCGACAGGATATTAGAAAGGTTGTTCAAAGCGAGATGGAGGACATCGTCGACTTTGTTGAGTTGCCTTTCCAGCCGGCAGGCGATCGTAAGGTTAGGAAGCTACAGAAGAGCCCACCTTCAAGTAATGTTTGAGAGGGTACAGTTACAGGCGGATGGGAGTGGTTATTTTGTTAGTAGTATCGTCTATTTTGCATGTGTACTATTCATACGCTGCCTCACATATGGTTCCTCTCTCGTTAAGACTCGCTTGCGCGCACATTTCTTTTAGATTGTCACGTCTAGCAATAACAATAGAGAATTTTCGAAATGTAATACTTACGTTGATCATTCAACCACTCACCGTCTAATATTAGAATATCATTAGGAGCACATCTTTCTTATATCCAGGCTAATGGCGCGCAGTAGCGATAAAACAGGTCCTTCCTAAGTTCTTCCTCCGCGGCGAATGGAACACTCGTGGTTCAATATAACAAAGACGCAAAACAGGAGATATGAAGCTCAACCTTTCCCTGTCCATCCATTATTCTCTTACATTCAGCCAAAGTGCGACACTGTGTCCATTCCTGCTCTTTCCATGGGGCCCCAGGTAGACCTTGATGCAGCAGACTAGCTAGGTGCTGGATACATTCCATCTGCCTCTCTTCAGAGAGCCCGTCACTGCAATCGTCACACAATGTATGAATTTTTAATCGACGCTTGGCTGCAGGAATATATGCCATGGTGGCTTCGACTGAAGCACCTGGACCATGAGGAACAAATCTAAGCTCACGGTGGCAGGATTCACTGGCCTTGCAGCAGAGGCAATGCCACGAAATGAACCCAAGCATTCTAGAATAATAAGAGTCAGAGACATTTATTTCCTAATGGGACATGTACTTACTCTTCGTCTGGTGCCTTGTCGGAGGATGTAAATCGCAAGTTGTCAGAGTAGAGTTGCGAGGCTTCCTCCAGTTTTGGTTTTATCAGGCTAGTATATAGCAACACCGTTCTATGCAATATATAACGTCCTACTAGCAGAGACCGTATCGATTTATTATTTAAAAATAGAAAGGATAAAGGGGAAATATTCTAAGCTCTTGTTATATTGTAACTTTGCTACAATGCACATTTGTACATTTGAACCCTCATGCCTTATAAGCGCTCACTAGCGCCACACTAGATTCTAATGCACGCTCAATACACCACCACAGAGAAATGTACCATAGTGAGAAATCTATTCTTATTTAAATCGAATCCCACTCCCTTCTTTCATCCAAGCCATCTTAATCTCTTTCTCCGTCTCCTTGATCGCCACGCTTTCCGAGTGTATATTACTGTATCCTCTGGGCCTCCGGCTACTGTACGTCATGGATCAGAAATCGCTTTCCTTAAGCGCTGTCCCTGACATAATTCGTATGCAAGGTCTATCAATTGTATGCCTTCTATCTACCAGGTGGTATAAAGACTATGGCTGACTGTCTGAAGGCGGATATCAAATGTCAAGCCGATGGACACGCAGGTGTTCGAAAGGCTGATATCATTCACCCAATTAATTATTTGGAGCGGAATTCCTTTCTCAGCAACTATGGGCCAGGTTGCTCTATTGTGGCTGCGTGGAAAAGTTCAGCTGTAGAGCTTTGCCACACGGTATGTACGTTATTTGACATCTATTCGACATTCCTCTCGAGCAATTATCCGCTGACCTATATCCAGCACCCGTACACGGTCACTATCGACTCGCGCGAGATAGGAAGGCTAGGCCATGAGGGCAAACATGCCTGCTGGCTCGGGGCATTCACTGCAGAGGTACAAACCACGCAGGGAATCACTGTCCGCCTGGGAAAACCGATCTGATTTGGTGTCGATCATCTGCAGTCAGACCAGTGCGCGGGCAGTAGCCGATGACCGTTGGATCAATGAGACTGTCTTACTATGTAGCTCTTTGAGATAGGCAAGCAATTCATATCTTTCTGTTCAGCTCCTCACTCTGCTTAAAGGCTATAACTTCCCCGCTGCCCGTGGATGAGGATCAACATAGTTGACTAACTTTGTGTATGAGAGGCAAGCGTTCACACGGCTCAACTTGCACAAATCTAGACGCAGAATTGATGTTTGGACAGAATATCTTACGTGGCTGAATCGTGGAATAAGACAAATGTTGTTGTCAGCGTTAATGTGCATACTATGGATATAATACTGAAGAGCTGTGGACGCAGTGTCTTGCGGATACTTATGCTCGTGTCCAGAGGAGGTAAAACCTCTATTGAGTAAACGCTTGAGTTCAAGCGACGACACCATGGCCTGTACGGCGCTGTCGCAACGCAGCTGGCGGCGACACTTTCCGTTTCTCCTCGATGACCGAGCGACCAAAATCAATGAACACCACTCGCTGGACTTCCTCGTTCCACAGCATGTTTCCTGGTCGTTGGTCCTGATGATTGACACCGACCTCGTGGATCTGGGATCTTGTGCGAGCAATGTGCGTATTGAGGTCCCGACGACTGACATCTCTAAGCTAACTCCGCCGTATGCCATCAACGACATATAAATGATTGTGCAAGTGTGCACTTGGATGTTTGAGATCAACGATCAATCCGCAAACCTGGCCATGAAGACATGCTTGTGTACAGTACGCGCGGTTTGGGTGTCTGTATTCATTTCGGGTACTCCTGATGGCTTTGACTGCGACGTACGTCGTTTCCTCCGCTCCAAATGTCCGGTCGGCGAAGGAAGACGGGGCTGCTTGTTGTTTGACTCACCTCGCGAGTCCGCGCGATCTGTATTGTTGATATTAGCGCGGCGCTCGATATATCGAGCGCCGGAGGGGTCTGTTTTCTCTCCGACCCGGAGATCAATTCAACTATATTGAAGTTCAGAACCGGCGCCCGGGTCTTTGCTCTTTTTTCCTTTGCTGTGCCGTATGCCAAGAGCGCGCTAGTCCTGATAAGGAGAAGCTTATGATAAGACTCAATACCTGGTGAATGATACCTACGGTACCATACCGTACAAAAACGATCAAGTATACGAATCCTTGCACAGTGCATGACATCGTCTCCAGTGGCTGTGGCGCTCTGGTGGATGGCGATTTGCAACCGATTGAAGTGGCTAGAATCTTCTAGACTTGCAGAAATTAAAATATAAGGCTCAGCTATCCCAGGCCCTCTCTTTAAATGGAGATTAGAAATATTAGGAGATTGGATTGTGTAATTTAAAGCCGAATCAATCGGAAGTTGCACAAAATCTAATAACGAGCACCCGACAGGCCGGATACCCAAGGGCAAGTACATCATATTGATAGCACGACGCCCAGGTCCACGAAATTCAGGAGGAAGCCACATGCATGGCAAGACTAGTCGGGTGAGATTGTCGAAGCCATTTTTGATCGTGGCTGTTGACCGCACGCGCTGAGTTGGAACCCCCAGGTGTGAACCCAAAGATCAGGACACGTCCAGATTGGCAGCCAAGCACTAAGGCTAATCCAGATTGACCTACAGCCGAACAGGTTGGGCGATATGTGGGAGGCAGCCACAACCAGTTCTGTGAGCGCCATGTGATCCAGAGCCCATCAGAGCTGATTCCGTAGCCGTGATATTGAAGGGTTTGGGACTCTTGAGTGGCAGACAGCGACTGGGATACTGAAGCAGCAATGTCTGTCGAAGTCGTGGGTACCGGCGGGTTGTGAAGGGCGACAACTCCCAAGTCAGTGTGAAGATAAGAACCGGTGGTGTGGAAAGAAAGGCTGCCTCCCCTATAATGGCCCTCCAGCGTCTGCAGGCAGGCGCCAGTCCGCGCATCCCAGATCTTGATCGTTCTGTCGTATGACCCGGACGCGACGCGGCTGCCGTCGTGGGAGAATACCACTGAGCTGACTGAGTCATCATGGCCCTCCAGCGTCTGCAGGCAGGCGCCCGTCTGCGCATCCCAGATCTTGATCGTCTTATCGTCCGACCCGGATGCGACGAGGCTGCCGTCGTGGGAGAATACCACTGAGCTGACTGAGTCATCATGGCCCTCCAGCGTCTGCAGGCAGGCGCCCGTCTGCGCATCCCAGATCTTGATTGTCTTATCGTCCGACCCGGATGCGACGAGGCTGCCGTCGTGGGAGAATACCACTGAGCTGACTCTGTCATCATGGCCCTCCAGCGTCTGCAGGCAGGCGCCCGTCTGCGCATCCCAGATCTTGATCGTTTTATCGTATGACCCGGATGCGGCGCGGCTGCCGTCGTGGGAGAATACCACTGAGCTGACTAGGTCATCATGGCCCTCCAGCGTCTGCAGGCAGGCGCCCGTCTGCGCATCCCAGATCTTGATCGTCTTATCGTACGACCCAGATGCGGTGCGGCTGCTGTCGTGGGAGAATACCACTGAGTTGACTCTGTAATCATGGCCCTCCAGCGTCTGCAGGCAGGCGCCCGTCTGCGCATCCCAGATCTTGATCGTCTTATCGTATGACCCGGATGCGACGCGGCTGCTGTCGTGGGAGAATACCACTGAGCTGACTCTGTCATCATGGCCCTCCAGCGTCTGCAGGCAGGCGCCCGTTTGCGCATCCCAGATCTTGATCGTCTTATCGTATGACCCGGATGCGGCGCGGCTGCCGTCGTGGGAGAATACCACTGAGCTGACTATGTTATCATGGCCCTCCAGTGTCTGCAGGCAGGCGCCCGTCTGCGCATCCCAGATCTTGATCGTTCTGTCATATGACCCGGACGCGACGCGGCTGCTGTCGTGGGAGAATACCACTGAGGTGACTGAGCCATTATGGCCCTCCAGCGTCTGCAGGCAGGCGCCCGTCTGCGTATCCCAGATCTTGATTGTCTTGTCGCCCGACCCAGACGCGGCGCGGCTGCTATCATGGGAGAATACCACTGAGGTGACCCAGTAAATATGGCCCTCCAGTGTCTGCAGACAGGCGCCGGTATGCGCATCCCAGTTATTTCCCATTGGCGGAGCGATGAAAATATTATTAGGCCACTCCTTCTGGAACAGCTGCCTAATCAGACTCTGCGGTGGGCTAAATACCAGCGCCGATCCGTACGCCTGGAGAGGGTTGTCCTCGATTGCGCCTCGATGGTAGCGTATAAATCGGTATGCATCCTGGACGAGCGTCTGCAGTTCGGGCACCCCTGATCGCCCCTATAGTGCCATTAGAGCACTACCATAGACATCGTGGCCAACACATACCCTTAACATAAACTCGAGCTTCTGGGTGGCCAGTATTCCCTCTGTCATCCCTCGAAGAAGACTCAACGCCTCAAGCCAGTAGAGATATTTCTCTCGGAGAAATTCATCCACCGCGCTGTAATCCTCCCTTCTCCCATTCGATGTAGATGCTCCGGCACCTCCCTGGCCAAACAATGAGCGAGATATTAGAAGTATAGCAGAGCGGTATTACCTGATACAACCCACCAGCCTCCGTGAAAGATGAATCTCCTCCCAGCAGTCCAAAAAATAAGCAAACTAGTCGCAGGCAGTAAAGATAGAGCACGCGCAGGAAAGCTTCTACCGTGGCACACTCTTCCAGATGGTCTACCCAATAGATACATGAGTAACCCACTGCCGCAAGAGGATCTGGCGTAGGCGGTCTGGCCTGGTCGATGGGAGTACCAAGGGCATGCAGGCTATAGATATCGCGTCGTAATGTCTTATGCATGGCCTGTAGGGATTGCGTGAGCATACGGCGGTGAGCAGCCGGGAAGCCGGAGGGGAATATGCTCAGCCCTGCTTGTTCGATCAAATAGTCCTTGGCAGACTGGTGGACAAAGTATACTATTGAGTCACGAACCGTGAGGAAGGAGCCGCTTCTCTTGATCATTGTTTCTATATCCTGAGCGTTTCTAGCGATCTCGTGTGGGAGTCCAGACACCACGCCCAACTCCAGTAGCTGAAGCGGTCGATAAGCCAGTGCGGTCGCCGAGAGAATCAGCTGGCAGGACTCTCTGTCTTCTTTCGCCAATCGTTCCATCTGGTTGATCATTCGCCGATACAGGTCGTCCAATCCTCTTGGGACGTCGTTCACCACTTGCCTTACCTTCCAGCGGTCGACATGCTCGAGTTCCTGGATGACAAGAGCCACCCAGAGAAACGTTCCTTCCGCTTTCTTCTGGAGGGTCTGCTGCACATATTCCAGCAAGGCATTATCATCTCGTAGAGATTCAAGCTCCGCTAATCTGTTTGTAATATAAGCCCCGATAGCTAGAGCCACGAATTCTGCATTCTCCTGCAGTTCCAAGCTTAGTATGGACTGTGATTCTTGAAGCCGTGTTCGCTGCTCAACATGATTCCGGCTAGAAATAATCCATTTGACGTGTGGGAACTCCTTCGTCCCTTGGAGGATAAACTGTAAGAGCTTGTCCTGGTCGTGCACACATTCATCAAGAGCATCAATCACGATGTAGATCCTGTCTGAGTTGGCCTCACGCAAGATATTCAAGAATATAATGCACAGTGCAGCCCACGCTTCCTTATCCCCAAATCGAGGCTCCCCTGTGTCCTTGAATTTTTTTTGTACAAAGGAGAGAAATGACGGCTGCGTGTCTATGAGCATATAGATCAAACCGCACAGGACAGCATGAGCGTTACTCCGCTCGGGAACTGTCGCTTGACAGAAGAAGAAAGACAGAAATGTCTGCGCTAGGGGATCTTCCAGTTTCGTGGTCGGGCCAAGCTCATTAATGATACCACAGAGTAGCATCGTCTTGCCTTTACCAGGATCACCCTTAATCCAAAGGACCTGGCTGTCATTGTTGTCGCGCCAATGCTGGAACTGAGGATGGTGGAGGATCCAGTCGTACGATTCCTTGAGGGCGGCTCCTCTCGTCTGGTGGATGGCCATCTTGACATCGCGCGGATCAGTCACTGCGAAGTAGCTAACACAGCGATCTCTGCCCTGTCTGTCATGGTCTTGCGAGTTTTCATGTCAGGCTGAGAACCACCATGTGGAAAGCTTGGTGCCCAGGCGTACCTCCGACATGCATGTGGAAGGTGCTTGGGTGGCACTATGTCAGTAGGCTTCATGAAAGTCGTTCAATCATCAATGTTAGCTTACGGATTAGTCGCGGTGCCTTGGAACTGGACATTCCCCCTATTGTTATCCCACTGTTGAGTCATTGGAGATGACTAGTGAGGTAATGCTGACGAGGCTAGGTCTGCTGTTTAGTGATTTAAGCGTATCTGGCAGCCGCACAGCAATGCAGAGAAATTCGGGAGACCGAATTAACGCCGTCACTCCAAGGTTAATCAGAAAGGTTTCCGCATTGCACGTGATTAAAGAGCCCGGGTCATTCAGCGGAAACAACTGCGGCTAGCAGGGCTTACTCCGTCGGTTTTTGCATGGTGTTGGAACAGGCATTGCCATCCAATTCCACAGTAGGTTTGCACTACTTGCATGCCGGGCAAATAACCACCGCTGCCTGTATGTGGCCCACAATTCACTGCCACCCTCCCCTACCTTCGGCCAATCAACCGGGTGGGGAAGAGCGCTCGTGTGGCTGCCACCACGCCGCATTGTGTTGCCATGTCACGTCCCTCTTGAGGGTCGCCCCCTCTTGTTGGGCAGCCTTATTTTCCAAGGAACGGAGAGCACGGACCGCTTTTTAGCCGCAGCTGAGTTACCTGTCACTCCTGCGCTCCAGCGACTTCGGCGCCTACAATACTCTAATATTTACAAAGGGCTTGATACTCCAGATCGTCTCTTCGATACGAATAAGACAATATTTCTTTAAGCAGTCTACGCAAGGATCGCTCTCGAGCTCCCCGAGCCTCTCACCATCAACCACTCTCAAAGTCACGCAGAGACACGCGCACCCCTACCAAGATGACAGGCGTGGAAATAATTAGTGCGGCATCCGGGATAGCAGGTCTTTTTACCACGACTATTACCTGGTTTGACTATATCTATGTTGCTAGAAAGGCGGCCCCACGACTACAGTCTCTGATCGTGAAGCTTGGCAGTGCGCAACTCAGACTAACCCGCTGGGGCCAGGCTGTCGGTCTCACAGGCTCAGATGTCGAAGACGAGGAATCGCTGAAAAGCTCGGGCGTATTCCAGCTCGATGAGGAGCAGGAAAATCAGGCTATACGCACATTTCGGGTCTTGGTGGCTCTTTTCGAAGAGTCCAAGAAAATCTGCCACAAGGAACGCAAAGGAAAGTCCGAAGATAACCCAGAAGTGAAAGCGAACGAGATAAAGCCGTTCGGCCAAGATGGCTTCAAGTGGAGCGCTATGCACCATTACCTTCACGAGACAATGCAAAAAATTGTCCACGAGCGCAGAAACAAGATGTCAGTTCCTCGACTCTTTAAGTTCGCGATTTATGACGAGAAGCATCTCGAAAAGCTGGTGAAGGACATCAACGACCACATTGACGCACTATACCAAATTTACACTCCGTCTGCGAGCGATGAAGAAGAGGCAGGCAAGCAAGAAATGGATAAGCTTCTCAAGGTCATGAAGGAATTGCGCTCTGCATCGGAGCGGGATCCGGTGATGAACACGGCTGTCAAGAATATATTGGACCAAAGGGTAAGTGGCGGTCGATCCTATTCTCCTATCTTCAATCTATTATCAAGTTGTTGACACAAACAGAATGAAAATATGACCTTCAACACCACGGAGTCCACTGTCCAGAAAATAGGGCAGGATCAGCAATGTCACTATGAGATGACGGTCGGATCTGATGCAAGCAAAAGAAGATAATGCTATGTTGGTCAGCTGGCTGCAGCTCGAGGCAGTATATAAGTTTCATGTATTGAAGAGAATCCGACGTTCACGCCTGCTAATTGCTTCCTTCCTTCCTTCCTTCCTTTCTTTCTTTCTTTCTTCTTTCTTCATTGGGCCACAGTGAGTTCTTGTGCTTGTATCATATCATCAATAAGCTGCAGAGTAGCCGCTGCCAGATTGGGGGCCATTTTCTCGTATATGGAGCAAGGTTAACATGATCGACGGCTTCGGTTTCTTCGGGAGGTGTGGATTGGGAGGCGTGGGAGAAATGTAGAGGTCGAGTAGGCAGGTATATATTACTTAGAGACCACGTGATTTTACCGTTCTGATACGGTACGATACGTCAACATGAGTGCGAAGTGATGTTCGGGAATTTCCCAAAGAGGATTAGCCGTTCATTGGCGTATCAAACAGAATGAAACAAAGAGTATATGACCCTGGCACCGGTTTTGAACTCGAGTGTATGTCCTTTCTGGCCTTTGAAGTGACCTTCCAGAACTGGGCCAGCACTTAGTAGATGAGCTAATCAGTGGGCTGCCAGCGATTTGGTACGGTTCACCGGAACATATTCTTGGCTCGCTACGGAGAACGCCAAGAGCTTACGGCTAATCATTTAAGCGCTACAACCTAATCCAGGTTTGGCTGTAGCCCTTCCTTCGCTCACTGTCGACGCCGTGGCTGGTCGTCAACCGATCAGGTCCAGCCTGGTACATGATTGGTGGGGAAGGCGCCGATCCTCCCAACCTCGGCGATACAACCATTTTCAGGGGGCATCTTAGTCAAAGGGAGAGAAGACCACGAACTCCATCAAAACAGCAAACTGTCTGTCGTCTTTCCAGTATGCCCAGAACGCGACAGCTTCTTCGAGGTGAAATCACCTATACATCCGCTAAGGAAGAGGAGGTCAACATTCTTCATCAATTATCCTATTATGATAAACAGACTAGGTTCTTTTCATATCTGAACGATCACCGGGGCTGGATCAAGAACGTTGTCGCACATCACCTTAATCTAAACTCGCCTGATGCCTGTCATGTGTCAGACGTCGAGAATTGGTTACACGGTAGCTTCAATGTTTGCATCCCTGTTACTGTTACCATCAGGAGTGCAAAGACAGTGATCCTTCGACTCCCGCTCCCATACAGGATTGGTGAGGACTTCATGCCTGGTAACGGGGATGAGAAGGTCAGATGCGAGGCGGGAACCTATGCATGGTTGCAAGAGAATTGTCCAGATGTGCCAATCCCAGAATTATATGGGTTTGCTCTCTCGACTGGCGAAACAGTATCAAGATCCATCCTCTATTCAGCTGCACACAGCTAATTTATCTCAGTTCACTTATTATGAAAACTTGCCGCTCCTGCACAGGTGGTTCCACGCGATGCGGTTTCGGGCTTTCGCATGGCTGGGGTACTCAACACCATCCGGATACGTTCCCCATCCTGCCAAAGGCGAGAATGCCATCAAGTCCAGCTATCTGCTCCTCGAGTACATCGAATCAAACCGGGGTAGCATGCTTTCGAACACGTGGACAGATCATCAGCATGACATCAAACTGCGGAAAAACCTTTTCCATAGTCTTTCCCGAATTCTTCTGAGCATCACCCGAATCCCAATCCCCAGGATCGGCTCATTTATCATCGACCACGAAGGGTATTTGGTTTTGGCAAACCGGCCTCTTTCAATCGAAATCCAGCAGCTGGAGAACGAAGAGATACCTACAGGCATACATCGTGACTATACGTACTCAACTGTCGACTCTTATGTGGCGGATGTGCTCACGCTCCACGACAACCGTTTTCTGCATCAACCAAACGCGATAAATAACCTCGGAGACTGTGTATTTCAGCTATCTTCACTCTCCGCGATGCGAACAGTATCCAAATCATTCTTCGAGAGAGAATTTCGGCGAGGGCCATTTGTTTTCTCGTTAACAGACATCCATCAAAGCAACATTTTTGTTAATGAGGATTGGAATGTAACCTGTCTGGTGGATTTGGAGTGGGCCTGTTCTCTACCGATCGAGATGATTAGACCTTTTCACTGGCTCACGAACAAGGGTGTCGATGAACTGGTACCATCCGAGTACGACAACGTGCGGGCAGAATTTATGGACGCCCTGAAGACCGAAGAGGAAGCAATGGTAGGATCAAAAAAGAATAACTCGCCACTACTCTCCGATATCATGAACACGACGTGGGCAAAAGGCACTTTTTGGTTTACTCTGGCTCTCTCCAGCCCGTCCGGCTTGTTCATGATCTTTAAGGAGCATATACGGCCATTATTTTGCGAGGATCATATCGAAGAGCTCAATTTGGTTATGCCTTTCCTTTGGGGAAAAGATGTGGGACGCATCGTCAGCGACAAACTTTCTGACAAGCGGGAGTACGACAGGAAACTTCAACAGGAGTTCGAGGCTTGAGGCCGACCACCAAACATAACTTCCTCTTGAGGCCAGCGGTTTCCTAGGAGGAGCTTTGATTGTTATCCCGATCCTGTTGAAGATGAGCTTGGATAGCTCCCTCTATAGCCCGCATTCCTCTATCTGTCTGATTGTCCTCTCTCTTCTTCTTGGCAGCCGCACCGGAGGAGCTGAGTTGCTGAAGGGTTTTGACATCGGACTTAATCCCAACCATGGCTTCTTTCCCCTTGCTTTGATCCGATGAATCTTTGTCGGCCATTTGAAAAGTATTGACGGATAGGATTTCGTTGAATAGATTTGGAGTGGTGGATGTGCCTAGACATCTCAAATGTTAGAAAAATCGTCTAACAAGGAGCTTTCCCGTACCCCGCGTGAATTTGGCAGCCGGCAAAGGATATTTAGATGGGTTGGTTATCATTACACTCCATGAGAAGTATCTTACCTCCCCTCTTTATAATTCCCTTTTTTTTGGCTTACCCCGCCAACGATGGCCACTCACAGAATGCATATCCATCTGGAGCCCGGTTATTGACAATATCTTTTGTCAGCGATAAATTATTGGCCTCCGTAGTAAGGACTAAAGAGAAGAGTCACAGACAATGGCACGAGAAATCCAGATGTAAGACTCACGGTACGGGGAAGAGAAGAGAAAACAATATTATACATGTCGTACCCTAACCTTTTTCGTTGGTATGAACATGTTTAGCTTGCACATACTGTCATTTTCAATGTTGAGGCTCATTCCTGACCGTCAAGTTGGTCGCCCGTTATCACCATGTGTTATCATGATGTGCTTTGCTCATTAGCTACGGCCCGACGATCCTCCAGATAAGAAGACCCTCACCCCATCACGTTCCTTCAGTGACTACTCAGGACTTATCGAGTAGTCATATCGATTCTACAACCAAATTTTATACAATTAAGTAATCTTGCAGCGTGAGCCTCAGCTCTCTATTACGGGATCAAGGGCCAGATATCTTAATCTCTTGCACATTTCTGAGACAAGGCCCTGGGGAAGTGAGCTCAGAGATGAACCATTCGGCTTTTCCAGGAAATCATCTGGCCAGACAAAAGGGGCGGGCTCGAAATGGCATGCCAATGTCTGCGGAGTTTCGAACATAAGCAGGTGCGCTGGCGAGAAAGAGAATTCCCCCATACGTCCAAGCAGCTTCAATCATATCCGTAAGTCCAAGGCCGCCTTGATGCCAAGGCGTGGTCACGAGATCCGCGTATCAATAATTATCCGCTGCCGAGGTCTGGACGCGATTTGGGCACTGAGGTTTGGCCTATGTCCTATTACCCCTCCTGTAACCCCTCCAAGCGGGCATTATGAGTTTTCTGACTGACTCCCAGCTTGGTAAGGTGATAACATTCTTGTTGGTATGATGCTGTGACCCCTGGTGCCAAGTGCGGAAATTCTTCTAACGGAAGCTTTCTTTCAGTTATGACCTGAATTTGCCTAAATCGCTCCCTGTCGCAATGCCAGCAGACCCTTCCTCACCCGCCGCTGTTTTACGCATAGAGAGGGTGGCAACACAGAAGAAAAACCTGGCATGGCTCGAGGTTGCAAATAAAGTCCCACCCCAAGACGTTGTGAAGGGCACACCGGCTTCTCGTTATAATCCACCCTTCACAGAAGGGACTGCCTGCTCCCATCTTGTCCATGAAATTCTCGTGGATTATAGAAAGGTGTGAGCGCTCCCCTTCAGCTTTACCATATTCTAACATGGGATTGTAGCAAGCTAAGAACTTCCCTGATCGACCCCAACAAATATCCCAATGCAGGCAGGGGGGTTTGGTGTTTTTCCCAGGCACAACGCCTATTGGTACAGACTTTATGATAATTGACCCACTACTGGTGCAAGGCCACACAAGTATCGGAGATATAGACGTCGACATGGATCACTATTATATTGTCTTGAGCGAGTGTGACGTGGTCGTCGGGCCAGGAGGCAAGCTGGTCACCTTGGCCATGTCGGATATCAAGTGATGGATGATGCTATGTTCCGTTGGGTTCAAGGACCCTGTGTCTCGTAACGAATCAGTTGATGGTCGCTGAGTTGACAGACAAGACTGTAAATTACCTTTGCATTCGCGCTTCAGCATTTTGCAATACATTGTTTGAAGATTGAGCCAAGTTGGGGTCTTCCATCAATTGCCCACTGTTTGGGAAGTCAAATGTTGCCAAATCAAACGCTTGCATTAGCTCCGATGCGCTTAGAAACGACGTCATATCAAAAGACTGCATGAGTTGTGCTGCGTTAACAGTGTTCTGACTGAACGTTGAATGGACCTCGGTCTCTCCATTCATAGGAGCGGTGGAGGACCGGAAGCCCGCCTCCATGGTAGATCGATCAACCGAATCTAGGATCGAGTCGATCGTCAGGCTGTCGTTTGGTAAGCTAACAGTGCAGTCTGCTGAACGGCCGGACCGCTCATAACATCCTATAATCGGTTAATGGCAGTTTCAACGAGAGGGGTGTATTCCGAACCATTGATTGCATGGGAGGCTGGTAGCTTAGGGCAATCGCTGTCAAGATTTCGTAAATTATTTTGCCGCCTCCTGACAGGGCCAGTCCGTCGGTTCTTTGTTACCTTGTTGGTTCTCATGGATGAACTGGGGATCATCCAAACCATCGCAAATCTGGACAGCTGTGATCGAAAGCAGTGGACTGCATCATCTATTATGTTCTTGCCAGCCATTTGCGAATCATCATCCACTCTGAAGCCAATGGATCTCCAGAAAGATACAACAGTCTCAGCGTCGTTGGGCGTCGTGAGAAAGCTCTCATACCTTGAACTGTTAGTCTCAAGAACAGACCGTGAAATGCATGGCGATACTTACACAACAGATGGGACGGCAAACATATAAAAAACAAACCCATAGCCCATCCTTGAGGTATACTGTATATATTTCTTTCCCTTGGAGTGCTCATCCCTCAGATTTTTCATGACAGTCGCTGCATCTTCTTTAGCCAGGTCCCCCTTGGAGTCGCTCAATATCATCGCTGTGCAATGCTCCTCAACTTGCTTACTGAAGGACCCTTGACCGGACTGTTCCATCAAAATACGAATGATTTCGTAGACTGCAATAGAGTAAAACGCCGACCGCACGCGGTTCGCAGCTTCGATTTTCTTTTTCCCATAATAGAGATCACTCAGGACGCAGTCATGCGTTCGCTCGTTGTCGGTACGTATGCCATAGCGCCAGAAGAGGGAACCATCGACCTTGAAAAGCCTAACTGCCTCCAAAGCCAAATCCGGGAGGACAATCTGGTCTGGAGATAGGCGCTGTACCCGTTCAATCGCAGCTTCTTTCGATCGAATTGCACGAGTCTCTCTGCGTCTCACTTTTGGTTTCTGCCCAAACGCTGATTGAAGACGCCCTTTTACTTCGTCAGGGAGTAAATCCTTCTTTGATGCAAGAATATCTGCCATCTTCAACGGTCAATAACGTACAAAAGAGAGAGCGGCTACTACATACCTGTCTCAAGAATTCAGATATCTCAATCTGTCCAGCGTGGAGTGCGGCAGTACCGCCGCGGACCACGTTATTGAGCTCATCCATCTTTCTGGTGAAGCTCTACGGTTCTGGTGTCGTTAAAGGTCGCATTCCTCAACAATTTGGAGCAAGGAAAGACTGGTGAGCTGAGTGAGTGACCGTCGAGGGTCCTCGGACAGTATTCATATCTCAACCCCGCACACTAGACCATATTTGTAAAAAATTCCTCTGTACAGAGGGAATTTTTACGGAAGAGGTTTAGCTTTCTGATATCAAGTTCAATGCATGCGCGCCTCTTATCGACCACAGGCTAGACCCTCTATGGCGTTGTTCGATTTGTATGATTATGGAGCTCTGGAGGTCCATCTACAACCATTCCTTCTGTCTCATCCAAGCCACAAAAAGCAGATGATAAGATGTCATGTAACGGCGCTCTTTACTAGTTCAAGGAGATGTTCTAGATCACCCTGTGAACTCGCGTCATTGATGAGAGACTCTGGATACGTGAAAATCAGTTGGTATCTAGATGATAAGTGTATCATGCGGGACAGGGGAAGCTGCATATGGACAGCATGCTCGCAGATGATACCCATACTCAGGGACAACAGGTAAGTCTATAAATCAGGGTGTCGACAGAAGAGACAATAGCTTCGTGCTCTTCAAGTAAAAGGAAGTCTGTCGCTTCTTACCCGCCAGACTATGGAGGCAACGCAGCGTGAGCCACATTATTCATTGATCCCTGACAAATCTAATATTCTGCAGCATTTTGCCGTGTCGAAACCGACCACAAGTATCGCCTTTACGTTCCCATAACACGCCCACTCATCAAAATTGCGACAGACCTCTTCCCCAGCTGGCCGCTTACCAGTGGAGAAATGTACCACGCTATGGTTGTGTTTGATGAATCTATCACCCGCGAAAACAGTTACGGGAAGCAGTTATACGAAGAAGCACGACTCAATCTAAGCGACCAATCTTACGCCGAAAGCGAGGAAGGGCGCTCGGAACGGGCTGTTCTATGTGTGGGAAAGGCTGGCCGATTTGCAGGTGAAGATGGCCCGGTGCCAGTTCGGATGAAAAGTCTTGCATGGAAGAAATATATTGAACTGCCATATGTTGAGGTGCTTCTCCACTGTTGCGACTACAGCGACAGTTTCCACCGGGTAATGCTACCAGAGGACGTCATTGGGATATTTGAGCGTTCGGAAATTTAGGCTAGCTTTGATTATCTACCTTGTGATGGAAATCTATAAAGGACCTATACCTGGCCAAAAGCTCTGTACAAACCATAAACGACAAGACTCGAAAACATACTGCTGTGCGCGAAGTTGGTTGATACCATGTTCTGTCTGGACATCCTCGCATTCTGGCGACATTCTAGCTTATCAAAAGACGGGCCTGGGCCTACAAGTTCTCTGATGGCTACGAGTCCGGTGGAACAGGGCTACGGCAGAACCCACGGAATGGATCCGGAACAAAATGAAGAAACCCACGACCTTATGGAAGCTGCGATTAAACACGGTATTTCTTTTTTCGGACATTACCTCGGGCATTCCGTCCCTGAACGCCGAATCTTCTTCGCGGCTCACTGTCGAGATGACCCCGAAAAAATCCGTCCCGTTTCTTGCCCAGTCCAAATCAGAGCCACGAATATTAGTCAAGATGATCGAGTCTCACTCCAACTTGCTCTCGACGCAGTCAGATTCAAGGTACCCAGTGAGGTCTGGGATTTACTCGGGGTGGAACGGGAACAAAGTCTTATGGTCCTTGATGAACATGGCAAGGCTGTCCAGACCAAGTCCTGCATTTGATGCTAAGAATGTGCCTTATCGGAATGGTTTGTTGGGGACGTTTTTTACTGTGTATCTCGCTATGACATGTACGCCTGGCATCCGTTTCGTGATGGTGCTTTTGGAATCATGCGATTTCCAGTATCACCCCAGCTCCGCGCGGCCTCTGCTTGTTTGAAACTGCACAAGTTATGGGTGAAGTAGCAAGGCCAGGTGGGATTCTTGCATGTAACATACCCCAATCAAGGTTGAACGGGAACAAAGTCTTCTTGTATCTGACCAAGGTTGATCATCATGTAGTCTACGATTTCGTGATTTCAGTCGTCCACGCACTTTGCCATGGAAATCTATAAAAGAACCTATATCTGGCCAAATAGCTCGGTACGACCTGCAAGCAAGGAGACTAAAATTCGTCCTGCTTTCCGCAACTTTTATCGATATAATGTTCTTCCGCCTATACTGGATGTCCTCTGGCTCATCAGTACAACAATCCACTAGCCCTCCGAGCCCTCCGAGTACGCTTAAACGAGAACCTGGCTCTGAAATTCTCAACGTCATCGACGCAGAGACTCGGTTCGGAATCTCGGATATTACAGATTATCATTCATATTTTGCAAGCCCTCGTGGGTTCGTGTTCCGCGCTCGCTTTCGAAACGATCCTAAGCCTATACGATTCGTTTTTTGCCCGTTGCAAATCGACGCTAGTCGCCTTTCTCAAGCCGATCGAAAACGCCTTCAGATGTATGTTGATAGAGTGAAACTATTGGTGCCAGAAAACCATTGGGAAACGCTCGATGCGAAACCCGAGTATAGCCTGGTTCTCTTTGGTGAAGAGGATATGCCTAGCAAGATGAGATAGGGATTTCAGATCTCCTTCTGAGGATGTATTTTGCTACATTGCTCTGTGGGGAAATGCTTCTGTATCCTAGGAATGTCTTTATAAAATCGAAGAAGCCATTTACTTGAATCAGTACAAAGGATTTATTAAACAGAACGCCAATATACTGAGGCTGGAGAATATGTCTGAGACATTTCTTTCATTCGTCTATATAGTCCTCTTCATATGGGCCGGCGCATTTTGTCTATGTTTATTACTCAATTCCATTTTCTTTCCAAGGAACCGCCCGCATAGAGAATGACGACAATAGGTGTGTTATGAACCGCTACAGATTGGAAGCTACTAATTGCTCAAAGCTACGCTCTAAGTGGCTCACGCGTTCGACCTTTCACTCGGACTCAGTGCTCAGACACCAACCGAGCAAGGAAAATGTGTTGTTTCTCCATATATCTCAGATGCCCGAATGAGCCACCTTTGGGAGGGAAATGCGACGATTTGGTACGGATCAACGGGAAGAGGCACCGGGTCTTTGCGTGGGCGTTAGTGGATGAGATGCGGAAGCATGTATATCTGAGGCGCGGAGATCAGAAGGCGACTATCCTGGAAGCGTTTGCTGCCACGGTTTCGTAAGATAATATCGCCTAGTGGTATTGAGCGCTCTTTCTCCTCGCAACTCAGCTCCATCGAGTTGATTAAACCCCTTTGCTCTACCATTCTGTTTTATATATGGGGCTTCTCCCCCGTCCAGAGATGTCCCTGGGACATGTCTGCGATTTAGTTTCCTCACAATGGAAAGACTTCCCAAAGAACTACTGTTTCTGATTCTCAAAAACCTCTCCATAGGAGATTCTGTGAGTCTTTTCGGCACTTGTCGTGGTTTTATGAAACTAGGTTCCAGTTTTCTTGAGGTATTGCTTTTCATGCTCCGTTGGCTTCTCTTCTTTGACATTGTTGCAGACCTATCTACGCAAGACCGAGGAGGCTAGGCTAGTCGCGGATGGAAAATTGACCGTTGTCGGAGCGATCATACGTAAACTCAGCCTGGATCAATCCATCCAAAGCGGACGCCCATACTCAATCCAACTAATATCCTCGGAGACCGACGGGCAATTTATGTGTTATAACAACCTTATCTGCTTCTTGCGGCCCGGATATATCTGCATCTATAATAACTGTGGGGCCTGCGAGTACACCATCAGTATTCGCGAGATTGAAATCACGGCAGATCCTACGGACCAGACTGACGAGAACGAAGAAGGGATCACCGTTATGCTTTGTGATTTCAACTATTACAAGCTGACAGTGGCATTCGTCGACCGGTTTGTTTGCATCGAACTAATGGGAAAGGGTTCATGGCAAATCATCTACGATCATCAGATGAGTATTCCCTTTTTTTTCGCACTAAGCACAATATCTTCGGGAAGCATTGTGCGCCACGCGATGATGCATACTCTTTTGTATTTTGAGTGGTTCGACTTTGAGAAACGAGAGATATTCGTGGCCACCCTGGATCGTCTTCGAGGACCAAGCTCCGTGGTTCAGATAGTCTCCAGCGGACATAACGTCTACATTCTCCTGTCTAATGATAAATTCTTCGAGATTTGGACGATGAGCCTGGGTGAGAATGGACTGGAATTTGACCCTAAAGAAAAATATCGGTCTTGCCCGTTCATATATCCATGCGGGAAGGATGGGCTGACAGTGCTTGCTCCTACCTACGTCGGCAATCCGATTATCTTCCAGCCTTATGGCGATAAGCCTGGCTTCCCTTGGCTGTCGCGTGCCTACTTCGAAATAGCTGATAACGACACGCCTCAACTTCCTGTCTACAAAGATTCCACTGGCACAAGGGAAATTGAAAGAGCTAGGGTTTCCAATCAGGCAGGGATTGTGTATGCAATTGAAGACACGAGCAGGTATTACGGTTGTTCTTTATTTTTTGCCAATTTCGATGCTCGCTGTGAACCCTGGACTTCCCTTAGTGGACGGCTGAAAGGAAGGTTTTCTTTCGAGTAAAGCCATTCTTTAGTCCTGGCATGTTGGCTTGGCATTCGCTCTAGTTGTACATATAAATCTCTTCCCCTGTCTACAGAACAGTTACTATCTCTGCCTTCTTCTGTTTCCTTCAAAAGACGTCAAAGCATTCCCAACTGAAGCACATTCCAGTAAGTATTGGGCTCTGTTCCTTGACATGTGGCTTATTGATGGCTAATTCGGCGACTACGTTCCGAGTATAAAGCTCTGTCCATCTGTGATTCCAGATACTCTCATTTATTTGCAGTGAGCTGTTACTTGTTGTGGCCAGTAGGTATACCGCACGATTCGTCGAGCCTACTAACCTTCGAGACCAGCCGCGGCCAATTTTGGCGATGGATACTAAGATTAAACGCTCTATTAAGGCGGAGCTTATTTCAACACCTCATTGCCTTGCACATTGGACCATTACCTTGCATGGGTTTGGCGAATCTACTGTTAACAAAGATATTTCGGGAAAGATGCTCCCATCGCTCTACTTTAAGCGAGTCTTTGAAACCATCGAGTTCCGTGTCAATGACCATTGTCCGGCACTTGATGGGCTGGAAGAATACTTATCGCCAGCTGATCAAACAGAGCAACAGAGATCCTGCCGTTGCGCACCATGGGTGTAAGTGAATAACTTCATGACGATCTTCCTCTTCTAATTATATATAGATGGAATGTAATCAGCATATTGACTATACTTGCCTTTATTGAAATCAATCCTACGGATAATATCCCTTATAAGGAAATACTGCACAAGTTGGTCGAGTGGCAGTCCAATACTCGGGTGGCTTTGGACATGGAACGACAGGATGAGGATGATTGGCAGCTAGAGCCTTCGCGGAGCGACAGTGATGACGGTCAGGGACTCTATTAAAGGCATCCATCTTCAGCTGAACATTAGAAAGCTGAAGAGAGAAGCGGGTCTGAGCACGAACAACAAAATCAAGATGTTGTATCTAAGCTTAAGCGAATAGTTATTGGCTTTTGTATACATAGCAATAGTAGACGAACAGGTACGATCTACTGTTACTAAATAAAGCCTTGTCTTTTTAGTCATGTCATCCTCGCGAGGGTTCTACCAACTCCCTCCTCAAAACCTCAAGCAAATATAATATAACCTGCGTATATGAAACGTGGATCGATTGCTATTAAGCGTCATATTTTCATTCAGCCTCCAAGTTCTTCACAAGTCGTTCCTGGAGACTTCCCAGAGAGTTAATAAAGAGGGCACGGTTTGCCATCAGATGACCGTAGTTTCTCAGGCTAGATTCCAGTTGTTTCAGGACTCTCGAGTGTTGGTCGCAAGCCCTACCACCACGTCTGTTCGTTCGAAACAAGGTAGCGAGAGATGTCGCATCCAAGGTGTCAAGAAACAGAGAAGAGGACGATAAGATGTCAGCTTGCTGTAAAGAGTTGTTGATAGTATGCCCGTTCTCGAAAACTGTACGGAGAAGATCATAGAAGTCGGCCTGCAGATCTTCGTTGCTTATTGCTGGATAATCTTCCTGAAGTTTGAGCCCGCGGAGCGTTGAACCGAGGTGTGCGGTCGTATAGAAATGGCCACCAACAGCAAGGCAGTCCTCTGGAGTGAACACTGCATGTGGACAACTGGGAGGCATAATTCTGAAAGGAATATCAGCCGGATACTCCGATACAATCCATTATATATACTTACAACAGGTCCCCCGCGCATAGCTCTACCCGTGCCCAGCCTTCTTCATATCCTCGAGGACACTGAGAGCCCATAACAGCCAACAACCGGACAGCGTCGCTAGTCAATTTGCGAGGAAAGTACCAAATCTTCCGGCCTTCGAGGATTAGAATCCACGTTAGCTGACCCCCATTATCCACATGGATGGATGATATCGCGTTTGCGCCACTGAGGAGGAAGAATTCTTTTCGATTATTCTTCCAGTCTGAGTTGGTTTTTCCGACATTAACCGGGGATAGGCGAGATATTCTGCTGTATAGATCATGTTGGACTATTTCGATCGGGCAGAAGTCCCCGATTCTATTCTCGATATCCAGGAGATTGATCGCATGTCGCTCGTGCTTTGGGAGCTTCCAATGCAACAATACTTCCTGGACTGTCAATCTTCGTGTTCTCGAATTCGGCTCTACCACGGCGTAGTCGTAAACGTCTATCGTCTTGTTCGGTTGTTCCTGTAGATACGTCCAGAACGCATCTAACGTCAGTTTGCGACCACAGAGTGAAGTCCCAGATAATGAGGCTCGGTGAAGTAGCGGCTTATCGAACTTTTGATCAAGGAAATCGCACAGAGCCTGCGAATCGTTCAAAAGAATTATATCCCCATCTGATGTTGGGAAGATCGATGGCACCATTGCGATGATCTCTAATGGACGCTTAGACATAAGCAGGTTTTCCATGATGTCGGCGATAATGTGCTCTCTTGGTTTCGCCCAACTTGCTTCGTCATCTAACTCGCATATGAATTGTCGAAGCTCAAGAATGCCTGCGTTATCGAAGGTCGGAAAATCGAAATTATATAAACCCCATTGAACTCGCTTCGGGATATGAAGGGCTTTTTGCCGCTTTCTGTGCTCCTCCCTCCATTTCTTTCGTTGTTGGCGTTTCTCGTCTGCCATGTGTTGAATTAGATGGAAAATTCGCCCGCAGAAGAAGACGAGTGGGAGAAAGGCGCTTCCCTTGGGGGCGAAGACGGGCTTTTTGTAGGAGCGGAGAACTTCCCAGAGGAGGAAGGGAACTTCTCACGGGGCAAGGGGAACTTCCCAAGGCAGGAGGGGAACTTCCCAGAGCAGCAGGGGTACTTCCCTGGAAAGGAGGGGAAGTCCATCCTGTCACTCCCATACCGCCAATGAATGGCGGCTAGGGCTCTTCTCCTGATTTAGTGCTTACAGCAGCGGATGGAGCGATATCTGACTATCAAACGTGGCGTGGCTCAGCCCAGTCAGTGGCTCGAAGACCGTCGGCACAGTCGACTTGGGTCTCAAGAGTCTGCCATTGTACCGCTTCT
Organism: Aspergillus aff. floccosus IMV 01167; assembly: GCA_001931935.1. NCBI lineage: Eukaryota > Fungi > Ascomycota > Eurotiomycetes > Eurotiales > Aspergillaceae > Aspergillus > Aspergillus aff. floccosus IMV 01167. Next base: position 29,657 of record MSJE01000315.1, read on the forward strand.
CGCGATTTCAGCCCGCCAATCTCTCATGTCACGAGCTAAACCCGCGCGTCCTACCCATACAATCTGTGCCACATATCGCCCTTTTCAATCTATTCCAACAAGTGCCGTCATCATGCCTGTATTGTGAATTCGCGGAGTAAGCTGCCTGTGCGACTTCGCGATCGTGTCGGATTCTGCTCTGTTGTTCTGTTCACCTGAGAAGAGAAAAGATCAGACAGAGGACGGTTCACGGAACGATGCGAACTGATCCTGACTCACTGCAGCAAAAGGGGCTGGCGAAGTACAGGACACGGAGATACCGGCCCAATAGCAAAAATAGCTCAAGTTGGTCTCAGTCGACACGGCGTGAAGAGATGGGAAAGCAACGGGGAGAGGCAGGCGGGCAAGGAAGCCATCTATATAGACCAGGCACCACGATGCCAAGCGGCAGCGACGCGCTTTCCCTGATCAGGCACACTATCCAAAGAATATCCCTATGCTAAATTTTTAGTTACATCTCATCGTCTGTGGTTCATCATTGCTGGCATAACCAATCACGCTTGTCCGTCCATACCAAGTCAAATGTCAATAGGATTGAATCTCGCTTCAAAGAACGGGACATAGACAAGTCGTTGTAATGTACTAAACGGTCACGCTCGCTCGTCGACCCAAGGCAGCTATAACGAATAATAGACTGATTTAAGTCGCCCGATAAAAGATATCTCTTCATTGGACTGTAGTTGGGACACAGCACGGGGTTCAAGGTATGCGAAGGAGATCTTCCTGCTAAGGAAGCAAAATAACTGGTGTGCTGCTGACGGTCGCGGCCTTTCGTAAATCCGATGCGTTGACACGTCAGCCCGCGGGGCAGTGGGTGAGTTTTAGACGGGCTTCAGGTTACATTCAGGCGGAGGACTGAAGGGGCTGAAGGTAGAGCAGCAAGGGCGCTAAACCCAACAAATCAAAAAGAACTGGTGAGCACCGACATACAACAGCCGGGATTCGCTGGTGGTCACCCACCCAACTACTAACCGGCCGGCGTGTGGCTTAAGTACGGCTGAGCGGACGGGAAGCCCTGTTCTCCACACCCTGTGGTCGTATGTACCAGAATTTCCGTATATAGAACTAAAATAAGCTAAGTAGGAGGGAATTTCGTATGCCATAGGGAATCGTCTGAAGGGATACTAATTAGCTGTTGCAGTCTTGACTTCTGTGTCAAGAATAAACTACGTATGCTCTGGAGGGTCCAGCAATATGCTCTGGGTAGGTTCAGGCTCTATCGAGTAGGTATTATATATCTGTGTACACGTCTGTGTTGGTCTCTTGAGACAACAAAACTTCCCTATATTCGGGGCACCAGGCTTGGAACATCAAATAGAGAGCCTTTCAGAGTAAATTTTCGAATCAGTAGTGGGCATGTAGAAGTGGTATATATTGAGGGCCATAACCAAACAGAAAATTCTAAAATAACAAGGGTATTCAAACAACTTTAGCCATTGCAATATACAGAATCTTCTTGTTCGTACTACATACTCCCTACATATAGTGCAATATAATCTTGTAATGAATTCAGAATCTGTTCAGGGCCAATGACGACCTGGTTTCTTGCTGCTCTATTCTGCAGCCCTACGGCGTGCGCCTCCGTATTACCTATCACGCTATTGCGAAGTTAACCAACTCATAGCGGTGTGTATTAATGGGGAGTTAATAGGGAGGTTCGAGGTTTGTGTCTATGGAGGAAGGAACTTGCATTTTGGAGCAAGATGGCGTTTGTCGCCCCATTGGGAGAGGCTTTAGGACCTGTGTTAGTAGAGTTGAATGTTGAAAGAGTGGCAACGGTTCCAGGTGATACTGTATAATGTAAGTAATTATAGCAAGATGGATAAAAGAGACAAACGAATACACATACTTTGTTAAAGGCATTGTTTATCATTAGGCATACTCCTGAGAATCTTACAAGACAACATGATAAATTCACCTCCACGTTCACCCGAAGCTCCAAGTTCCATTTATCTGGATGAAAAGCGAGTAGCAACGTTAGACCCAGCAAATGTTTGAACTAAAATGCCCAACATTACATGCCATGACAAATATGAATCGAGTGCGTACATACAACGCTTCAACACCTTCCTTTTTCCACAAATAACACTCACCAAATACCCCAAACCTCAACAACACCAACACATTAATTATTCAACACATCACAAATCGCACCCCCAGAAGGCGGACTCGGATTCACCGGCCCAGGCCCCGGGTTCGGCGCCGGAGGCGGTTTAACATGCGGCGTGGGCGTGCCCCGATGATTGCACACATACGCACTCGAGCACCACTTGCCATCATCAAGCTTATAAACCTTATCCTTATGATAACTATAGCACTTCAGAGGCAAATTCATCTCGTACATATGCCATGCGTCGCCCGCAGCAATGGGATCCTTGATGTTCGGATTAATGTGCACGGTAAACACGTCGCCGTTGGGCATGCGTGCGGACACGCCGCCCTTTTGGCCCCAGGGATATGAACCGGACCAGGGGACGTTGACCATCATTGTTGGCCTGTTGGTGTCGGCGCCGTTGCCCGTCCAGACGTCGCCGGGGTAGTAAATCATTTCACGGGAGGTGGAGCCGCCGTTGACGCCGAGGCCGATACCGCAGTCAGCGAGGACGAGGTTTTCGTTGGGGGTCCTTTGTGATGTTGCGAGGTGGAGGAGGGAGAGTAGGCTCGTGAGAAGGAGGATAATGTTGTTTTGTTTGAGTGTCGCCATTTTGGAGGTTCGCTTGAGGAGCAGGCAGGCAGTGTTAATGGGTGAGCAAGACCACTTCCTATATAACGGGCGAGGGTTCTTTTTTAACATTCATCGGGCGGCTGGCGCTGGAACTGCGACAAGTTATAGACCTGCGCGATATAGAATGGAGGATGGGCTTTGGGAAGTCTGTCGGCCCAGCTGAGATTCGGGTACTGTGACCCTGCATAGTATTATGGAGCAGAAAACTCTGCATGCGCCCGGAGTGCATTTCAGCTGTCGGGGATCTCCGGCATTCTCTTCAGCAATATCGGCTGTTTTCTCTCCCAAGTGTTCACCGCAGCGTACACTGCAGTGCTTGGCAGCTTCAAGATCATGCCATGACTGCCTGCCCAGTACTGGTGCTGACTGCGAATTGTGAAGTGCGCAAACGGAATCGCCGATGCGAGGATGACGTGGGGGTCTGAGAAGCATTTAGGGCTGAAAATCTCTCTGGGGAAATTGTAGCAGAACACACATGGCCAGTTCTCGACCGGTTCTAGACCCTTACTGGAAGGACCCTCAACGGGCAAAGAAGAAGTCAATCTAGAATTACCTCTCCTGATCTATGCATAAAGGGCAAAATAGCCGACGACATGTCAGGGTTTGAGGCCAGCCACGTAGCTACGGCTGAAGATGACATCCCTGCCAGCACCGCTTGCGATTTAGGTGAGGCTCCGCCTCTTTCGAAGCGCGTTGGAAAATCAATCGCATTCAGCTGGCAGCGACAAGCATGGCGTCTCTGAATGAAGGACAGCAATTGGAATGATATATCAAGCAGTTGGGAGCGCTTCAGAAACCCATGATTCTCCAAGTTGATCTTGCAGACCCAACTCCCAACCTCAGCGCTCGCAATGCTGTCCCTTAGCCTTCCCAAACTAGCCCTGTTCATCCCGCTTCTAGGAACCTGCCTAGCAGAGCTCCTCACCCCGTTCCCAGACACCGCCAGCGACCTCGCCATCAAGTTCCAACCCGTCCTCGACTTCGACACGGACAGCTGCTACCAGACCGCGGCCATCGGCAAAGACTACAAGGTCAACGCTGGTATCGACCCACCCCTCGCTCCGCCCCGTCCTCCAGGTCCAGGGCCAATTCCTCGAGCCGGAACCGACGATGAGCAAGTCGTCTTCGCTGCCAACGCCAGCGACAGCGAGATTGGGATACGCTCGGGCGGTCCTTTCGCACCCTTTGGATGCCGCGACAAGGCCCGACTAGACCACAGCCAGACGTACGTCCGTGAGCGCTGCAACCACGGCTGGTGCGCGTATCTCTACGGGTACTACTTTGAAGTCGACACTGGCTTCTCAAACGCACACAAGCACGACTGGGAGCACGTCATCGTGTGGACGCTCAACGACCAAGTATTTTTCGTCTCGTGGTCCGCGCACGGCGACTACACAACGCACTACTGGTCCACGATCCGGTTCGAGGGCTCGCACCCGAAGATCGTCTACCACCTCGGTTCGTCGGGTACGCATTCGCTGCGCAAGGCCGAGGCCAAGGACGACAAGATCGAGAACGATACCGGGAGGTGGTTTCGGGCCCCGCTTGTTTCGCTGGAGAAGATGCCCTGCGAGTTTAATCGGAAGCTGCTGAATAATAAGTGGGGCAGTGCGCATAGTGATTTGAGCAGGCTTGGGGAGAAGCTGGATAAGTGGATGCCGTGGGATGCGAGGAATAATGAGCATTTTAACCCGTGGGAGCCCAAGGTGCCTTCGTGGGCAGTGAGGGGGTGAATCGGGGATGGACGATAGCTATCCGGTGCGTGTTGTGGACGGCGGTCAGACTGGGCCATGGGCTTTCTTTTCCCTTCCAACTCATAAAAATGCATAATTAATCACAGGTGGTAACCAACGCTGGTTTTAAAAAGAAAGACTTTTCCAGTACGGATGGTATTTCGAATAGCTCAATAATCAACTGCTCTGGTTAATATCAAATCGACCGTTGTTAATCGAAATCGTGGTTGTCTTGTGTATGCCGAGCTGAAAGTAATCGCGGCCCGATGGCTCCGCCTACGGTGCTACCGAGAACAGCCTCAAAACTCCAGGAAACTCTGCACCCCAATAGAGAGGGAATATGTTACCAATGATTATTCTGAACCAAATTAGCTACGTGTTGAGGGGAACACTTTTTAGCAGTAATCGAAGAGCAAATTCTAAACAGGGAAGGAATGAGTTGGAAGGAAGGCGAGGCTATCTAACAAGCGCCCTGAATGAACCGTGGGCCACGCAGTCCCCAAACACGAACACATTGATGAACAGAAATCACAACCTCTCGCAGCAAGAAGGAAAAGAAGTCACTGGCCGCATTTAGAGGCGACTGGAGACGAAGTAGGGAATACTCTTCGCTTCATAAATGTCCTTGTGCGCAGCCTTGATGGTGTCCGCGCCCTAGCGAAATTGTCAAAGACTGTCTGAATTGGATCCGGAAAATACTCACCTTTTCTCCAATCATGTAGACGGAATTTTGAATCCGACAGTCAGGAATAACGGGGATCACAGAAGCATCAGCGACTCGAAGGTTGCGAACGCCATGCACGCGGAGCTTCGAATCAATGACGCCTTGGTGAATGCTCTTGGACAGGCGTGCAGTACCGCATGGATCTGTGTCTATTGATTAGTGCTTGTTTCCAGGTATTGGTGAAGCAACGTACGGAATCCAGTTTGGCTTCGGTCCAGCACTGCTCTCTTCATCTCTTCATCTGAGTGGAGAGGCATCTTCCATGGATATTCCTGCACAACTATGTCCTTAAATCCAGCACCATCAGTCAACACGTCATATGTCCAACGAACACCCTCACGCATGGCCAGGATATCGAGATCATTGGCAAAGAAGTTCAGGTTGATGTTTGGCTGCACGAGCGGATCACTGCTGTTGAGAGTGACTTCACCCTCCGACAGGGGTCGCAGCAGGTCGACAATGACCGTCATGTAGCTTCCTTGTTCAGGAACAGGGTAGTGCCACTGAAATGCAGTACTGAACATGCCGACAAAATCCAGCTCGAAGTGAGGCTGGCCAGCAGGACCGAATGGATCCAAACCTCCGTTTGCAGCCTTGGCCTCGCGGTAGGCTGGGTACTTCTCAAGACGTTGGTCAATACGAGGAAAGCCAACGAGCTCCAGGAGACCAGAGCTGATTGGCCCAGTCTTGTCACGTTGATATGCGGCCTTAGCCTTATCATTTAGGGCGCCAGGGCGAAGGATATGATCATCAAGGCCAAAGCCGTCTTTGATCTTGAGAACGAATGGCACAATTGGGTGGTCTAGCAAGTGTTGACCAACATGAGGTGAGTCCACTAGGATGTCGATGCCATGTTTAGCCAACTCCGCCGCAGGGCCAACTCCGCTAAGCATCAGAAGCTTCGGTGTTTCAAAGACGCCTTGTGCTAGGATCACCTCACGTCTAGCATAGACGCTAATCTCAATGCCAGAAGCTTCGTTGACAACAGTCACTCCAGAGCAGATACGCGTGTCAGGATCAATGACGAGTCGCTTAGACTGTACACCGTAGAGGATTGTCACGTTCGGCTTGTTCTTGAGGTAAAGGAAGCTGCCCTGGCGCTCGCCGTTGTAGATGGTGTCCACGCAGTGAGTGAGACCCCTCATCTCGCCCGAGTAGATGTCTTCGGTGAGAGCCTCACCCTTAGACACCCAAGCCTGAGTAAGCGCGTCGCGGAAAGGCTGCATCTCAGGTACTAGGTCGGCGTGGGCAATTTGAACAGGACCTCCTGTGCCGATTTTGCTCAGTTCCGCGGGGTACAATTTCTCGTCATCGTGGTAAGTCGCGCACTTCCGCAGATACTCCACACAATTGTCCCAATTCCAATCTGGTCCACCAAATTCCTCCCAGTCATCAAAAGTGGGCTTCGATCCAGGGATCCAGGTGAAATAGTTGGCACAAGAGCTTCCACCCAGCGCCTTCCCACGGGTATTGGGTTTTTCAATTCGCTCGTAGTCATTGCGCTTGATCATAGTCGTCTTATAGGCCCAATCGTACTTGCTGCCGCGAAGATTGAATGCCTTGGAAGGCGTGGTTATCTCCTCGATCTGGTCTGGGTTGGGAATGCCCGCTTCGACGACTAGAATTCGCACGTCGGGGTTTTCTGCGAGTCGCCCAGCTACCGCATTCCCAGCAGTGCCGCCGCCCACGACTACGAAGTCGTATTCGGAGCCATTAGAGACAGTGGCCATGATGGTAGAGTATGTTTGGAAGATAAGAGTTCAAATGTGATCTTTTAATTCGGGGTGATTGTTCGAATGGTGCAGATGGACGTCAGATTGACATGTATTTATACAACTCAAGGTTCATTTGAGCACAGAGAAATCTCTGCCGAATTCCGAGCGCTTTCATCGTAAGACTTCATTGTATAATTGCTATAGTACTGTACAAAAGCCTTTCCGCACATCGTAGTACTACCAAATGAAGAATGAAACATCGGGGCTATTTCGGTACTTAGTGGCCGAGTTAGATCCGGGTGAGCGTATGCCCTACTTTTACCCCTCATGAGGGGATGGTGGGGTATCCCCGCACGACAACATACGAGAATCACCAACATACCTCTCCATAATGTTCGCCATTGAACGTAAAAAGTTGCACTCCAAGTGGTATTTGGACGATGACAGCCTTTGCCGAGATAGCCGAATTATGAGCGATATTTTACAGGTTACTAGCGAAAGTTAGGATCCGGAGAAGACTCGGCAGGGTACATTCCTGTAGGCCTTGAGAATGGGACGCACTCAATGGTGCGTATTATTCGTCAGATATTGTTTCTATGTAGCGTCGCGACGGAATTTCTGACGAAGATGGATCCATCAACAGAGCAGGACGCATGTGCGGCACATTCGAGGCATTACTTAAAGGCCAGGCATGGCCCTGTTGGAAGAGCCAGAGACGTATCTATCCCAGACTCTCAGGCGACCAACACAATACATCTCACCATGCCGATGCCTGGCTTTACTCTGGCCGAAGGTCCTCCCACCCTTCTATCGATCTCACGGCTTAGAAGTTGACATTTTACATTAGGTCAACCTGTTTCTGACCCTTCCGTCAGCAGCACCTTGCCCACAATCGGCGGGGGTGGTTTGACGACACTGGGCGATACGCTTTTGCTAGAGACCCTGGCTCATTTTAACCGCGAACGTATTCCCGAGAGGTCAGCAAAAGCTTGGTTCAGCCAATCCTGTGAGGTGGTGTACTGACAGTTCATTAGAGTTGTCCATGCTAAAGCTGCAGGCGCTTGGGGCGAATTCGAAGTCACCAACGACATCTCGTCGTTGACCAGCGCCAAATTCCTCAATGGACTAGGCAAGAAGACTCCGGTTCTCTTTCGCCTCAGCACTACGGGGGGCGAAAAGGGCAGTGCCGACACCGTCCGAGACGTGCGAGGCTTTTCTGTGAAATTCTTCACAGAGGAAGGCAATCATGATATCGTTGGTAATCACATTGTATGTCGTCCATATCTTTCCCAAATATTGGATGTTGACGCCTGATTGTCCGCAGCCTGTGTTTTTTGTGCGTGACCCCGTGCGGTTCCCGTCACTGAACAGGAGCCATAAACGACATCCTGCTACCAACAGACCGGACCCGACTATGGTAAGTATCACAGAATCTCTCGAGGGGCGGAGTTGACCCTTCCAGTTCTGGGACTTCCATGTCAACCAACCGGAGAGTGTACACGCTTTAATGCACCTTTTCGGCTCTCGCGGTCTCCCTGATTCTATCCGCCGGGTTACCGGTTTCGGCGTCCATACCTTCAAGCTTGTGGCATCCAATGGCAAATTCCATTATTGCAAATTTCACTTCCGTCCTATCAACAGGCCAACTCATCTCTCTGGGCAACAGGCTACCAGAATGGCGGGCGTCAACGCAGATTTTCATACACAAGACCTCTGGGACGCTATTGCCCGTGGCCAGTACCCAGTCTGGAAGCTATATGTGCAGGTCGCCCAGCCAGAGCAAGCAGAGACTTTGGGAAATGCCCTTTTTGACATTACTAAAGTGTGGTCTCACAAAGATTTCCCTTTGATCGAGGTCGGCCGAATGACGCTCAACAAAAATGTAAGATCTGTATCTCTCACCAATGTCTCATCTATTTGCTGACAATGCCCCAGCCAGAGAACTACTTTTCCGAGATTGAACAAGCCGCATTTTCGCCTTCCAACATGGTTCCCGGAATTGCAATGACACCTGATCCAAGTATCTATACCTCTTCTACACTGACAAGTTCCAATATGCTAACCACCGTTTTAATTGGAAAGTGCTCCAGGCACGCATGTTCGCTTACCCCGACGCTCAAAGATATCGCCTTGGTGTGAACTATACGCAGCTACCACCCAACCGAGCCATCTGCCCGGTGTACGCGCCATACGAACGAGATGGCTTTGCTACTATGACCAAGAACTACGGCAGTGACCCGAACTACGTGCGCAGTGCTCTCCAAGCAAATATTCCCTCCCAACGCGTTTCCGATGTTAGACACACAGAAAGACTGCAAGCGAATGCTTTCCTTGGTCAGAATGAGAGAACTATTAATGAGGATGATTTCCAGCAGCCACGGAAACTATGGAGCAAGGTCTTTGACGAGGCTGAGCGCGCTCAATGGGTGACTAATGTCTCCGAGACTTTGGAAGGCATACCGGAGGAGTTGAGATTGAATGTTATTGCTATGTTTAGCAAGGTTGAGCCTAGTATCGGTCAAGCTATCAGCGCCAAGTTTAACGGGTCCTCCCGTCTTTAGGATCTTCTGACTTACGACGAAGTTCCTCCTCTGGGCCTACCAGCACGCCGTTGCGCAGCAGACCTTGAAGCATGTGTACCCCTTCCTGTCCATCTTGGCGAACGGCCTATTGAGCTTTTCGTGAAATCTTCTAAAATTTGTTCAAATAATTCGATGAGCAGGGGAGTGTTCGGTAGTAAGACTATTGATACGGCCCTGTGAGAGTGCGGATTGTAGACACCACGGGTTGTCCTGTCTGAGATAGACTGTCGATGGCCGCGGACACCGGAGATAATCCCTATCAGAAGCCTATAGCACCAACGATATCTCCGCATGGTTATCAGGGGAGATGTTATCATGATCCATAGCAGTATTTCTGTACCAAAACTCCCAAAGGCGTACACTTGCATTGTTGAATCGCGCTGATATCCGCTCTCGTAGAGACCATTATACATATCTTTGATCTGGGTGCTCTGGTGGCCGACAGTCCGTCCGACAATCCATACCCTTGTCTGATCTAACTGAGATCTTAAGTGGTGGCCGCAATACTTTGGGTGCTTAAGTAGATGAAAGACATATATATATTTCCAACAGATAGATGTGAATACCCGTAAGCCACAAGACTACTACTCAGCACAGTTGAGACAAGATACTCTCCTAGTAAAGGTCCTTTTGGTCACGCTTGATCGCATCGGCGCCTTTCTCACCAACCATGTACACCGAATTCTGGATGCGGCAGTCGGGGATCACAGGGATGACAGACGCGTCAATGACACGCAGGTTCTTGATTCCATGGACCTTGAGACTGGGGTCCACCACTCCTTGCTCAATATTCTTTGAGAGACGGGCCGTGCCACATGGGTGGAAAGAGGTCTGAGATCGGTCCAGAACGGTTCTCTTCATCAGCTTGTCATCATGTAGCGGCATTTCCCACGGATACTCGTCAACAATAATATCCTTGAACCCATCGCCGTTCTTCAGCACATCATAAGCGTAGTGGATACCCTCTCGGATCGCAATAATGTCGAGGTCGTTGTTGAAGTAATTCAGATTGATGTTGGGCTGCTGCAGCGGGTCTGCACTGTTAAGTGTGACTTCACCCGGCTCGGAGACCGGTCGAACAAGGTCAACCATAACAGTGATGTAATTACCCTTTCCTGGACTGGGATAGTGCCACTGGAAGGCACTGCCGAAGAGGCATACAAAGTCGAGCTCGAAATGCGGCTGGCCGTACGGGCAAAACGGGTCTTTGTTGCCATTAGACGCCTTGGCTTCTCGATACTCGGGTGACTTCTCCAGGTATCTGTCGATGCGAGGGAAGCCAACCATCTCAAGGAATCCGGAGCCCAGCGGCCCGCGATGTTGGTTTTGGTAGGCTTGGATGGCTTGCTTGTTTTGTGGGGTGCCCTGGCGGAGGACGTAGTCATCCATCCCGTAGCCATCTTTCACGCGCAACACAAAGGGGACGCCAGGGTGATCAAGCAGGTGCTGACCAACGTGGGGGGAGTCAAGGATAACCGGAATGTTGTGCTTAGCAAGCTCAGCGGCGGGGCCGATACCACTAAGCATCAGCAGCTTGGGAGACTCGAAAACACCCTGGGAGACGATGACTTCGCGGGTGGCGAAGAGGTTGACTTCCTGACCTGAGGGTGTGATAACGGTCACACCCTTGCAGGTCTTATCGGCGGCGTCGATAATAAGCTTCTTAGAGTGCACCTGTGGCAGAATAGTGATGTTTGGCTTATCGGCGACGCAGAGGAAACTACCGGAGCGGCGCCCTTTATAAATCGAGTTAACGCTGTAGGTAAGGCCAACCATTTCGCCGTCGAAGATGTTCTCGTTTATGGGCTGGCCTGTAGACTTCCAGGCCCGGGTAAGCAGATCACGGAACGGCTGCATCTCGGGAATCAATTCCGAGTGCGAGATTGGAATGGGTCCGCCTGTACCAATCTTCTTTAGGTCTGGAGAGTATGCGTTCTCGTCGTCATGGTATGTGGCACTCTTGCGCAGATAGGGCACAAGCGGGTCCCAGGTCCACTCCTTTCCACCGTACTCCTCCCACATGTCGAAAGTGCCCTTGGAGCCGGGGACCCAGGTGAAGTAATTCAGTGATGAACTGCCACCGAGAGCCTTACCTCGAGTGTTAGGCTTCTCGATACGCTCATAGTCGTCGCGTTTGATCATGGTGGTCTTGTAGGCCCAGTCATACTGGCTGCCACGCAGCTCCATGGCATTTGAGGGGGTTCTGATATCCTCAAGGTCCTTGGAGTTGGCCACCCCAGCCTCGACAATTAGGATTCGAACGCTAGGGTTCTCTGCCAGTCGACCGGCGACGACGTTGCCAGCCGTACCACCACCAACAACAATAAAGTCAAATCTGGCATTGTCTTGGACAGACATGATGAATGTGAAGGTCAAGATGGGGAAGTGATGAGGGCTTCTAACTGAGGTTCAAGATATCGAGTAGTTTGCGTAAGAAATACATCTTTGCGGTCCAGGCGCCCTTTATATGCAGACTCGGTCAGGTCTCAGGAGCTCAGTTCGATAGCTCATCGCATCGTTGATCTCCTCAGAGGACGTCATTGACTCGGACCAAAGAGCGACATAGACAGCTGAAGCTTGAAATCTAGACCTGTCTTAGATAACTCCATTGGTCTCATAGTGTTTCCTTAATAGGATGCAAGTGCGTCGGCTACAGGGGTGCAGGTGTGGTTGGTGCAGGTGCAACGCCAGATGTCATTCCTCCACTGCAGTTCAAAATGTGCTCATCGACTTGGATTGGTCAATATTGCTACGACAGGTGGATTTGAGCCTCACGTACAGGCTGCGATAGTCCATGATCCAATGGGCTGCTGAAGGGATTCCGAATGAATCTAGCATGTGTAACCTTTGCACCCACGTCAATCATATTCAAGGCCCAATTTGCAGTACTCTGCCTTCATGCTTTCCGATACATCCGTCCGTGATATTTCACTTTTGGACTGAGAAGCGGTAAGAGTACACTAAATACTAGACTCTCGGGTTCGCTGGCAAGGCAGGATCAGGTCAGGATAGTCTGATAGGGTTTGGATACAGGTCGGCATAATCCGACCTGGCTTCATCGTCGGGTAGTATTTGATATTCTCTGGTTCAGAGGGGAAACGATTTAGACCGGCGCAAATCTCATCTGCAAACAACGTGGAGCAACAGCAAGGCGAAGAAAAGAAGGTGGAGTGAGGCTTTGCTGGTGGGTCCGCCCTGTTGGTACAACGGCCGCGCTAACTCTCGGCCCACTCACTACCTAAATCTGGTTGTAGTATTCGCCCAATCAGAGGCTCGCATTTCACGTGCTGGCGTGAAGGTCTCCATCTATCAGACCAAAGCTCGGATGGTTGTAAGCATAATACTAAGCGCAACAAGACCTGCAACGGAGAATTCTCCTCGTTTGCTTATCCATACCTCCGGGCCATCGACCATATACACCTTTATATTCTACCTCGTGACCGCTGTTATTCTTCCGCCATTTGATCAAGCTCCTGTCTCAGCTGCCTCTGTAAATTAACTTCCTGACACAACCATGGTGTGCGCTCTATATTTCAAACACGAGTGAAGAAAACTTGACGCGGTTACACAGTTTCGGGAGTACGCCTGGTTCAGTAGTATCTCTAATGCCTCCAGTTCCCACGTTGGCGGTTCCCAAGGCATGCACCAACTTCTGCCCCTATCTAGTGACATGGCACTCTAAAACCGTTTGCCATACGAAAGCTCACGATGGACATACGTACAAGTTTGCTAAGGCGGTAGGAATCACCAATTACTCTCCGAATATTTTCGCGAACTTATGTCCACAATAGCTCATTTCATTATGCCGAAAATTCCCACCAAGATGGAGCAAGGGATTCAAAGTTTTGCTGCCAAAGGAGCTCATCCAGATTACCTCTTTCAGGACATATTTGGGATTGTACATTACCGCGTACTCGTAAATACTCGGTACTCGTGTAAGGAGTAGGGCTGTCTCGCTACCCACGGATCCACCGGGCCGTTCTGTGTGAGCTGGGAATTAGGCCGTGCGGCGGTGAAGGCACAACGTGCAGGATAGAGAGCAAATAGCAGAACTGTGCTTTATGTTAGAGAGGTTGTGTGCTTCTGAGAATGGTAACACGTTTCATTGGCCCACTGCATGCCAAAGCTTAAATATGTGGATCGCATAAAATCATGTGATCTCGATCATCAGCCCACCCACACTCAGATCCATCAACCTCTTCAGTACAGCACGGCATGCGAAAGAAAAAGAATGAAGGAAAGGGAAAGCAAGCAAACAATGTCTCAGCAGGCTCCCAGCCTCTCGGGGAGAACACCCCAGTTCACCTTCGTGTCTGGGAATATCCAGTCAGAAGCTCGAAGCCACGCCATGCGGGAGCATTGGAAGCAACGCCACAAGCGCAATGAATTGGCCAAGTCGAATCATGGCAGGAGAACATCCCGAAATCTGCTCCCCCGCTCGAGTAGTAGCGAAGGGTCTTCCTCAACGAAGTCACGGCAGAGACTTGCTGGGGTAGATGAGGAGAAAGAGAAAGACGCAGACAACGTCGGAACCGGGATTCCTGCTCAGATATTGTGCGGTATAGGTTATGCGCTATCGACCTCAAGACCGGACCCGTTCCAGACTTGTCCTATTTTCCTGACGAGCCAACATCAGAGGTTACTGCATCATTGTACGTAGGAATTACTGCTTGTAAATATGGAATGTGACTAATAGACCGCAGGGATTGGCACTCACGCAGCGATGATGTTTGAAGAGCTGGATATCGCCGAGTTTAACCCCATGAGAGATGTTTGGTTTCCGCTAGACCTATCGAATGCCTCAACTTTCAATTGTATTATGGCGCATTCAGCCGCTCACTTGGCTCATCTATATGCTGGCTCTCCGCCACGCCGAGGAACAAATTCTTCGGATGCTCTCAAATATAAGATTGAGGCGGTTAGAATCTTAAGGCTTTGGCTTGCGGACCCTGAGAAGAAGCTCAGCGACGATGCTTTTGCTGCTACTGTTCGTCTTCTCACATTTGAAGTGAGTTCGCCCGTGCGCAGCTTTACCTGGGTATTAGTTAATTCTCTCGTTAGCGATACTGGGGCACAGTAGCAGATTGGCAAATCCACCGCGACGGTCTCCAGCGGATGATTGATGCTAAGGGCGGGGTCCAAGCCCTGCATGAAAACTGGCGTTTGGAACTCGTTGTCTACCTGTATGTGCAGTCCGCGAGGGGGTCAGATTACAATCCTGACGGTTTTAGTGTCTCCTTAATGTCACGGCCTTCATGGCTCGAATCCACCAACAGTCTTGACCAAATCTCTCGGCCTGGTCCCTCTTCATCCGCCCTACAACCCAGGTTTTTCTTCGATGTGCAGAAGGTCCGTTGTCTTTGGTTGATATCGTTTATTCAGGATATGAGAACTTTTATGGGGTCTTTATACTTCACAGAATCATTCTCATACCCTGCTATCCATTCTGCGGTTGACTTCCTGCGTCATCAATATATACAAACTTCCCGCGATCCGCGCGTGATGGGACTAGAAGACGAAATGCTGTGGTGTTTGTTTGCCATCAGCGTCCTTGTACAGGAGTCAGCGTCGGAGTTGTTCGATGAGAACTGGCTCCCCCCTGCGCTGGATACACTCGCAAAACTCGAGATCTTTCTGCGAGACTTCCAACACATGTGGACGGATTCGGTCCACAATCTACGATCTATACTCTATGAAACCTTGATACTGCTCTTCGAGGAGGGCGCTTTCAAGGTTGGTTATGTTACTGACCTGGTACAAGTCCTCAACACCCTGAGTGTGGAAGCGCGCCAGGGCGTGATCAAGTGTCTTATAAATTTGCTTCATCGCCTGGGAAACAAGCATCATGGAGTATTGGTTGATGACGGATGGACGCCAGATTCGCTTTTATCGTCGATGCACGGACACTGAACCACGCAATTATGGAGTTCAATAACATTTTTGGATTACGGAGCGTTCAATGCATGCGGCACGTCTTATTTTCGGCCACGAATATCCCGGAAAGGAGGCGATCACATCAGTCCTCCATAAGTCTGTCCCTCCCTTTCAAGCTCTTCGTCCTCTTTAAGATATTCCTTGAGGCCAGTCTCGTCCTCCTTCAAATCATTCCGCAGCCTATTCTCATGGTGGTTCTGGTTCTTACTATCATCCTTGGATTCGTCTCCAGGTTGCTGGTGATGGTGGTGACGGTCGAGAACCCGTTCAAAAAATGACTCTTTGTGCTCGGGTTTTTGGACGTCTATCACCGTTAGCAGGCGGAAGCTTCAGAGTAGCTTGGGGATGTTTTGACGAACCCTGAGGCATGTTGAAATAATTTGATTGAGTGTGTATCTTCAATCTGACCGTGTCCTGTTACTTGGTCTGAGGAGTTTTGGAAACTCACTCGCCGTTCGGTGCTATAGCTAGTTATAAGCTCGGCGGGGATGGTGACGTAAAGAAGCCCCCAAATCTGCCCGTGACGTCCACGATGTAGTATGTGCAATTGGCCAATCAGAAGGCAAGCGATGACTACCGAACTAGGTAGTTGTGCCTATCTTGGTAAGCTCCCTGTCAAGCTCTCTGCGATCATTGTACTATTATTGCCTGAATACATCTCTGCCTGCGGGCGAAAAAAAAAAATATATAGGCAATGCTCGCCTTATTATCTACAGCTTCATGTGTTATCACCACGTTTCATTCGTTTCTCCGTCGACAGCACGACCAAGACTACTTAGGCTATAGCATACCCTCCATTCGTGTCGCGCTTGCTGTGTTATGTCTCACTGAGCAATGGGCACATTAGCTACAACGAGCGCTCAGCACGTCGGCGCTCCCCTCACCCGCTCAGCCATTTTCCTCGTCGTCTCCCTCACAAAACCTGAATTTATCCCAGTCGTCCGGTCAACCTTGGCCAACATCTCCAACCTGTCCAAAAATATCGCCTTCCGCAACTCCTCAGCCAGCTTCGCCTGCACGGTTGGTATTGGCAGCTCGATTTGGGACTCTCTAACCGGGCTCCCGACTCCGAAAGAGCTGCATCCCTTTCGCGAAATCAAGGGTGCTAAGCACACCGCCGTCTCTAGCCCCGGCGACCTCCTCTTCCATATCCGCTCTGAGTGCTACGACCTGTGCTTCGAGTTTGAGCGCCAGTTCATGGATATCCTCGGTGATGCGGTAACGCTCGTTGATGAGACTGTCGGGTTCCGCTACTTCGATTCGCGGGACCTTCTCGGCTTCGTTGATGGCACAGCAAATCCTGTGGGCTCAGACGTCCCGTCGTCCACGCTCATCACTGCGGAAGAAGACCCTAATGCAGTTGGGGGGAGCTACATTGTGGTACAGAAATATCTGCATCACCTCGCCACCTGGCAAGCCCTTTCATCCGAACAACAGGAGCAGATCATCGGCCGCACCAAGTTCGATAACATCGAGCTCGAGGACGCCGAATACGGCAAGCAGTGCTCGCACAAGACCCTGACTACTATTGAGGACGCGAACGGTGACGAGAATGATATCCTCCGGGATAATATGCCCTTTGGCTCTCCCGGCTATGGTGAGTTCGGGACTTACTTTATTGGGTACACCCGTAGATTATGGGTGATAGAGAAGATGCTGGACCGCATGTTTGTGGGCAATCCTCCTGGTTTACATGATCGGTTGTTGGACTTTTCGAAGCCACTAACCGGGACAGTATTCTTCGCGCCGTCTGTGAATGTGCTTCACAGTCTCGCGGATTGATGGTAACATGTTTAAGGTCTCGCAGGTTAACTGTGCGTGGCGAGCACACGCTGGGTCACTGTGTATATATAACCAACTTTACTCATACAATCCACCCAATTCCCAATTCTTGGGAGGTGCCGGATACTACATAAGTATATCCCACCCAGTACAGTTCCTTGGGTAGGCGACTGTGCGTACAATTTGATTATATTCTCGGTGCCCAAAGAAAATGCCCAAGTGCGCAGGCCTAGCCGAAGGGCAATGCTTGAAGGCTGAGCAGATGCAAGATGCATGTCGTACTTGGTCGCAATGATGTGCCCCGCCATATCAGAAATGCATATAGGACGCAGTTTACATAAACTTGGGTAATACCTTGGATCCGTTCTCGTACAGCAGCTCTTGCCGAACTCGTGAAATAGCTCTTGCGGAGATCGTCGGACCAGCGGGGCCCGGGTCTGTTTGGGTTCAAGCCATTCTTGCACAGACCTGCCCATCTGTCCACTACATGACTCCATCCAAGGCTAATTTCTAACTACGAGAGACCGGTGGGGCCTCACTCCACCCCCTTCTCGAGTTCCTCGAACAAACTTGGATGTGCAGTAGTGTTTTCCTTGGGTTCCTAAATTGGTGGGACCTCGCCCGATGTACGTCTCTATGGCAGCAGGATCTATACCTGACAATACACTTGGTCTTACGCTTCATGCGGAAAGCCAGGTAACCTTGTAAATTCCTGCACCCTAAGGTGACTTCGGTCAAAACTTGGGTCCGGTGCACATTCGTTGACATCGAAGTCAAGAGCAATTTGATGCGTGGGGAAAGTTTCGGTCCGTTTTTGGTCACACTAAACGCCCAATCGGATTAGGCTATTGGCTCTATCATTTGGGCCTCCGATCCCCCCCACTCGGCAGAAGCAGCCTTCTTTTGGTAACACTAGACAGCCAATCGTAACGGGGTATTACTCTCTACTCACCGAAAATGGCCTCAGGGTCACTCTGGTGCCAACCTCGTCGGTAATCGAGAGATGACAAGGTTGCCCGTCACATCTGGCATCCTTGGAAATGACAGCATGGGTTGCAACCCCTTGTCGTGCTCTGGTCGCTCCAGTCCTAGCAGATGCTCGTCGCTGTGATGCAGCGCACGGCGATATCTCCCCACCGACGGATATAAATAGAGGAGCCTGATGCTCCAAGACGGAAAGGCGAGAAAGAACAAGTTGCACAACTGTAATCACAGCGCAAGCAAGAAATATTGACAGCATGGAATCTCGCTACTACACTCTGGCCGAAGGTAAGGGGGAGCTGCCCATTTCTGTGTCGTTCACTGAGCGCCAACTAACATCTGTGGAGGTTGTCCTTATGCCAACAACGCCACCTCGGTGCAACTGCGCAATAGCAAAGGAGGCGGTCTGGTGCTGCTTCAGGACACCCAACTGATCGAAACGCTGGCCCATTTCTCACGAGAGAGAATCCCTGAAAGGTCTGTGCGATGATAGGTCGGCGGAACAATCGAACACTGACATGCTGCGCATCCAGGGTTGTTCATGCCAAAGCTGCAGGGTATGTCCTTCCGCCTGACACGAATCTGGCCAAGCATTAACGAATGCAACTCAGGGCATATGGTGAATTCACCGTCACCCACGACTGCTCAGACATAACTTCAGCCAGCTTCTTGAACCAAGTGGGCAAGAAAACCCAGGTCCTATGGCGTGTCTCCACGGTAGGCCCGGAGTCTGGGTCCGCCGACACAACGCGCGATGTGCATGGCTGGGCAATGAAGCTATATACTGACGAGGGAAATTTGGATTGGGTGTTCAACAACACTGTAGGTCACATAGCGTATACCCCATTTGATGTCTCCTGACGAGCTTCTCCGCAGCCCGTTTTCTTTGTTCGGGACCCGATCAAATTCCCGTCGATGAACAGATCCCACAAGCGGCATCCACAGACCCATCTACCGGATCCCAACATGGTAAGAATGCGCCTATTGTTACCGGAGTATTCTGAAGAAGGACATAGCTAATAATTATACAGTTTTGGGAGTATGTGCACATGGTGATGTACCAAATCGGCAGACGATAGTGAGACTGACGTTAATAGCTTCCACGCTGGCAACCCAGAGGGCTTTCACGAAATCCTTCACCTCTTTAGTGATCGAGGGACTCCGGCGTCTCTGCGACACATAAATGCCTATAGTGGGCATACCTACAAGTTCACTAAGCAGGTATGACAAGTCAATTTTCTAGGTCTCACGATACTTACCTTTGACTTATTAGGACGGCTCTTTCCATTACGTGAAAATTCACATCAAGACGAACCAGGGGATCCGGAACCTAACTAGAGAGGAGTCCGTGCGGATTGCAGGGGAGAATCCCGACTTCCTGATTCAGGATATGTACGAGGCGATCGAGACAGGCAACTACCCGTCCTGGAACGTGTATGTCCAGGTAATGGATCCCGCACAGGCAGAGAGCTATCGGTGGAACATCTTCGATATGACAAAGGTCTGGCCGCATAAGGATTTCCCCCTTCGGCAAATTGGCCGACTGACATTGAATCGCAATGTAAGTGAGATTTTAGGCGCTTGCGCACGTTCGAAATTGTCTAATTTTCTGTAAGCCGAACAACTACTTTGCAGACATCGAACAGGCGGCCTTTTCGCCATCCAACATGGTACCTGGCGTTGCACCTTCCGCCGATCCCAGTAAGTTTATCCCCTCCTGACGGCTAGCTATTGCGAAGTGATAGAGGTAACTTGTCGTCTCCCCAGTGCTGCAAGCCAGAATGTTTGCGTACCCTGATGCGGCGAGGTATCGGCTGGGAACAAATTACCAACAACTGCCTACGAATGCGGCTAAAGCGCCAGTGTACTGCCCGTTCCAGCGGGATGGCTTGATGAACTTCTCCAACAATTATGGAGGAGATCCAAACTATGTTGGCTCCTCGCTGCAGCCCACAAAGTTTTACCAGGATACGACTGGTGTCGGACCACAGTCGTTGAGTGTCCTGACGGAACACGAGAAGTGGGTGGGAGAAGTCGTTAACTTCACCACACATGTCACGGACGATGATTTTATCCAGCCTGCTGCTCTCTGGGATGTTATCAAAAGTGAACCGGGGCACCAGGAGCGGTTCTTTGGCAATGTTGCCGTGAGCCTCAGCAAGGTCAAGAGTGCCGGATTGCGAAACGAAGTCTACAGTATGATCCATCACTATTTTGTGCATCCCTCACTACTTTTTTGTGCTTACTTAACTGACAACGGCACGCAGGATGGTTTTCCCGTATCAGCCCGGACTTGGGTGGAGGTGTCAAAAAGGCCACTGAGGAGCTTGTCAACTCCTTCGTCACGAAGGTTCCAACTGCGCTAACTTAAGCAGGTGGTGGTTCTTTGGATTGCTTTTGTGAACCTTACTGTATCCTATTCTCTCGTGTGTGCTTTAGTGTTAACTGCCGCTAATCAATAATGTTGGAGTCCGGCCTTTTCCAATGTCCCCCGATGCGTAACTACCATCACTATGTTGAAAACGAAAAAGTGAGAAATCCGATTCAAAGATACCTGAAACCACATGACAGAGTAAGAAGACTGTTCAGTCCAAGTCAGTCGTCCACATCACGCGGATCATGAGTTCTCCAATATTGTTCATATTCTTCTTCCGTTTGGCTTGGGACAATTTCGTATCGGCTCAGGGGAGCCAGGGGAATGCCCAGCTGTTCATACTTGTCAATGCGCTTCCTCGTAATTTCCCGACTTTTGTTGATACTGTAGACCTTGATACGATGGGCGGAAGATGTAACGTGCAGACCCCAGTTCCACGCTGCGCGTACGTTGAGGGGCTGCGTGTTGAGAGAGTTATCCCAGCACCGACAAACAATCTCGATCCATCCCTCGACATCACAAGGGAGGTCGAACTCCCAAGTTCGCCACGTCCACTTCCCTTTCTTGGACAGATTCTCTTGGGGGACCTCGTACCAGGTGAAGCCTCCGTCCCCGGATAGTTCAACGCGTTCCGGCCATCGGCCGCCACCGGAGTATGCCCATCCTTTGCACCGGATCTTTCCGACATGCATAACGGCCTGTTTTGTCCAAGGGGACATGATCGCAGAGCTCACCGGCATCTCTTGAATCTGGATGCCGTCTGTCGGACGCTGGTTGTATTTGCCAACCTGCTGGTTGAAATACAGGTATTCTCTGCTCTGGACAGGAGCGCGGGATGGGTGTTCAATAGCCTTGATGCGGTACAACCATTTAACGCTTCGGGCCCCGATGTACCCCAGAACAACAACACGTAATGGGTACCCGTGGATTTTCGGCAAAGGCTCTCCGTTCATCTCCCATGCCAATATAACCTCGTTGGCCTTCACCTTGGACCAGGGAACACTCACGACGTAGTTGCCCACTTCCAGATCCTTGACGTACGTCTCCGCACCGTATAGCTCAAGATGCTTTGCCGGCTGAACAAGTCCCCCACAGTCTTTTATCAGCTTTTTCAGACTGATACCCACATAGCGGGCTGTGCCAATGGCGCCTTCAGCCCATGGCGCTTGTGGGACTTCGTCCCCCTGTCCACCGTACAGTGAAATTTGTTCAATGCGGCGGGTGCCAGAACACTGTATTGTAACGGTCTTCTCCATCCTGGGAAACTTGCTCTCATCCATCAGATCGTCCAGGGTGTAACGCTTGGGGTTCTGGACAAGTCCATCCAAAGATAAATCCCATTTGTCTCGGTCGATGAGCGGGATCCCGCCGTGATTTCTGACGAAATGAAGTGGGTTCGGCGTAATCACTTTCGACGTGACCAGTCGCTTAGGGGGCTCTCCATTGTAGGGAAACTGGAGTAGGTGCAACATGTCCGGATGTTTCTCTCGCAGTACCGTCCTCCAGGAGTCGTCAGGAACAGAGCTGAGTTCTCCGCCTAGGGCAGCGTGCCATGCCTTGAAATCATCGCCTGGGAGAACAGGGTTGGTTCCAGGAATTGGGCCAAACATAAAATCAGGGCATGATGGGAAGGTCTGGGAAGTAAGGATCTTGTGCGCTGCCTTCTTCTTCTCGGGATAGTACTCCCATTCCACATATCTACAATCCACAAATTACCTTCGTTAGCCTTATGCTCGATTTTAACACATTCCCTGTAACTTCGACCATACCCTTTCCAGCCTGGGCGCTCCCTGGCAAACAACTTGTCTCGATCGCCAACAGAGCTGATTGATTCTTCATCCTTCATCAGCTTTGGTGGCTGCTGGGGATACAAATGGATGGTATCCCTCTCGCTTTGATCCAGAATAGGCAGCTTGTGGCCTGCCATACCCTGTTCAATCATCCACTCATCGGGACGATTGGTCGTGTCGAGGGTCGCACTGATCTCCATTGTGTAGGAGAGAAAGGAGGTAAAAATGTGTTTTGCAAGCGTTCAATGGAAAGGAAAGAACAATTAACATTAGGGCCACAGAGGATGTTCAAGGCGGGCGCGGTGCTTAAATAGGTCTCTGGCTCTGAACTTTTCTCACCTTTGGAAGGGAATTCCTATATCTCCATATTCCCACGCCCTTACGTACGTTTCCAGAGAGACTGCATTTGACTTTGGCCAGAATTTCAAGCAAGCAATTCCCAGATAATCAACTCCCCGTCTTCCGCAGCAATTGGAGAACTGAGCCGTCTACTACCGCTACCGACGGCCTTAACCTTGGGAATGACCTCACGACCTGGTCGGAGAACACATGCCGGTGGCGTGTCAACCATTCCGGAAATTGATTGACCTGGAATGCACTCAGAGCATCTGTTAGTCCGCTCTAGGCCGTCCGGATCTGGCACGATTCATTCTGGCCGATGTAAACAAGGATCACCTGGATACCTGGGTGTGGCCAAGGCGATAAGATGGAAGCGGTACCTCACCTCTCATTCCACTGCCGTTGCTGTGCCAACTACCCCCAATAAGACTTGTCAGCGAGCTTTCCAACGGACGAATGTCCATCAACAAAAGATGAGGGAAAGGGAGAGTTCCTTCTCATGACCGTATTCCCATAACCATATCCCAATTGTCATGCATGTTGTCCCAATTTACAGGCTGGCTGAGGGGCCCTTTGAATCCTGATTTGTTCTCAACCAATCGCCAACCTTAGCTACGACGGCATTTTCCCTATTGGCCGGTTAGTGTTTCCTAATGAGAAGCATTTGGCGGCCCGTTCCCATAGCGCGGGGTAGTGCTCGTTAGCCATAAGGCTCGGCCAAGTCTCCCTTATCGGAATAACTGTCGTCCACGCTTCTATCACCACAATGGGGCAAAGTCGATGCTTACTACGTACTCTCCTGCACACTCAACATCGGAGGTCACCATGCACCGCACTCCGTAGTCGTCCCGAGCGCCGGTATATAGGAGCAAAGACTCACAAAGCAGTACGTCCTCGAAAATCTACGTACATGGCCTAATCCTGGCTCGTCGATAGTCGAGCCAGTCCCACCACCATTTCGAAGACCCCAAGACCAAACCACTCTCGGAATTTCTGACAGACAAATTCAATCGACGACATGACTATCTCCGGATCAGCATCGATGGACGTTGCAATTTGCGATGCGTGTACTGCATGCCAGAATCTGGCGTTGCTCTTTCTCTCCCTCCGCACTTACTGACTACGCCCGAAATTATTTATCTTTCGTCCTTGTTTGTCTCTCAAGGAGTGACTAAGATACGAATCACAGGGGGTGAGCCCACAGTCCGACCAGACTTCCTCTGTCTCATGCAGGAAATCGGCAAGCTACGACAGAATGGGCTTCAGGAGCTCTGTTTGACAAGCAATGGCCTCACTCTGGGCCCCAAGTTAGACTCCTTGGTCGATGCTGGATTGACTGGGATCAATATCAGCTTAGATACCTTGGACCCCCGCTTCATTTAGTATATGCCATTTGATGGCAATCGTTGGGATAGAGAGAAGCTTGTCTCCTACCAAGAAATGAGCCCGATCATAGAGGCGAAATTCCCACTGCGCAAGCTGACCGATCATGAAAATGATACATGCAAGACATTCCAACCACCGGGCTTTCGGGGCCGTGTAGGTTTCATTACAAGCCTGACTGATAACTTTTGCGGGACCTGCAACCGTCTACGTGTTACGGCCGATGGAAGTCCTAAGGTGAGTCTGTTTGGGAACTCGGAAGTCTCCCTCCGCGACCTCATCCGCCGGGCAAACAACGGGTTGCCATGGGAGTCTGGGGAATTGATCACGACCGTTGACATTGCCGACAACAAACAGAGCCTGTTAGAGGCGATCGGTATGGCTGTGGAGCGGAAAAAAACCAAGGCATGGCGGAATTGGCCATCTGGAAAAGATGGAAAACCGGCCAATAATCCTGATCGGTGGCTGATAAGGATTCGAAGCTACGGCCTCTGTATTTTACGTACCTGGAAGATGCTTCGAGCCTCGGACCCAGTCAATTTCTCTGAGACATGGATCTATCGCCACGCAACTGTGGCTTTACTCTGTATCATCTGGTTCGACGGTCTATAATTACTCTTTGAGGACCCCGTGGTGGACAGCAGAGATCGAAGGGATACGCAGACGGGAAACTTCGGCTTCTGCTGCCACGAGAATGCAGAACGAATATGCCAATCAGGATGTTACTACACAGCTGTCACCAGAGGAATTGTTTGTTCTTGTGATCTCAGTAAGAGAGTTGAACATGGATATTGGAAGTGTGAGTGAGTCCTGGGTTTTAACACTTGGGATCCATGTTACTCGTGCAGTAAGGTCCCGAGGGAATTTCGTGAACTCACGACAAGGGGCTTTGGATCTAAATCTGGCCCGGTTCTGCTCAGAAGCCGCGCTCTCCGGCTTGAAACGCTGTTACATGTGCATTACACTGCTGCAACTGTGTTTTATTTATATTCACTGGCAGGATACATCCCCACCTGGCGCTCGAGACAAAGTAACTCACATCAGGCCAGGGTTTCTGCTCCATCTATAAAAGGAACGGACTGTTAATCAACCTGCGGGTAGTGCGGAAGAAAGCCTCGGTTGGCAGTGATAGTATCTCAGAATATGGCCACCCATCAATCATCAAAACTAGTCTGTCGTGATAGCGTTTTGGTGCGTCGGACAAGATGCTTAAATATTTTAGAAGAGAACAGGCTGCTCGACGCCCTATGCTTATTAACTTGTCGGTCATTCGGCTTTGTGCTAAACAGAAATTCCGTTGGATCTGTAGCTGGCAAACCAGGTGATTATATCCCATTTCCTTTCCTCTTTATCCGTGCTTTAGTGCCGTCATTTAGTTCCTCTAAACAGCGGTGGAATCTGTCTCTCGAACAAATGTAGCTGAAATTCTATAGTCAATAGTTCTATTCATCAGACAGCATGTAATTGACTGAAGGGGGCATAACATATGCCGCTCTACTCAATTATTCGAACGTCACCAGTTGTGCTGCGATACAGGTGCTAGATACGTTCCGACTCTGACTCGACAGGAACAATGAACTAGATTCCACCAAACACCAACCTTTTCATGTGCCTCAAGTTATCTTCAACTCATGAAATCACTCGCTTTCCTACCACCGAGTATGGTCAAGTTGGCTATATGCGAGCCAGAGGGGGCCGCAGCATTAGTGCCATAATTGGCACCTGTTGCTGCGACCATACGAATCGCATTACTGGCACACAACGCCATATCCGTCTTGAGCGATTTCATGCTCAGGCTTTTCCCCGCAGTAGGAGTGCATAATCCAAGATGTCTCCAGACTGCTGGCACCACAAATGTGCTTTAACCCCCCTCCCTCTGTATCCAGCGACGTATGCCTGAGGATACAACTCCCAGAGCTTAGTTTAGAAGGGAGACTAGAATCTGTCGCACCAAGTGTTGATGGTTAGTGCACAGAAGACGCTAGTACGTGATTTATTTACGACTCCAATTAACTTTTCCTCCCTCCAAACCCGCAAGGCAGATACGGAAGACGCAGGACAATGCTATACAATGCAACGTTCTGGGATAGCCCTGAGCCATTGCGAATACCTTCGTTATTTGCAGTCAACGTTGTCTGCCTGGTGTTTGCTACGGCAACTTCGGCAGCAAGTGTGCGAGATTCAAGGATGCGACCGGGGTATGCCTGCACAACGACATAGCTCCTTAGCAAAAATACCGTTCTTTGTGGTACATCCGCTAGAAGCTATATGATACAGTTCCAGCTAAACCTCTCATGCTTTCAAACCTGCATAATCACAGGTAAGGCGCTCATCGGTTGCAGATGCGGCCTCCACGTACTCGCTTTCGTGTCCTGCATCCTGCATATATGACCTGGCAATCGATCATTGCACGCCAGGGCGCTTTGTCTACAGACAACCTTTTCAACTGGCGGACATGACGGGAACGCATTTTTCGCACGTGCAGCTGATCATTTCCTCGCTAGTGATAAGTACTTGTGTCGAGAATCGTCGTCAACATAAAGTCTGCAAACACTACCGGCGTGGCGATCGCGATTCACGTCTTCTCGTCAAATCCTCTGTCGTACCTGCTACCACACTGTGGCATCGTCAGCCATTACTTCTACCCAGATAATCATGAGCTCCATACCCCAGGTTCTCTCGGTTGGCAAGTCCTCATCCCATACCACTTCGAAGTCGCCCGCTGTTTCTATCACGCTAGTTCCTGGACTGGGTGTGCAGGGAGACTGCCATGCCGGTAAAAATGTGCAACATCTATCGCTGCGCCAAGCCAACCCTGAAGCTTCCAACCTACGGCAGGTCCACCTTGTCGCGATAGAGACTCTCAGGCAGGTGTCTGCCAAGTTAGTCGGCATGAAGCCCCTCTCTCCAGGAGAGATTGGCGAAAATATTACGACGGAAGGCTTAGATCTGACCTCTCTATCTCGTGGAACAGAGCTGCACTTCCTTGGTCCGGGAAGGACCAGTGACACTGCAATTGTGGTGTTAACAGGCCTTCGCAACCCCGGGCCAGGCATGAACAAGTGTCGGCCTGGACTGAAGGAACTTTTTGCTGGAGTTGGGAAGCGTTCAGCAGGGGTTATGGCAACAGTGAAACAAGGCGGAGTTATCAAGGCTGGAATGCGAATTGAAATAGTCAAACCATCTCGAGCAGAGCCTCTTGCTGTTGTCTAAGAGTTTGTTCACTTTCGGGGATGGTTTTGTTTCGTCGATTTGCCTGCAGCAGTCTGCTACTCTAGTATACAGTGATGAACACGCTATGTATGGAGTCCAACGAGTAGAAGGTTTGTCTGCCTATGAGCAATTAGGAATTTCTGCTCAACCTGCAGTTCATGATGTAGGTTATCGAATCCATATATCTCGGATAAAAATCCGAAGTGATCGATAGCAGTGTCGTAATACCAAAGCTGCTCAAAGCATAGACTCGGCTGTCACAACACGCAGGTGAAACCAGGCCAATGATACTTCGTGCTTATCAAGGGTGTTGGGACTGGATGAGAAGACATATGCCTGAGAGCCGCACCTGCCTTCAGTCTCAAAAATATATCCTTTTCAGAAGAAGCGCACTATAGCCAGGCATATATTTATCGCTAGATCTTAGTAGTGGGTACTGAAGCCATAATTAAACAGAGATGTTGATATTCCGGAGTAAAAGTTAACCTTCCTGAGTATTCCATCGAGCCTATGATGCTACCTAGCTTAAGCACCTACCGACTCCCTGGCGGGTGGTCACCACCCCCAATCTGGCCTGTCGTTGGACCTACTCCAATTGCATCCATGAATTGGTGCTTTCTCGGAAGGCATGTCTATCCAATGGGCTCGTACTAATACTGCCAGATAAGATCTTAGCGTTGAGATCGTCCGCTAAACATCCGTCTGAACTGTACTAGTCCATTGCAGCTTCATCCAAACCATACCATCCACACGAGCCCAGTCCATATCCGCTCCCCCACCTTTCAAAGTTGAAGGAATATCTATACCCTGCGTCTTCGGCAGCGAGAACGATGATAGGACTGACAACTCCAACCCATACCTAATCAACTGGGCTATAGTTGCACTCAATGGGGCGGATCGAAGAAGCTTTGGGGCCCAGCTATGATGGATTTGTTGGTGGTCGGAACCGTAGCTAAGGTGCATTGCCAAGTTGATCTTCCCTCTGGCTGCAGCATTCCAAATCAAGGACACAGCCTTTGTAGGCTTTTTCGGCCCACTGATCGGCATCGGCAATTGTGCGTTATTGATCTCTGTTAAAAACTCGTGCGAAAAAGAACCCAATATGGCGTTGGTATATACCGGACAGCTCAGGCGTAGACAGTCTTCGGTCAAGAGTACTTCCCAATATATTTTCGCCTCTGATCCAGATATCTGAAGTATGAATGCAAGATCGGCAACACCCATGGGGATTGAGAGCCAGAGCCCAAGTGGGGCGGGTGGTTTTCATTATACAACACATCAAGGGCATCCCCAAATGCCCGTCTGAATATCTACTCTTAGTTCTGCTTAGTACACGCCACTTTCCATGTTGGTAAAGTCAAATCCAACATCGGGTGCTAAATCCCCGCACTGTCTAGTCAACCCTAGCCCCAGACCGTCCTGATTCTCGGAGGGAACCACAAGTTGGTGCAGTGATACTGAGAAGACCGCCGGCGACTGGCCCCGAATAGACGAGACTCTGCATCACCATACTTAGCGGAGAAGATTTTCAGGCCTTAGAGGTTTGAAATTTATCATCAGACCAGTCTGTATCTTACTCAGCACTAAAATCCAAAGCGACTTCGGTTAAGTAACTAAAAGTTTAAGATGCAACTAATTCACAAGTCCAGCAAGGAAAGTATGGTTCAACACCACCCCATATTGACAGCGCTAGCAGGCCTCGTATATTCGCCGATAATGGCCAACAATGGTACTACCAGGAAGCTGGGGTTTCAAGTGCGGGGTGAGTCCTGAGAATCCTTCTCGATAGTGTCTTCGGCACGTCTCGAAGTAGTGGTAGATGACCATGGGTGACAAGGTATTTGCCCGGGATCTCCACGTCCCTGATGATTTTTTTTTCCTGCAGGTAAATATGGGAGACAGACAGCGGAAGTGGCGTTCTTACCCGCATGCAGTGACAGGCGCTCAACGGGTGACATCGAACCCAGTGTTCACGGGGCCCAGGAGTATGGCAAGATGAGACCCGACATTCGAGGTAGAAGTATG
Source organism: Aspergillus aff. floccosus IMV 01167 (assembly GCA_001931935.1). Classification (NCBI taxonomy): domain Eukaryota; kingdom Fungi; phylum Ascomycota; class Eurotiomycetes; order Eurotiales; family Aspergillaceae; genus Aspergillus; species Aspergillus aff. floccosus IMV 01167. The sequence goes on from MSJE01000315.1 coordinate 58,996, forward strand.
TCTTAATCAAGGTTTGATTTCTAATTCAAAATGAAATGTGAACAGTCTTTTGACGGCTCTCTATGGAAAAGCATCATTTTTGACGTGAGCCTTCAAAGAATGAAATTCTGCGTACGGCGATGTCCGCTCTGCGCGTATATATTCGCATGGTTTCATCGGACGCTGAACCCAACAGGGGCTGCAGCGAGCTTGAAGGATGACAACGCCGGGTATTCTGCCCATAATAAAATTTGCTGTGCAGCCATGGGGGCAAGTACACAAGAACTCTCGCTGTGGTTTGGTATGCTAACATCAATTTGAATGAACAGGGCAAGATTCAGACATGCGAATTTTAACGGGAGGAAATACGATGTCTGTGTTCCGCTCCAAGATGAGGAAGAAGACGAGAAGAAGAATAAGACGGTAGAGAAGATCCGTGGCGCGAATGTTGAAAGGCCAGATGGAACATCTGGGATATAGTCTTTTTGCTTTTGCAGTAGAAGATCGCCAGTTTGCTGGACATCGACGATGGAGCCATTTTAGGTAGATATCTTAGCCAAAGAGTCAAATATTGGAAAGAAAAGCTTTAGGGAATGCTAACTACTACGTATGACACTTCCCATACAATTTATATAGAGCATTAACTCTGGAATGTGATCTGCCCAAGAATCTTGGCGTCTGCCCCCAAGAAGTACAGAGTAGGCTTTAGGGCCTCGGCAAGTGCCCGGTTGGCCAGAGCGACACCGGATAAACAATTGTCGAAGATGGCCTCTATTCCAGGTCAATAAGTCAATGAATTCAAAAATTAGAGGGCATATATATAATTGTCAGTCAATTGATCTGGTGATCTTGTAACAATCGCAGAGTTTTCCATTCCGAAATAGAATTCGGATGTTTCGGAGACTTCCCGCTAGCCAGTCCCGAAAGAAACTAGTAGTAAAAGGGTTTGAGACAGTCAGAATGACATTTCGGAGGGATTGTTGTCTTGAAAAAAAGTTTCATGCTGGCGCCTTTTAACTTAAAATGACGACAGGCAATTGTGGCTGTTGCTGTGCAACGTTAATATCTCCATAATCTAAACGTATCAGCCTGAACCAGATCACCCTTGGTCAGCTTATCTCTTAGTGCCTTATTTTAGTCCAGGAACACTCCACTCACGCCAATCACGACATGCATCTCGCCAAAAAACGCCATAGACAGCGCCTCCAGACCCTGGATAGCGCCACCGTCCGCAGTGGACCAGGTGCACAATGACTTTAGCGGCAGCCTAGAACCCCTCCACCCTATCGCTTTTTATAGCCTTGTCCGCCGCGATGTCTCACTCTTGGAGTTTTCACAAGCAGAGGCGATGTCCTCTCTCATAAGAGCATCGGTGCATCGCCCCAATTGTGCTGAATCGCAACAGTGACACCACACCGTATCCCCATGCGCGGGAGAGATGGTATCTCCAGGTGCCCAAAATAGGCTCTTCGGCTGCTGGCATACCATCGTGTTTTTCATCTTGGCCACGACCGTCCTTTCGTCACTCGGTCAAGCGATCCAGAACCTGCCAGCATCGATACTCCATAGAGCCGATGGATTGCGAATTCGAGATGAAAATCGGGTAGCGCTTCGCATTATGCCTCTCGGGGCGTCGATAACGGCCGGCTACCGTTCGACCGATGGCAATGGCTACCGAAATTATCTATGGGAACAGCTTCGCTATGAAGGCTGGGAGGTGGATATGGTGGGCAGCCTGCGCAGTGGAGATATGCAAGACAACGTAAGTGACGTGGAGTCTATTCTCAAATCTATGAAACTAACAGCGCCAATCGTAGGAAAATGAAGGCCACTATGGCTACCGGGTTGACCAGATAGCAGAGGTGGTCAAAAAGTCCTATCATTTCCAGCCCAACCTTATTCTGATCAAGTATGTTCACAAGTTCCGCTCGTTTAACAGTATGCATTGATAGTAACCGTCGGTAGCGCCGGAACCAACGATGCCCTTCAAAACCACAACATAGACACCATTGGAGACCGGATGAACGGGCTCCTCACCCAGTTGTTTGATGCCGTCCCCGGCACGACCATCATTTGGTCCACCCTACTACAGAACACGCGGCAGCCGATCAATGTTGAAACAATCAATAAACAGTACCGCAAGCTCGCTGCCCAACGTCGTGCAGATGGCGACAGGGTCGTGCTGGCAGAGATGAGCCAGTTTATTAAATTCGACCAGCTCAAGGATGGAACTCACCCCTTAGATTTCGGGTATAAAGAGATGGCATCGGTTTGGTGGGCAGCTATCGAAACAGCCCAACAGGCAGGGATGTTCCAGAAACCGAACAATGCAGACTTTCTTAAGGCCAGCAATACGACGTCCAAACAGGCGTTGAATGCTAACGTCTCGGACCCCGATCTACCGTACTATAGCGCGGTTCCCCAGCCTGTATCCAATCGTGGACTGCAGGCATTCCGAGATTATTGGCATGTTCTTCTGTTGGCGCTTACTCTGCAGTTGGTTATCAGACATGTTTAAAGAATAAATCCAAGCCTGTCTTCACATGAGGGAGCACACTGCATGGCTAGAACGTAGAATAATGGACACATATTTTTATGGCTAGTGGAAGCGCTCAAAACCTTCCCAAGTGTTAAATTACTAGAATAGGGGTCTCTCCGAGACACTGATGCCACCCGAAGCAATTCTGACAATGAGCTATTAATGATTCAATATATTTGTGGACGTCACAACTCAGAACGCCACCGATAGATTGTCACACAAAGAGCGTTTCCACGGCCGAGCATTGGCGAGTGAAATAAGATTTCATTGCGGCTAGAATATGAACAAGCAATACCTCCTCCGGGAAGCCATTCGAGGCTCAAAGTTCGATAAAACGATGCGTGTACAGTTTAGGAAATTGTTGCCTGCATATTGCAGAGGGTATGATCCAACCAACTAGCCGACCAACCCTCTACATAGAGGTACTTAGAGGTGGGAAACTGTGACTCACTGAGTGAGCAACTGAAAAACCCCGCTTATTATCTTTTTCAAGCCGTTGCAGCCTAGCCCACTTCGTATCCGGATATAGGAAGTTCGTCAGTCATATGGAAACATACTTAAACCCATCTGTCGCCCTCTGGCTTTCTGGATAGATAAAACCCAGCCCTTCTAGCTTGGGAAGAGACTTCATACAAAGCTTCAAGGCTACCTACTTGTCTGAGCTCTCAAGACCCGCCCAACGTTCGACAGGATGGCCCCTTTTCAATCCGAATGGAGCGCATTTGTTGCGCAGACACCCAACCTCCCTCATGATGACCCCAAGCGAACCAAATCCTTTCTCTCTTCTCCGGCTGGGAATGCGCTGTCCACTGGCGTGGCAACAATTGATACCCGGGTCCCAGGGACTGATGGCCATCAAATACCCATTCGCGTCTATACTGCGGACGCAAAGGGAGAGACGCCGGGACTGGTGATTTTCTTCCACAGCGGTGGCTTCACTGGCGGCTCTCTTGACACAGAAGACGGTACCTGATTTCGCGACAGCTCCCATAATCTTACACTTAGGACCCTGTTCTGACATGACTGGATTGGCAGTTTCATGCAGATACATGGCCCTGAACGGCCACGTCACCGTCATCAGCGTGGAATATCGACTCAGTCCGGAATACGTCTATCCCATTCCAATCGACGACGGATGGAACGCAGTCCAGCATATCATAAGCAATCTCTCGAGCATCGTACCAAATAACACCGGACCTACCAAGCTCGTGCTGTGCGGGACCTCATCAGGAGGACATCTCGCAGCAATATTGTCGCAGCGACTGCCGAAATGGCTCAGTGCAGCGGATAATGCGAGTCTCGCTGCACAAGTATCCTTTGATGGGGTGCTGCTTAGAGCCCCAGTCACCGTTCGTGGGACAGACCCTGAGTTTATTCCCCCCAAGTTCCGACAGCTCCACCGGTCCTGGATGGACGATTATCATGAGGCGGAAATGGACAGACTGAGCATGACCAGAAACCATGGTGCGTGTGTTTTGCGTGGTTTCCCGTGCCCTAAACCGGATATTGATAGCTTCCTACGAGATGGGGCTAACTGTACGTGCTTAGATAGCCTAGGAGTTCCGGTTGCCGAGAGAAATTCGCCGGACGCGTATCCACTATGGGGCACGTTGGATGGACTTCCAAGGACCTATATCCAAATTTGCGAGATGGACATCCTGCGCGATGACGCGACATGCTATGCAAGGGCCTTGCTGGATGCCGGTGTAGAAGTCAGAGAGACCTTGTACAAGGTAAGTCAGTCGATTCCCATCTACTTCCTTGATAACTGATCGTATTTCTTAGGGCCTCCCCCATATCTTCTGGATTTATGGGCATCATTTGAACGTATCCAAGATGGCGCAAGACGACTGCGTGAATGGGTTAAGGTGGCTTTTGAGGACGGCTGAATAATTGGCTATACGACACGCCAAGTTAGGAAGATTTGTTGTGGGATGAACAGGGATGGGTCTTCCTCTCTAAGCGTGCCGTATGAACACGAAGGAATAGCTAAGGAGCAGGAAGAAGTGCGGAAAATCTCACGGATAAACAAGAATGCAGGCTAACAGGGAAGCACGTGACTGCACTACGCAGATTCTCCGATCTGAGTGGATGACAAGATGGGCTCTGAGTATAGTTATGTATGAGATAGGTAGGTTCTAACGGGGCTGTGTGACCTCTTGTTCTGACATATTTGTCTGATCAGACCGATTCCATACTGCTACCGCTCCTTCACCGTTCGTGTCCAATGAATTTCCCAAGTCGAGCGGATCCGGTGATGGAGCGACGATCATCCCGCAGCTATGGAACCGCCTCTTTTTGCCGCCAATGGGCAATCCGCGGTGTTTCCTAGATGACGCACGTATACTATGCGGGGGGGTTTCAATAAATACTGAAGAGGTCCCTGGATTACGTTGCGACAGCTCCAAAGTTCAACCATGGCATTTGACAAGGAAGCCGATGGGTCGAAAAACTCGCGACGCCACTCGAGTTTGGTTCCCGTATCTACTATACCATTATCAGCCCGCAAAGTTCCTATCCCAAGAACCTCTCACGACGCCGCTGTTCCCGTCGGTAACCGCGTTAAGAAGGCATGCGCACATTGCAAAGACTCGAAGGCAAAATGCAGTGGAGCTCAACCATGCCATCGCTGCGTCAGCTTGGGACTAGTCTGTGGATTCAACGAAGGAAAACGCCAGATTCAAGCGAGGTACGTGAATGGGCTGAAGTTGATGGTCAGATTCCTTCTACTAACCGATGCAGAGTCTTTCGAGAGATCCAGAGCAAACTCGGTGTGTACGAAGGGCTTTTGAGGCGCCTGATGAATATTGTGGATGACAAGGAGAGAGACCTTATCGTAGCAACGCTCGATTTAGTATGATAAACCCCTTTCTTACACAGCCTTGTCCTGACCGGCCGATAGGACGAGAAGATTGAAAATGAATTTCCCAGTCCGTCGCCAAGCTCGTCCTCGGTGGGCGCGGACTATGTTGAGGAGGATTATAACCAGAACAGCCGTCTTCGGGCTTTTGGCTTCGTCGGAGACATTTCGGAAGTGTCATGGATGAAAAGTTTGAAGCAGGAAATAGAGGCGACCATGTCTGCGCGCCCACCAAAACAGCCCAGCGTGACTGAGGCTGCGGCCATGGATTCAACGTCAGTGAGTTACTTTTTGGATGACCATGAGCTTCTACTGGAAGAGGGGGTAGCCCTGTACAAGCGGCCGCCACGAAGTGTGGCCGACAAACTTCTGAATATCTACTTTTACATGGTACAACCATCGTTCCCGATAATAGGGAAGATTCCTTTTTTGAAGCAGTATTCACTCTACTACTCTGCGTCAGATATTCAGCCCCCAAGTAGATGGCTTGCGGTCCTTAACCTGGCTTTCGCGCTCGGGGCAAAATACACCGAGATGGCTTCGCAAGCATCAGCGTCAGACTTAGGTTCTTCGACAGAATATTTCTCCCGGGCATACAGGCTCGGATTATCTCACTTCCCGGTTTTGGATCATCCAAGTTTACAGCAGGTACAAATTGAGGGCCTTACTGCCTTTTACCTCATGACCATTGGCCATATCAACAGGTGAGTTGTTACTTTACTCGGCGCAACGATCAGGCCCCCTTTTTGGGATGGGGTCTAACGTAGCTTTCCAGGGCTTGGAGAACATGTGGACTGGCCATACGATCTGCTATCGCTCTGGGAATCAACCGGCGCAATGAGAGCCGGCAAACAACAAATTCGTCCAAGGAACTGCGCTACCGTGTTTGGTGGTCCGTGTATACTGCCGAAAATACACTGTCTATCATGACTGGGCGTCCAACAAGCGCCGGAGATGGATTCTGCACTACACCATTCCCCATACCCTACGACGAGGACCAGTTTGATGACCCTAATGCCTCCCGCCTGCTGTCGCACTTCCAGTTTAGACAGGACTTTATGCAGGATTTTGCGGCCAGGAAGTTGAGAGAAATTCCCCTTCAGGCCCCTGAAGGACGGGCTCCATCTTCGTCCACCGAGCAGTTTTCGAACATTACTATTCTCCATGTCCCGACAAGCTATTCCTTATATTTCTTTTACTTCCTAGATATAACGAAAGTCATGCGACGCGCGACTAACCTACTCTACGCCCCAGGATCTCTAAAGCGTCCGTGGTTCCGGGTCCAGGAAACGATCACCGGGTTCGCCAATGAAACTAATGCCTGGTACGAATGCCTTCCAGATGACTTCAAGTTCAAAACTGCCAGCTCCTCTAAGTTATTTGAGCGACAGAGATGGAGTCTTGCCTTTCGATTCTACAGCGTACAGATCACTATTAGCCGGCCTTCGCTCTGCCGTTTTGACCGGCAAAAGGCCGACTACGGATCTGCAGGGCCATGCCAGATAAATGGCATGAATATATGTGTGACAGCGGCGTGCGATATGTTGGCTTTATTGACGGACATCCCGGATGTTCTCTGGCTGATTCGGGTATCGCCTTGGTGGTGTGTCCTGCATTATCTTATGCAATCTGTCACGGTATTATTGATCGAGCTCGATTCTTGCCTCCGATTCGGGCCACAACCTACCTCCGTCCTTACGAGCTCTCTGGAAAAGGGAATGTCGTGGATCCATGCTATGGCTAAAGACAGTATGGCGGCCCACAGAGCCTGGGATGTTTGCCATGGGCTCTATTGCTCTATTTCAGAGACTCGCTCTGACCAACTTGACGTGACGCTTCGCGACTTATCTGGAGTGCTCCCAGTAGAGAAGGATAGTCTGCCATCACAAGCTTTGGCAGCAGATGTTTCTCTACCAGATAACGCCATTGTTCATCCCGATCTGCGCACCATGTACGATCAGTTCATCCCCTCTTATTTGGAGCAACAGTTTCATCAGCAATAAGGCGGTCTAAGGGAGATATGAGCCTTCCAAATATCACCATGTGACAAAGGACAACAGGATCTACAACTATTCAGTGTCCCAGTCCTGCAACCGTGAGTCTTTGACTGGGCATGCTGGGGAGTGAATAGACCTGTACAAGGCGTCAGACGACTTCTTGACCGACGGGGGAACTTTCTGGTCAACTGCGGTATCAAAGACAGACAGCTAAAATGCGCTCTGCCCTTTTGTGTTGGGTGACGGAGGTGCCAAATTCAAGGTATATTTGGCAAAAAGCAGTAACCGTGCAGCTTTCCAGCAGGAAATTAAGACTACGGTGCTCAAAAATTCATTCTGTCTACAGGTTCGATGCACACTTCGTTCTCCTCAAGCATCTGATGGAGACATCAATCTAGTAAAAAAAGGGTGAGTGGGGTGGGGTAACTCCCAATAGATTCATAAATATATTGTGTTTATTTATGTATGGGTAGATTCCAGTTTATGAAGCTTTCTAATGAATCCTTATAATAAAGAAGAAAAAAAAAAAAAGTACAAAAACATACAACAGCCGGGATTCGCTGGTGGTCACCCACCCAACTACTAACCGGCCGGCGTGTGGCTTAAGTACGGCTGAGCGGACGGGAAGCCCTGTTCTCCACACCCTGTGGTCGTATGTGCTGGTTTGGTGTTCTGAATCCTTGATATTGTAGCTCATAGTTCTTGACAGTGTGTTTTATGTAGAATTTTGGATTAATTTCGAGGTGAATGATTGAAATATGGTAGTCTGCAAACTATATACCTGTACAAGAGGTGCTTCTGTGCGTTGCAAAAGGGAGAAATCCTGGACTACAGAATTATATGTTAGGTGAGCCGCGTCACTTAATTAGACGGGACATTATAGAGTGGTTCGCCGATGCCAACCCACGCGAGGGAAGAGCAAAATGCAAAGGATCTGGCAATTATCATTATCATCAGTAAAATACTTCGTATGGCACCGCTTTCTAGAAGCCACTTACATCCATCCAGAGCAAAGTCTGTTGAACGGGACTGTGGCCAGCTCCGTCAGGTCGAGAGGATCGTCTGGAAACTGACTTCGATCCTGCTTTATAGATAGAAATCCGAGTGTTGTGACACCTGTCGTTCCTGCTATATACGTAATCTTTTTGTTTTTTGACGGCCTTTTTTGCCACTGGTTCACGCATCGCCAGGGCCAGTGAGTTTGACGCGTTGGCGGCGAACCACATCGGAATCGCCTGTAACTAGTAGAGATCCGGGGACTTCCTGTTGCTTTGCGAGCGACCTGCTGGCTCAGATGCTCCAGCATTCTGATGATATACGTAGGTATAGCGACGATAGTTGGGGAAAGATCCGGGGCTGTCGTAGGGAGTGGATTCGCATACTCTTTATCAGTCTGTTTAAAAGTTCGGCCAAGTATATGCTGCACTCTTGAACACTGCTTGCTGGTATGGAAGATCCACTAGCCCGTCCATAGGCTTCTTCCTGCTATGCAATCTCGGCCCGAGGACCCTGGAGCCTCTTTCAAACCACGGTGTCTTCATGCTTTATACGTTTGCCCGTATCGGAGCTGGATTTCATTAGTGTTTCGTCTGCGTTAACAATAACAAGTCTTTAAGTCAGTAAGTTGAAAAAGATAGAAGACATTTTCTCGGCCAGAATGAGACTCGGTGGTTAGTCGACGATAGATAGTACAGGCCACTCAATTCGCCTTGCGCCTCTTTGGCTATCAAGCACCGGAAGCATTCGAGAAATCTATTAGAGACGCTACATGCTGTTACTTTTGGAATCAAATTGAAGCATGCAATTGAGTGATCATAGATCAGACCGCGGAGTGATTCTCTCCACTTATACATCGTGCCAAGAACCATCCCCGTACGGGTAGGACTCCCGAGCTCACCAGTGATATATGAAAGGCTCCATTCTATTGATGATGGCTGTCTCATATAGCCTGGAAAGCACACAACGAGCAAAAAGTGCATTTCCTGGCACCGAGGAACAAATTGAAAAGTGACTGTCGAAGTGAAGCAATATTATATCCGGCGTTTGCCACCAAATACGCTGTATTTCGCCTTAATGGTATCTCCTTGCGCTTTACGCGAATCGATACTATAGATGAGTCAGTCCCTTCCTCCTAAGGCGGTCTATTTCTCGGCGCGTATGTTACCGATGCTTTTTGCAAGGATGATTTCAATTGACCAAACCAAGACTCCACCACACTACAAGATATAGAACAACTCGACGTGTGGTTTCGTATCGCTTAAGTATAGTTGAAAGGACGGGAAGCCCTGTTATCCTGGCTCTATACTCGTATGTGCTGGTTCTTTTATTGACATTGCCCGAGAGGGCGGGATTAGATGGTTGGTAAGTGAGTCTGCAGAGACCTCCAGATATCAAGCTGGCGAGGCGCTAGACCTAAATAGGATGGTTAAAGGCCTCAGGCTCCGACATGCGGTAGGCAGTTTGAAGTTTGCTAATGGGTGGTGCGTAACATGTAGGACTATGGGTAAATCCCACTGTAAATGAATAATAATGGGTGGTCCGAGTCTGACTATTTAAAACCAGGTCAACTTGAGACTAAGTGTTATGATCGAGAACAGGCAGAGCTGAAGGATGGGGCTACCATGATGACGAGACATACTAATCAGAGTACTGAGATTGATTCTTTGGAGGACACAGAGCATGTGTTCATCACCTCTTATGCTAATACTCAGAATAATGCAACTATGCCGTCCTAGGCACAGTACCCAAGCCTCTGTTCGTGTTATGGCATCTTGCATCACTCCTGGAATCTGACCCTAAGATCACCCACTACAGATTACAATCATCCGAGGTAGACATCTGAATGTCCACAGTCATGGTGTATTATCCAACTTAACCGGATCATTCCGAGAGAAAGTCTGAATATCTTTACTTTGAATATGACAACGTAGCCAGCCTTCCACCACACCACGCAGCCGGCCTGAGCGGTGGCGATGAGCGGGGTTCTCTATTGATTCGAGAAAAGGCCGCAGATCCAGAAAGCTCCCATTGACAAACCAATAGTTTCGTTGTGAGCAAGGGTATATATAACACGGTGGTGATATTATTGATAAACCAGTTTGCTAAAGCATTGCTAGAATCCCGGCTCCCTCGGAAATAGTATATCCGATTGCCAAATGGCCTGTTGAGGCTCGACATCAGGCTATACCTGGGTGGATCTTGATATCATCAGAAAGTCGCCATACTCTAACATCCGACTCTACCCCTCTTCCTTGAGACGGGCTATGCCCCCGGGATGAGCAACAGAAACTCTGCCGACTCAACGGAATCGCCCCATCCAGACATCCCGATGATATCATAGCGTCGTCGGACAAGGTTGAGACGGCATGGTGCTATATGTCTGGGATGGAGAACTCAAAAGACCGACAGGTACATGCGCATCTTATAGGACATCGGGCGATCAGACATAGTTAGGTTACAGTAGCGGGACGCAGGTAAATGAAGATCCAGTCTCGACACCAGATAATGCGCCATTAAGGCCGTGCCCTGGCGGCAGGTGGCTCCTCGGTTACACACTCAGGGCGAATGAGCAGCCAAGAGGCGCCCATAGTCCCCCGCAATCTTCCGCCGTATGGGCACTGGAGGGGCAGCCCCGCCCCCGCTTCTGGCCCCGCCGCGTGCCCTGAGCATTGCATGCAGTATTCCGATTACACCAGGATCAGCAGGAGCGTATACTTTCTTCTTATGTATGCGTTTGCGCCTGTATAAAATACAGAGGGCGCGTCTGATTGGGGCGCATTGCTCTCAACATGCAATCCACTCCCTGTGGTTTCACCAGCACGATCGTCTGTCAACATGCCATCTGGCAGGGAGGGCAGGCCAGTGGGTTGGTCGAGTCATGACGCCATCGAGTAAGCGCTATGAGCGACAGACCACGCGCATGGAAGAATCCTGTTCTGCATACGGCAGCGATTGCCAACATATCCATGTGAAGTGACGCGGGCTCGGAAAGCCAGGGAAGAGAGAGAAACTACTTAAACACTGCGTAGCACTCGGATCAAAAAATCCTTCCACTTCATAGATCCTCCTAGACACTATATTTCTATATACATACATACACACATTCATACATCACACAACATGACAACCACGCAAGTCATCGCCGAAAACGCCCACCTTGCCGGAGCCCGCAACAGTCTCCGCAAGGAAGACTGCATGAAGCTCTACGAGGAATGGGCCGCCTCCTACAACAGCGACCTCGCCGACGCCTCCCAGAACTATGTCGCCCCCATCCTCGTCGCCCAGGCCGCCGTCAAGTCCAACAACCGCGCCAAGGCCACCGTCCTGGATGCCGGCTGTGGCACCGGCCTCGTGGGCGAGGCCCTCGCCAAGAGCGGAACCATGACCATCGACGGCGCAGACCTGTCGCCCGCCATGCTCAAGATCGCCGAGAACACCGGCGTCTACCGCAACCTCATGCTGTGCGACTTGACCCAGCCCATCGACAGCCCCGACGATACCTATGATATCGTGACGTGCTGCGGCACGTTCACGCGCGGCCATGTCGGTCCGGACCCGGCACTGCGGGAGTTTATCCGAGTGACTAGGAAGGGCGGTATCGTCGTCGCAACGGTGCTTGAGGAGATCTGGGTCTCGGGTGGGTACAAGGCTGAAGTCGAGAAGATCGAGAAGGAAGGCCTGGCACGAGTGGTTAGTATGGAGCTCAAAGACTACAGAAAGGGCGCGGGCGACAAAGCTACGTTGATGGTTCTGGAGAAGACAGATTCCGCTTGACCGATTGAGATTGACGACTGACGACCCGACGAGATGCTTTTCATGACCACAGGTTCCGGGCAAGGGCGGGAAAGTCTTTGACATTTTAGGATGCACTCAGCTTAACCTTAGTCAACAGAAGCCACGGATCTGTAACTGCCCAGTGCGACTTGACGATCTCCCGTATGCGACATGATCTTTGAGACGAGTGACTGTATCGACGTAGAGCTACAGTGATAGAGCTTGTAGGTCGTAGAGGAGTCCAATGGTAGATTTCCTTTGTAGAGGTAACTTTCTATATGGAACAGCATAACACCCGGCGTGGTTTTATCCTCTCCAACGCTGAGTTTGTCCCGGTGAAACGTTTAGATAGAAATAGTCGTTTAGCCGTTGCTACAGCCATTCCATGGTCGGGCGGAGGTATTGGGAGGCTTTCAGTATTGCTAGGGCTGTGGTACCTCGATATGTTACTGGTCTCTACATTAGGTCCAAACTGTGAATGATACTACGTACTGGGCGTTTGCAGCCTCCATTTCTGTGGCAACAGACATTATCGTTGTTATCATTCCACATGCGAGGAACACTTGGAGACAAGTTGAAGAAATCAAGGACTTCAAATAAGAAAAATAACCCGGGGGGCATTATGTCTATCGATAAATGCATCGCCGACGGTATCGCGTTCTGTCGCCATTTACCCCGCTCCTAGCCATTATCTCTATAAAATTGTGGACGTCACTATACTTCCGCGGCGATGAGATAGCCTCACTAGTAGGTTACTTAGCATGTAGTATCATTGCGGCCTGGAACGTCTAGAGTAGTGAGCATGCGTCGGTGCTGGATGCAGAGACCAAGGCTCCGGTGGACACCCCAGGCAATGTCAACACTGTACAGAGTAGCATTGGGCCAAGATGACACACTCGAAACCGTCGAACTACCTTACTAAGGGGGTACAGCCACCATTTTGTATGATGTATGTTCAAAACCTAACAGGCTAGATACAAAATGACTGAATTATTCAAACACTCGCCGGCGCTTCGGACCCCGCTCTTGAGGAACTGCTCCTTGGACTGGTGGTTCTTTCCCATAATACTCTAGGTCGTGTGGCCTTGACGCTGATGGCGAGTTACAATTGAGCAGCTTCTACCTCAGGTCGCACGCGGGAGAGAAGCTTTGCAAATGCTGCAGCAGTGGCAGCGGCGTACTTTTGCCAGACCTTATTCTTGTTTGAGTCACAGTCATCGCGAATGCCACGAATAACGAGGGAGGAGAGGATGTTCATAACACCTGCGGCCTCCATTTCGAAACATAAGATGCCATGTTTCCGACCCAGTTCGTCTCGCGCGAGTGCATTCTTCAACACCTGGTTTCCAGACGCAATCAGGCCATAATGAACACATAGTTGAGTTGAATCCCTCGAGGGCCAGGCCTTCACTCTGGCCGGATTGCAGACACTGCATGTATCCTTCCCCTGAGGATGAGGATAATCCGACATATACAATATGTCGTTTTCCGCCCCCGGGTGCGCAAACTCCTCGTCTGACTCCGCAATGTCTCGTGTATATACTGCGAGGGGTGTTTTCCCAAGATTTGGATCGCTTTCTAGATCATGTAGAACAGATCTGAGAGCCCGCGGGGGTGGGTGCAGATAGCCATTTATCTGCGGGGCTCCTCCGTCTAAGTTCTTTATCCTATCATACGGCAGGACACCAACACTCGCACACCTGGGGGTGCTCACCACGACATCCCCCAGTCGTATGTCCTCATGCACTGGTACTCCGCCTCAAATGCCAATTATCAAGCAAAAAGCGAGCCGAGGAACGCTGCGTTTCATATTGACGGCGAAGTCAGCGGCAGCACTCGTGCCTATCTCCCCCGGCGGAAGACCAGTGGCGACAGCATTATGCCCGCCCATGGAGCCAAATGCATAAGCGTTCAGATCGTTAGACGGAATAGAAGCACTAGCATGGGTGGTATCGAATAAAGTTCGGACGGCCTTCGACTCATTACCAAGCGCGCACATAATACCGACGCTATACTCCTCCGCATTCCGATATAATTGAATTGGAGGCCTGGGTCTTGTTTGCATAGTTCTTGAAAGAGAACGGGGGTGTTCTTTCGTATCGCTTCGACTACTGCCAGCAGTAGTCCCATATCCCCCTGGAAAGAGGATATGCTTCGGCCGATACCACTAGACATTTCCGAATACAAACTTCCAGTGTTGTCTTCAGTTGACACATCTTGGCTTTCCATTTCAGAGTCGGGATTCTTAGACAACTGTGGTTGTTCTTCCTGCGTAGATGCTCGATTGCTGCGACTGGCGCGGTCGATCGGGCTGCTGTTTTCTGATATTAGCAAAGCGGCCTTTCGATGCGTCAGGGAGCCATATCCCGAGTTTGTCGCATCTGTGACATCGGGTAGTGTCTGTTTATCAGGTGAAAGCGGTCCTGAACCTATGGCCGGGTTCCGCCGACAAGCGGCCTGGATGCCTTATGCGGTGATAGGGCGGATCGCAGCCATGTTGAGCCCGACTTGCTGTTGGCCCGGCGGGAACTGCTGGGGGTTCATCAACGGCGGTTGCTGCTGTTGCTGCTGCGATCGCTGCGGCATGGCTTGTTGACCGGCCATAGGATTGGTTTGCATGGCTCGATTCATCTGTTGCGGGAAGGACGGTTGTCCGACGCCACGCATGCCGCTGGCTTCGAGGGCGTCCGGGGGAATCAACCCATTCTGCATGACGGCGGCCTGTCTCGCTGGAGTATCTCGAATATGCACTAATTTGTCGTTGCATTGTTTGTCGTAATCGACCTAGGCGAGGGGCGGGGTCAGCGGGTTCTGTTTCAAACGGGGTGACCGGTCGGAGAGGACGTACTCTCTGCTGGGCGTCTTTGAAGGCCTTCTGCTCAAAACTGAGGGCCGCTTGGGCCAGGTGTTGCTGATCTACTTGCGGTTAGACCAGGCGAATGGAATAGGCTATGATTCGCTCCGAGGACAGGACAATAAGCGGATTACCTACATTTGATACACTTGAACCACGCGCTCTTTCATGGGCATTTCGGCACGCCAACCAGTATAAGTGCCCTGTGCATGTAACGCATGGGCGATATAGTTCATCATCACCTGGTTGTCGTCGAGTCTCGGCATCTGGGAGGTGGGCGCGGCGGGCATGGAGCCGCCCACGTTGAAATTTGCGCGATTCATGTCGACAACCCCCGGAAACAGTGCAGGCAACGAGATATATTTGGGAGTATCCTCTATCACTGTAAAGTATGGACCGGTGCCCGCTGGTGTCCCAGCTAAAACCTACGCTGGAAGATACGTATGTCGATGGCAGCCACATCCGGTAAACCAGAAGGGGAGCTAGGGGAGTTATCGAACACTTAGGTCAGGCTCTTCTGATGAGAAGCTGATTTAAGCTGGTCACGGAGATTTGCGTAAGCAGCAAAAGCCTCGTTCAGCCTCGCAGTGCTGTTTTTGTTTATCACTGTCTGGTCTGCCAAGGCTGGACTGGCCATGTAAAGGTGCGGTGTGATTCAGCCCCCGCATCTCGCAGATAGTCACACCAAAGACCAGGGACAAGGTCTGGCGCGTCACTGGCAGCTATTCAGATTAATGGAAACGTGTAACATGATACTAGTTGCCCTAATGTCCAGACAAAACGCCAGAATGTTTATCCTCAAGTAAACAAAAACAATGTCCATACACCATATAGAACCAGCCATACGATCCTTGAGGTACAATGTCTAGGATTCTTCAGACTCTAAAGGTTTCCCGCGTGATTTCGCCGCCCCAGCCCTTTCATGAATATTGCGTAGGAAAGGGCGAGCAGTTCTCAACTTAATGCCTTGCTGAACGAAGAATCCAGTGTCTGGCTCTTCGAAGATAAGTTCAAGGTCCAGACGGTTCCCCAGGATGACGTTGCAAATCCGACGAAAGTCGGCTTTGTATACCTCCTCATTTGCGCGTGATTCTAGCCATTTGCAATACTCCCTTACCGCTTGCCCACGTGAGCCATAAATGATGAGACAGCCCGCAGGTGGGAACGTGGGTGGTGACAGAGTAATTGTAGATGAGCGGGTCGATAGCTAGCTACCTTGCATAGCTCTAGTCGGCCTACGTAGTGAGTCTATTGTGAATTGAAATAACGATGAGTTATCTCAAATTCTCCTGGGAACCACAACATACATCCAGATCCGTAGCAACATCAGCCCGAATAGAGCCTATTTAGAACAAGATCGTTGTTAAACCACCGCAATAAAATCAACCTGGATATCTACACCCGCCGGCAACCTCGACACCTCCACCATTGAACGCGCAGGTTTATGCGGGAAAGCAGAGTCGTAAACCCTGGAAAACTCGGGCATAATACTGGCGTCGTTTACATACACCTGCGTTCTCATCAGGGTTTGTTCGTTTCTTGGAGAACGGGGTATATAAAAACACACCATGACCTTCACCACCCTCTCGAGGTCCGAACCGGCCTCGAGAAGAATCGCCTCGGTGTTCCTGATAATCGCCTTCGTCTTTTCCGTGACCGAGCCTGTGATCAAATTTCCCTGTGCATCTGCGGGAATCTGTCCAGACAGCCAGACGTGGCCTGCTGCCTTGATGGCTTGAGACTAGTCCACGTTGAATATTAGTTCTGCGTCGTACGGCTGAGTCCGAGGCAGTTGGATGCCGTGGCGCTTACATAGTGTGCGAAAGCTGTGAATTATTAGTCTGTGTCCTGGGTAGATCCACCATGGAAGTCGAGATACGTACGGCGGTGCGTTTTGTTGGTGTATACTGGGCTGAGGGTGGTTTGGAGTCTCCTTGGCTGAGGCAGCATGGCTCGACTGGGCTGCACGGCGTAGAGTCTGGCGAGACGAGCAACAGCGGGTATGCGAATGACTGCACGAAACATGTTTTATTCTGACGATTGAATAAATTCCCAACGTGGATTGAGCACTGGTGGTGGGCAGATTTAAATGTATCGGAGGAGCTCACCGACGGCTGGGGTTGGGATCAGATAAGCGTTATCTGATCTTCTCGCCATGCTCGGAGACCCATCCCGATCTTCTTATTTTTGTCTCCCATCGACTCATCCGCCCCGTCTGTCAATCATTTTGTCATCATAGTCATATTTTTAGCCATCATCCTGGTTGACAGACAATAGACTCCACCCCAGAAGACATGGCAACAATCGCAAAACGCATCACAAGGTTTGCAATCCCATCGGGATCCAAGAGGCCCAGTCCTGACCAGCAAAATCAGACCCTCGCTGTGGAACGGCGCGCGTCCACGGACAGCATTGTGGGATCGCAAAGACCTGAGATTGAATTCTTCAGCCGCCGCCGCCGCTGCTGCTGTCCAGGACGACGACTCCGTCGCAGCCGCCAAGGCCAAATACCAGATCGTCGAGAGGTTCGGTGACTTCGATGCCGTCCAGGCCACCCGCCCGGCGTTTGACCACGCCCGCCCGATCGAAGTCACACAGTCCCCTCATCCACGTTGGGATTACGGGCAGGGTGTCCCCGACAACAGACGAAGCGCGAGTAAGACGCATCGCGAGATTGATCCCTACGCCGCGGATCGGCCGATGGTGAACAACTACCGTCTGCTGGTCTCGGGCATTGCGCCGCGCCCGATCGGGTTTCTGAGCACTGCGTCCGCGAGCGGCAGGAAAAACCTCGCGCCGTTTAGCTATTTCCAGGTCGTGGACCACGACCCGCCCATGTTCATCGTGGGGTTCTCGTCCCGCCCCGAGCGTGTCAAGGACACGTTCCGCAATCTGAAGGAGACGCGAGAGGTCGTAATCAATACCGTCTCGGAGAATATGATCGAGGCAGTGAATGCGACCTCGATTGATGCGCCGTATGGCGTCTCGGAGTGGGAAATCGCCGGGCTCCACGAGGCTCCCACGACGACGGTGACCCCATCCCGAGTGCGGGAGTCCGTCTTTTCTATTGAGGGCAGGATCGTGGACATCAAGGAGTTTGAGGACCATGTCCAACCGGGAATGTCTATTGCCTCCCTGGTGTTGATCAAGGCTACTCGATTCTGGGTTCAGGAGGACGCTGTGAATGCAGAGGCTAGCCACATCGATTTGGAAAAGCTGCGGCCAGTGGGACAGCTCGGTGGCATTTCGTATGGACGCATCTCATCCACGTTTGAGCAACCGCGGCGACGGTGGGACGATGAACTCCCAAAGAGTCAAATTCTGGCTGAACTGGATAAGACCAAGCCGGAGGTTCAATAAAGGGTATCTTGCTGCTGAGGACGCGGATGCGAACCACACAGTTCGCTTGAAGAGTATCAATGATCGAATGATTAGACAGTATGTACATATATGACCTGCAAATAGGAGGACCACCTCAAACAAGACCATGACTATCGTGGGATTAGTGAACTTCGAACACAGCCTTGCGCTCGCAAAGGCCAGCACTACCGCGTGTGGGTGCTCTTCTCTAAGGATGACGTCTCTTTCCGGCTTACCCAGAGCAGTATCCTATATCAGCGGGATTGGTTGTTGGTCTTTACACTAGCTTGATCATGAAGATCGCTCTCATCTTGAAATGTACGGCGTCGGATGGGGGATCCGACAAAGGTGAGCGCTGGTCGGGGAGACCCACCGACGATATACCAACCCCCATTTCAGACCGAACATACCAGGGTAATGAATGGGCAACCTTTCGCCGCCTGTAATAGATTACCTGACCGGTTGACGTAATGTGCCCCATGCTTCAAAATCTGTTGGCATACAAGCGCAGTGCACTGAAAAGAAGTTGCAGGATGAAGCATGAGGGGGTGTTGCATAAGGATGGTATTAGTCAGCCGTGGCTTTCACAACACCAACGCCCGCAGAAGAAACAGACGCCATCTCCTACAGGGTGGCGGCACCTGCATTCTCCCACTCAGAAACTGTCTCTTCTGTTCTGTCCGTAATGCGGTCCTCTACTGAAGACCGACTAAGGGTCAACAAAAAAAGTTTCAGAGCGTAAGTCGCCACTCGCGTTTGTGGCCAAATGAAACGCTGAGATTGATGGTTGACATTCGAACCTGGATAGCTGCGAAAGGTGTAGGTCTATGAAAGTGAAATGCTCCGGATCAGCGCCCTGTAGCCGATGTTCTCGCAAAAAGCAACAATGTCACTTTGTGGAGGAGACTCGGGTTTCCGTTCCGGAAAGGTAACGGGCCATTGCTCTTCGGATTGAACAATCCAAACGTCTGACAATACCTGCAGCTATCTGAGAGACTTGGAGCGCCGCTGTGGCGGTGTCCCGCCATACACACCAGCAGGACAAAGGGTGAATCACAATGTCGACATGACCCCACGGTCTGCTGTCCGTAACACTGCCCTACCGCAGTCCCCTCTTCTCGGAGAATCGTCTTGTCAAGATACGTCTCTAAACACAGGTATACAATTTTACCCTCGCGCTTACCGACAACTTACTGACTAGACGCTTTGTCAAGAAGTTGAGATTGGCCATCCAAGTCCTCACGGACGAGACACCGGATCTGGTCGAGAGACTAGGCACACGGGGAATCCAGCATGTGAATCATCGCAAGATGATATTGGTACGGTATTCCGGCAGAATCCATTGGTGGATACCGACTATACGTTTGCCAAGTCCCCCGACGGACGATACTGTAGGTACAGAACGGATAGCCACCTTGGATGGATATTAACCGATGCCCAGGGTACATGGGTCCTTCCTCGTCCTGGTCGTTCTGCCGTCGTGTCTTAGCCTTGATAGGCAAGCACATGCCAGACTGTCCCCCAGACCCGTGGAATGTAGATGGCGGCGTGTACAAGATGCAGTGGATGGCCCTTGGGCCAGACGATCCGCCTGATATTACGAATCTGCCGCCTCTGGACTATGCCCTCTTACTTTTTAACAATGTAAAATTCCACTTTGGTCCATTGTTTTACTTGATAAATGAGCCAGAGTACCTTCGCAATCTTCACGAGTTTTACGAGAATATGACAGTCAAAGCCAGCGCGGCAAGGCTCTGGTATGCCCAATACCTCCTCATCCTCGCGTTTGGAAAAGCATTCACCGGGCATGTCGTATCGCCTGGAAGCCCAGCGGGCTGCCAATATGCAACCCGAGCGATGGGTCTATTGCCAGGCCTTGGGGGTCTGAATGACGACTCATTGCTCTCTATCCAGATTTTGACATTGGCTGCTGTGTATTTCCAAGCCATTGACATGCGCGTAGCGGCTTTCCAGCATGTAAGGCACCTCGCAGGATTACTGTTACTCCAGTTGGAACTTACTTCTCCTCTCTGACAGATCGGACAAGCAATACGAATCTGCGTGCTGGAGGGAATGCATCGGCATATGCCAGAGGATGTTCTCGGGCTCGAACACACTCGTCGCTGTCATATTACCTTTTGGGTCGTATATATGCTGGAGAGAGAGTTCTCTGCCGTATTAGGTGCGCCCAGCTCAATTCGAGATGAGGATATCACAGCGCGGCTACCTTCCGAGACCAGTGGCTCCCTGGACAGCTGGAGCATGACTCTACACGTGCGGTTGTCTCGGCTTACAGCCCAGATTCTAACGAGTACGTTCCAAGTGCCAATTCTGTCCATCCATGAAACCATGTATACTAACCCTCCGAAGCTGTCTATGGAGTGCACCAAGCTACGGATGGCTCCCTGGTTAAAAACACTCAGTCCATTCTTCACAACTTGGCGGGTCTCTCCCAGGATTTAAAGAATCTGCTCGACACCCACTTCCAAGGCTCAGTGAGCAAAGCATCTCGAATGGCCATCAGATTGATATTGTCCTACCATCGGGTACGTAATGGGATCCCGGGTGCGATCTAGTCACTGTGCTTAGTTTTTCTGACCTCATCAATTAGTGTGTGGTGATCACGACTCGGCCATTAGTTATGTGCGCTTTACACATGCACATCAGTCAAACTGGTCCCAACAGCTCTCGTAAAATCTGTCTTTCGCCCGCCGTGGCGTCTCTGATGCAGTCCTGCGTTGACTCCGCCCGAACCATCCTCCGTATCCTCCGCGTTCTCGGCGACGAGGATCTAATAGGTAAGTCCTCCCGGAACATCCATCTGCTCGTGCAGCTCACGCCTTGTGACAACAATAGAGGCCTTTCTCCCCTTCCAGCTAGAAGACGCATTTTCCTCCGCGTTTATCCTCCAACTCATCCGGGCCGTGGCGCCGTGGCTACTTCCCGATGAGACCTGGGCCGATGACGTCGAATCCGTCTTTGGCAGAATGATTGCAAAGGGGAACGTGGTAGCACCTCTACGCAAAGTGGAGCTGGGTCAGCTCGCCCAGGTCATGACGCCCCTCACGCCGAATGAACTGCATTTCCAGTCTCCCTCGCCGCGGGGGGAGCCGCCCGGAAATGAACCCTCGACCGTTTTCGACACTGAGGAAGAACCCAGCTGGGATCTCTTTATTGGCAATGCTATTGTTGACCTGAATCCTGGGGAGATCTTGGACCTGGCGGCACAGCTTGATGTCGACCCAAGAATGTACTCGATGGATATCTAGACTCTTGTATGTTTATTTGCGCTGATGTTGTATATGCGGTCATAAACGCAAAGATCAACACCTGCAGACACCACGCTCACTTCCCATATATCTCTCTATCGGAGTACTGTGTATTGGCATCTACTCGGGAACTTGTACCCGGACCGGCCGAGTAAGCAGTCGGAAGATCGCTCCGAATGATAGATCACCTGCAGACAGCCAAGGACCCGAATACCGACTGTTCTACACCCGTAATAGTATGGGCTATTTTCTAAGCTTCTCCAATGGCTTAGGATGACTAGCGCTATGCTGTAGGGGGCTAGAGCTCAGATTTAGGGCTAATCATCTTGTTCACTAGACGGAATGAGCCTCCGTGCCGGCGGGGAGGAGTGCACGGCCCGTGTTCACGGTCCGGTAATGTTTTACAATACTTACTCAGTAGGTATAAGTGGAAGCGCTCAGTTTTTATACCAAGTCTTGTCATGATTTTCTCAGAGGTAGATTTTCTTCCTATTCTTCCTCTTGTTTTCTTTCCTTTTCACCATGGACCGCATTCGGCGCAACAGGATATGGGCCTCAGTTATCCCTCGTGGCCTCTCTTCAAGTCCCCGAGTCACAATCACCATCGAGCTCAACGACCCCAAGCAGAGCTATACCACTTGGGATCAGATCGAGGGCACGATAACCGTGGCCGTGGACGACGAGACCACGTTCGACAATATCAGTATCACGTTTGAAGGTCTTATTCAACCCCCCAAAGTACTATGCCCGCTCGCTAATTCTCTTCAGGCTCGTCACGGGTGGCTCTACTACGGCCAGTTACTGGAAATCGAGAAATCAAGGCCTCCTACACGTTCCTCAGGCTTCTACAGCCTATAGACAAAGCCGAATATCCTCCCTCGCAAACCTTTACCCCCGGAAGATCCTACACGTACCCCTTCACCTTTGTGATCCCCAGCGAACTACCTCTGGGATCTTGCATCCACAACGGAGACAAAGCTTCTGGTCCTCGGAGACATGCCGGACTTCCCCCCAGCATGCTCTTGGAAAACCTAACCCAGGAGCTGTGTCGCATCTCTTATCTCGTTCGCGCCACCGTCTCCCGGCAGGAGAAGACCATTGCTACCTCCACGAGGAGCGTGCGCTTCACTCCAACTCTGCCTCCCGGTATCCAGGCCTCCCGCTCATACGGGTATCCTAAGGAGGTGACGGTTGGCAAGAAGTCACTGGCGCGGGGCCGACTTGCTGTGCTAGACACGACACCGCAGCTGGTCCAGCGTGGTTCTCTCACGCGCACTTCCGCGAGCAATGCAGACATGTATGTCTGCGTGCAACTTCGCTTCCCCCGGTGGGGGAGGCACCGCCTCCTCGGCTACGGAAGGTATACCCTACTCTCGAAGCATTGACAGCTTTCAACGCAGCGCCCGGCGCAGGGCAGAGCGGGACAGTACCCGATCCGCGGTATCAAGGAGCCCACGTCGTGACGACGGCCCTTCCCTCCATTGACCTTTCATCCACGCGATGGGCGCGACATGCGTCCGCCCCCGGTCCACGGTCTCTCAGCCCCCATGGCCCTGTTGAAGCGGATCCCGATGCAACAAACGCGTCGTCCGAAGCGAATGGACTCTATTACACTGCATCGATAGTTATTCCAGCCGCCCTCCTGGGATGCAGGGACCATGTGCCGACGTTTCATTCATGCCTCGCCTCTCGCATCTACCTTCTCTGCCTCACCTTGTCATACGGTGTGGTCGGTACAAGAGGACGTCGCACCATGAAGCTGCAAGTACCTATGGAGCTGGGCGCCGCATGTGATAAAGGAGCGAGCGAGCTGTCACTACGGGACAGTGTGGGTGTCTCGAAATTCTCTCCCTTCGGCGCACCACCGCCGCCCTATTCTGGCCAGGAGCCGCAGAACGCGAGGCAGAGTGCCTCACTGCGTGTGCTACCCTTTACGCAGACGCAGGCCCACGATTTACCTGGGTATTCGGACACTGTCACCTGAGATATATGACCGCTGATACCAAGGTTTGTGTGCATGCCATAATTTCCTTCTTTGGTTCATAATGGAAGGCTCATTTGTTGACTATTCTCAGACACTATATGAGGCGATGGGTTGGAATGCAACTATACATTGATACAAGGCTGGAGCATTAACCGCGGCAGGATGCCTGCGCGGGCAGTGCACAGTACGTGTAGCCTTAAATGGCCAATAAAACCTTCCTGATGCCTCGCAAGACAGCCTGTACCAGCCGTCATCAGTCAGCGTGAGTACCCACCTGAGACAATGTATTTGCGCGCGCTCTAAAAGTACCAACTAACACCCCACAGTTAATGACAGAAGACCATAGCTTAGACTGTACGGGCATGAGTCAGCGGTAGTGGGCTAAATAGGCTGTGTTGCATAATTCGTGAGATGCAAAGTATCTAACTTGGAAGAGGTCCTCATAGATGAGACACTTCCAGCATGACTCGTACAAGACTATATTGAAGGCTTGATAATATGGTGAAGATTAGATTGAAAGCTAGGCTTTATCTGAGTAGTAAGGTCATGGGGACATACTCGCAATTATATTCTCTGCGTGATGGTCCTTCCTAGGAGACTGAGGGGGTCACGAACTGTTAGAGAATATAAGAGAGGATGTAGTCAAAATGGAAAAACATATACAGGGGAATGC
This sequence comes from Aspergillus aff. floccosus IMV 01167, assembly GCA_001931935.1. Lineage (NCBI taxonomy): Eukaryota > Fungi > Ascomycota > Eurotiomycetes > Eurotiales > Aspergillaceae > Aspergillus > Aspergillus aff. floccosus IMV 01167. The sequence continues at coordinate 83,284 of MSJE01000315.1, forward strand.
AAAGAGCATTTGGTGAAATTTATATTGTTCTACCATCATTCGGAAAGAAAAACCGAATACTAGAAGAATCTGACTGAAACGACTCAATATAGGGAAGAGATACTGTACTAGAATGAAATACTGAAAAGTGAAAGTGACTTTGAAACTTATAGGTCGTAAAGGCTAATGGGACTAATCCACACACACATTGTTGCTCACGGCCTTGGTCAATCAATAGACTAAGTGAGGACTGGTTATACAGATATTGAGATACATTCACTTCATATCAACATAGTTCCGATAGAGCACATCCAGAAAGTAAGACCGGCCGCAAGAATCTAGCCCTGGTCCAGCAACATAATCGGTTAAACAAAAGCAAACGAGCCGTTCTCATTCCCAATCCGTTCCGCTAGGTTAACGTCGGCGTCATGATGTTCACCCTCGGAATTGGCCAACTTCGCCCGCAGAATGGGCACATTGTCGTCTCCCTCAAGCTCAAAGGAGATATCCTCGGCGCTGAGGGAGAAATTCTCCCCTCCCCACTCAAACGACCCTGCCAAAGTCGAATTAGAAGGTAAGGTCATGTTTGCGCTGCAGACAGAAGTAGGTAGTATACCTTCGCTGTTCCCGAGGAATTCGTTCAAGTCAATGGATACCTCGTGAAATTCTCCTTCACCATCGGCAAGCCGAGCCACGAGGATGTGCCCGTCGTCAAGGCGGATATCTTCAGCGCGCTCGTGGAAGCTCATTTTGTTTGTGGGTTGTAAATTCTGGAGGAGTTGAACGCAATGATGATCGAGTCTTGTGGAAACATGAACTGATCACGGTGGCGGTTCTTATACTCTACGGTTCACATTATTATACAAGATTATATTAATTGAGTCCATTAGCCGCCCACTGCGATGCGTTGTCAAATTGCAAGAGGTCAATACAGACCTTGCTTGCCCTGTCAATGCATGCGATATCCATACTACCTCTAGGCGCATCACTCCGGCCCAATCAAGCGGTGAGTCGTTAAGGCAACAGCAATAGATCCATGTATAAGTACAGGAAAGGCGTAGGGCTGCCATAAGACAGTATCCACTGATCCACTATACTGCGGACATCCACATTGCCAAGAGACGTTGGCATGATAGGCAGCCATTTTTCCCAATCCAGGCGGCATGCGAATTGACTTCTGCTGCCATCTTGAACGTGCGCCGGAGTATCGCTGCGGACTGCAGTCGGGAAACCTGCCGCAATATGCCCTATGCTTCATCATTCATATGCCGAGATTTGGTCCTGGGATCGAGACTTCCGCCTCACGGGCGCAACGAAGGCCTGATTGCACACTGCAATGATGCAATGTGCGGTGAACACCCTGGGGCCAAAGGATCCACCTATATCACCAGTCTACCCCTCTTGATTATGCCCAATCCCTTTTGGCAACGTTGCATTCTACTGTGGTCCATTGTCATACCTGGTATATTAACCAGTGTGCATTCTTAATCCTCACCGGTTGTACGAGGATCTGACAGTCCGCCAGTGGGCAAAGGTGTGGTATACGCAATTCCTCCTCTGCGTGTTCGTTGAAATCGGCATATGTCAGAGAGTTTGCCGGGAATGAACACTCTCACCCTCGTGATATCACCTTTTGGCGTTTCATATGCTTGAGAGGGCCTTTTTTGCCGTACTATGTGCACCCAGCTCAATTCGAGACAGCTACCTACCGAGGTTAGGGCCACCTGGACAGCTGGAACAAGGCTCTACATGTGCAATTGACTGGCGCTTATTCCGGGATACCAATGGACACCTTTTACTGCAAATTCAACTCTGCCTTGGGCTCCGACCTCTGCGCTGGAGTTATCAAATTTGAGTCAAACTCATAATGTGCTTGGTTACCTTGATCTAATGGAGTACATTGCAACAGTCCAATCATTTTACTAAGCGAAATGATATGGGATTAGATCAAACCGATTTGCGGAACATGAACAAAACAGCATCAAATAATAATAGGAGCTGCCAAGGAGCAAGAGTAATCAGTATTACTTTTCCGTGATGCCAGGTGGTTGAAGAGGTCTTTCACCAGTACAGTTCAGCAACCAAGAATTCCTCTCGCAGTCACTCCCGTAACTACTCGCGTCAAGGCTGTACTGCGCGCCGAATAAGTGACCCGTCTGTGTATTATTGACGAATATCGGGAGGTCTGAATCATTTCTACTGTCATATTGTAAAACACCGAGCTGTGCCACGAAGTCTTTCCTGTTCGCAAAATGTTCGGTGCGATGGCAGTATCTGGAGACAGTCCAATCCAGGCTCGGGTTTCCAAAGGTGAAGACGCACAGCCTATTCAGCATTCTCTTTCTTATATGTTCATCCTTGCCAAGTTCTTCTAGGCCTAGCCTCAGAAGAAGGCATCCCTGGGAATGAGCAATCAGGACGACTTTGTGTTCGTCATCGACCGGCTCCTTGAGCTGTACTCTCAAGGTTTCCTCCACTTTCTTCTGCGCAATTTCGCTGCTTTTTGTTCTCTTGATGAGGGTAGCGTCTCCAGAGCTCCGTTCACCTGCACATTCAAGCAAGTCCCAAAAAAACCCATCGCTTCCATTGAAGATCCCTTGCACCTTTCTCTGAAACTTGTCCCCAAGTTTATTGCAAGCTAAGCGAAGCCAATATGGCTCTCCAGCGATACCGTTGATAAAGAGCCAAGTCTCGAGACTTACACTTGCTTGCCCTTGCTCGCTACTCTCAATTTTTTCGTCGTCGTCGGTTTCTAGCCTTGTGTCCATCACGAAATCAGCAAAGTCAAGTTGACCTAGATGGTTCTGGTTCTGCCCGGCACTCAGGATATTGGCAGCGGACCTCGCTAGTCTCTGAAACTGGCATATCATAGCGTGCCGGTTCATTGGCACTTCCATGTCCAACTCATTGTATTGATTAAGGCCCGCTCCGGCTTGTCCTGGATTGCCATTGACTGAAGAGCTCGGAGGAAATCCTTTCAAAGGTTCAAATAATTCAACCATAAACACGATGAGTTCGAACATATGCGTCCAGAGGTATTGTATTGTCAGCCTGGTGGCGGGATTGCTATTGAGAATCTGGTATAGCCCCCAGAGAAGGGGAAATTGACCATGCACCAACTTGATAATGAAACATTTGGCTAACTGAGCCCCGATGCGGCCAATAAACCCAGGAATTAGTTTGGAGGCTCTTAATGTGGCGCTTGTAGTGTATTTGGGAGTGGCCTTCTGGTTGATTTCAAATATCTCGTCGAGGATCTTGACAGCGGCGTCTGTGTCATTGTCACCCCTCAGTGCGTCGGCGTATTCTGCCATATCTGCTGCACATCGAGAGATATCTTCCAGGTCTTGGGCAACAGCTTCGGAAATGTCTCCAGGAGCGCTGGAGAGTTCTCCAGGGAGGATCTCGGTCTCGAGAGTATCAACCGCTTGGGAGGCTACATGGAGAGCCTCTGTTTTGATGCCAGTCACATATTCAGCGGTACCTGCTGTTTCACGGGCCAATCCTTCTTCGCCAGGGAGAATCTGAAGAGTGTCGACCCCTTGAGAGGCTATATTGATGTCAGTCACATACTCAGCCGGCCCTGTTGTCCCTTGGGCAAAGTATTCAGCCCTTTCTTGTACGAGGCTTCTCTTAGATTTTTCGCAATATTCCACTGCCCTTTTCAGGTGACCAGCTTCAAAAGATGGTTCCGCCATACTGGCCAGTCAGAATCGTTAAGCCCAAATGCTTTGAGGAAGAAATGGTCAGGAAGCCGAATGACTAGAAGCTGCTTTTTATGGGATGAGGTGCCGGGTCTAGAACTTCATCATCTTGATACAACCCTAGATGATCATACGTGATCTGCATTGGTCTGTTCCCTCGCAAGGAGGGTGGAGGATCTTATTTCTGCTGCAAACGGAAACTATGTAAATTTAATGATATCACTCACATGTCGTCGCTAACTGAATGGAACAGAGAGAGAACATTATCTGGTCTACAAATTCGTATACTTCTCCCTTTCTTCTATTAGCGGACGAACCGTTTTGAAGCTCTAGTCTAGGTCCTTTTCCACATTCGTGGCAGTGTGAAGCATGATGGCGATAACTTTTAACTTTCACAACCTGTGAGAGCCCTATCGTGGATAAAGTCTACGGCAAATCTCGCCACTAACAAGTTTTGTTGTGTCAACTCATGAGAAGTACAACTTGTATCATGGGGGCTCAAGGTCCGTTTTAGTTCGAACCAGTACCCGAGTGGATAAAGGGCATCTGGGGATGTAGATACACTGTCAGCGACCCACCGGTCTGCCAAATACATTCTATAATCGCGGATAATATTCGGCTCACGCCAACTCGAAATTGAATATTTAGACTTATTCGCGCCTAGTTGACATGCACTGGGATATGCCGGAGGGAGACAGCTAAGGTGCTGCTTGAGAGGGTGAAAATCAATCGGCAGATTGGAAGAGGTCTCGCTGTGATATTGGAATTGGTAATTGATTCATAGAGAAGGAATCGTGTTCCAACGATCTAGGAAAACATAGCGGCGTTTATGCAGCAGTATTTAGGGCCTGAGCCTCGCCATCCTTCTTCTTCAACAAGTAGAGCACTAAGAGTACAGGAAGGATATAAAGAAATAATAAAGAAGAAGAAGTAGATATATCTATCAGATTGAGTATAAAATAATAGTCAAAAGTGACAAGAAATAAAATAAAAAACATACAACAGCTGGGATTCGCTGGTGGTCACCCACCCAACTACTAACCGGCCGGCGTGTGGCTTAAGTACGGCTGAGCGGACGGGAAGCCCTGTTCTCCACACCCTGTGGTCGTATGTGACAGACTTAACGAAAGATAGATCTATATCTAGACTTTTACCTGAATTATTGCTATGTCTTCAGGCCAGTTTCTGACTTCAATCAGGGGGGAAATGGCATGCATAGGATCTTTTATATATGTGGTAATCCTGATGTGAAACATACTCAGCCCGATAATTTCAATCCGTCGAGGGGAAAACCGTATCTAGCCCTTGGCTTATGCACGTGGCAGATATATATATATTCAGCGCGGCCGTACCCATATGACTCCCCTGCACACATACAAGCCAAAATACGTACTAGAAAAACCCACAGCGATCCCCTAGAGTCCATTCCTCCTACATAGTAGCTCCAACGGTCTGCATAGCATATGTTAAGAATGGGAGGAGTCCCACAAGTACCGAAGACATGCTGAATTAACGTAGTGGATCTGACCTGTCAGATGCAGTTGGTTGATTCAGATGATGCCGTGTGCCCCAACAGCTGTGTTGGGTATAGGCATACTGTATACCGATGGAAGCATGAGGATCAATATACTCACGTATTATCGAATCATATCCTCTCATGCATCTAGATTACCTACTGAGGTAGATTACTGTTACTCAACTAATTTGATCACGATGCAGAACCCAAATGCAAACACAACAAACTCCGATCTTCCTCTTTCGGACGTTTTATTTCCCCGACCAAACGAAGAATCAAATCTCTCATCAGCATCAGCATCACCAAACCGACTGTCCCAGCCATTACTCTCCTACTCTCCCAGCCATTCTTTGGCGTATATATTCTTTCTCGCCATCCATTCTGCCCGTCTGGTGGACGCTCCTGCACATTCTCGCTTGATCTCTCCATATCCCTCCTTCTACCTATATCCTCCATCCTCCGATTTCATAATCTCACCATGTCGACCGATGCTCAGACGGCTGGAAAGAGAAAGAGAGCCCGTATGTGACCCAATCGAAGTGGGATGGAGATCTGTCACCATCCCGCTGGTTCTTCATGCTATCATCTATCACATTCCGCAAGCTTTTCGCCTCCCGCTACGTTTTCTTCCCGCCGTTCTTCACCTCAATTCCCTGTCTCTTCCCCTCTTCTGGGTCTGGATCTTTCATCTTCCACAGTCATCTGCGAGAATCGGAGTGTCAGCACCGGAGGTGATCAGCCAAGTGTCAATCTGGCTGACTCCCCGCTTTGCGCTCTCATCCTTGCAACGGCCGGACTCCTAGCGTGACCCCGCGATCAGCCACCAGCATTACCCTCTTCGTCACCAGGGGCTCTTCACTCTACTGGAATCCCTGAAACATGGTCACTGACTCCTCTCTTCCTTCAGGGACCCAGTCCTGTCCGCCCCCGGAGTTGCCGCAACTCGTCGCCGAGCAACATGTGCCCATTGCCGCCCATGACAAAGAGACCCAGCGTCTGATCGTCGTCCTCTCCCATGCCAGTCTGGAAACCTACCGCGCTTCAGGCGGTCGCAATGGCGCCGGTCGCGACGAGAAGTACTCGCTGCTCAACAGCGACGAGCACATCGGTGTCATGCGGAAGATGAACCGCGACATTAGCGAAGCTCGTCCGGATATTACCCACCAGGTTGGTCCTATCTCGGATTCCCATCGGTAGACGATTGTACTGACTCTTAACTCAGTGTCTCCTCACCCTCCTCGACTCCCCCATCAACAAGGCCGGTAAACTCCAGATCTACATCCATACCGCCAAGGGCGTCCTCATCGAGGTCAACCCCAGCGTTCGCATTCCCCGTACCTTTAAGCGATTCGCCGGGTTGATGGTCCAGCTCCTCCATCGTCTCTCCATCCGCTCGACCAACTCGCAGGAAAAGCTCCTCAAGGTCATCAAGAACCCCATCACCGACCATCTACCCCCGAATTGCCGCAAGGTCACCCTCAGTTACGAGGCGCCCGTGGTCCGCACCCGCGACTACATTGAGTCCCTGAACCCCAACGAGAGCATCTGCATCTTTGTCGGTGCCATGGCCAAGGGACACGACGATTTCGCCGACTCCTTCAAGGACGACACCATCAGTATCAGCAACTACAGTCTGAGCGCGAGCGTGGCGTGCAGCAAGTTCTGCCATGCCGCCGAGGAAGTGTGGGATATCGTCTGATCCGTCTGCGTCCGAAAACATTTTTTTCTTTTTCCCCCGAATCGAAACGGCCAAAACTTGACGAGGTGACGAAGTTTTCAATTTAAATTATTCCAATGGCGAGAGAAAATCGATCCGTGTGCGCGACCCGTCGTCTGCTGCCTGTCATTTTCTGTGTCGGCCCTTGTTGTTGGAATCCCTCTCCATAGTCCACGTGTTTTGGTGCCTTGTTTTTCTGTGCATTTCTCGTTTCCCGTGTCTGGATTCCTCTCCTTCGGCGCCGTGTGACCCGGAGGATGGACCAGACGCATCTGTTGTTCGGGTATCTCTGCCTTTTGTTTTCGGGCAGTGACGGGATCTTTGCGTGACAATACCGCGGGAGTGGCTGGGCTTAGCCCGGTCACGACTGGAGGTTCGGCCGTGCCCAGCGAGACCTGCATTTGTCTTGTTGTGTACTTTGGCGGGCTCTGGTGGTTATAGAGTAATGGATCATGATATCTTGGTTTTTGTTGTGTTGACTGTAGTAGACTGTAGCAGACTGTTACGGGTATTTTTTGTAGAAATAAGGTGCCTGAGGCCTCACTTAAACTTAAACCTCACGTCCATCTGTCTTCCTCTTCTTCCCCTCTCTACATCTCTCCGTCTCTCCGTCTCTCCAACATACTCCTTGGACGCTTCACTGACTCACGGTGGAGCCTGCAGAAGAAAGAGAAAATGAAAAGGTCCCATCGGGTGGTCCCGGTGGCTGGATTGCAGTTCAATTCAACGTGGCACGCAGTCATCATCGGTGCACTCCGCTTCACTTGCGAAACCCAAAGCCAAAGTACCGGACGAATGGCCGGACAATTGATATGTGATCACCTCTGGAAGGTTAAAGAATACGGTGTAATGCGATGATGGCATCTTGACGATCCATATCTCCCCCTGTTTCGTCTCGATTCTCGGCCATTCCAAAACCTCGACTCCAACCCCTGCATTTCACTAGAAAGGAACACTGCAGACCCGATTACCGCCTCCGATTTGTTTGGCGCTCCTGGCGCTTGATCCACGAGCGAGGTGGGCGTGATTTGGCGGTCTGTCGCTCCATCCGGCGACTAGCAGCAGCAGCAGTGCCCAAGCAGGAACCACCCCGGACATTCGCCCGTCTCATTGGCGACGGCACCGGCCATTACGGAGTATTTATTATCAGTACGATTCTTGTCAGTCATCGAGGCCTCTCCACCACCGCCAATCCGTCTCCTCCACCTCAACTGGCCCCCTCGTCGCCTCACCTCGGGGGTCTCAAGACGCTGGGTCCACCGTCTCCTGATAGGCGCCTCGTCCATCGACGCAGGGCCACCTACCGCACCGTCCGTCAGGCTTCCCCACGATGACCTGGCAGAGCTGTCCTGGAGGGGCCGTCCTCGCTTCACCGATAGGAATCAGTCCATCGCCAGTCGGAGCGCAAAGCCGGGCTCGCGCATGGGGACTTCCCTCTCCTGACGACGATGCGGTCATTTCTTGGAGTCGGCTCTTTGTTGGCCCCCAGTGTGATGATTGGATATAAATTGGGCAGGCGTATGCATCGCAGTCCAACACCTAAGCATATGTTGTCATTCGTCTGCTGTTGCATATATCTTCGCCGTCTTCTCGTCGAGAATACCCATTCTCACTATCAACCATCTCGCTGAGCCAGCGAGTCCATCCGACATGCCTGTCTCCCATCTCACCCTCACTGTCGCCCACCTCCCAACCTCCACCTCCTTCTTCCTCTCCTGTCTTCAGCCACTGGGATACAAGTTCATCGGCCGCCACGATGACTACATCGGCTTCGGCCAACACTCCGGTGAACCGGCGGACTTTTGGATAACCGAGCAGAAGCCGGGGTATGTCACGTCCCCTTCCATTACTACCCTCTCCCCAGTCACAACTACGACGGGCAACTAACGACAACAGAGTCCCCGCCGGCGCAGCGCACGTCGCCTTCCCTGCCCCCTCCAAAGACGCCGTCGGCGCCTTCTTCATCAGCGCCCTCAAAGCCGGCGGCAAGATCCACGGCGAACCCAAGACCCGCGACTCGGACTCGGGCTACTACAGCGCCGCCGTCATCGACTTTGACGGCAACAGCGTCGAAGCCGTCTACCGGCCAGGCCTGTCGTCCGCGCGGTCCGAAGTGAGTCGGCCGGCCCTCGCACTGCTCGAGAACGCGCCCGCCTCCGCCGCCGGCTCCGTCGTCTCCAAAGCCACCAGCGTCTCCGCTACGAGCAAGGCGTCCTCCGTCCGCCGCTCCGAGGTCCGCTCCGCCGTCTCCAGAGCGCCCACGGAGCATCGCGGCCTCCCCGCCCCGTCCATAACCTCCACCTCCACCCACAGCATCCAACGACAGCCACCTCCGCAACAACCCCCAACCTACGTTGTGCACACAACCCAGAAATCCGACGACGGCACCACCGCCAAAACCATCGTCGGCACCCTCATCGGCGCCGCCGCCGGCGCCGCCATCGCCTACGCCATGACCAAGAGCGACACCGAGCACAGCGAATCTCATTCCCCCTCAACCGCACCCCCGCAATACTCCCCCCGCGAATACCCCCAGCTCGCCGCCCCCCAAGCCCCAGGCCCCCTGGACATGCTCCAATCCACCCTCCGCGCCATCGAGGCCCCTCCGCCACGCAGCACATACTCCGAGCAACACCAGCGCCCCTCGCTCACCCGCAGCGTCACCTCCAAGAACCCCCGCGCCAGCACCGTCTACGACCCAGCCACGGAATACGGCGGCCCGCCGCCTAGCGAGATCGGCCGCCGCGCCTCAGAGGGGAGCATCTACTCCACCGGGTCGGGGCGGGACATCCCCCTCCGTGCAATCGAGTACCCGCCCCCCCTGGAGGGTTCTGGCGCAGGCGCCCATTACCCCTGCGACCGGAGCACGCTGATCAGCAGCTTCCCGGATAAGTCGCGCGCCTTCGACGCGGGGAGCGTGTACTCCTCGTCGACGATTAAGGCCTCCAAGGCGAACGGTCATGGTGCGCACACGCACACAATCTACGAGGTCGAGGAGGAGCGGCAATCGCATCACACCCACTCCTCGCGCCGCTCGTCCACCTCGCATCGTTCTTCGCGGTCTCATGCGAAAAGCAATGCCGGCGGCGCAGGCAGCACGGCCTCCTCGCGCACGCCCCGGCATATCCCCCTCCCCGAATCTGTCGTGTCGTACCGCTCCGCGACGAAATCGGGGGTGTCGGCACGCGACGTGCCCCTGCCCGAGAGCGTGTACGAAGATGCAGGCGACGACGTCGGGCCTGAGGACTCGATTAGCCAGATTGGGGGCGAGGCGTCGCCGCGACGGTCGTCGCATTCGCATGCGTCGCATCGGTCGCGGGCGTCCAAGCATGCGCACTCGCATGTGAGTAGTAAGTTTGATGAGCCCGTCCGGCCGAGTGATAGTATCAGTCAGGTGTCGAGCCATGCGTCGCGGGCGTCGCAGCGGACTTTGAAGGCTGGTGGGGGAGGATCTAAGGCGGGATCGAAGATTAGTATGAGTCGACGGGGGAGTCAAGTTGTTTAACTTCATCATCTCTTTTTTCTTTATGTGACATTGATACTGGTTGTTTCATGCATTGTCGTCATGCATATCGGCGTTGTCCATACTTTACATTTACATCTACATATACATACATCTACATCTACAGCTACGGTTAATGAAGAGAATCACTCTACCACTCAATTGGCTATCTGATTGATACACCAGTCACCTCACCCCTCACCTCGCTTGATACACCAGTCACCTCACCCCTCACCTCGCATCGCATCCTATCCTTCCCCAGCCCCGACCCAGGATCTCCCCTCCCCTCCCAGGTTATTGATTCATGATTTGAACCCACTCGCGCGAGCGGGAAGAGAAACAGAAAACCCATGATGCCATGAAATGCATGAGAATTGGTCATAATGATCGTTGTGACGACGACATTCCCGCCAACCGAAACAAAACGAAAACAAAAAGAACACGAGGGGTAACGGGCGAAGACACGCAAATGATTCCGGAAAACAAGGATCTACGATCACGGTACGCCAGGCTTCGGATCTGGATCTAACGGAAGCGAAAAGGGATTGGGAAGACCAAGGTGGCCGTGGAGATTGAATTGCGAAGATCAAATAGCATATTTGCGGGTCCATTCGCGGGCGGTCGCTTCATACCGAGGGCGGTCGGTCTTGTAGACGTGCGCGATCTCAGGCACCAACGGGTCGTCGGGGTTGGGGTCTGTGAGCATTGAGCAGATCGAGAGGAGGACTACATACGCCTGTTAGCAGACGGACGCTGAGAAAAAAGAAGGCGGCGACTCACCCTTCGAGATTGTGAGAGCGGGACTCCACTGGTCTCGGAGGATATCGAGGCAGATGCTGCCATTGGAGTTGATGTTGGGGTGGTAAATGCGCGTGGTGAAGTTCACCTTGGGCGGCTTGAACGGGTAGTCGGTGGGGAAGTGAATCGACAGGAAGAAAACACCTCCGGAATATGGGGAGTCACCCTGATTGCGTCAGTGTCTGTGTCGTGGCGGGATTGGGAAGGCCGTCCACCGAATGGCGTGCGACCGGCGATTTGAGGAACTTACAGGACCCATGATGGTAGCTTGCCAGTGGAACTGTTGGAACCGGTCAGTATATGGGAAGACGCATATGTGCGATCGCACCGAACGATCGACAGGTACCCCGCTGTGCCACCACAGTGGGAGACCGCCACCGTCGCCGGTCACTGATCATGGAAAGGAGGAATCGTACCAGGTCATCTCCCTGAGGGCCAGCAGAGCAGGAAGAGGGAGGATCACTGTGAATCGTGGTGTTAGCGTGGTTCGCAAGTATCAAGATGAATGTGGAATAGGCGAGCGCCCCGCGGTATGGTGGGGGCCACGATAGACAGCCGTAGACATAGACGATGACGATATCGACAGAGACAGGAAGAGAGAAATGGAAGGAAGGAGGAAGGATCTAGAGGCTTACCGGCCGAGGTCCGTGAGTTCCTTGTTAATTCTCTTGAGGGCCATTTTGACGGAGGTGTGATGTGATGAGCGGCTAGGTCAGGAGGGGTGAAAATTGACACTAGAGGGGATGGAGTTAGTAGAGATAGACTTAAGAGGAAGAAGAAGAGGGAAAGAGGAGAAGAAGGAAAGACAGAAAGATCGTCGTCAAGAGACGTAGGGAGTGAGGCTTACCAAGACGTGAGCGGAAGATGAGAGAAGAAGAGGGAGAGAGAAGAAAGAGGAAGAGGAAGAAGAGGAGAGAGAGAGAGAGGAGGGGATCTGCTGGTTGGGCTGAAAGAAAAAGGCGGGTTGCCGTATTGCCACTACCATACCGTGTGTATTTTTCACTGCGCCACAGCCCGGAAGCCGGGCGGGTGCTGTATTACCGGTACGATGACCGCATTGCCACTTCGGGTGTCGAGGATGACTCTGTAGCCACAATGACCTGTCATGTCATATCGACCGAAGTTTTGTTATTGTTTAATATAACGGAAGATGAAAAATCTAATATAGTATGCCTTTCCATAGGTAATATTATATGGAATTACATATGAGAAACAGACTATCTACTAAGGTACCTAGCATCTACTATTTGTAGCGGAAGAAGAAATTCCCGATCGGGAAAGGCCCCACGTGGCGCAGTCGTCACGTGCACTCCCCTTCTGGAAGCCTCTACAACAACACTGAACGGCAACATCCAAGACTACCCAGGTGCTAAGGGTATTAAGTATGCTGCGAATATGTTCATTGAATCTATATACAATTCTACACTTCCACCCTCTACACAAACGCCTGCACCCCCGTAATCGCACGGCCCAGAATCAATGCTATCCCCGTTAGCAACCATCACCAACACCAAACAAACATGGGGTACTCACCGTGAATGTCACTCTGTCCCTCGTACGTCTGTACGACAAACAGGTTCGCCGCATGGCGCGCAATATGGTACTCGTCGCTGGTGGCATTGCCGCCGAACACTTCCTGCAGTCTGCATGCCGTCAGCATCTCACCCAATCAAGAAAACCACGCAAAGGGCGCAAGCATACATCCGCGAGTTCACCAATGCCCGATCACAATTCTGCCGCTTGATCATCGAGATCATCTCGGGCGTGCTTTTGCCCGCGTCCTTCAACCGGGCCACCTGCGTCGCCGCCAGCGTGCCGTACGCCGCGTCCGTCGCCGCATCCGCCAGCTTCTTCTGGATGAGCTGGTACTTGGCGAGCGGGTTACCCTTGAACTGCTTGCGCTCGAGGGCATACGCGCGCGCGCGCGCCAAACAATCCTCCAGCGCACCCATCGCACCAAACGCAATGCCCAGCCTTGCGCTGTTCAGACACGTAAACGGGCCCGTCAGCCCCTCCACCTCGGGGAACATATTCTCAACCGGCACAGGACAATCATCCAACTGAATCATCCCCGTGATGGACGCCCGCAGAGCCGTCTTGTTCTTGATGGCCGGCGTCTCGAGCGTCCCCGGCGGACATTGGTCGCGCTCCACCACAAACCCGCGGATCTTGCCCGTGCTCTCCAGCTTCGCCCACACCACCAGCACGTCCGCGATCGGCGAGTTCGTGATCCACGTCTTCGACCCGGACAGCAGGTACACGCCCTGCTTCGTAGGGTGCGGCCGCGCCACCGTCTCCATCGAGCCCGGGTCGGATCCGTGGTTGGGCTCCGTCAGCCCAAAGCACCCGGCCAGCTTACCCTTCGCCAGCTCCGGCAGCAGTCGCTCCTTCAGCTCCTCCGTGCCAAAGTCGTGGATGGCCGTCATTGCTAGTGAGCTCTGCACAGACATCCCCGACCGGTAGCCCGAGTCCACCCGCTCGACTTCCTTTGTGATCAGCCCCGACGCGACGGTGCTCACGCCCGCGCATCCGTAGCCGTCGATGCTGGCGCCGAGTAGGCCTAGCTCACCCATCTCTTCGAGGATCCGGCGATCGTAGTTTTCATTGCGGTAGGCCTCTATCTAGCATTAGCATCCGAGTACAAACTAGTAGTATGGTTCCAAGGATAGCGAGGGTTTTGTAGGTACAAGAGAGACCTACCGAGAACCCGAGGCTGCAGACGCTCCTGACAGTACTGTCTCGCCGTGTCCTGAATGGCCAATTCCTCCTCCGTGTACAGCTCCGACGCCGCGAGGGGGTCTTCCCAATTGAACGCGGTTGCGAAGCTGCGCGCCGGAGTCTTGGCTCCGGTCGACAGGTGGCGAGAGGCGGCGCGCAGAAGGGAGCGATTCATGATGTGAAAGATATATAGAGCTCCGAAAGATTAAAGAATGAAATAATTGAGAGAGAAGAGTATAGGTAGGTAGTCGAGGGAGAGCTGTTGTTGCGGGGAAGGAGGTGATTTAAAGGCAGCGTGACCTCGGCAATCGATCGGGCTGCGGTCGCCCACTGGGACTCCCGCGGAAGACCCTTACGTCGCCTGTCGCCTCTATGCCGATATCCGCTCACCACTGCGTTCCACAGGGAAACCCTGCTCGGAGCTTGAAAGTCATGCCGAGCTCGGTGATGCGGCCCAATAAGATGTAGTAGGCACGGAGTAAACAGATAGCAGGTATTCATTATCTATGACATACGAGGTATATACGAAACTATGTACGAACTATGATCATTATGCCCACATCTAGGTATTTGTGACAGCGCCTAGCGTCAGATATCTCAGCCAACACCAAGTCTGGTTAAGCTGGCATCTGAGACTGCAGAAAATCAAACACCCCCGTCGGAAAATACTCCTCGTCAAACCCCCACAAATCTGCCATCATAGGATCCGCCGAACCCTCCGATAAGCCCGCCTGCTGCTTGGCCGGCGCAGACCCCGGATCCAGTCCGTTGCCTCGCTCCGCAGACAGCGGCGCCACACCGAGCAACGGCGGCGGATGGCTCAAGATGGTGTCCCGCTCGCCCAGCGGCTGCGCCCCGGGAATGACCACCGGTTTGAACATAGAGGACAGATCGCGCGACCCGGGGCCCATGCCCAGCTGGCTGGAAGCGTTCCGCTTCTCCCATTCCTCCAGGCCCGTGAGCATTTTCCGTAGACCGCGCGCGATGTGATGGCTCAGGTGGCGCTCGCTGGCGCGCTTGCTGCACGACACCATCAGCTCGATGATGCGGCCGACCAAGGCACGGACGTACGAGACGTCGATGAGCAGACCGGCGGACGCGATAGAGTTTTGCTGACCCTGGTTCCCAGGAATGCAGTTGGAACAGCCTTTGGCCGCGATCTTGAGCAGGAAGACGGCGGCAAAGGTGATCATACTGTGGAGATACAGCGGGACACCAACCAGAGCGGTCTGGATGTCCGGTTCGTCCAGAACGACAAGTAGAGTACCGATTGCGGATTCGATAGCAATGTTTGCCCGTTTCTTGCGCTCCTCAGACATTGGACGCGTCGAGACCGACGAATGATACGTCCGCAGCGCGACAGAATTCAGCTGCAATCGAGAAAAGTGGTAGTGGAGATAGACGGCTTTGTAAGGATACGCACCGACATATCGACTCCCAGCTGCAGTTTGTTAGAAAGCACAACCTGACATAAATGATACAACAACGTACTTAGCCGTGGAAACCAGGACGATCGCCATTCCCCCAGGTCAGCATCAAACTTGTCGATCGTAGCAAACTCGCTTTCGGGGACCTCCAGGTCCACGTCCGGACCAAAGGCGTGGTAGATCCGCGTGAGGATAATAAACAGATCCACTTGACTGTGCAGACGCAGTTCGGACTGCGCTGCCGTTGGAGAGAAAGCAAAAGTGTTGTGGTTGGTAATACTGTGGTCTTCATGAATGATAGGTGGTCGTCCGTAGGCGATAGAAAAGTGGTGTTCCAAGGTCTATCCTGGTCAGCGCACGCTGCAACAACTCCCAAAGCGACTTACATAGAGAAGATACCATAACCGCGCTTGCTCCTTGTGTTCGGGCGACCCTTGCGTGGCCTTGCGGTACGACTGGTGCAGGCCACGCTCGGTCGCAATCCGCACTGCATATCCGGATAGTTTCCAGCTGACATCCGCCAGCCAGAACGCGCCGATGCACAATGCGCGCAGATCGTCCAGGGTGTGGTGACGATCCAGCATCGACTCCGACGCGAGTCTCGCAAATTCGGTGTAACAAGTGTCAAAAGTTCGCTCTTTTTTGGGCATGTGGAGGGCCGTGACGGCGAGGATCGCCGCCGACAGCATGGAGGAAGAGTTGCGGACAGACGTCAGGTCCTTGTGCACCAGCGCGATGCCATCCCATAGATACCGGTTGAGAACCTGGTCGAAGTACACGAAAAGCTCCTCGGCCTCCTGCAAGTCCACTACTCCGCGGGAGATGAAATCGGTCACGCGATCCGAGGCGTGGTGTCGCTCAGGCGTCCCGGCCTGGATGTCACTCAGCTGAGTCACTTCGTACAAACTCCCCATTGGAGCTGTCACCAGCGACGACGTCCCGTTCTCTTCTCGATCGAGCGCATATTGGGATTGTTGGGAGAAGCCTTGAGTCGCGGCGCTGGATACCTCGCCAGCGACATTACTGGCGGGGGCGTCCAGTTGTTCCGTCCGGTCATGTCCCGCAATCGGTCCAATATCCTCCGTCGACACGGTCGAGTCTTTGCGATCTCTCTTTTTGGTGGGCGTTTCGTTTGTCTTGCCCATGGCCTGATAGTACGACAATTCCGGCAACTGAGCTTTCCGAAGTAAGTCGGCCATAGCCAACTCGATCGTTGTCTTCCATCTGTACACAACGCCGTCAGTATACACGCCGCCAGAAAGAACAAAGAGAAAAAAAAGGCCAGCTCACTCCGCCTCATCATCGAGCAACGTCTGGAGACTCTTGTTGACGACGCACTCCAGCCCCATGCGACGACACCGGGTACACACCGACTCGCCCACGTTCATGTCGCATCGCACCTTGTGTCGTTTACACTCGGTGCAGGCACGTATCCGCCGCGAGATCTTGGGGATGTGTTGGCGCTGCGGGTGTCGGGAATCCGTCTCCGGGGTCGGGTGCGGAAAACCGCTCTGGGGCGACGAGACGGACGAGGCATCGTCATTGGCATCGAACTGAATGCGAGTGCGTTTCATGATGTCGGCGCGATGACCCCATTCATGGTCAAGACCCAGAGTATGGGACGGACTGATCGTGTACGGAGTATTGGTGGGCAGTTGGGGGGTTCTACGCGGACGATGATACGACACGAGACAAGATTGAGGGGGAGCGGGGAGAAGCCGCTAGCCGTGACCGCTGGGCTGTAGCTAGGCCGCTAGTCTGGGAATTAATCAGTCCGTCGGTCGGAGGGGAATCTAGTCTCGACCGCCAGCAGGAATGAATGCAGAGGAATCTCATGCGACGGGATTGAATTGCCGAGAGATGGCCCTCGTACCTCTAGAGCATGCGTTGGTGATTGGCTGTTTGGGGCAATCCCGCTGGGCGTGGGGAGTCACGTGGAGACGATGGCGCTAGTTCATATCGGGACTAAATGATGTCGGCGCGTCCGACGTTCCGCTGCGCGTCTTCGCGCGGCAGCTTTCTTCCCCATCCACATCCTCTGATCCTGCTCGACTGGAGAGAAGCCAGTCCTTGATTACTGTTTCATTCGACGGAGAGCACCACACTACACACGCCATGGGTATTAAACGTGAGTATGCTGTGGTCATCTCCTCACCTTCCTCTCACTTCCAGCCACAATCCCCCTTCTCGGCTAACAGAGCTCAGAGCTATACCAGGTGATCTCCGAGAATGCGCCCGACGCAATCAAGGCCGGAGACATTAAAAACCATTTCGGTCGCAAGGTCGCTATAGTACGTCATTTCCCTCTGCACTCAGTCTACTGTTGTACTCAGGACTAACCACGTCATGCACCAGGATGCGTATGTCTCCGAAAATACCAAGCTGCGAGCCTACCACTAACATCGCCCAGCTCCATGAGCATCTACAGTTTCCTCATCGCCGTCCGTTCCGAAGGCCAACAGCTCATGAGCGACACCGGCGAGACCACCTCCCACCTGATGGGCATGTTCTACCGGACGCTGCGCATGGTGGACAACGGCATCAAGCCGCTCTACGTCTTCGACGGGGCGCCCCCCAAGCTCAAGTCGGGCGAATTGGCCAAGCGAACCGCGCGCAAGACCGAGGCGACCGAGGCCCACGAAGAGGCAAAGGAAACCGGCACCGCGGAGGATGTAGAGAAGTTCTCCCGCCGGACGGTGCGGGTCACGCGGGAACACAACGCCGAGTGCAAGAAGTTGCTGAAGCTCATGGGCATTCCGTACATCGATGCGCCGACGGAGGCGGAGGCGCAGTGCGCGGTGCTCGCGCGCGCCGGAAAGGTCTACGCGGCGGCGTCGGAGGATATGGACACGCTGTGTTTCGAGGCGCCCATCCTGTTGAGACATCTGACATTTAGTGAACAGCGGAAGGAGCCCATCCAGGAGATCCATCTCAAACGCGCGCTGGAAGGGTTGGATATGGACCGCGCCAAGGTATGCCTCAACGGCCCGTGACGAGATCTCGTGCTTATTTCGAGAAACTACAGTTCATCGATTTGTGTATCCTGCTTGGCTGCGACTATCTCGAGCCAATCCCCAAGGTCGGCCCCAACACCGCCCTCAAGTTGATCCGGGATCACGGGTCCCTGGAGAAAGTGGTTGAGTACATCCAGAACGACCCGAAGAAGAAATACGTCATTCCCGAAGACTGGCCGTACCAGGACGCGCGCGAGCTGTTCCTGCACCCAGATGTGCGCGACGCCAACGACCCGGAGTGTGACTTCAAGTGGGAGGCGCCGGATATCGAGGGGCTGGTGGAGTTCCTGGTCAAGGACAAGGGGTTCAACGAAGACCGGGTGCGCAACGGCGCGGCGCGTCTGCAGAAGAACCTCAAGACGGCGCAACAGTCGCGGTTGGAGGGATTCTTCAAGCCGGTGGCGCGGACGGATGAGGAAAAGGCGACGCTCAAGCGGAAGCACGACGAGAAGCTGCAGGAGCAGAAGAAGCGCAAGAAGGAGGAGGCCAAGGCGAAGAAGGAGGCCAAAGCGCGGCCTCGTGGAGCTGGCTAGATTGGGTTGTGATCGGGTATGGAGAAAATCAACGGATGGCGTAGGCGTTTGGGTTATTTACAGCACGATGAGCGAGGGTTTTATGATGTACCTTACTCCATATTGAATGCAGTGTACTGCAGTAGTAGTGCATGCCGGGAGATTGTGAAAACGAATACACGTGGAATGCTCCTGCGGTGGAATCCGCATGGTTGGATACGCGCGCCAATTGTAGGACACGGAGATGGTCGTTCTAGATCAGACTGGTCGGTAACGTGATTGGTGATGGCGCAGGATCCGATCGCGGACCGCAGGCGAACTGTCAAGCGAACATCAACAGAAAAAAAGGTGATCCTGGCGCCCCGTTACTGTCGGTGTGATTGGTTCCGGCGGTTGCTGACGGGTTGGGTGGAGGATCGCCGGTGTGGGCCGCGTTCCCTGGATGTACCACTCTAGATCAGATGTATGGATTCTGAATGGCATGTTCGTGTCGATGCTGAGTGGTTTTGATGCGGAATATCATCGGGGTATTGGTGTCTTTCTTATTGATAGGTTGAATGGGTGGTGAGTCTCGTTGGGTGTGAAAGATCAAGGGAACAAGATATATATCGGGACAGGATCGAGGGATCGAGGTGTATCGTAGGTAGTATATCTGGACAATCACCACATCACACTCGTAGGTGACATATACCCTGATAAAAGAAACATAGGCGGCCCCAGGTATTCCTTGAAGATCCAGTCCTCTACGTCAAGTCAATTCAAAGAAGTATATGGTGCCCGCAAAGGAAGAGCCAAGCATTCCTCCCATGGCTGTTTTCAGCAGCTCCTCACCCCCCGTCCATGTATAGATGGACAGACTATCGGGATAATCATAGACGCAGACCACCAGGATCAAGCGCAATGCTGCAAGTAATCAAGGAACCAGATCAACGATCTAACGGCAAATCACGCGGCACAGAACCCCTCACGCCACCTGATCTATACACTAGCCACCGAACACCTGACCACAACATCCAGTTCATAGCAACTTGAAAGTTAGGTAGAACCCAACTGACGCCTAGTATGAACAACCCACGCACAGTCAACCACGGTTCCCAGCACAATCATCTACACCAACGCCAATCAGACCCGACCCGGTATCCGGAAGCCGGAGGATGACGAAACTCAAGCTACTTAATGACTGACATACATCATGGACCCGCGGGGGAACCGCTGGAGCTAGCTGATCCCTTTGTTTCACTGGACCCCGTCGAGAATCTGACACCCTAGCAGATACCTAGGTACTAGGTAGATAGGTAGGTCCAGAGATAGCTATTTAGGCACGCGCGACTATGCAAGGGACCGAGGACCGCCGCATTGGTGCGTGCACATCCTAGGTCGCAGTGCAGCTGTTAGGAGGTTGAGCTTGATCGGACTGCACGAGGGATTAAATAACCCTTCTAGAGAATGTATATATAGAATGAGAGTGGAATCGTATAATAGAATATATATGAGACGACGTGTTATTGTCTACATATCTAGAACGAGGAGTGAAGTTAGTCGACGCATCATGACCGTCGCGATGTGCATCCAAACACAACCGCGTTGGAAAGACAGCGGTCACACAAGAAATGGAGACCCGTAAGTATAGTTGGTATGTCAGATGGTGTAGATCAACATGATGGAGGAATCCAGCACTTGAGGAAATGAAACATGGGATGGAAGAGTACGCGTGGGGGAGGGTGTGGAAGTGCGCGTGGAAAGCAGACACAGGAGGATGTTCGTTCAGACCAGACGACTGCAGAGAATTCTACTGGGGGATAAATCCCACATCACACTGAAAGGGACGCGAAAAAAACCAAGGTAAAAGGAAAAAAGAGAAGGGGAAAAGAATCAGAAAGAGGGAAAAATTTAAAAAATAAGGAAAAATAGGAAAAAAGGCGATGGGAGGGAGAAGAGGAAAAAAGGAAAACACGTCAATCTGCTGCTTGCGAGTGATCCTGTCAACACCCGCTGCCCTATAAAGCGCCCATGCCCCGCGGCCTTCCACCCCTTCCGTCGTCGACTGCTTTTCCTCTCTTTCGTTCCCACCCAACATCATCCACCACTCCACCTGCTCGACTCTCTGTCGCGTCTTGTAGACCTCTTGATCGATCATCCATCTTCCTTTTGACTTTATCCTCATCCCTCTGCTTCATCATGCCTCCCAAGAAAGCTTCCACCGCCGCGACCAAGAAGACCGCCTCTGGTCACGCTTCCTACCGTGGTATGTTTGTACTGATCCTGCTTCCCTCCCCCATCGCGTCCCAATAATTTTACTATCGTTTTTGTCGCGGAGCAATGCTGATTCGTTTAATATAGATATGATCAAGGATGCTATCCTGAATGTGAGTTGATCACGTCTTCCCCGCGGCGACTTGGGGTCCCGGGCGCTGGGTCGACGCTCGCCCGACCGTGACACGTTCACGGGCGTGCCATCTCCCAACGCCACGTCGGACGCCGTCTTGTTGCATCTCATCTTGGTCGCTGACTCTTCTTTATCTAGCTGAAAGAAAGAAACGGTAGCAGGTATGTTCTTGTTGCCCCTAACCTCCTCAAGGGTCGGCCGCTCATCTGCGACGTGGCCACCCCTCAATCCACCCTTGTCGCGTTCATCGCTGACAACTCCTCTTCACTGTAGCCGCCAGTCCATCAAGAAGTATGTGCAGGCAAACAACAAGATTGCCACTGCTTCGTCCAACGCCTTCGATGTCCAGTTCAACAAGGCCATCAAGGTTGGCGTTGAGAAGGGCGAGTTCACTCAACCCAAGGGTAAGTCTTCGCGTCGCGTCTCTTCATTTTGCCGTCGCAATCATGCGCGACTGTACATTTGTTCGCTGCTCTCGTCTAGCTGCGCATGATGCCGTCGCGCGATTTGTTATGATTTTGTTGGGGTGCGACTGACGCGTCTCCAGGTCCCTCGGGCCCGGTGAAGCTCGCCAAGAAGGAGGCTGCTCCTAAGCCCGCTGCTAAGGTACGATAACCGCTGTCGCGCAATTTATTGTTCATGATCTTTTCTAACTGATTCACAGAAGGCTGCTCCCGCCACCAAGGCGGCCCCCAAGAAGACCGCGGCCGCCGCGAAGAAGACTGAAAAGGCCGAGAAGCCCAAGACCACCACCAAGAAGGCCGCCACTACCAAGAAGGCAGCTGGCCGTCCCAAGGCCAACACCGCGAAGCCCCGCAAGAAGTCCACTGCTGTATGTGACGCCCCCTTTCTCTTGGTTATCTCGTACTGACTGATTAGGCCCCCGCTGTGGTCGACAAGCCCAAGGTCACTAGCACCACCAAGTCGGGCCGCGTGACCAAGACGACGGCGAAGCCAGCCGAGAAGGCCACCAAGAAGGCCACGAAGAAGGCCTAAGGTCTGATCTCGACTGTTTCAGCGACTGCTTAGTTTATCGATTGGTGCTTGTTTTGGGGTTTGTGCTGGGCCGTAACCTTCTTTCTTCGGTTGTAATTTTCTTTTCTTCTCGCGCTACTTATTGTCGATTTGTTGATGCGGTGACTACTCTTGGGATCTGATTGTTTTGTTCTGGTAGGGTTGGCGTCTTGCGGTGGATCTTGTACGGAATTGTTCTGATGCTTTGTTTCGGCACGCGTCCAAGGACGGTGTTGCAAGGGAAATGTTACGCTTCATTGACATATTATCGTCGTATTGTTCTGGTTATTGACTGCGCAATGCCAATTTGCTGGACTTGTAGAACTATCGGTTCAACACTTAGGTACTGCAGGTGGAGCGCGTAGCTCCATTCGAAGCGGAGGCACGTGTAGCTCGGCACAAAACAAACCTTTCCCTTTCACCACAAAATCCAACTCAATTTCATCCAGGGTCTAACAAGCTCCCAGCCCCCCCCCCCCCCCCATAAAGAATCGAGTCCCTGCCTAGAATTTCTACCTGGAATGCTTTTAATCTGTCTGTGGGACCACTAATCCAGGGACACGGGATGCCGGCCGGTCCAATTCCAAAAATAGGCAGCAGTGCACTGTACCCACCAGTGGACGTAGCGTACAGAGTACGGGGTTGTTTTGTACAGAGTATATGGATGGATAGACAAGTGTCAGAGTATGGGTGTAGGAATGTGTGAAACTTGTTGTATGCGTGACTTACTTGAAATGCTCGTCACTGGACAGGGTCTACTGGCGTCTGGTGGTGATTGCGTCAAGGCCGAGGGGACTGTTTGGGTGTGACGTTGGCAGTGTCGATCCTTGTATTGGGTGCGTATTGTGTACTCCGTAATGCATTGCATCTGTCCATTGATTCACGCAGGATATTGTGCAAGTGGAGGTTATGCAGTTGGTTAGTGTGTAGAGGTATCATGGTAGGAGTAGACTGGTACCTACTCTCTTGTTTGTTTGTATAGACCTGTGGAGGATGCTTACTTGATACCGAGACTATCAATGCACATATGGCATGACTGAGACTGCATATTAATCACCAGCATAAATCTCCTGGATTTGTACATGACACTGACAGTTGCCATCGCCATCACTTGCAGCTGATAGCGCGGAAAAAGCTGGACATGAGTCGCCACCGCATTAATCCCGAGATAACGAGTGCTGTCGAGGTCGACAGCGTCGAAGGAGTGGTCTATTGAGGTCTATTGAAAATTAGGAAGCTGGGTAGAGGTCAAGGAGTATCTAGATTTAAAGTAAAAAAAAGTGATCCATCCATTCTCTACCATAGCGCACAGGATCGATCAATGAGTGTACCAAGGTACCACCGGGAGCATCCACGTACACCTGGCATACGCGTGTCACAGGAGGTTCTAGCCATGTCGGTTTGTACTCGTTATACAAGATAATATGCTGGATACCATGAGGTCTGAGTTGAGATTGATTGAAGATTCTGTTGGTAGAATAATCGTAATTTTGAAGCCTTGAGAGTACTCCGTACTCCGTAGGGACTGAAGCTGAATAGTGGAGCTGAGCTGGATCCATCTATATTATTAGCATTATGGTGATGAGTTTTCCCCTGCTTCAGTGTCAACATGCCTGATTTATTACATATACAATACGAATAAAATCGAAGAATAGAATCATCTTCATTACTTCCATCTCTTAAGTAGATATACTGGTATACTGGTTCCTATTTATCTACCTTACTATACTCAACTTTGGAAGGTACCTGTCTACTGGTAATTACCGTTATCTCCGGTACACGGCCATACGCCAAGTACCATCCGTTCGTTACCGCAGACCATCTCACTAATCCTGCCCCGTCTTCTCTTCCATCATAATCCTCATCTTCCTCCTTTCTTGTCTTTCTTCTCTCAACCCATCACTTCTCCGTTCATTCGGTCCTCCCCTCCTTATCTCTCTCGACCTCCTCCACCTCCTCGATTGACTCGCCTCAGTCTTCTATCTTCCTCCCTCCTTCTCTCGCTCGGACCCTCCATTATTGACAGATAACCCCCCATCTCAACATCAACACGTCGCCGCTGTCCGCTTCCCTCCTCTCCTTCTTTGGCCATCTGAACATGCCCGTCGGCCGCTAGACTACCTGCCTTTTTGGCTGGCTGTTCCAGCTTGACTCCCGAACTCGCTTTCTCGCTTCTGGCCCTCGCCATTGACCCGCCGCCGCCGTTTCTCTCCCTTCTTTTCGACGCTATCTGAGCTTCTGTCTCTTCCCACGCAAGACAGACCGCTCTCAACTCCCCGACAGGTGCCCTGGTGGTCCCGTCGCTTCTAATAAACGCCAACCGACCTTCTTTCTATTTCCGCTTCCCCTTCCTCCCCTGCGTCACCCCCCCCCCCCCCCCCCCCCCCCCAAGAGTCGACACACCATGCCGTCGTTTCCCAACGACGGTCCTTATCAGACGGCCACGGCTACCCACCCTCGTTCCTTTGACTCGCCGCACGGGAAACCCTCCGAGAAACAGCCCGTCGGGAACACGTTCCTCTGGACAAACTGGCCCAATGGAGATTCCCGTCACCTCGACACTCCCAATGACCGTCAACACCTGTCGAATGGCACGGCCCCCTCCCCAAACCCGCCCCGCTCAAGTGCCAGTTCCTACACCCGTGACGCGCCCCTATCCAAAGATGGCAGTATGCACTCTCTCGCCAACGGATCCGTTCGAGACCCCCGGGACGGCGCCCGGCTGTCGATCTCGCTCGACCGCGACTTCACCCGGAAGTCGTCCGATACAGGGGTCGCACCGGGGTCTGCGACGGCCTCCGTCGTCAGTCAACAACCAAATGGGGCGCCGTTGAGTCCCCTAATGCCCAACGGGAAGCCCACAATGAACGGTGATCATACTCGTCCGTCGGTCGATGGCCTCGTCTATTCTGATTCCATGCCTAACGTCTCCGGAGGACGGCTGTCCACCTCCCCCGATGAAAGCGGTCGTCTGTCGCCGGACCCTGGCCGCTTGTCTCCGTCTCAAAAGGCCCCTCACCGATACTCCTCGCCCCCCGCGCCATCTGGTATGGACGCGCAACAAGACTCTACCCTGCGGAACCGACACACGTTACAGGTCCCGAGAAACCCTAGTGGCCGTCGGAGCAGCCGTGACCACTCCGAGGATACAGCCTACAGCAGCGGACGCCTCTCCCCAACGGGGGGATTCCGTCGCACGTCGATGAGTCTGGTCCGCCGAGCCAGCAGAACTAATCGCTCCGACACCTTCGGGGAAGATATTAACCCCGACGAAGATGCCGCCCGTTGGGCCGAGGCCATCAAGCAACGGAGAGCGTCCCGCCGGCGGCGTCACGACGACGATGACGATCGCGTCATCGTGGGAACGAAGGTCGACCAGAACCACGTGAACTGGGTCACGGCGTATAATATGCTCACAGGGATCCGGTTTACCGTGTCGAGGATTAATGCGAAGATGGATCGCGAATTGACGCCGGCTGACTTTGAGGCCAAGCATAAGTTTTCTTTTGACATGTACGCTCCATGCTTTTATTCTTTTCTTCGGAGGAACCTACTGACTTCAGCTCGTGTACAGCACCGGTAACGAGTTGACTCCGTCCGCCAAATACGATTTCAAGTTCAAAGATTACGCCCCTTGGGTGTTTCGACATCTGCGCGCCAAATTCCGCATCGATCCCGCTGACTACCTGATGTCTCTCACGAGCAAGTACATACTGTCGGAGCTGGGTTCGCCGGGGAAGAGTGGAAGCTTCTTCTATTTCTCGCGCGACTACAAGTATATCATCAAGACGATCCACCACTCCGAGCACAAGTTGTTACGGAAGATCCTCCCGGAATACTACAAGCACGTCGAGCAGAACCCCAACACCCTTATCTCGCAATTCTACGGTCTCCACCGCGTCAAGATGGCCTATGGCCGCAAGATTCATTTCGTCGTCATGAACAACCTCTTCCCGCCCCACCGCGACATCCACCAGACCTTTGACCTGAAGGGTTCGACCATTGGGCGTGATCTGCGGGAAGAGGATCTCGAGAAGAACCCCAGAGCCACACTGAAGGATCTCAATTGGGTCCGGCGCAATCGCCAGATCCAGTGCGGCCCGTCGAAACGGGATTTCTTCCTCGCCCAGCTGGAACGCGATGTGGCGCTGCTGAAGCGGCTCAAGATCATGGATTACTCGCTGCTGGTGGGTATACATGATCTGGAACGAGGAAACGAGGAGAAGCTGCGGGACAAGACGCTGCAGGTTTTCCAACCCGGGGGCGACCGGGAAGAGGAATCCAACCCGAATATGCTGATGCGCACGCCATCGAAATTGGAAAACGAGCGCAAGGCGCGGGAGCTGCGTATGCTCATCAAACGAGAGCGCCCGGTGCCTCTCGACAAAGCCGCCGCTAAGATGCCCGATGAGATCCTGGATGAGCGCAAATTTCACGTCTTCTATTCCGACGACGGTGGATTCCGGGCTACTCATGAGAATGGTCATCCTGGAGAGGAGATTTATTATCTTGGAATCATTGACTGTCTCACACACGTAAGTTGCTTAAGCATACTGCGGTTGCTGCAAGCATGCTGACAATACCACAGTACGGAACAGTCAAAAAGATAGAGCACTTTTTCAAGGGTCTCTCTCACGATCGAAATCAGATCTCGCCCATACCTCCCGAAAGCTATGGGGATCGATTCGTCAAGTTCATCAAGGGCATCACGATGTCCAAAGAGGAAGCGGAACGGTATCGAGAATCGCGGGCCTTGGGCCGACCTTCTGCGGAGCGCAGCCCTTCTGTTGAGCGGACCATGCTGGCGGCCGAGAAGGAAGCAGCCAAAGAGCCTTCAATCACGCAACCTCGCACGCTTTCTACGGTTCGTGACCCAACGGAAGCGCCTGGCCCCGGTCCGGCCTCCACCCTCCCCATTGTGGACGAGGCAGGGGAGGCCAGCAGCGTTGGTGGACAAAGCCAGCACAGCCGACATGGGCCACCGGTCGTAGACAAAGAGCTGCCACCGCTTCCCAACCACATTACTCAACCCACTGGAAGCCAGGCTTTGGCTTGAGCTCGGTGCATCACCCGCCTGTCACCGGCTTCCACGTATAGTCGTTTCGGTCCCGCATTTCGGGAGAAGAACGGGTCACTTTTCATGATACCCTTATTCGCAGTTGATATGCTTTACTTGCTACCATAGTTTGGCGCCTTGTTCTTTTCTTGCATACACGACGCAGTCATATCGTTCTCGAGCCCCTTGCGATAGTGTTCACGGTACCACGAATGATGTGCTTTTGCCAACCTCGCCAGCCCTCGTTTTGATAGACATTCTCTTGTCTACTGCCTTTGTCTCATCAACATGACAACTTATCTCGTCATGCGCCAACCATCTTTTGGAAAACACCACTTTCCCCATATCATTTCTTTTGTCTATTTTCTTGACTATCCCTCCACTGCCGGGGTCATTCCCCATTTACCAAGCTGTATCACATATACTTTTTATTCATCTGTCTTCGTCCATACACCCGATAGGTCGAGTCCTTTCTTTGGCCACGTCTCTCTTTCTTTCCTATTGTCTCTCCACTTGTCGCGCGTATACCTACAGGCGAGAATTCTTCACATCATCGTTGCGACTGTTTTGACTCTTGTATACCGTCCGGGTGAGCGAATGCGTTGTTTTGCGTTGCAAGTTGAGCGGTGTAATTGTCGTTGTTTCTTTGTTATCATGTCTGTGCTTGTCTTAGAAGATCATAGAAGACGGCTGCATTAGTACTTAGAGAATTGATACCAATTTTTCACTGTGATACCGAGAGAGTAGAGTAAGAGTTAGGTGGGGTATACAGCGTAGGATATGGGTATGTTAATCCATTGTCTATGACTTTTGAACCTGTATGTAGCCCACCCTGCCAAGTGGGTATACTATTCCATCCATCGTGGAAACAAAGAAAAGAGCAGCAAAGAGAAACCAAGAAACGCCAGTATGCAGCATGATCAGCACCTCCAAAGGCAAACCCAGCAAACATGAAAAAGGCCCCAACGCCACCGCGTGTCCACAATAATAGCAAAAGCGCGCCGAGAGTCAAGTCAACGAGATACGAAGTAGTAGGTGTGTAGGGTGGATAGGGTATTGTTGTCGCAAATACGAAAGGGGGGAGTCGTCTACTCGGCCTTCCCCTGGGTGACCTTTGCGGCCTGGATGGCGGACATCTTCTGGGTCCAGCCCTGGGTGGGCTGGGGTTTCTTGACGGTGCGGAGGTCGTCGGTGGAGAAGCCGGAGATGCGCATGTTGTAGTTGCGTTCGAGGACGAGCTGGATGTCGCGGATCTCGAGGGTGGACGAGGGGCGCAGTTTGGCGAGGCGGCAGGCAGCCGTGATGACGTCGTCGACGAAGTCGTCGGCCATTTGGAGGATGAACTATTCATTTTTTCATTTTTAGTAAACTGACTAGGAGAGAAAGGATGAGGAAAGGAAAGGGAAAGGGAAAGGCAAATACCTCCTCAGCGTCCGGAGTGAGGCCCTCGCCCTCGCCGCCGCCGGTGACCTGGCGGACGAGAATGTCGAGCATTTTCTTGCTGAGCACGCGCTGGCCCTCGCCTTCGAGGACGTAGCCCGGGTGTTTCTGGATGGCGGGCTGCCCCATCATGCCCATGCCGCCGTGGCTGGGGCCGCCGGAGAGCGTGGGACGCGCGGGGGCCATGGAGACGGGCTCGGGGGGGGGCACGCTGAGGTTCTTGGGGATGGCCATGTTCAAGTTGCGGGCGGTGTTGTCGGAGGCGCGGTTCATGGGGTGGGCGTGGTTGTTGGCGCCTTGTTGCGTCATGGGTTGCGGTTGCTGTTGTTGGGGTTGTTGCGTCATGGCCGTGTTGTTGACGGCGTTGTTATTGTTGGTGTAGCTCTGCGCAGCCTGCGCCATGGCTGCCTGCTGCGACAAAGGACGCGGCGGGCCTTGCGCCGTTGCCGACTGCGGCGTCTGCGCGGGTGTCGACCCGTCCGCGCCGGGCACCTGCGCCTGCGTGAAGGTCACTTGCGCGGCGGGGGTGCCCTGTTGCGCGGGGGGTTGCTGCGAGAGTCCCTGCGCGGCAGGGGCGGGGGTCTGACCCTGTTGCGACGTGGAAGGCGACATGGCTGTCTGGCCGGCCTGGTTGCGCGCGGCGCTCACCGCCGAGGTGATGGTGTGTGGCGCGGGCGTGGATGACTGGCCCGGGTGCATGGCACCAGGCCCGTTGGTCGGGCTACCGGCGGTCCCAGCAGCGCCTGGGGGGGCAGCTGTTCCAGCGGGAACGCCCTGGGCGCCGGCAGCGCGAGCCTGATGCTGCGATTTGAAGGTGTCCTGCTGGTCGCGGAACTTCTGCAGAAACTCGCCGCCCTCGCGGTAGATCTTCTCGGCGGCAATCTGCCGGGTCTTGAACTCCTGGAGCTCCTCCTGTGACACCGGGTTGCCGGACGACTGACGGTTGTTGAACTGCTGACGGACCTCGGCGAGACGGGCGCGGCCGACCTCCTGTTTCTGAAGCGCGATGCCGTATCGCAGCTTGGCTTCCTGCAGCCAGCCCTGGGCCTGCTCGTTGTTGATGGTGGGCGGGAGGAAGAAGTTCAACGCGTTGACTTTCTGCTGGATCTGGGGGAGGAGGCCGCTGAAGGACTGCGGCGCGACGGATTGGGGGCGTGGGATGGACTGGCCCTGCTGGGCGGCGGAGGCGGCCTGGAGTTGCTGTTGCTGCTGCAGTTGGCGGTTCTGCTGAAAGGCGCGCATGCCCTTCATCAGATTCTGCGAGATGGCGGTCAGGCGGGCATGCGCCGTCTGGTAGTCGGTGCTCTGGGGGTCGCGGTTGTTGAGGATTTCCCAGAAGTTGCGCACCACCTGGGTGTGCTGGGTCTTCTGCTGGTCGGTGAGATGGGGCAGCTTCTGCACCTGATCGGTTCGGATCAGGTTGGAGTGCTGCGGCACCATCGGCTGGGTTCCGGGGGCCTGTTGCTGTTGCTGTGCGGCGTCCATGTTGGGTTGTATGATGAGAGATCGGGATTGATTCGCGGGCCTATGGGGATGATGGGATGGGATGACGGAGAAAGAATGTCGGGCGAGAGCCGTGGAAAAGGGGGCGACCGGAGGGGAGAAGTCGCGTCTCGGACAGGACTCAACCGGTAGATGAGCCTGGAGGAGGCGTATAAGAAGCGATGATGGAGGAGTTGGAGGTGAGGTTGCAGGAGACGTTGGATACCGGAATAATCGCGATAGTCTGGAGGCGGAGCGGAGTGCTGATTATATAAGCCGACGGGACAGAGCCTCAGTCTTGGCATTCATCCATAGATTAAGGTTGTGTTCTTGATATTGGAGACTAGAGAGAGCAGTTGCGAGAGAGGATAGAATTCAAAGGTATAAAGAATAAGGCTAGCTAGGTATCATGATAATCAATCATTATCATCATCAATGTTCCGTCATACAGAAGCGAAAGACATCGTTCTTCAGAATACTCCAGCCCGGTCATGATGGGGACCGTAGAGTGAGGGCTTCACCAACCTCAGAGAGGCTGAGCCGTCAGGGCTGAAGCCAAGTGAGGCCACGGTAGGGCACGTACCACTTGTAGCCCCGTCACCAGTGTCGCGTTGTCCACGCGGAGTCGGTCACGCAGACAAGCCAGTGTAACTGTCTAGGGACAAGTAGAGAGACGAGTTTTGGGTGATTGAAGTAAGTCTCAGGGAGAACCCAAGAAGGCTCAAAGTCATCCCATCAACTCTCCCAAGTCTCGGTCCATCCCGCTCACGCGATTCTCCAACATCCGCTTCTTCATCTCCAGCCTGCGGATCTCTTCCAGCTCTCGTTCAATATCCGCATCCGTCACTTCGCCGAGTTCAGACGGAACACTGTTCGTCATGTCGAGCTCATCATAGTCGTCGCCATAGGAATGGCTCATTCTTTCCAGTTCGGCCGTGTTTTTCGCAACCCTCTCCTCCAGATCAAGAAGCGACTCGCTGATCATCTGATGTCGGTATCGCAGACTCGCAATCTTCTCCTGCGCACCCGAAACGGGACTAGAGAGGTCAGCACACGAATACATATCGTATAACAAACACCAGCAAGAACCACGTACTACACATTGCACAGGATTTCGGCCCCCCGCAGAAGGACATCAACGTTCACTTCACTCCGAGAACCCCGCGTAGATGTCCCCGCAGACCGTTTGATTTCCTCCATCATGTCAGACCCGAGGACACGTGCGACCGCCGACTGGTTCCGGTTGTTTCGCGCAGAGTAGATCCGGCTCGCCATGGATTCGCTTTCGGCTTCTGCGGGGAACATGGTCCCGCGTCGCGTGGCCCGCCGTTGGGACGACTTGACGGACGGATCGGTCTGGAAGAGCGCGCGCTCATGAGATTCTGTGTCGCGGATTAGGGCGGTGATATCGTGGGAGCCGAGGAGAGCATTGCTGAAGATCCGTGGTGAGGGGAAGCTAGCGGTGTTAGTTGGGGTGTGGAATGGGGATGACGAACGTACGAAAGATCGGCGATGGCATTGGAAGACAGCTGGATTTGCTCGAGGTGACTATCTAGTAAGGACATGGTGATGTGAGGTTGGGTGTGTTTGTTGTCTGAGTTGTGTTGAGTCTCGTTGAATGAAGGTAAACATGCCAAGAGTGGAGCCTGAGGCAGCAACAGCACTGCAGATACGCCATATTGAACTACATCTCAATAGGATGTAGGTAGGATTTGGGAAATTCTCTATCCTGTTAGATATAGTTTCAATATTGTAATATTCTTATACCCCTATACTACCTAAATAGTCAGATGAATATGTTCTCAGAGAGGGAATGGTCAGCTGCAGAATGCAACCGAAGCTGAGCTCCTGACTAAGCGCGGTCATTCTCTCTCCGACTTCCACCTTGACATCACATCACCACCTCATCAACCTCTTCTCCCAACGCCCCTACTCTCCCCATCGTCCATCACCGCCTCTTTGCCCTCCTATTCTTCCCTTTCGTCCCCCAATACCTTCTTTGTATTGCTCCCCGGCTTCCTTCTGTTGTCGTGGGTGTTCTTCCCGACTCTCCCCCTTCCTCTGCCTCTGGTAGCCGCCGTCCTGATTACCCATCGGAGCTCCCAGCTGCCCAACGTCCTGAAAAGATGCCGGCTGAGAGACGGTCTCTGAGATCCAACAGCAAGTCAGACACGTCTTCGTCCGCTAACGGGGACAAAAACCGCTCCAACTCCCAGAACTCTAGCTCCAACCCCAAGGACAAGGCTGCTCCCACCACCCGAGCTGCCAGCAGGGCCAAGAACACGAGAGCTGCCTCATCGAACAACAACGCAAACGCCGACATGGGTGAGCAGCGCGACCAGCCCCAGGCGAATGGCTCCAAGCCCACCGAGAATGGCGTGAATGGCTCGGAGGACGTGGAAATGAGAGAGGATTCGGCAGGTGCGCCTACATCCTCAAATACCGCCAGCAAGGATCGAAAAGGTGACGAGAAGATGACTGTTGTAGTGCCCCCTGCCAAGGGTTCGAGGTTATCCGCCGACAAAGGTCAGGACCAGGAAGGCGACGTCGCCATGGAGGGTGCCGAGGGCGATGAGAAGGAGCCAGAGGTCGACCCCAAGGTCAAGGCTGTCCAAGGTGAGTAGCCCCTAACAAACTGGAGACCAAAGACGTGGCCGGGAGCTAATCACCCATGTCATTTCGATGCGTCTAGACATCAAGACCAACTTCACCCTCCTCGAGCGCGCCGTCGCCCATTTCGACCCCAGATTCACCCTCCGTGTCCTGCGGTCGATATCCTCCATGCGCAAACACATCACCGCTGATGTGTTGGCCGAAGTCATCGTAGACGCCTACCCTTCATCCAACCCTACCGCTTCCTTCCTCCTGGAGGCAATCGACCAACCGGGTGCCTTTGAACGCACCACTAAGATGGACGTGGAGGCGGAGAAGACGAAGTCGACTTCAAAGGAGATCCTCCCGGAAATTGATACTTATCTGTCCATCCTTGTCCAGATCTATCTCTACGACAAGAAGGAGATTCAGAAGGGTGCCCAGTTCTCCACGAACTTGGTCGAGCGTCTGCGGACTTTGAACCGCCGGACCCTTGATTCGCTCGCGGCCCGTGTGTACTTCTACTACTCTCTCTTCTTTGAGCAGATCGCCCCTCTGCCTCCCTCTCCGGCGGCCGCCGTCACTACCATCCGTCAACCGCTCCTTGCTGCGTTGCGGACGGCAGTGCTGCGCAAGGATGTGGACACTCAGGCCACGGTCATGACGCTCTTGCTGCGGAATTACCTCTCGACGTCTCACATTTCGCAGGCCGACCTGCTGATCTCTCACAACCGCTTCCCTCCCTCCGCTTCCAACAACCAGATTGCCCGCTACCTGTACTACCTGGGTCGTATCCGTGCCATCCAGCTGCAGTACACCGATGCGCATGGTCATCTGATCGGTGCGACCCGGAAATCGCCCTCCAGCCACAGCGCTCGCGGCTTCTACCAGGCTTCCCATAAGCTGCTGGTCGTGGTGGAGCTGTTGATGGGTGACATTCCCGATCGCGCCATTTTCCGTCAGCCGGCCCTGGAACGCGCCATGCACCCGTACTTCTTGCTTGTTCAGGCGGTGAGTGTGGGTGACCTGGATGGGTTCCTAAACATTGTGAACATGCACAGCGCCACATTCCGGAAGGATGGCACATACACCCTCATCCTGCGCCTCCGGCAAAACGTCATCAAGACGGGCATTCGGATGATGTCTCTGTCCTATTCTCGCATTTCCCTCCGGGACATCTGCCTCCGTCTCCGGTTGGACAGCGAAGAGTCGGCGGAATACATTGTGGCCAAGGCTATTCGTGACGGTGTGATCGAAGCCACCTTGGACCACGAGCACGGCTTTATGAAGAGCAAGGAAGTGGGAGATATCTACGCCACCCGGGAACCTGGCGAGGTCTTCCACGAGCGCATCCGGGCTTGTCTGGCTCTCCACGACGAGAGTGTCAAGGTCAGTTTTCACCCGTCAATCCGTCTATGATACTATCGATGGTTTCACGATCACTAACATTATCACAGGCTATGCGCTTCCCTATGAACCAGCACCGTCTCGAGCTGAAGAGTGCCCAGGAGGCCCGTGAGCGCGAGCGCGAGCTGGCCAAGGAGATCCAGGAAGGAGATATGGACGACGAAGATGCTGGCGGCGATTTCGATGCGATCTAGTGGTGTTGTGCAGACTGTCTTCAACCATACAGCAACCCTATTGTTTAATCCTGCTGTACCTTCGCACGGAATGGATCGGATGTTGGGAAGCCTTTCGACTTTTGTGTTCTTATCTTTGCAATTTCAATTTGGGTGTGTAGGAGGAATATGCAGGATTGAGCTTGCCGGCGTGATCTTCATATTTCCGATCTTTTCTCCTGGTCATTTCTTTGCCTGTCGGGGCCCGGTCTTGTAGATGCGGACTGCCCAGCTCGTCTTTCGTGTTGTTGTCTTGGGCTTGTGCCATTTGGGTCTCATTGTAATTCATCATATTCTAGACAAGAGATTTTTGTTGAGTGAGTTTTTGTATTCGCTCACCTGTAGCTTGCCACTAGACATCCCTAGCTTCGGTTCTACCAGGGGGATATTGTAGAAAGGTTCTGGACGAAGATGATGATCTACCTGCCCAATGTAAAGGACATATATACCATATCCCTGATCTGTCCAGGCTTTGTTTATACAAAGCATCTGGATTGGGGAGAATAGTACCTGCGGGCACTACGTGGATGTTCCCACGCGTACAATACCCAGTCATATCGACAATTAACGCTTCATAACAATTGTCCATTCTAAGCATCCCCAGCAGTCCTCGCCATCTCCTCGGCGGCCTGTCTTGCGATATTCTTGGTCCTTCTGTCCAACGCCGTGACAGACGCAACCCATTCAAATCTCCGCCTCCAGAACTCCCAGCGCTCCTTCGACCAACCTGGCGGTCCATCCCACAACCGCTCTCGCTCCAAGTCCATAGGACCAGTCATTTCGTACAATGCGCGTCCCTGAATCTTAATCCACTGCGCCACGGCCGCAATAGTCCCATCCAAATGGCGGATATCGCAGAGCCTCTCCAGCTCCCTATCGCGGTACTCTTCATACTC
Source organism: Aspergillus aff. floccosus IMV 01167 (assembly GCA_001931935.1). Taxonomy (NCBI): domain Eukaryota; kingdom Fungi; phylum Ascomycota; class Eurotiomycetes; order Eurotiales; family Aspergillaceae; genus Aspergillus; species Aspergillus aff. floccosus IMV 01167. The sequence continues at coordinate 118,656 of MSJE01000315.1, forward strand.
GTCGCCCAATCCGTCCTCTGCCTCCTCGATCTCCGAAAAGTGGTATTCTTCCCACGGCGCCGTCTCCAGAGCGTTCTGGAGCAAGCGTCCAGCGTGCTGGAGGAGACTCTCTGTCTGCACGCCCCTTTCGGCTAGCTTGGCCATGAATGTGTTCATGTTGAACCAGGCCTCGCGCTTTGTGGCCAGGTCAGTGTCGCTGCGGGGAGGATCCTGGTCTAGCGATGGTGTTAGCAGAGGTAACGGAACAGCACAGAACAGAACAGAATAGGAGGAGGGACTTACAGAACAGCCAGAAGTCGTTGCAGTATTCTCTGAAATAAGGGAGCTGCTGGAGTGCCACGATAAAGTCGACTAGACGGTCCACCTGCTCGGGGAACTGCTCGACTGCTTCGCCGAGAGGAGCCCAGAGGGTCATGTTCGACACGGGCAGGCCGGGAGAATCGGAGATGCTAGGCGTGGCAGCCATGCATGCCACATGGTGGAGTGGCGTTGAAGGCTCTGTGAAGAGGTGGCTGAAGGCGAAGATTACCCCGAGTTCGGGGGAGTCTTCTCTTGCGAACAGGTCATCAATGAAAGGGTCGTACCGCTCTAACTCTTCGGCGGGGATTTCTTGGGCGGGAAACGCTCCATTTGTGTCAGCATGAGCTGATGACGGAGAGGAGGGAAAGGAAGGAAGGGACGAGGTGGGAGAGGAGGGAGAGCAAGAGAAAGGGACGGAGGAAGAGGCGATGGAAGGGATGTGGCATACCATGCTGTATGCTTTGGTTGTTCGCTTTGGCTGTTGGTGGTCGTATGAAGTCGAAGTTGGCGATAGAGACTCGGGCTTTTTATACTGCGCAGCCAGAGGACTCGAAGCGGAAGTGTCAGTTTCCATTGTCATTTCTTTGAAGGAGCGCAACCTCTCTTGTTCATTGTCCGGTCAGACTCTGTTAAAGGAAACTTCCTTTGATTGTGCTCCTTTCTTTCTCTCCTGGCATTTCCCTTTCATCTGGTAGACGAAAAGTCCACTCTGATCTTGTTCTTTCCATAGGTTTCTATGAATATCATCGGTTCTTTCCGGGATCGTTCAATGGCGTTGGCTTCCCTGCCCTAATCTAGAGGATATTCGGGGGCATGTAGGGTATAATCCACTTCGAAACGACCCGAGGATCTCCATTCGTCTCTTCCTGAGACTATTCATACGCCAGAAAGCTTAGTGGCAGGGAGAATATACACTACTAAGCGCGGAGTGTTAGGTACCAAGTTGGTAGACTTCCTGTAATCCATTCTAGACATCATTGTATACATTCATCACGCACATCATTCATATACTCTTAATGTTCAACTCCAATCCGCAGACCACCGTTGAAATCCCTAAAGTCGCCCCTCAGGCCCCCAATACCGTCGCGCCTGACCTCCTCCACCAAGTCCTTGACCTTCGGCGCGATGCTTTCCGGCGCAAAGCCAAAGTGCTCATACACCTCCTTGGAGGGCAGACTCTTTCCAAACCTGTTCATCGACACCGACGCATCGGCATAGCGCTCCCACCCGTTAGCTGGGTACGCCTCAATCACGACAGTGGGCTTTCCAGCCCCGGGCTTCAGCACCGACTGCTTATACTCCCGCGACTGCTGCTCAAAGAGCCTCGTGCACGGGAACGAAACCACCCGCGCCCTGATTCCATACTCCTCCCCCAGCAACTCCCGCGTCTGCATCGCAAAGACCATCTCCGACCCCACCCCGATCAGGGTGACGTCAAAGTCCTCACCCTCAGCCTCGGCAAAGACATACGCGCCCTTGAGCGCGCCCTCGCGCGACGAGTGCTGCGGGTACTGTGGCAGGCCCTGCCGCGAGAGCGAGATGACCGTCGGCGTGTGCGTGGCCTGCAGAGCGGCGGTGTAGGCGGCGGCGACTTCTTCAGCGTCACAGGGACGGATGTAGAGGAGGTTGGGCATGGCACGGTAGAGCGCGGCGACGGCGACGGGCTGGTGCGTGGGGCCGTTCTCGCCGACGCCGATGCTGTCGTGTGTGGCGATATGGATCTGCTGCAGGCCTTGGAGCGCGGCCATGCGCACCGCTGCAGCGGCGTACAGATGGAAAACGAAGTAGGTGCTTGTCAGCGGGATGAAGGTGCCCTTGTTGAAGGCGGCGAGCCCGTTGGAGATGGCGCACATGGCGTGCTCGCGGATGCCGTAGTGGATGTAGCGGCCACTGTAGGTTCCGTTGAGGCCGCAGGCGGTTTGGAGGTCGGGCTGTCTTGGTTAGTGCTTTCCTCGGGGTAAGGGAGATTGAATGTGCACTTACAGATTGGAAGTCAACTTTGTTCTTGTAGGCGATGTTGCACGAGGGTGTGAGGTCTGCGGTGCCGACGAGGAAAGAGTTGATGCGCTCGCCAAGGGCATTAGTGATGACCCCGGCGGACTTCCGTGTGGCAGTCGATGCAGTCGGCTGCTCTTCCTTGCGAGGAATGCATTTGGTCCAGTCTTGGGCCATCTTGCCCGCGACACGGAGGGCGAATTCAGCCGCCAGGTCGGGGTACTCCTCTTGATACTGCACCAGGGCCGCTTGCCAGCCTGCCTCGAGGGCCTCCCCACGGGCAGGAATGTCACGGAAGAAGTCGTAGACGTCCTGGGGGATGTGAAAGTGCTCGTCCGGGTTGAGCCCGTATGCTCGCTTGATCCTGGCCACTTCGTCGACTCCAAGAGCAGCGCCGTGTACGTCGGCGGTGCCGGCCTTTGTAGCCCCAAAGCCAATCGTCGTGCGAATGTTGAGGAAGGTGGGCTTGTCGCTGGATCGAGCGGCAATAAGGGCATTTGCGACGGCTGCGGTGCGTTAGCAAGCGTCATGAAACAGCTAGAGGCCTGACCTACCGGCAACATCTGAATCTCCGTTGTACACGTCTACCACGTTGAACCCGGTAGCCCGCATCTTGGTGTTGATGTCCTCGGTATTGGCAATGTCTGCCGTGCCGTCACACGTAACACAGTTGTTGTCGAATATAACGCAGAGATTGTTGAGCTTCCAGTGACCGGCGAGGGAGAGCGCCTCGAGCCCAACTCCCTCCTGAAGGCATGCGTCGCCGACCATGCACCATGTCATGTTGTTTACCACCTCATGGCCGGGCTTGTTGTATGTTGCGGCGAGGTTTTTTGTGGCCATGGCAAGACCGACAGCATTGGCAAGGCCCTGGCCCAGGGGCCCGGTTGTGACCTCCACACCTTCGTGCTCGATTTCAGGGTGGCCGGGGCAGACTGAGTCGAGCCTCGATGAGTGGTAGGACTTGAGCTGGTCGAGAGTCATGCTCTTGACACCGATAAGGTGCATGAAGAGGTACTGCCACAGGCAAGCGTGGCCTAACGATCTTAGTCAAGGGACAGTCGGAGAGACTTGGGTAAGGAACATACCATTCGAGAGAACGAAGCGGTCCCGGTTGAAGTAGTTGCAATTCGTGGGAGAGTACTTCATGACATACTTGTACAGGGCAATACCAATGGCCGCCATACCCATGGGAGATCTGAGTCTAGTTAGCGCTACGCTGTGAAGAAGGCAATAGCTAAGAGGTGGTGTTTACCCAGCATGGCCTTCGCCATATTGTTGGGCGAGATCAGCGATGAAAGCTCGAAAGACATTCATCACCCGCTGATGTTTCTCTGGGCTCTCATATTTGGGTGAAGTCCCGTTGCCGATTACCTTGACCGGCAGAGCTGCAGCGGGCCTCTCAAGAAGTTCCAGCGGTTCTAGTGAAGGTGCCATGTTGACTGAAAGTAGATAGTTGTTGGTTGTCTAGAAGGTGAGCGTACTGCCATTTCTTATACCCAAGGCATCATTCCATATCCACCCCGCGTCCGAAAATCAACGCATTGCGCCCGAACTGGGTCGTGGCTGTTCGAATCGAGACGACACCATGAACGAGTAGACAGATTCATTGATAGAAATCTATTTGTAGAGGCTAGATTGCGAAACTGCTATTGTCGTATAGTGGCCATAATTGTCGCCAAGTCCCTCGCTTCGATACCAGTGGGCTCGCTTCGAGCACCACCCACAACCGTTCCCGTCCTCATAGTTGATCTGCCGTTCTTGCGAAGAAAATCACCAACTTGAACGGAGCTAACATTCGGCAGGACAATCCGGGATCCCTACTTCAAGGTTCTTAAGCCATGCTGCCATGCAGGATAGACCTGAGCCGTAGAGCATATTATATAGCCCTTCCGGGGTAGGAATATTATCATCCATTTACCCATTGACATTCTCTAGCATAGTGAAAATGAAAGCCCTTGTCTATACCAGTCTCTTGGATCGTCCCCAACCGACTGTCCAGACTCCAACTGACGCAATTGCACCATCAATGCATGCCTCAATCGCAGTACAGGCCTACATAATCTCCACGAAAACGTTCCTAGCATCCAGCTCGGCATGTGCTTAGCCATGACGACATCGACGACTCGACGCAGTGGGCTCAGCGTGTAGATAGACTGAGCTGCATCTAACATGTCAAAATCCCACGTTAGTCCCTAGAGAAGAGTCAGCGTAGCGCCTAATTCAAGCCCTAATCTTACATCCCGCGGATCGCAACGCCACTGCGGGGTAATCAATGCCGAGCATTGTATTTAACAGCTGCTAGTGCGCTCGAGACGAAACCACCGATATGTACCCCTAATGGACAGTAGCAGCACCGCACGACGAAGAACAACCAACGAGGGCATCGCCACGGGCCCCAAACGTCGCCGCATCAGACCATCGCGGGCCCGCGGCTTGAGGACTCGGACAGGATGGTGAGTGCATTGCAGTTCGGGCCGATCCGAAGCAGAATGCCCCCAATGCCCCTTAAGCGAACGACCTCGCTTACATGCACGACAGCCTCACTTGCAGGGAGAGACGCGTGAAATGCGACGACGGGAAGCCCACGTGTCTGCGGTGCTCCAAGGCTGATCGCGTCTGTCGATATGCCCAGGCTGCTGACCAGCGCCCTGCCACCGCAGCTGGAGCTGGCTCTGCCCCAACGGCGCCGCCAGGTTCAACGGAGAGCAGGGCCGAAGCACTGCAGAGCCCCCAGCAGGAGCAGCAGCAGGTCGTTGCGGCGTCGTACTTCCAGGCTCCCTGCTCAGCTCCTCTGCCCGTTCATCAAAATGGGTCGATTGCGACTCCACAGAATGACCATCTCAACCAAAACAGTGATCAGGGCTTCTCGGCTTCTCCGCTGTCCCTGAGCCAGATCTCCCTGCTTAACATATCCCCTTTGGAGTGGTACGACCTGCTCGCACGGGATGCCATCAGCAACATCCAACGGCTGAACGAGTCAACCGGCGACCCACGATGGAAACATCCCGAGATCGCGTTGTCTCGTCGACAGTCGCCAGCTCCAGAATGTCCCGAGGCTCCTCTCGAGCAGCAGCAGCAGCAGCAGCAGCTTGCGTTGGAACAAGACAATGGCATTGAACACCCTCTGTCAAATTACCACCAGGTCTATGAGCCATGGAACACGACCAGTAGAATTGAACTATCGCCAACCGACCTCCCATTCTTCCAATACTACATCGAGGTCGTCGGCCCAATCCTCGACTTATTCGATCCCGCGCGGCACTTCAGCAACATCGTGCCGCATCTAGCCCTCCGAAACACAGGCCTGCTAAAAGCAATCCTCGCAGTCGGCGCAAAGCACATGTCCCTCGGCCTCCTACATGCCCAAGAAAAGCTCCCCGCGGACCCTGCAGCGCACACTCCCACCTCGCTGGCGGCAGCAGCCAGCCAGCCGTCAGAATCAGACCCGGCCACCGCACCAACACACATGGCAACCCAGTACTACTATGAAACGCTACAATACCTCTCGCAGACCCTTCTCTACCCCTCCTACGCCGACTCGCGCGAGATCCTCGCCACCGCCACCATGATCAGCACGTACGAGATGTTCGACGCCGCCAGCGCCTCCACCACCAGCGGCGACTGGGAGAAGCACCTGCGCGGCTCGTTCTGGATTCAGCGTTCCCAGGACAACGACGGCGAGTCGGTGGATGGGCTGCGTCGGGCTGTCTGGTGGGCGTGGCTGCGGCAGGATATCTGGGCGGCGTTTCGCGCGCGCCGGCCCACGCTTACCTTCTGGCGCGCACGGGAGCGTCTCGAGGATCTGGATGCGGACGAGCTCGCCACTCGTATTGTGTACATCTGTGGAAAGTGTGTTGCGTATGCCGGGGCGGATGAGATGTCGCCTGCTCAGGACCCGCGGCCAAGGATCGAAACTGGGGATAGGTTGCTCCAAGCCCTGGATGAGTGGTATCGGGTACTCCCGGCGTCGTATCAGCCTGTCGCTGTTGCTGGGCGTCAGGGAGGCGATAGGGTGTTTCCGCCGATATGGATTCATCCACCGAGTCATGCGGGCGCCATGCAGATGTATCATTTTGCTCGGGCTACGGTCCTGTTGAACCAGCCGACGATGGGTGGTTTGAATGCCTACTGTCGTCGCGACAAGCTGCTGAGTGAGAGTGTCCGCATGGTCTGCGGAATTGCGAATGCATGCCAAGAACATGAGTCTGCCATGGCTTTTGTTAATGTACAGGCCTTGTTTGGAGGTGAGTCCCAGATCTCATTGCTGTCTAAGCTGAAGTTGGGCTAACGGAATTAGTTGGCCAATTTGTTAGGTCGCCCGAGATGCGAAGCGAGTTGCTTCGTATCCTGGAGAAGATGCTGAGGATCAGCAGATTCCCGGCTACAGGGCTTGTCGCTGAGCTTAAGAATGTGTGGCAGGAGTTGGAGCCATAGTGTGAAGCACTGAGGCTATTTCTGCTAGTTCCATATGGAAGCTATGTATACTAAAGCACGACCAACGAGCTCATTCTAAAAGGCGTTCTATAGAGAAGAACAAACGCAAAGTATGTACATGTATGCATACCATCATCGTTTCAGTCATCAGGCACCGTTACCACGCCCCCACAATACCAGCAACCGGAATATCAATCCCAGTCGTGTACGAAGCACCATCCGAGAGCAAGTACACATACGCTCCGCCAAGCTCCTTAGGATCCGCAAGGCGCGGCATGCCACCATAGTACTGCATCTTAAGATCCCAGTCCGGCGCCTGATCCACAAAGTACGTCATAGCCGTCTTGATAAACCCAGGCGAGATGGAGTTGACACGGATACCATGCTTAGCCCACTCCATAGCCAGCGTATGCGTCATATTCCGCACAGCCGCCTTAGTCGCACCATAGGGCGCCGAGGGCGCGGCACGGTTGGGCCGATAGGAAGTCATAGACGCCGTAAAGACGATGGAGCCCTTGATGCCCAGCTCGATGAAGCGGCGGGCTACCGTAGTCGCGCAGAAGTACGCGCCAAACACGTTCAGATTGAACAGCTGGTCCAGCTGGGCGCGACTGAAGTCCAGCGCGGGCTGGTGCTTGGTCATGCCGGCGTTGGCGATGAAGCCGTGGATGGCGCTGCGCGCGGCGATGACCGCATCGATGGCGGAGGTGACGCTTTCTTCAGAGGTGACATCGCAGTGGACATAGGAGAGGCGCTTGGGGTTGGCCTTTTGTAGGGCGGCGAACTCCTCGCCGGGTTCGAAGACGTCAAGGCTGAATACGGCGGCGGCCTCGTTGGCGAGGCAGACTTCTGCGAGTGCGAGGCCGATGCCCCGGTTGGCGCCGGTGATGGCGATGACTTTGTCCTTCAGGGTGATTCTCCAGTCATGGTCTGGGCGTGGCTGGGTATTTAGGAAGACGGGTGTTGCGATGTTGCCGTTGCCGTTGGCAGCAGGCGTGGCCGTGTCGTCGTGCATACTTGGAGGCATAGTTGAGATGTGTTTGTGTATTGAGCTACAGATTGGTCCATTAGGCTGGAGGGTCCTTTTAAGTCTATGGCTTTTGGGTCGCGGCAGTGTTTGCTGCTACAACAACGGAACTGATTAGATTGTCAGGACCATCAGGCCTTCGAAGCGATCCACCGTATTGACAGCTGGTCGGATGGTCCTCGCATCGATACCATGCCGGTCATCAACGAGGATGATCGACAGTCAAGGATCCGCAAATCAAGACCTCAGAACTGTCCTATAATGTAGAGCCCATAGTATTGTCGTTCTGAATTACTCTCACCTTCGCCTCGCGTCGATTACTCCTCATAGTCAATTTGAAGGGAGGAGTCAGGCAAAAAGCCTGAGTCCCGGGGAAACGGTCTCGCACTACCACCGGTTGATTAATTAGTGTTTGTCTCTACCTCGGAGTATAAGCCGCTTCGGGCTTCTTACGCAGCTCTAGTTGCATTTTGCCACAGTATCGCACGGTCGTGATATTGTGCACGGCCAGGCGCATCCGTGTCGACAGACACGGGGAGTGACAGTCAGGGTTGGTGGATTCTTGCCCTCAAGATCAGTCGCCTGTCCGTAAAGAGAGTCCTCTAGAAAGGAACAGACCCTCTGTAATCACAGGTTGCACCTTTGAGATTGTTCGAGCTCTTGGCCACGGATGCTGCCATTGAGCAGCCCATCGATACATATAAAAGCCGTCGCTGCACTCCAAAAAAGCCTGTGGTTCTTTTCAGATGTCTTGTGGAATTCGTCGCCTTTATATGTGTAACATTGTGTACGTCTCGGCTCGGCTACATAACACTCATGATCATACCTCCTTGACACCACCATCTCATCACTGGATGCCGCCGGACCGCAGCCGGCGACGGTACCAAACGTGCAAGAACAAAAAGACCACCACGCCCACCGCGAGCATTGCGGAAATGACCGAAAATCCCATAATATATTTGGGGCTGTCATCTTCCGGGAACAGGTACTGTGCATCTGGGTCAGCCTGCGCCGAACAAGGCAAAGTTGGGGAATACATACCGACCCGTAAATCTGTGCCAAATTACCCAGCGCATTCACCATGGCCAGAGCAACTCCACGGGCCTGCGGGTGCATCCCGGAAAAGGCAGACGAGGCGTAGGCCAGGGTACCACCGTTGGTGGACCAAAGGCAGGCCGCCATGATAACCAGAAGAGCATATCGAGCGGTGAAGTTATACACAGCACAAACGATAACCGAACAGATCAGGGACACTGTCAGCCAGCCGGCAATGATCAGTCCACGCCAGGTGGACACTTTGTCGCCGAAGTAGGATGTGACACCGGTGGCGACAAATGCCACGCCGTAGATTGGGACAGTCAACAAGTTGACCTTCTTCGTGGATGCGTGGCCGAAAAGTCCTTTGACCAGGGTTGGATAAAAGTAAGTTAGGGTACTTGAACCGACGATGACCTAGAAAATACCACAATCAGTAAGACTTAAGATGATTGTGAAAATGGGTGGACGAACCATATATCCGACGATGAACGCCCAGGTGCGCCATTCGCGACAAGCCACCTTACAAGCGCCCAGGTTGCTCAGTTGCTCGCTGTCCTCAGTGATAGCAGTAACATTCTCCCTGGCCAGACGAGCCACGGCAATCTGCCTCTCGCGCTCAGAGAGATGTCGCGACGTCGCAGGGAAGTCGGGAAGAACAAAGAGGGCAATGATAGCAAAACCGACGGTAGCGGCGCCTTCAATAATGAACAGCCACCGCCAGCCGCGAATGCCATGGACGCCCTCAAGGCCATCCACAATACCGGCAGCAATCAGGCCGCCAAAGGCCCCCGATAGAACGGCCGCCGAGATAAACACACCAAAGCGCTTCGACTGTTCGGTCTGTTTATACCACGATGACAGGAGCAGCAGCACACCGGGAGCAAATCCGGCTTCGACACATCCCAGAATGACTCGAAGGACTACCAGGTGGGTGAAGTGGTTGATGACAGCCATCACGCACGTCAGGGCGCCCCAGAGGATCATGATTGACGGGAGGAAGATCGAGGGTCGAGATTTGCCCAGGGCCAGGCTGGAGAAAGGGCAGTTAGTGACTGACTTGAGGCTAGGACTGTACTGGTGATGGATGGCATACTTGCTGGGCACTTCGAACACTACGTATCCGACGAAGAAGACGACCAGAGCAATCGAGTATTGGTTGGACGTCAACTCGAGATCTACCTCCATGCCAGAGATCTTCGCATTACCGATACTGCACAACGTCTGTTAACTCTTGTGATAGAGTCAGTCTTTAGATTCGACGTGCACTTACTTGGTTCTGTCAAGGTAGGAGAGCAGGTACATGACCCAGATGGTGGGCAGCAGAGTGAGATCAATCTTTCTCACCAACGCCTTCTCCTCCTCAGGCGAGAACGAGACCACGTCGGTGCCATTCACATTCTCAATCTCGTGAGAGGAGACGTCCTTTACTTGGTTCTCAACGTCGGCTGCATCCATGATGGCTGTTCGAGGGCTTAAGGATATCAGAGGAAGAATGATAAAATACTCTCATGTCCTCCATACGGGGTCCCGACCCAGGATATACAAGGCCAAGGATTCTGGACTAAGTGCACTCCGGATTTTCTCCGGATTGACTATATCCACCCCCACGGCTCTTCAGCGCCACTTCCCGCTCTCCACAGTCTGAGCATCTAGCGCGGGCATCGCATCGAGGACCATGTGGAGCCTCCCGGATGGTCTGATATGGCGAACTTGACGAAATCCCCGTAATCCGTAGTTCGCCAATATTGCATTCCAGCGCTATCTGATGGCCGTTCCATTCTAGATTATTACTAGTCTGAGATTTGAGTACAGGGTACGACATTACTTCTGTATAAACCATGCTAGAGGGTGTACATTCTAAAGCTAGCGCAAAAAGACTACCAAATACGATAATGTACCATCACCTACATCGAATGTCTTATAGGGTGTTTGCTGGCCTATCTCAATAAAGAGATGGGTCATATTATTAGCCTCCAACCCCCCGAAAGTCATTTAGCTTCTTCTATGCCGATGGACTCTTTCCTCGCCCGCATCACCAACCTCAAATACTTCCATCGTCTTGTCGACAGACGCCTCGATCCGCAATGCCTCCTGCAGGCTCATCAGGCCTGAACGCACCGCGCGAACCAGGCTTGCGTTGACCAGCTCTAGCTCACCATTAACATCTGTGGATTCGGTAAACTGCATAGAAGCCGGCTCGAGAAGGATGCGAAGTCCCTCTAACAACAATGAGTGTGGAGGAACTGTCGACAGGTCTGGAGGTTGCAAAGCTTTTGTCCGTGCTTGATCTGTGCCATTGTTACTTGCAGCGACCGCCAGGTGGTGCCTAAATTCCTGTGCACAGCTCGGATCGATGAACTTGGAGAAATCTTGGGCGCTGCCGTATGCCCCAGAGATTACATCGCCGGCCCAACCACCCGACTCCGGATAGTTCTTGAACCCATCCGGGTCGCTCAGTCCGCCTATTCCAATCGAGAACGGGGCGGAAAAGAATGGGCCCGCAATGGGAATCAGGCGATGGTGGAGCCGATGATGCCCCTCACAACGTTGCTCAGGAATTCTTTGCTTTCCCGGTGGAGGTCTTCAGATTAGCTCCACGTTGTGGCTGGCATTGATAAGGTCGACATAAAAGTATGCCAGAGGAGGGGGCTTACTGAATGCCAGCTTTCATAATGATCAGCGTCTATGCCCAGTGAAATACTCATTAGCGCCATCATAACAGTTACTTACTAAAAGAAAACAATCGAGATAGCAGCTAGTAGGTCTAGGCAAGCATCGCTCCTAGAGTCAGGGGCGGCAATGAACAGCCCCAGCCTGTTGCGCAAAACGCGCCTACTGCAGATCGGCCCGTGTCATCAAGGCTGGTTATACCTCTTGTCAGAAGATGATAGGTGATGTGACAGTCAAATAGATCCATCCATCATGCATGTTTGCATAGGAAGACCATATAAATCAGCAGAGTAGCAGAAGTACAAGTCAGCATGCATGATCGAGTAGCGGTGTGATGGATCTGCATGAACGTCTCTTGTCAGACCTCGTTCAATATCGCGGACTTCGCGTCGGCTGATTCTTCGTCAGGAACTGCTGCTGCACGCCTAGTCCATGAGGCCTTTGGCTTGTCCTCAGCCTACGGCTTGACCCAGTCGGCAAGTTCGAGTTAGGAAATCATTGGTGTGGCTGTCTGAATGCATCCAACTCCCGTTTGCTTCATCCAACACAACAGGGTAATAAAACAAAGGGCTGGTAGGAATTCACCATTACCTCTGCCACGTAGTTGATCGGATCCTCAGCGCCCGACACACTGCGTCGGTAAGTCTGAACCCGAAATACCGACCACGCACTGGGAACGACCTTTGAACCACCTGGTAACGGAGACTTTGGTCCATGAATAAACGTGAGTCTGATTCAATCGGGTAAGTATCCAGATCCTTATCGACAGACTAGGTTGTTCATCGTGTACTAATTTTCCCGCTTATCCTAGCTGCGAGCAGCATCTCACTCATGCATATTGATTCTATATTGTAACAGCAACAAGTGCATGACACTCAGATATGCTATAGCAATCATGGAGGATCCTATCCGACAATCTGTAGCACAGGCTACCGAGAGGATGGAATGCGTATCAGGTATGTTTAAAAAGCAAGTCCCCAAGGCCCAAACCGCCAGTCATTGAATTAGAGCTCGACCTGAGCGTTAAGATCAGGCTAGGATATCAGGTCAAGACTGTATGTCCTGGAAACTGTGGCTGAATACCCTAGAAGAGAGAGAGGACGGAGAGATATCGATGGGAAGAAAGGCCTGGCATGTCGTCCATGTAGGGAGATGAAATCGCACAGTATTATCTATGCATGCCCGAAAGCTTAGAGCTTTGCATAGTGAATATTGAATAGCATATCCTTCACAGTCGTTGACGCTGACGAGATGGCCCCAGTAATCCAAGCATGATGTCTGCTCAGATGCTCTCCAGCGAAATAGATGTTGCCCTCGGGCCTGCCTGCTTCCTCTAAGAAACGAGAAAACTGACCAGGAAGATACATACAACCCCCTGTGGACGAATGAGAAGACCAAGTGACATCGAAGGCTTCGATGAACTCCTTGGCAACGTCCAGTGTTTCATTGTCCTCGGCGAAGAACGTTCCCAGGTCATGCAGAGCTAGTTGGACGCGATCTTCAAACGGCATCGCACTCCATAGTGCAGCGTCTGTCATCCAGGAGTACACCAGTAAAACACCAGACCCATTCGATCCCAGGTCGTTCGATGGATAAATCAACCATCGCACCCGAAGATCCGTGATGCTTTGGCCTCCAAAACATGGACGGACCGATTGTTCCCAGAAACGAGATCGAAAGTGGAGGCCCATCTTATACAAAGGCTCATAGTAGGTGCTACGGATTGCTTGTTCCTTAAGAGGGCTCCAGAGCGGCCGCTCCAGCAGATTTCTCAGTGGCGGGAGAGGAATTGCCATGATAACCTTGTCAAATGCCCTAACAGTAGGAGATGGCCCCCCAATGAAAAGACTGACCTTACCACTGGGACCAAGGCGAACTTTCGTGACCGGCGCATTCAGGTGGATGTTGTAGGCTCCGACGAGTTTGGCGACGGCATCAATTAGTCGAGACATACCCCCTTTGATGGTGGCCCATTCTATCTCTCAAATAAATTATTTCTCCTGCATCCCTCTGATGAGGATCTCCTCACCTTTTGTTCCAAAATCTAGACACTGCAGGATGACTTCGGTGAAGCTGAGGTCGTACTGATTTGTTTGACTCGTCATCATCTCCACAAAGTCGATCACTTCATGTGGCCACTGGGCGACCTGGCGTAGGTATTGGCGAAAGGACAACTCGTCGTATTGAAGTACCCGTTTGAAGCCAGCCTCAAAGTCGTTCGTTAACAGGGTCACCCACTCTCCAACAACACCCTTCAAAAGATCTTGCGCACTTTGACCACAATATTCATCCGGTAATCCGAATTCCGCCGCCACACTCGAGTCGTTGGTCTGTCTCTTCTTTCCGCGCACGAAGGCTAAATTGTTTTCGTGCTCCATGATATAAGGTATCAATTCAATCCTCATTTCAGATGGATTTTGTCTGTTCAAATATCGCATAAGACCAAATACCGGACGGTGTATCGGGGTACACGGAATCCGCATAGCACCAGCTTCAAAGTACGGATCCTCGTCAGGTCCAGTTGGTGGGAAATGAACTGTATAGATCCGGCCGCCTAAGCGGCCTGTTGCTTCAAAAAGCGTCACTCGTATTCCTTTTTTGAGGAGCATTAACGCTGAATAGAGACCGGAGATCCCTCCGCCGACGATCCCGACATGCATCGAGAGCTTTTGGAGAAGAATAGATGGATGCAGACAAGAGAAGAGAGGTACGGACTCTAAAATGCAAAGCCAACTGATCCAGTTCGGGGAGTACAATCGGCTCAGCAAAATCCGGCCTGGACAGGTCAGCACACATATCAGTATGTATGACCATCGTCTTCGGTGATCTTGCAATTATATTGCTCTCATTGGTTTCTTTTCCCTTCACCCTGTGCCCAACCACTACCTCATCAACTTCGTATACCGCATGACACATCCTCGCTGGCCGTATACATCATGCAGACCTACATTCAATAGACTTTCAATGTTGGCTCCTTAGCTGTCCTGCCAAAGGGTTATGGACGCCATATGTGATTTGAATCGTTCAGTCCCAATCAGTATATGTCATTATTATATGAAGCATAGCGATAAGCAATTATGGCCATGGGAATCTGTGCTTTTGTTCATGCGAATATACCCTGTATACTCTTTGGGTATACACATTTTGAATTAAAGTGGCCGCCTTCTAGACATAGATTCATAGTGCGTTAGTGAGAGTTTACCGTATGTTGAAGCATGCAAGGGATGTTTACTTTGCAGTAAAGTCTTTGTCAATCTCTGCTTGTTGAAAAAGCTATCAAGTAGGAAAATAGCACGTCAGCCGGCACACGGAGATCTCGGTCTTATTTTTCTTTCTTTCCTCCGTAATAGAGTAATGAGCGGTGAGAACCAACAGGTGGCTTCCCATTGTAGTAGAAACCACATTCGCGACAAAATGATCATCTGAGAACGGCCTATATATACCGAGATTAATCTTTTGACTGTTATGCCTCATCACTTCGTCCTCTCTGAATCCAAAACCAAAGGCGATACTACAACAATGACTATCATCTCTAAGGCCTCGGGCACATTGCTTCCACATGCTGTTGACAACTTGGCGGAGGCTAGTCCTGGGGTTGTATTCTGTGTGCATCCCATTTCTTCGGACATTACGGATGGGTGGCAAAGCGTCACCTTCAAAAGTCTTGCTCGGGCTGCCAACAACCTGGCGTGGTGGATTGAGAGCAACATTGGACTAAGTAAAAGTCTTGAAGTCTTAGCGTATATCGGTGCAAATGATATACGCTATATCCTCTTCATTCTGGCTTGCTTGAAGACTGGATACGTGGTGAGTAGATACAATAGTAGCAAGATTCCCACGAATTCAGTGTTCTCACATACTGGACAGGCATTCTTCATGTCTCCAAGGAATACGAAAGAGATCAGTTCCAGCCTGTTAGAGGCAACAGCCTGTTCTAAGCTTGCTTTCAGCTCTTCGCGTCAAAGAGAAGCAGAGACTATCCAGGAGGAGAGGACTACTACAAAGACATGGGAAATTCCGGCGCTGTGGAAGCTTCTGCACGACAAAGCCAATCCATTTCCTTTCAGCAAGACATTTGAGGGTGTTAAGGACGAGGCGGCAATTATTATCCATAGCTCAGGCTCAACAGGTCAGACTAGTTGCCACTAGTATGCATGAAACACCGGTTCACTGACGATAGGGATTCCAAAACCCGTGTATTTGACCAATGGGTATATCTCCGTTCTCAAAAATATTGCAACCATAGCCACACCCCCAGGTAGGACCAGCGTGATGCCCAATTCCATGGGAGGCGGAGGCCCAGTTCTCACCATGAGCCCGTTCTATCATATGATGGGCCTATACATGTTCACAGAATCCATCTTCCACGCGACCCCATTCATCCTGTTCCCAGACAGGCCGATGACCATTGATTTATTCAGCCATGTCGTCAAGACTACTCGACCAGCCAACGCAATGCTTCCTCCATCAATCATAGAGGAGCTAAGCTCCTCCGACGAAGGGCTGAAGTCATTGCGACGTCTTCACTCGGTAATATTTAGCGGAGCACCACTCTCACCGGATGTTGGCAATAGACTGGCGAGCACAACACAGCCGTGTTCTTTTCTTGGCTCTAGTGAGGCCGGTGTGATCCCGGTGCTAGTAGCCGAGGATAAAAAGGACTGGCAATATTTCGAATGGAACCCATCGTATGGCATTCAGATGCTACCGGTTGCGCAAAAGCTGTACGAACTCATCCTCTGTCGGCCCGGGAACGGCAATCGTGATCTTCACGGGATTTTTCACGTCTTCCCTGATCGTTACACTTACAACACGAAAGACATCTTCAGTCCTCATCCCACCAAGCCTAACCTCTGGCGATATGAAGGACGTCTCGACGACGTGATCGTGCTTAGTAACGGTGAGAAGTTCAACCCTACGTTGATGGAGAAAACAATCGAGAGTCACCAACTGGTTTCCCGGGCAGTCGTTGTCGGCCGAGGAAGGTTCCAGGCCTCGCTGATTGTCGAGCCAGCATGGGAGCTACTAAGTGAAAGCCCAGAGGATGTCTTTCTGGATCAGATATGGCCAGTGGTGCAGGAGGCCAACCACCTTGCCCCAGGGCATGGGAAGCTCTTCCGGTCGAAACTCGCCATGGCCTCCAAAAGCAAACCATTCAAGTTAACGCCCAAAGGGGCAGTCTCACGTCGACAAGTGGCTCTCGATTACGCGCAAGAGATTGAAGATCTCTACGCCCGTCCAGATATGGAGTTCGTTGGAGAGTTACCCAGCGATGCTACTCCTCAGGATTTTGCTCACTACATGCGACAGGCTGTCTCATCTATCCTCCATAGAGAGGATATCTCGGAGACTGCGGATCTTTTCTCGCAGGGATTGGACTCTTTACAGGCTCTGCGTCTCGTCAAAATCTTGCAGGGCGCGCTCCATTCTCACTACCCTGACAGTCATTTCGAAGCAATTACTAGTCAGCGGTTGTATGCTTTCCCGAATATTATCAAGCTTTCAGAGTTCATGCATTCGTTGGCCACGGGTAGTAGTGAATCTATTGAGTCAGGTTTCAATCTTGACCAGTCGCGATCAGAGAGATTTGCGGCTTCTGTCGAGAAGTTCACATCAAGCCTTCCCACACGCCCATTGCAGAAAAGGGCAAAAGAAGATATAGCAGGGCGGGTGGTTCTGGTGACAGGCTCAACAGGGTCTTTGGGTACTTATCTCTTAAGCGGACTTGTCAGTGATCCCAAAGTCTCCCAGATATTCTGTTTGAACAGGTCAGAGGATGTCCTGTCCAGACAATTCCAAAGTTTCAAAGACAAAGGCATATCTATCGCCCCTTCCGCACTATTCAAGATCAAATTCTTTCACTTTCGACTGGAAGAGAAATTTCTCGGCCTACAGCCGCTAGAATATAATGAATTGAAAAGATCTGTGGATACTATCTTCCACTGTGCATGGGGCGTGAACTTCAACCGGGCATTTACCGACTTCGAAGATATCGAGATCAAGGGGCTCTCTCATCTCCTGGCCCTGGGTATGGAATGTGAGCATGAAGTACATTTCCACTTCCTCTCATCCATCTCAACTGTGGGGAGATGGGGCACGACGCATGATTATGGCACAGCGGCACCAGAAGCTGTCGTCAAGGACGCAGCTATGGTTCCCTTGCAGGGATACGCGGAGGCGAAACACGTTGGCGAGAGGATCTGTACCATAGCATCATCTCGTTCGGGCCTCCCCGTCACCATCCACAGAATCGGGCAGCTTGGAGGTCCTACCACCGAGAAAGGAATCTGGAATAAACAGGAGTGGCTGCCATCCCTCATTGCGACATCAAAGACAATTGGGCAAATTCCGCAAACCCTCGGCCAGGTGCCAATCAATTGGATTCCCGTGGTACGTATGACAGCTAGATCGATATTCTGGAGACAAAGGCTCACACGCGTTGCAGGATACTCTCGCAAAGATTGTCCTTGAAATCGCGGATTCACGTCGAGGTTGCGAAGCAGAGGGCGGTGCCTCAGTTTTTAACCTTGTCAACCCTACAGTTGTACCATGGGAATCGCTCATTCCGATGATTCAACAACGATTCCCGGTGGAAGCAGTCCCTGATGATACCTGGATTGCGCGTCTTGATGCCATAGAAGATATATCAGATGCTGATTTTGAGGATAAGCCAGCGTTGAAGATGCTCGATGTTTATAAGCGTCTGTTTGCGACAAACACATATCCCAAGTTCGGCATTCGAACAGATAAAGGCCAAGAGGCCAGCAATACTATGTGCAAACTAGGGCCTGTAGATGGGGATTTGATGGATCTCTGGATGACACAATGGGAGCTTTAGGAGCGTGACTTGGATCATGGTGCATTCAATACAACCGGCACCAATTCGGAAAATTTTGGTACTAGGTTTGCTGCTGACTCTAAATATTGGCTTTAAAAGAGTTTCAAAGCCTAGGGCTTTCTAGAAAACTGATCGTGTAGACAGACTCTAGTTGGCACTTCAGTATGTCTGGGCGGATGTACCTCCCTCTTTTCCTTCCTTAACATGCCTGGTCGTTAAGGACACTAGATTACGCAAATTGCGAGGAAAAATCCTCTACAGCAGTGGGCTCTCATAGGGTATTTGAGTTGCCAAAAATAGTCATTCTCAAGTCTGTAGTCAAACTCCAGATATCTAAGCTTCTAATATGGATATACTAGAGGGTAGTCATACGTTCTTTAAACAATTGCCTAGTTATAGGGTTTGATCTGGAGGAACTAGAAACCCTATTAGAAAAATAGAATAGAATGCTCAGGAAAGGGATTTAATCTTTTTCACCTATGCCGGAATTGCGACAATGTACAGACTTGCTTTTCGCGCCCAAACTAAATTAAGCGGGTTTTTCAGATGCAGCGTGAGCTGTAATAGTAACACCAAAATATTTAAGAGTAAAAAGAATATTGACTTTATCCTTGCTTGTGATGTCCTCGTCATTCTTACCCGATGGTGTGACATGGCGACTTTTTTTCGAAGCCTGCGGACGAGTCAGGATGGGCTATGGTATCATTGAAGACAGCCTTTCCGTAACAAGTTGATCATGCATCAAGAAGTTAGCCATATGCATTTTTCCGTGGATTGCTAGCAGTTTTATTCCAGGTAAAGGCCACCTGATTCCCCAACCCTGACCTGGTAGAGCTAACCATATGCCTTCGAGGATTTAGTGTATTTGAATAACTCTCCGGAATTCTAGTCGCCTGATAGTTATAGATAGCTATAGCAGCTAGCTTTCTATCAAATATACCATAAGAAAATTTTTATTCTTATGTATATGTCTACCTATTATTCTAATAATCTTCAGCCTTCAGATATAGGCTATTCTTCAAGTCTAAAAGACGCGTACAGCGACTTGGTAAAGCAGAGTAGATTTATGTAAAAATTAGCTATACTTGAAAACTTAATATTTTAGATATCTTTACATTGCGCACAGAGAGTATCCTCCACGAAATCTTTGAGAGGGTTTCCCTATTAGTATAGTCCAATGATAGAGAACCGAAGCAGAGGATTTACTGCACGGGTGGCAGCACCTATATTTCATGTGGAGCATCTAGGGTAAGCGTCACTCGTGAAATACGTTAAGAGGTTATGCGATTCTTAGGTCTACTTGGCCGTTTCCGGCGCCCTACTAACGTCCAGACCGGATACAAAGTATCAAATTTGGGTCTCAATTGGCCAATTGCCTGTATACTGAACCACGGAATCTTCTTTCTAAATCATCATATGATTATGTGGTGAAAGCTACCAAAGATCACTCTAATCAATTTGATCTCTTTATTTCTAGCCTGCTATATAGTCGGCGAACTCCTTTGTGGAGAAAACAGGTCATCGATCATCTTTGACAAAACTGAATGGAGGAAAACTTACTTATCTTTTCTGTAACCCCCCCTGTAATATAAAGCAAACATGGTCGATGTCGGTGGCGTACTTAGCTACGCTACAACTTCTGGCGTTGAAGCCCTGAGAATTCTTAATCAGTGGCTTGATAGCGAAGAAGTTGCACTAGCCTGGTACGGCAAAGAAAAAGAAGTTTTTCTCCGGAAACAAAACTGGCTTTTAAAGCTACTTTCTGGGAAATACAAGCAGCCAGAGATACAAAATATCTTCACCATCCAGAAGGAAGATTGGCAGCTTGTTATCGAAGAATCTCTTCCAGTCGCCCACACATGGTACCGCAAAAGAAAGGATGAGTCGGGCGAGTGTTCTTGGCTTCCATTATTCTGGGCATGCCGTTCTCCACTTGGCGAAAACAGAGTGCTCTCCAAAGCTGACAAGGCATTTGCCTCTCTTGGAATTGTGTCGAATTTGCCAGCAGCACGCCTCGACCTCTGGGGCTTAGTTGTCATGGCCTATTCTAATGGTGCCCGGAGCCGGGTCGCCTTATCAAAAGACGGAGGTTTCAATGCAACATTACTTTGCAAGAACTTCATCCTGAATGTCAGCCAAACAAATGTCAATGCACCAACTATCGGGCACTTGGAGCCTAGGGAGCATCCGGCTGAAGACCATGAGCCTCTGGGAGTAGACGAGTCACGGTCTCTTTTAGCCCACGGCCATTCTTTTAGCACAAATGATGCTTCCATTGGTTGGCCTTTGAACGGAGACATTGATCCACCCCCACTAGAATTGGTCGATGGCCAGTGGGATAAAACGCTGAAAAAAATGGTCCTTGACTACTTCCAGGTATGCAAACTGAAGGTAAAGTTTCATAATGGAATAGTCAAGTACTGGGAAGAATGGGCGAGCTTCATGGCCAAAGTTCGCCGCGGGTTCGATGGAAGAGTGTCCGGAAATATTCCTACGGGACCAGCTCAAGTCAGTGATCACCCTATCAGAGAAACAGAACGCCGTGCCGACGTAAACCATGCGCGTATACGCTTGGACGACATTGTTATTCAAGAAATAGAGAGCTACCACGAACTTCGAGCAGATATTGCGGACCTTGCAAGCCATTGTGATCCGAGCGAAGAAGGGCTTCCAAAAAAGATGATATCCATGCTTGAAAACCTCCGCAAATTAATCTACAAACAGCTTTGGCGTCTAAAGCTGCTTTTGTATGATGATATCAGGCTTGTCGACAATCTTGATCGCGATGATGTCCTCTATTTCTTCAGAGAAGATGCACAATTGATTAAAATGCTAACCCATTGCCATCTTGCGGGGAATCACGTGGATCACAGTCGTGAGGCAATTTCTACCAAGCAAGAATTGAAAAGCCTAATGAATTCTCATCAAGTTGTAATGGCAAGGGCACGCATGCTGAACTTCTGCGAGCGGATTGACTTGGAGCTTAGTGTGAGGAACACAGGACATAATGTTCTACTTGCTTGACAGAGCGCCCTCTCAGCAGGCGGTCTGTTAATGAAAAGTACTTTACTGTATCAATTGCTATTTCAATGGTTATTTTTGCGTGGATGTCATCAGAATGATAGTCAGATCTATGAAGCACATGCATTCTATTCATGATCTCATTATAATAGTTTCTCGTCCAACGGCAAAACCACAACTGGAACTAAAGCCACTGGGAGGTCGCAGGGTGCACACAGCGCGGGTTTGCAGATTCTAGAAAGGGATGTCAACCCGCACCGCAACCCAAGGTCCCGTAACTCAACCGCCCGAGGTCAGGTTTACTTGATTCTGGTGTGGGTAGAAAATCTATAGTCCACGTGGGGCTTTTTTTGCACAAAATCTCATAAAAATGCATACTTACATGATTTTATGGATTTAATGTATTCTTAGCATATTTATGCATGTTTACGATTTAAAGAACGTATATGATGTGAACAATATACAGTCTAAGGATTCAGAGATCCCAGCAAAAGCGGTTAATACAGGGAGATATTGCTTTAAGTCTCCTCTACTGAATCGTCCGCAAGAAGTCCGCATTTTTAACTGTATATTATAGATAGCAATGGGGCTGCAAGTTTGTCTATCAAGTAATCAGTCCAACGCATTGCCGATAGGAGCATCTTGCTTCCTCCTTCTTGGGATAATCTCTCTGTCCTGTGTGCCTGAAAGTGAAACTTTTATACATACAAATATATATTATGTATGCATCTAAACTACATGTTAAGCACAATCATTAAAGCAATTTCCTCAGCCAAAGCAAGCGAGCCAGAATTCAAACTCAAGGAAATAACGATAGAACTGTGAACTAACAACAGGGAGAAACGGAACCTTGAATTCAGTTCGTTCCTTCCTTGAGTGTGACAGTTGCGAGCTTGCTCCTACATAATACTTGCTCATTCTTATCAGACGGGAGATGGAATGTCACATCCAACTCCGGCCGAAAGATCATGCAATGCGTAGAGCCACCAAAGTGGAATTTACCAAGCTTTTCTCCCTTTTCAAGTCGTGCCCCGATCTTGGCCGTGACTTCAATAGAGGAAACTTCTGCCATACCAATAAACACTAGGCCCATCAGACCAACAGGTTCATCAGCTTGGATCCAGATGATACCGCGGGCCGCGACTGATGAAATGTACCCCTGAGATGCGGCGTCGGCGCCAGGATCAGGATCCGGATTTCCCGTGTCAGGGCTGAACCCTTCCAGCAGCGGTTCAGAGTAGTATGCGCCATCAACCAAGCGATAATCCAGAATAGTTCCTCCAACCGGCATGTGCCACTGGTGATAGCTGTCAGCGCTTAAGAAGGCTTGGTAAACGGTTCCCCCAATGAAGAGACCTGCACGGGAATCATGATCAAGCATGTGTTTTAGAGAATACGGCTGCCCTTTCGCCCAGAAGGTATCGTAGTCCTTGACGTCGGTTTGTTGAGCGAATGGCGTGGCCTCAGCCGCACTCACAACAGTACTGGCGATGTGAGGATCCGCGACGGGACGAATCTTGTCGATATCCCTGAAGTCTCGGGTAAAGAAATTGTCCCATGAAGTAAAGCCCCAGTATGGCTGATTTGGATTACAGATAAATGTTTCTTTAAAGCCGTGCATGTGCTTGGTTGCTAATGCTGTAGGGGAGAACCAGCCGCCAGTATCGGTCGTGAGGGTTGAACGGGAATATTGAGTGCTCAAAAAGTCTCCCCAGGACTGTAGCATGCTCTTGACATGGGCATTCACATCATCTCTGATGAAGGCCGCAAAACCGGCTTTGGTGCCCATTGGCCAGTCAAGAACAGCGTTGATAGGCGTCCCAATTTGTGGTGAAGGCTGACTGGGATGTTCTGGATCGGGGTCCCAAGATGGTGGGTTTCGTAATAAATAGTCAAGGAATGTAAATAATGTGTCGATGTCCCTAATCTCCGGCCGCCCCGAGGGATCCGTTTTGTATTTATCGGGGACCTCAAGAAGCATTTCCGTGAACAGCATATAGAGAGTAGGGTCGTTTAACACATGTAATTTGAAGTCTTTCACCGATTGCAAGAGGCTTTGGGTGTCCTTTATCTTGAGGGAACGGGCCCTTTCATTGATCCATCGCCAGATTTTCTTTGGATGGTTAGGAAGCCAGGCCCCCGGCCGAGGAATATGTATATGAGCTTCATTTGGGCATTGAGTGACTGAAGACATATTGTGAGGTAATGTGAAAGGCGAGTGTTCTACTTAATTGTTCTGTGAGAAAGTAGGCGCTGTGTCCATTATTATATATCTCAACTATTCACAGCGCCTAATGAGCAGACTGAAAGATCTTTGCTCTCTTATGCCATAGATGTCATAGTGACGCTCATGGCTCTCTTAAGGCAGACATCATTCGTATCACAATGCAAGTTGACATCCGCATGAGGCTACGCACATGGCAGAGGCCTCCGGATTCTAGAACTGGTCGAAAGCGAACCGGAAGAGTCGGAATAGAACAAGCATGATCAAGTATCTACATTTTTGCCGCATGCATCTTCGTCCGTAATGTGATTACCAAGATCTTCTCAAATGGAGAGACGTCTTCAGCCCTATGATGATCACGTTCCCTGCATGAATTTTCATCGTGACATCGATTAATCTGGCTATCTGTCTTCATTGTCCACTGCTCACATGCGAACCCAGATGCAGAGTTCTTGATCTCAGCCAGCCGCATTATTGATCTACTCTGCAGCTGAATCAAGACAGGGCAATGCATCCTCTCAATTCTGTCCCGCTCAGTCAAACCACATTCTCCCCTACACCATAGATGACCATGCCAGTAACATTCTGTCAAAAAGAGTTGTGCAAGAACGGTATCTTATTCCCCAGCTTCAAGCCAGAATCAACGGTAAACTGCAAGACGCAAGTCAGCTGTTGCTGTTACGCCTGTCAATGGAGAGATCGGGTCGCTGGTTGGTCTCAAGTTCAAAAACACCTCCCTTTGGAATGCACAGGACTGGAGCGACCGTATTTTCCTCCAGCAAGCCTATCCCACTGAGAGTTGGAACAACCACCCATTGCCTTTAGCACTTTCCGATGATTCCAGAACCTACCATGCTCGCTACCAGTGGGAATGGAACGTCTCCAACCTCCCAATCGAGAGCATTGGATTACCACTGCAAAAGCGGGTCCTCAAACAGGAAAAAGAGCACAATTATGCAACTGAATGATGTATGCCCATCTCCCTGGAGATCAAAGGGCTTCCAAATTAATGAGTAATGTAGAACTCCTTTGACACAGGCACGGGGAGCGGCGACAATGTCAGTTCCGACATCTTGAAAAAGGAATGTTGGCCAGAGGCCAGCATCAATGGCGTCGACGTGAAAATATCGGGTCTTGTCCAAATCCCAGACTCTACTATCGATCGTCCTGCTCTCAACGTTTTCCGCACGCAGCATGATCTAGCGCCAGGCAAGAGATTCATCACTGCGAAGAACTCACCACTAGATCGGGTCAACCCTTCATAAGCTATGTCGCGCTACCGAGAGTGTCACCAGTCGATTTGGGATGTCTAGAACACGGGCTACGTCATCCATGTTTTTGTTGTGTTACCACAGTGCCAGACCCGTCCGTGGACAGAACATCGGCGCGGTTAAAATTCCTGCCCACCATAAACTATCGGGCCCGAACCAAAGGAGGTATCTTGACTGTGGAATTCCAAGTCGCAAATTGGCTAGATACTTTTTAGGGTTAGATCTCGTTAGATCTGAAAGACAGTCGAACTTGACTTTGGTATAAAGCAGTATAGAAAGCCGCTCTGTATTGTTATGGGTCTTATAGGCCTTCTACGAGCTACTGACTGATGAAGCTCGGTGGCACCTCGCCGGACGCCCCCTTTCGCTTCTTTGTTGATACCGGATCGCCACCCAAGCTTCCTGTTCCTAAACCAGAGGGACTAGCAAAGAAATGTACGGGAGACCTTTCAATTGATCAACTGGAGAAAAAAAAAGGGGGATTTCGGCGACTTAGTCCATCAATGATCATTCTCCTTGGTAAGCTTACTCGGCTTCTTCCTCGGCTTCTTCCTCAGCCTGGGTGCGTTCTTCGTTTTCCTCCATAGAAGCTCGTAGTTCATCATACTCTTTGAGCAAGTCACAGGCGTGTCTGTCGATCTTTTCAACTTGTCTAAACAGCCATTCCATTGCCGCTTTGTTGGAAGATGAAAGACCTAATGCCTCCGCATCAGCCCTAAGCTGGGGCTTGAGAAGAGCTAGCTCCTTGCCCACCCGATGTTCACGCAGTCTCTCTACTGCAGTTGGACCGATGGCCAGTGGTGTGCGGTCTCTCAGTCGAGCTTTGGGGCGTAGAAGCACTTTCTCTCGGCAGAGAGGGACAATGCCAGCCGCAGAAAAAGCATTCTTGATATTTTCCGCTGTATACACTTGCCTGCGTAGCTCAGGGAGGGACGCAAGAAAGTCAATTTTGTCAATGTACTTGCAGCCCCGACGCATGAAATTCTGCGCCTGTCCCCTGTAGGCGTCTTCTAAAGACGACAGACAGCCAGCCTCAAAAGGGAGCCAGATGCGGGAACTAGGCGGTGGGCATATGGGTATAATGTTGTTATCCTTGCAAATCTGGGCAAATTGAGGCGTCAAGTAGCTGCTTTGGTCGAGAATCAATAGTCGGAACCTCCCCACTGTACGGCTAGTGGCAGGGACAAAGTGATACTTCAGCCACGACAGTCAGATCCTATCAGTAGCCCACCCATTGGGACTGACATCTATACGCCAGTTGCCCGGTAGCCCTTGCACTTGATACCAGTATTCCAGATGATACCTTCCCTTGAAGACAATACAAGGCGGCAGCGCCACCCCAGTAGAGTTGATACACTCAATAAGGGTTGCCCACCTTCGATTGTCAGGCTGAGGGAGCGATGCTCGTTCAATCATTTCCTTCTTCGTCAGGACCTGAGCGGAAGCTAAAAGGCCGATTACGTATCCAGTCTCATCAAAATGGTAGATATCCTCCTTTGCAATCTCGTGCTGCATGACGGTGGTTTGCACTTGATCGAACCACTCACTAGCAGCTGAGACATCTCCGCTTTCATCGCGTGGGTGGCCGTCGTGTTGAGGCATCGGTGTCGGATACACTTTTCTGAGCTCTTCTCGCCGGTCGATAAAGCGGGATGCCCAATCAGGTGCCACACCGGAGGTAGGCTGAGTATGGCGCTCGGTGAGAAGCGCATTCGCCATTTCTCGGATTTGAACCAGCGAGGGGGCCGCTCCCTGTTGAATCAACGATAGAACCGATTGCGCAAGCGAATTCTCTTCATCTTGGTGTAATTTGCAATGCTGTATGCCTTTCCGATCGTGATGTGCAGGGCCCTTAAGCCGACTCCGTAGTGTGGTTATGGGGACTTGGTACAGCCGGGCTGCCTTCCGTATAGAGCATATTTTGTCGTTTTCGACAGCCGAAACAGCAGACGCTATCCTTCTTTCCCTTTCTCCTGCGGCTTGGGGTCCTTTCCGTCGTTTTGGCGGCATACTTGATTTTTCCAATTGCTATAAAGTATTAAGCGTGACGTGTTTTGACGCGTCAGTGGGAGACGCGAAGTTCGCGTCCTAAGGAATATTATGGATGTATTCACAGTGACACTTAAACTAAGTTAGCAGGCGGTCCCTTAGTAAGACAAAGTCATGTGATCGGTCGGAAGTTATTCTAAAGATTAATGATTTTTGGGGTCTACCAACAAACGGAGCTTAAGTCCAAGCAAAAAGAGTTCAAAAAAAAAAAAAAAAAAATTTAATACTGGCACTTGCCCAATCCGCTACTCCCACCGAAAGAGACACAAAATTAAAAGGGGAACCCGCCCTTCGCAAAATGGTGGCGTAGGCATCGGTACAGATATCAGGGAGCTGTCATGCCATTCAACAATCCTATTACTACCGCAGGCCTATCGGTGCCATATTAATCCTCCATATTATCTGAATGTACACATCTAGAGCATTCCAAGAATACGCCATAAGTGGCGCCGTAGGCAAGTATCATCATCCATGGGTGTGTCTTAGGCCCATCGGGTCTATCTGTGCGAGAAATCTATGGCCTTAGTCCGTTGGTGGTATTCAAGACAAGATGGCATATCAGGAAGTCTCCAAATAGCATTAGGACTTGTTTGCCCCCAAAGAAAGCTTTAGTAGCTGTGAAACACGCAAATTCTAGGTCCCAAACAGACGTCTTATCAAATCCTTTGGCTATGTCGCAGGATGGAAAGAAGAAGGTAAACGCTTGAAACTCCAAGCAGAAATTGCTGCAGATTTCTGGTATCCGAGGCCGGGCGTGGAAACGCTGTGCGCGAAGTCACTTAGGATCTTCGTGGTTCAATCGCTGGTTACTGCCTTACTGGGTTTGTTCATTCCAAAGCGGACCAATATGCCCCGCAAAAGCTCTTTTAGGTCGTTAGATGTAAGAGAACTGAGCTGGTCCTCTTGTGGATATGGTATCTCCAGAAATGTATGATCACGACAAGCCCAAAGCATGCCATTATAGGGATATTTCTTCGTGCATCCACCACAAAAATCGATTTCAGCGCACGTCTCTCAAATAAATAAAGAGCTTCTTGTCCAAGAGCCGTCACGGCGTAGCAACGGACAGCTCTTTGAATCTCATCATAGATATCGGCCTGGCTGGTTTGCTTGGAGAAAACAAATAGGGCATATTCGGGCAGTGTTAAAAGCATCAAACAAAGACCTAA
Organism: Aspergillus aff. floccosus IMV 01167; assembly: GCA_001931935.1. Lineage (NCBI taxonomy): Eukaryota > Fungi > Ascomycota > Eurotiomycetes > Eurotiales > Aspergillaceae > Aspergillus > Aspergillus aff. floccosus IMV 01167. The sequence continues at coordinate 146,695 of MSJE01000315.1, forward strand.
CTCGAACAGTCCAGGCGAGGTCAATCTGTTGTTGGTACAAACCAAAGCTTTTGCTAGTGTTCGCACTGATTCTATAAGGATATTGGCCCTAGTTTCACTCGACGGAGGGACAATTATGGGTCAATACTGCTGCAACCTATCTGACATCGTTGGTTCCTGTAGAGTCCAATATAGAGGAGTTTAGCTATAACTCTCAATGTTAGAGAGGGGGGGGCGGGGAACCGAAGCCGCTCTAATAAGTAGGCAGCAACTTCAAGGTCGCCGTTGTTCACAGCAAGACGAAGGGGCATTCTGACGAAAAGATCTGCCCTGCAAAGTACAGAATCAGCGCTTATGATAATACTAATAACATCGCTGAAACCATTTTGGTGCAACAGCATGAGCAAGTGTGAAGCTTTTCGGAGAGAGCGAAGGGTCAGCGCTGGCATTCAGCTGCAGCTGCACTATCTATGTCGACTCTTGAGATGGTTACAGGCGGAAGTGCTGAAGTATCTTCACACGAAATTGATGCCTGCACCGGCATCTAGCAGCAGCTGTACTACCTCTGTAGACTCTTTAAATGAAGCCGCCTGAAGCGCAGTACCACGCTCTCCTCCCACGGAATTCACGTCTGCACCGGTATCTAGCAGTTGCTGCACTACCTCTGTAGACCCCATGTATAAAGCCGCCTGGAGTGCAGTGCCATACCGTCCTCCTACAGCATTGACATTGGCACCGGCATCTAGCAGCTGCTGCACCACCTCTGTAGACCCCGTGACTGAAGCCGCCTGGAGTGCAGTGCCATACTCTCCTCCCACGGCATTGATGTTTGCACCTGCATCTAGTAAAATCGTCACCATCTCCTTCAATCCATACCTAGATGCTTGCTGTAACGCGTTTCCAGAGAGTCCAGCTGCTTCACTAACATCGAAGCCTTCCTTGAGGAAGAATTCCACAACTGCTATGTGACCACTACCCGCAGCATGTATGAAAGGAGCAATTTGGCTCTTATTCTTCATTTGCATATCAGCCCCTCGGTTAACCAGCACCTTGACAATGTCTGTACTTCCAGATTTTGCTGCATAATGCAGCGCAGTGTTGCCCTCACTATCGGTTTGATCAACTGGTCCTCCTTGGGATAACAAATGACGCACAATGTCGGTCAAGTTGCTCCCAGAAGCTTGATGTAATAGCGTCAGAGAGGAGTCTGGGCAACGACTGGAGAATCGATTGATGAACTTGTAGCATGCAATCCACTTCGGCAAAACCTGTTGCACTAGGGATATTTCATCTTCAAGGTCTTTGGTGCGATATTTCCCTGCCTTCGTTGCATGCGAGAAGATATGAGTCGTGGCGTAGTCCAGAAGAGGAAAATTGTTTTTGGTCCTATTGGTGATCTTCCGTTGTTTGGCGAAATCCCATTGGTTAATGATACCCCATGTTTCACGGTCAAAGTCAACTGATAGAAGATAATGTAAACATGAGTAGTAAATATTGCTATGGCAGTGGCGTATCTGGTTGTTTTCGGACTCGATTGTGTCGGACGCGTTTTGGGTTGGGTTATCAAGACCGGCAAGAAGAATCAGTCCCTCCGGAAGAATGTAGTCGTTAACGGATTGATGAACAACTTGTACCTTCTCTTCTACTACCTCGACTAGACCGCCAGACCATGCTCTTATTTGTCGCTTCATCCGGTCGTCGTTGCTAACAAAGTTGGGAGTATTTTCGCATCGAAAAATCCGTGGCCTCGTGGTTATGTTTATTGCACAGATCGCATATCGCAATTCTGTCGCCGATAGTGGTCTTTCCGCAAGACAATACCATTGGAAGAGGAGATACGAATGGCTGCGATAATCGACTTCAACAATGTTTCGCAGTATGTACTCGTAGGTATCCCGAAGCTCGCCAGGGACTCTCCGCAAAAATTGTCGCACATTTTCAGGCGATTCGCCATCTTGGATTTTTTTTTCAACAAGAGGTACAACAAGGCGTATCCAGTGAAACAACCCTTTCGCAGAGTGGAGCAGATAGGTTATCACAGCCTCCCAGGACCGATGATCAGCTGTCTCCGGGGTGAAAAGGTAGTCCAAGCGCAGGAAATCACGAATATATGCCGTGATATCATCGTGATTGTGTTCGTCCACAGAAATCTCAGTTCCAGAAATACGGGTAGTGACAGGATAATGCCGGCACGAGATGCACAGCTTCCCTAGCGCCGACACCCGTGCAATGGACTCATTTACTTGATGGAAATATTTTACAAGATGTTGGGCAGATTCTTGCCCTGCTTCGTCCAGAGCATCCACAAAGACTGTCAGAGATTGTTTCCGAGCAGAAGTGACAATGATTTCGTGAAGAATGCGCTCTAGCTCCGGTTGCTGCCACTCCCAGCTTTGCTTTGAACGTCCAAATGCATCGCATTTATCCTGGAATATTTTGCGCACTGCGGGCCGGATGTCGGGATCCAGACGGTATAACTGATTGAGCAACGACCGCAGCATACCGAGAGGCGTGCGCTGCAACTCCGTCCCTCGCACGCTGAAAAAAAGCTCGAGTGTAATACCTGGGTTAGCGGTACTAGGCTTTATGAATTGTTCATACAAGAAAGCCATGAGAGTCGATTTTCCAGCCCCAGGCTTCCCTTTGATCCACAGGAGACCGCTTGACCCGTTCATCCAGTCTTCAAATTCTTTCAGTTCGAGGATCCATTTGCACGTATGCATATAAGGTTTCTCCACATTGGCCTTTCGTTGGTGCATCTCTGGAAATGCAAGGGAGCCAAGAACTTTGGAAAAGAATCAACAGCAGGGATATTAGGAAAACCCTCGAATCTGATCGCTAAGAAACTGACCTTCCTCATCGATGCCTATGTTTTCGGCGCGAGGCACACCACTGAGAATGGTGCTGTTCGCATTAATTGTCTGGTGGACCCCCTGGAAATGAACCGCGTCCGAGTTATTGAAGGTTGTCAATGGACTGGACATCTCTCTGTTGACGTTCATAATCAGCGTGGCACCGAATATGCGACACTAATTGAATTTGACTTTGGCTGGTGTTGAGGCGCGAGTCTCGCTCTTTTGTCAAATGTTGAACATGATATGAACAGCGGAAACAGTTGGGATCGCGGAGTTTTAGACGTTGATCTCCCTTTCACATGAGGGGTAACGCAAGACTGCGTGAGGTAGTCCGTATCACCAATCATACCGGATTGATCCCTGTCAGCTGAAGGCGGCCAAGACAAGGGCTCTCTTCTGCTTCTTCCTGCCTGATGCGGCTGACTACGCGGAAAGTCTGTTAAGCATTGTTCAGACATGTACACAATATATCAATATTCAGTACACTCTTAGCTCAATCTTTCCAACACATCTCTTTACAATGCGGCAAGTTCAGCCCTTGGATCGATGCGTCTTTGATATTGCAGTTGTTTGTGCGTTGCGGGAAGAGTCGGACGCAGTGGAGGCAGCGTTTGACTGCTTTTTGGAGGACGACGAGCTCTACTACGAGAAGGTGGCAGGAGATCCCAACTCCTATACATTCGGCAAAATCGGCGCTCATCATGTGGTTCTGGCTTATATGCCAGGAATGGGGAAAGCCAGCTCAGCCAGCCTGGCTGCCAGCTTTCGTGCAAGCTTTCCTAACATTCAACTTGGCATGGTAGTGGGCATATGTGGTGGAGTGCCTCAACCTGATAGAAAAGAGGAAATATTCCTTGGCGATGTTATTGTCAGTACGGGAGTGGTGCAGCTTGATTTTGAACGACAATATGCCGATCAGTTCGGCGACCTTGCGCGTCCTAATTCGGAACTTCGCGCGTTCTTGCATCAACTTCAAGGATGGAGAGCGCGAGGACACCTTCAACAGAATATTTCCAGAAATATTTCCGAGATTTGCGGCAAGGAAGGCTTTGCCAGCTGGGCCCGTCCAACAGCAGTGCATGACAGGCTGTACAGAGCAGATTATGATCACATACACCGAGATCCGAGAATTTGCTCTGTCTGTGCGCAATCTAGGGGAAGCTTAGTGGTCTGTGAAAGAGCACGCATATCCTCATGTGAACAAATTGGGTGCGATCAGTCTCAGCTCATCCAAAGAAAACAAAGCACTGGCGAAACCGCGGCAATCCATTTCGGCCGTATCGCTTCGAGCGACCAGGTTATGAAGTCTGCAGCCGATCGAGACCGAATTGCAAACCAGGAGGACATTGTGGCTTTCGAGATGGAAGGCGCGGGTGTGTGGGATAACTTTCCCACCATCATCGTCAAAGGTGTCTGTGATTATGCAGACGGTCATAAAAACAAGCAATGGCAGAAATATGCCTCTGTCACTGCAGCAGCGTGTGCGAAGGCTCTGCTACGAGAATGGCGAGTGATCAACTCAAATATCACATCTCATAGCTCGACAAGAATGGCTGAAGGACATTGGCCTGAGGCTGGTGCTGCCCATGATTTTGTAAGTTGTTTGAGGCCGGTCGTCTCTGCGTATTGCTGACTAGCTGGATACAGAGCAAGGGAGTTGTGTTCAATAATCATGCTCAAGTTGCCAACCAAGGGGTTCATCAGAATTTCCACGGGAATGTCTCCTTCTACAATGGCTACGAGAGAAGATAGCTTGGGTAGCATATAAATATACGTCAGGCTGCAAAGGGACTAATCCAAATCAACCCTTAACTGTGGAGTCACCGATAGATATTCAACATTAATCCTAACCTACCGGTCAGGAGACTGATAACATGGCGACTTGATCTGGTATACCGAGGGCAATCATGAGGATTTTGCTGCATCACTTGAATATGATAGCCTCAGTCAAAAATACCCCAATCACCCGGGACCCTACATGTCGAACGATGCAATCTGGTGATCTGTACTTAACAATAACATTGTCCTCCTCCAAAACGACGACTGAGCTTGCCTTGCGCCACGCAAAAGAATCTGCATGGAATAATTCTCCAAGGCAGCGGCCGGTGATAGCCCTTGATATCTACTAGTTCCCTCAAGCAACAGACCGTAAGATATCAGTAACGAATCAAGAAGGTAGTGTTGAAAAGCGAACAGCCCTTGTCGACAGCTTGCCAGATCCAACTAAACAACAGAATTACCCACTATTCCAGCTGGTTCCACTGGCCATATGTTTCTGATATGAAAACAAGATGCTCGCCTGAAGACATGCCCACAGCCAGTAGTAAGAAGTACTAAATTAAACGCGAATACCTGTCTATATTATGTTTTCGGACGCATTCAATTGTTTCACGGGCATAAGAAACATGGTCTTCAATATCAGAACAAAGTTCAATCTTGGTGGAAATATGGGGGGTTTGAATAGATCCAGATTTTGTGTTGGGATGAGAATTTGCGCTTGGGTGTGGCAGACCAACACGTCAAGGTGAGATTTGGCTGCTTGGTAGAGACAGCTAGGTGCATTGCTTTACTGGCTGACCAGTACAAAGCAGTATCTACGTCTTTCTGCGACCCACATCATGCATAGACAGATCGTTTACCATTTCTAATGATGTAGGTGAGTGTTAATGCATGATAAATCCAAAACTCCTGCGCTATATTTGATTGAGAAACCCAATTTCCGACAATCCTCACCCATGTACCTCTTTCCAATTTCTCACTCTCTGCATTGTGCGAATTTCTGAGATTCTGCTTTCTAGATCTATGGCAGAATTACCTAGGTAGAGATAGGAGTTCTACATATCATTCTCTGATCAGGGAAAATGGAGTCCTGTGCCTACACGGCTGTATATACGGCGAGTCTAATGGTAGACACTAAGCAAGACCGCCGAATGTCTTAGAAAATAGGGCTGTGGTAAAGTTGCGTTATCACAATCTTGCAGGGCTAATTCATTTGCTGCAGTTGGCTACCCCAGTCCCCGGAAGCCCCACGTCGTGAGGAAAATCTGAAATGAATAGGATACCCCGGCAAAGGAGCATGTTGGACAGGCACAGCTGACTTGGTCTCAATACCGTAGCTGTACCCAACCAGAGTGCTTGTACAGCGGCAGTGGTATCCGAAACGTATAATTAGAATAGACCAGGCAAGACCCATTAATACCTAAGAAATTAGTCCCAGCTTATAGTCAAAAGTTTAATCTCTATGCGTCTTGATGGACCTCCCAGGCTTCACTATCTCGCTGCAACAACACCATTTTGAGGTATTCCCAGAATTAATGAAATATAGCACGAAGACTACCCCCTTCGAAGTTTCCTTTCACTCGAGACATGATATGGTCATTCACTAGCTACATCTGAAATAGCTGAGGCAACAAACACAACGACGCAGTTTCAAACATGCATGATCTTTCAAGACGTTCGGACGCGTTCATTCCCATTATCTCCTTAACCCACATTCGCCGAGCCGAAGCATGACTTCATCTCCGTTAGAAGCGCTCTTCGACCTTCTGCTTCCATCTGTGGGCGAGGCGTTAAAGAGTCGAATCGGGACAGCCTCCAGGTGTAACTTGAGCCTCAAGGGCTCCCGCGCATTCCGCTTCGCAAATATTGCCATATGTAATGCCGTTATAACACATTGGCGAAAAATCACCCGTGCATGTACACGACTGGGCATGCACCATCGTTGTCGCGAGAAACGAAAGGAATATCGCACGAAGGAGCTGCATTGTTCCTATTGGCATAATAGTACTTCTGTCAGCTTCAAAGATTTAGAAGAACGTCTGTTGCCATACAAATTAGATCTTAAAGATATCCGTACCTAGTGATCTTGGTTGTGGCAACGAAAAGGTAGGATATATATCTGTCTGTAACCGACCACAGGAGGAATATTCGTAGGAGACAGAAGAGATTGAGTGGCCCGGGGGATTGGTTCTATTATATAACAAAGGGAAAAATGGTCAATGGCTTTCCGCACGCCTCCATACCAGCGAATCTTTATCAATACTCCAACTCCCAAAAGGGATGGCACGTTTCAGGGCTAGCCGGGTCGATAGAACCCTGGAGCTATGATCTGCGGTACGTAAGCCAATAAGAGGAGAACTGCATTCATAGTGCCCGTATGATCCTCGTTAGTTAGTTACATTTCTGCCAAAGTAAGGGGTCTAGGGAGCTATTTACTTTAGACTTTAGTCGCTTGCGCCCACAGACCACCAATTGTCCGTACTTCCGATTTGGCCCACTTAGAGGAATATTATATGGTTTGTAGTGTAATATCGTACACGTGAATGCTCAGATCGGAAAAGAAACAATGCATGACCCCCGCAGAGAAACCTCTCAAACGGGATTAGAGATACTTGAATGAATGAAGTGACTTTCGCTCTCTGCCTAAGCCGTAGTGACACAGTGGTTACGCCAGCCCCCGATGTATGCAGTATGCAGGCTACAAATGATCAGCTCGTTACATATATAATGGTAGGGACACTACTTTTAATGGGAATTGAAAAGGAAGGATAAGGAATGTACTGACAACAACGTTGTTAGTGATGTTGTGAAAAGCCATGGAATACGTCGCTAAGGTCTAATTCGCAAAGACCATAATCATATACGTCGAATGTTAATAAGAAACTAAAAAATACGAGATGCCCTGGTTTGACAACTATTAGAATTTAAACTTAAATAGAAAAACTGATCATCTAGTACCTATACCAGTCAATTCCTCCCCTTTTTTTTGCGTATGAGCTTGCCCTCCTTTTCATTCTAGTTCTAGTTAGGCGTACGTCCTCAATTAGCCCGCAGATAAAGTTGATTCATAGTAGCATTTATCTCCCATTCGTCTCTGTAAAGGTTTTTAAACTCGCAATTTAAAGTCTTAATTTTAATCTCTGCTTGCCTTCTCATTGCAGCGGTTTCCGGTTTCCATACATGTAAAGGGCCTTTCTTATTGTATGTGAAGCAACCCCATACCATAAAATTAGAAGAGGCTTTCCAACGCCTTCGTACAACAGTACGGTGATGTCGATCTCGAACAATTCTTCGGGCCCTTATAGCGCCGCGACGGTTGCCAAAAACAGCTTGATGATCTGCTAAGAGATCTCTTTCACCTTCTCCTCCTACTTTTGTGCGATGTGTATATCATCGATGTGTATATCATCACTTGCGAAGTAATTTACTACCAGGGGAGTCGAGCTCCTCTAAGAGTTATTAACGTTCAATTTGATACTATATAGACAGATTGATAGACAATAGGAGCGGACCGAGCCGGCTCGAGTATGACCCATTCTTGAAGTTTAATGCTAGCAGAAACCAAAACCCCATGATGCCAATCCGATCAAAAATGCAGAATAAATTCCGTATCCGAAGCTCTATTATTGACCTGATCAAGCCTCGATTCACAACAGTGCAAACCCTTAGTTGCTGAGAGAATACACGATGACTGACTCGTCCTCTCTAATTTCTGTTGGCCATGCTGTTAAGATTTTCGCGAAACAGAAGCCGCTATAGCGGAGAGATTATGCCAGCGATAGCCTGGGCTGTTTCGTGAGGAGTGAGAGTCGTTCCGTCAATCGTCCTCAAGCCAAGTGCACGGTACTCCGCGGCATCGCTGATGGCCTCCTGAATATCTTCATCCGACTGTTCCCGCCGCTGAAGGCGCGCAGCGCGCTCTCGGTCATCACAATCCAGAATTATCCATTCGCGAATGTGCCAGCTCGCCAACTGAGCGGGTGTACAGACCCCGAGAAGAAGAACGGGATTAGGGGCGAGCATATCCGACACTGATTTCACAAGAGCCTCGTAAGGTTTCCAAAGAGATTCATTGTCGCGAATTGAACGTCCAGCCAGCATTTCTGCCGGAGCCATGAGTTCGTCCCAGTCGATAACAATCCAGCCTGGAAGTAGCTTGCGAAGATATGGCATGACGGTTGTTTTTCCAGAGCCAGGCGCTCCCAGAATGTAATGAATGTTATTGTCGTCCATATTGCTCTTCGCTGGCCTTTCTTCATGGTAGTTAGAGAGGGGTTGATTATGGAAGGGCGCTGATTTGCGAACTGTCAAACCAGGGCGTCTCGTATTGCCCTCCATGGCTTCACCGCCCATACAAATTAAGTAGAGCGAACAGCCCCTGCGCCACGCTTGACGACACGGATCTCAGCCTCCGAAGCTCGGAACTAGCGGTCAAAATTGATTAGAAATATGGCCATCATTTTTGATAAGTTCAGAGGAAATCAAGTCCTTGCAACCGTCCACATTAAGCAGTATTATACGCAGTAATTCAGACCCCCGCATTTTGACAAACCTCTTACAATCTTGCGACTTGATTTCCGGAAACTAAGTCTGAAATAAGGAAGTCCTGATCGGACGAACTATCGATACCTGCCTTCCAGACTGCTTTCTAAATATGGCTTTGTATTTTATATACGAGCCTTGGTGGGGGGTGGGGATTAGGACATGTATGTAGTCCTTTTCATGCATCAGAGGACGCAGATACCGTCCGGTACTGGAGTACTACCGAAGTATGTACCGGGCTTTGAGCGCAATGTAGAAGTAGTGATTCGGTTAAAAGGGAAAATTCCAACTAAGTCTTGCTCCTAAGGGCAGCTAGGTAGGGACCTATCCCCAGTAGAGATGTTTCTAATTTGTAATAGCCCTAAGTTGAAGAGACCGAGGACCACCATCTCTTTGCGTTGAGTTCATAGTATATTGATTTGTCTAGACAACTGAGCTTATCGGGGTCTTGTATTCCCTAAGCTGGATCTCCAAGGCCAAGCGAAGAATGTCGTTAGTGCTGATTCCGCTTGGCAGCGTATGCGGGCCATGAGGCTGAGTCTCAGGCTCTCAGCCTCATCTTACATTGGGCGTGATCACCCCAGAACCTTCTTCTTGAACACTCTGGCAGAACGCTCAAAAGCCCATCGTCCGACCGCAACCTTGTTTTACGCCTATGGTTTGATGGGCGAGACGAGAGCTGGTGCATCGGGAACATGCGTATAGATACGACGCTCCAAGCAAGCGGATTCCGGCCCCGGAGAAGACATGAGAAATCTAGGAGTGGGTGTCTCAGATGTAAACGACAACGGAAGAAGGTAGGCCGTGGCTCTGTTCTTTCCCTGTACTTGCTCTGATTGGAATGCGCAGTGCGACGAGTTGAGACCGAGCTGCTCCAGATGTACCAAGGGCACGTATAGATGTCGGTATGAGAGCTGTTCGAGTGACGACACCCTGTCGAAAGAGCAGGCGTCGACCTGCTCCCCAGTTCCGTCTTTGCATGTCCCATGTTCAAGTCCCAATATCGCACTTCCAGGCTCTGAGCTGCCATTTGCACCGACTCCAAGCCCCTCTTTGGGTAGACGATCTGTGTCTATTTCGAGTTCCAGTAAGGACACAGAAAGCCTCGCGTTGGATTCGTACCCTTCTCATACTCTTGATGCAAGAGAAATGGGTCTCCTGACCCACTACCTCACGCATACCAGCCAAATCATACCGGTCGACGATCTGGATCTCTACGCTCTGTCGGTCGGAGTGCCCAATCTCGCTTTCAACTGCAAGGCTGTCATGTCATCCCTGATAGCCTTGGCTGCAGCGTGCAAGTCGCACGATCTAGCCAAGCAGCCCCAGACAGGTCCAAGCCGCCAGGACCTGATTGACATCGGAGAGCTGTTAGGCCTTGCAGAGCGCCATCATCGGTCTTCGCTCCGGCACATCCAGGAGACCATGCAGAGCCCGGATTCGTATGACTATATACTCGCAAACGCGGCATTGATGGTATTGTACGTCTCAGCCAATCACTCGGTCCGGGTCCATCTTGCGGCCACTGCAAAACAGCGTGGCCGATGGCTGCCAAACGAGGTGCTTCCGCAGCATTCGCAGTGGATCTCGTTTACCCGCGCAGCGCATACAGCGTCCTCTGCAATTCTCAAAGATGTCGTCGGCACAGCGGAGGAAAATTTGACTGCGAATACTACCGTAGTTGTAGACGCGTGGCCGAAATCGCTCGAAGCGGCCGAATGTAGCACAGTTGTGTTGACGCCGCAGGATGGTCCATCCGACCAAACCAGGCAATTATTTCTCCCCATAGTCAAATCGACATATCGTCGAGCCCTGGAAACCCTCCGCAGGAGAGCCGAAGCTGTGGCAGCTCTTTTACAAAGGCCTGGGCCGTCTGGTTACAACAACAACCAGCTGCAGGCGTGCTTGGAAACCGTTTCTGTGCTTGAAAAGTGTACATCCGCGGCTCTGTCTGAAATGGGTAATGAGAGCGTCGCGGCCCCAGCGAACCAGTTCCCCTCATCTGACGGACTTTCTAGAGTCTCGCCGTGGGTGGCAAGATACATGATCAGTGTCACATCAATGGAGTCGCCGCGGGTCCTGCGTCGGATAATCATGTCGTTTCTGAACAAAGCGACTGCTGAGTATCTCAGCCTGGTCCAGTCGGTGCTCGATGCACCCTCTGCGGAGGCGAGAGCTCAGGATTGGATGACACAGGACTCAGCAAGGACTGGGGTGCCGTCACTCAGTGAGACGCATCACTTGGCCATGGACATCTTTGCACATTGGCTGGTTCTTGTCATGTTACTGGATGGGGTGTGGTGGATTGGTGATACTGGAGAGTGGGAACTCGGCCAAATTGTCTCATTAATGAAGGCTTGGAAATCCCTAAGCCAGTCGGCAGATATCGGAGAAACATGGTGGCCTGAGAGCATGTACTTGGTGAAGCGGGAGCTCACGCACAATGCCCAGTAACTATTTCGCTTACTAGGTCATTCTATTATTACTCAGGCGTGGTTTGACTCTGATAGTCAAAGAGCAAGAGGCAACATCATGGGTGAAGGGGCTACAATAGGACTTCTTGAAAGGTTCACATCAATCTATCTCTACGTCAACTGAGATGTAGCGTTCCAAGCATTTCCACAAGGTCATTAATTCTGAATTGTAGAAGGACTCAAGATGTCCTGGATCATACTATCGATCACTCGTAATACGCTCCAAGATGCGTATTATTAATACGCTCGAGCTCAGTTCCCGACACACAGCCACCCTACAAGAACCCACTCAGCCTCATCCGCTGTCACTCTCCCTGACCCGAAGCTCTAATCATCGAATGTGACCGTCGTATAAGATGGGGACCTGACGGTGCCAAGAATGAAGTCTGCGCCTTACGTATGTGTAACTTCCTGGGAACAGCGTATACGCAGTAAATGATTCAAATCGAAGGACTATTTGGAATACGCATCTTGGCTCCAGGTTGGTATGGACACGAAATGCCGAGCAATAGATCCAGGTATCTATGGGTATATAAAGCCTCAATGGCGTCCCCTCTTGTTGAGTAGTACAGAATCATCAAGCGACAGATTCAGTAACGCATCTTGAGATCCAACATCAACTCCATCATGGCTTTTCAGTCCCTCCTCCGCTCCATCGTGCCCGCAGTGCTCGCCCTTGCGCTTCTGGCAAAGGCAGCACCCCGACCGATCACCAATGACTCAACGCCCGGGCTCAGCTTGACAGCACAACTGCGACTGGCAGACACGTAAGTTGCTCCTCACGAGCCCAATGATGCACCCCCACAGCATCTGACCGGATAGCGCCATCGAACGGTACCAACTCCTCGCAAAGGACGAAGACTTTGTCTTGAACTTCACCGCCAACGAGCTGCCGGTAGCCACCAGCCAGAACTTTCCCCCTCTAGTCGGCACGGGCATCTCATTCAGCGTCTCGCAACTGCCAGGTGATCCCACACGACTGGACCCCTGTTTTGAGTGAGTGAGACTAATCCCTCCGGACAGCATGCGGCATGAGCTTCTTGCACCTACATCCGCGCGCCACTGAGCTCTTCGCCATCACGTCGGGGCGCGTGCTGTCGGAGATGGTGCCAGAGACGGGCGTCGTCGACGCGGACGGCAACCAACGCGTCATCCGCGCAGAGCTCGCCCCCGGCATGCTGACCGTGTATCCGGCCGGGTCGTTCCACACGCAGGTGAACCCGGACTGTGAGCCGGCCCATTTCGCGGCGGCCTTCACGTCCGATGAGTTTGCGCTTGGCCTGGTTGCGCAGCAGACGTTTGCGCTGAGCGATGGTGTTATTGCGGCCACGTTCGGGCAGAGCATCGCTGGGGAGGATATCGAGAGGGTCAGGGGCGCTATTCCTGCGGCCATGGTCATCAAGGTCGAGGAGTGTTTGGACAAGTGTGGGATGCAGAAGCGCTAGGGTTGATTGCCTCGGCGTGGTATCATGATGAGATTGGTTACAGGCAGTAGGGGGATTGGAAGTAGCTAGGGGTCGGAGTTTTTGTGCTAGAGTATAGAACATTGCTTCATTGCGTGGGACGCTATTTTTGTTTTACGTAGGTAGTTGCATGCAGGGTTAGCCGACGACAGGAACGGATGGGGTTCAGTCTAATTATCTATTTCAGGTTAGCTAGGCTCAGTATGTCTATGTAGGATCAAGGATTGGTAGTTTTACCTCCGTCTCTGATAGTGACTTACAGGCTCATATTGCTTGACCGCGTTCATAATCCTGATTTCAGTACGGCTGAGGAGACGGAAACCCTGATTTCTCCATACTGTAGTCGTACTTGCTGGATTGTAGGAAGCCAGATCCATATTCATGCTCTATGTATTTTGCTAATCTCTGTACCACCTCGGGGGATAAGCGCTTGGGGACAGCGATTTTCCTATCACATGCCTGATTGGCACGTAATGGAAACCGGTACACGCCAGATATCGGTATGAGTAGATGAAGGATGATCGGTATCAACAAGTACTTGGGAATGGTCGCTCTAGGTTGCTTCCAGAATTATAAAGAGGCAATGGACAGACCCTTGCTTTTCGCTAAAGCGCATTGCGTATCAACTGCTGCCACAGACCTGTCTCTCCTCCGATCTCAGCATTTAGGGGCCATATTAACAAGCGTGAACTGTAATATCAACCTCAAGGCGCTCAGTGTTGAAGGGTCGTCAATTTCGTCCCCCCCTTTTGTCTTTTTATCAGCCGACCCATCCACTCTCGTCAGGTACGATGAATCCCTTGTACAAGTATGAGCAGCGCAACTCGAACCAACATAGATGATAGTTTTCAAGATAACTGCGGCAGAACTGCCGCAAAATTGACATGGTTAGCTGGTGTATGATAGCGTCATGAGGTTTTCGTGGGATCACATAATTGTGCAGTTTGGTGCAGATGTAGCAGCGAGCCAACCGCTAAACATCTTGTAAAGTTGTATCGTTCTTCTCAACTCATATTTACCCGCGAATCACCTCGTAGCTCTTTGGGACTGGGAGTGCACTTGAAATAACAGCCGGACGCCTCTCCATGGCTTGACCCCATTGATCGACATGGAAGTAATATTTGAAAGTTGAGCTCTTTCCCAAGGTGTAATAACTTCCACCAGTGAAATTGCAGGGGAGCATCGGATGCTGGTCCTGGCATTGTCCAAGCACCAAGACATTGTCGGTGATGCATGAAACACACGGAAATGTTTTATCGCTCCAACGAATTTCTTCTGATCCCTCCGCGAAGCGGACCGTGCTCGTTCATCTACCGACCAGATGGTCGCTAGACCGAGGAACGTTACTCTTTCGGTTCTAGGTGTGGTACATGTGCTGATTAGTTTTCTTCCCCAGAATTTGGATATTGCTCAGGGTTTGGGGTCATTCATTCAGCGTTCGATATTGCTTTCCGTGCTGCATTTGGATGGTTGACTCGAAATGCTGTGGATTTATTCGCTCTCTTCATCCAATTGGAGGGGAAATCTGGAGTGCAACGCTTGGCTTGAGGGGATTCTTCAGAGTGATTTATGATGGCAGGCTCGCGAGATGAAACTCGATTGTTCTTGGCATATACAGACGCTGTCAAAGTTCTGGCCAAATTGATATAAATCTGAGTGTCTTCAGGGGATGAGAGTGAGTAGATATCCCATTCAACCCTCCTCTCTCTACTCATCAGCCATCGGTGAACTTTTTCTATTGTCAAGATGAGATTTTCCACTCTCTTCATGCTGGCAACTATTGCCACTGCCTCCCCCGTGAGCGACCTGAACAGCCGCGACTTGACTCGTCGCCAGGCTGGAGAGAGCTGTCCCATCGGGTACTGCACCCAGAACGGTGGTACCACCGGCGGCGCAGCTGGAGACACGGTGACTGTCACCGACCTCGCCAGCTTGACGGAAGCCGCCGAGAGCGAGACTCCGTTGACGATTATCGTGTCTGGTGCCATCTCGGGCAGCGCCAAGATCCGCGTCGCATCGGACAAGACCATCTACGGTGAATCCGGAAGTTGTATGTTCTCGTTGGCTATGTTTGAGGGTCCTGTGCTCCATTAACCCATCTACAGCCATCACGGGCATCGGATTCTACATCCGCCGGGTCAGCAATGTCATCATGCGGAACCTCAAGATCGGCCAGGTCGATGCCGATAACGGCGACGCCATTGGCATTGACGCGTCTACCAATGTGTGGGTCGACCACTGTGATCTATCTGGGGATCTCAGCGCCGGCAAGGACGATCTGGACGGTCTTCTGGACATCAGCCACGGTGCGGAATGGATTACCGTGTCTAACACGTACTTCCATGACCACGTAAGTCCGCCTTCGTGCTTTAGGCTTGATATAGAAGTATTGATGTATTCTAGTGGAAAGGCTCCCTGATCGGACACTCGGACAGCAACGAGGACGAAGACTTGGGCCACCTCCATATCACGTATGCCAACAACTACTGGTACAACGTCAACAGCCGGGCCCCGTCCATTCGCTTCGGCACGGTGCACATCATCAACAACTACTGGGATAGTCTGCTCTTGACCGGCGTCAACTGCCGCATGGATGCTCAGGTCTTGATCCAGAGCTCTGCATTCTCCAACTGCCCTGATGAGGCTATTTTCTTTGCTGACTCGGACTACACCGGATATGCGGTTGTTGAGGACGTTGACCTCGGTGGTTCCACCAACTCGGTTCCTAAGGGCACGCTGACTCCTTCGTCGCTGCCATACGATGCTATTGATGCCCTTGGCTCTGCCCAGGTCGCTGCGACAATTCCGGGCACTGCAGGCCAGAAGCTTTAATCTTCATTCTGTGTAAAATGCACAGTCTAAGGCACTACAGGCTTCTCCTTGTTTGCGTGAGGTCAATCATGTTACACTATCTGTGAGTTAGGTCAATTCAGTATTGAAACTAGGTACTTTCGCTGTATATATGTGCTGCAACTGCCTCTCAACAGTCAGGCTTCATCAGACCTCGTATATTTCTTCATTCCCTCTAGTAGTATGTCGAGTATTTAAACAGACCTATATTGTCATAATGTTTGGCTAATTTCCACATGCAATGCCACTTCTTGGCTTACGACTCTGGGTGCATAAGGGTGCATAGCGGACCAGCGGAGATTCTTGGCATAATATGCCGAAGCCTAAGGCTGCTGGGTTGCCTCTTTGGGCCTAGCGCCTTCCTGCTTCCAGAGATGTACTCAGTGTGATCTTCACTTTCTTGAACGTCAATCTCATCATCTCCTGATTAATTCTCCCTCTTTGACAAGGTATAATACCTCATACCACATCTTTGGGATTGCTAGTGACCCTCCCGGAGAATATCCAGGCGGTGGACTAGCCATGACATCACCATATAGGGCTGTCCGGGTGGGTAGCATTGGCATCATTGGCATCGCCAACTTGTGCCGCTCTCATAGGGCCCGATGGCTTCTCGTCGCCCGCCCCAAGCCTTGGCTCGACGTGGACGAGGAATTTTCTGCGTGACTGAAGGCAGCAACTTGAGAAAGAAGATGGGCTCCTGACTCTGTCCATCTGCGATTCTCATGTCGGCTGTCGTCGCTGCCACCCGCCCCCATGGATCAGGACCAGTACCTCTCCACTGAGGAAACCAACCAGTTCCTCAACGACCTCGACACCAACGGTGACGGCAAGATCGATTACGAAGAGCTTGAACACAAGCTCGACGAGGTCTATAACGAGATTGCTCCGGTGCCGAAGCGTCATCATCTACACCATGACAGCAAACGGGACGATGCGCGACACCGGTTCCTCCATCGCATAATCGGACCGCATCAGAGGTGGATATCGCGACAGGATCTGGCGCAGCGCATCGAAGAATGGAAGATCCCGTCGCTCCAGACCGAGGCCAAAAACGACCAGGACGAGAATGGCTACGTGCACAGTCTGTCGCTGTGGCGTCGCATCCGTGCCTACTGGAGCGTCCACGGCCCCAAGATCTGTTTCCTGGCCTTGGTCATCGCCATGCAGCTGGCATTTGGTATCTGGCAGCTGGTCAAGTATCTCACAACCACGCCGTACCGACAGGCCTTTGGATGGGGCGCCGTGCTGGCAAAGACGTGCGCCGGCGCACTCTACCCGACCTTTTTCTTCCTGCTGCTGAGTATGTCGCGGTATTTTTCTACATTCCTCCGCAGGTTCTACTACATCTCGCGCTTCGTCGACTGGGATTTGTCCCACTCGTTCCACATCAAAATCTCCATCGTTGCCCTGTTCCTCGCATCGCTGCACGCGATTGGTCATCTCGCGGGCTCGTTCCGGTACGGCAGCAGCGCAGACAGACAGGAGAATGTCGCAGCCGTCCTAGGGCCGGACTCAGTACCTGGCTCCTATCGTGCCTACGTGGCCACGCTCCCAGGGGCGACCGGCGTGGCCTCCCTCGGTATGTTCTGGATCATAGCTCTGCTGAGCATGCCCGCGGTGCGGCGGCGCAGCTACGAGCTATTCCAGCTGGGACACCTGCTCATGTTCCCGATGATTGCTCTGCTCATCGCCCACGGAACGGCCGGACTGCTCCAGTGGCCCATGTTCGGGTACTGGCTCGCGTTCCCCACCCTCCTGGTGCTCGTCGAACGGGCTGTTCGCATCGCTCTCGGATTCCACCGCATCCCGGCAACCCTGCGTGCCATCGACGGCGAGACCGTCGAGATTACGGCCACGATCCCCAGCGAGCGCATCTGGAAATACGAAGCTGGCCAGTACATCTTCCTCCAGGTGCCGAAGCTCAGTCTCTTCCAGTGGCACCCGTTCACCGTGTCTGTCTGCATCGGCAACGAGATGCAAGTCCACATCAAGACGGACGGCGACTGGACCGGTCGTCTGCGCGATCTCGCCAACGGCACCGCGCCGACCCCGATTCAGATCGGCATCAATGGACCGTTCGGCGCTCCAGCTCAGCGCTTTGCCGACTTCAGCCACAGCATCGTCGTCGGCGCAGGCATCGGCGTCACACCCTTCTCGGGCATCCTCGCTGACCTACAAGCACACGATGATCAACTCCACGACGAACCGACGGCAGAGGACGAGAAAGAAGAATCAGGCCAGATAGACACGAAAGCCCATGATGCCCCCCCGAGCGACACTCCCTCCATCCCCGACGATTACCGCCGCGTCGACTTCCACTGGATCGTGCGGGATCGAAACTATCTCCTCTGGTTCTCCGATCTTCTCAACACGGTCTCGCGCGCGCAGATCCGCCACCGGACGTGGGAGGACCCGCCGCACCTAGATATCCGTATCCAGACGTATGTGACGCAGAAGCGCCGCAAGATCTCCACGCACGTCTATCGCTGGTTGCTCGAGATGCACCGCACCGAAGACCACCCCGAGTCCCCGCTGACGGGGCTCATCAACCCGACGCATTTTGGCCGGCCGGATTTTGTGGACGTCCTCGACCGGCACTACGAGGACATGCTGCGCGTCAAGGCGGGAATGTCGAAGCGGGAGCTGGACGCGCGCGGGCGGCTCAAGGTGGGCGTGTTCTTTTGCGGTGCGCCCGTCGTCGGGGAGATTCTGGCGGATCGTTGTCGGCTGTTGAGTGTGAGGGGACGGCAGGATGGGAGCAAGATCGAGTATCATTTTATGACGGAGGTGTTTTAGACCCGAAGCAGACTTTGTCTTGATACTGCACAAATGCACAGTATGTATGAACCGTATTCTCTGTGTAGGTTGCCTAGTAGTGTCCGGCAAACTGCACACGACAGGTGATCGCGCCTGATGGCACCTGCGCAAGGTGCTAGAGTATGAAATAGGTCACGCATGGATTCATAAATACCTAGTCATCAAATCGTACACTTGGAGACAAGAAATCAGGAAAACAGAGAAAGCAATCGACAGGGTGATTTTGGACAATCTTTTGCACCTTGGCGTAAATGTCTCCCAGTCACTATCAACACACACTCCATACTAGGTGGACATGCAGTATTCACCTCCCGATAGCCCGTTCTGGACAGGCCCCGGCACTGCATACGGAGCACGGAGCACAACCTACAGAGTAGTACCAGGCCTAGGGCCATCGGCTCGGGGGCGATCCGAACGGAAAGGGAGTGCAAGCGCTTCCGAGTGGATACGCCGTCTTTATGTGGATGTCTTATACGACTGGGCAGGGATTGCTCATGACGGGTTGTGCACAGCACTCCTGTATAGTGTAGTATTCTCTGTGATCATCACTAAGTCTGCAGTAGCGCTGCATAGATCCTGCAACTGTGAAACAGACGGCTTCTTAGGCATCGGCTGTTGGCAAATCGTCAATCATGAACGAAATATTCTATGCCCACGTTTCAAAATTTGGTATATAACTGCCCTCTGGTCCTTTCAGCGAACTTACAGCCCATCTCCACCATCTTTTCCATTCATATCAACATATGCTCTGTCAACATGTCCCTACAACTTCTTCTACAAGCCGTCCCCACCGTCTGCTTGATGTACAGCTTCTTGCGTGCGGTTTGGTGTCTTTATTTTCACCCCCTACGACATGTCCCCGGGCCACGGTCATGGATCGCATTCCCCATATTGCGCCATATCTCCGCCATTCGTGGGCAACTAGACACAGATATGCGCCAATTCCATGCCCGATACGGCGACGCAGTCCGCTTCGCGCCATCTGAGGTCTCCTTCATCACTCCAGAGGCCTGGAAAGCGATATACAGTCATGGGCACGCCCAACTGCCCAAAGTATTGACCTCTGAAAGTAAGGGCGAGGACATCATAAGTGCAAATGACCCCGACCATTCCCGACACCGCAAGGCTCTTGCCCATGCATTTTCCGCCCGAGGGCTCCAGATGCAGGAGCCTCTCCTCAAGGGCTACGTGGATAAGCTGATCGAGCGGCTGAAGGGTTTTGCCGAGTCCCAGCTGCCAGTCGACATGGTAAAATGGTACAACCTGACCACGTTTGATCTCATCGGGGACCTTGCGTTTGGGACGTCATTTGGCGGTCTTGATAACTCCCGATACCACTACTGGGTCTCGACGATATTTGACTTCGTCAAGATAACTCCCTTTTTGAAGATCAAGGATGCGTACCCCGTCATCATCCCACTCCTCAGAGCCGTTCTGCCTAAGCGTCTCCGAACGGCACGACAGACCCAGGCCAATTACTCAAAGGAGACGGTGAAGAAAAGACTGAACAACACAGCTGCGCATGGACGGGGTGATTTTATGGACTCGATGCTTCGTCATCGCGGCGAGAAGGACGGCTTGTCAGACAGGGAGCTCGAGGAGAATGCATCCATCCTGATTATTGCGGGCAGCGAGACCACTGCCACTTTGCTCTCGGGAGTCACATACTGGCTCTTGCGATCCCCAGAGGCACTAGCAAAAGTGACAGACGAGGTTCGCTCGGCCTTTCCAACAGAAGCGAGTATCAACCTACAAGAGGTCGGAACTCGTCTGCCGTACATGCTTGCCTGCCTCGACGAGGCGTTCCGGAAGTATCCGCCCGTGCCCAGTGGGCTACAGCGCCGTGTGACAACACCGTCGGTCATCTCGGGGTATAATATTCCACCCGGGGTAAGAGCATAACAAACCCATAGAACCCCATAGAGGAGAAAGGAGGCTGATAATGAATCTAGACAGCAGTCTCCGTACATCAGTCCGCAGCGTACTGGTCATCGACCAACTTCCACCGTCCGCAAGAGTTCATTCCCGAAAGATGGTTGCAGGACGTGAAAAGTGATCCATCATCGCCCTTTTCCGCGGATAAGCGGGACGTCGTCCAACCTTTCTCGGTTGGCCCGCGCAATTGTATTGGTAGGAACCTGGCATATGCTGAGATGCGCCTGATCCTCGCGCGGGTTCTGTGGAACTTTGACCTAGAGCTGTGCGAGGAGAGTCTTAGTTGGAAGTACCAGAAGAGTTATGGATTATGGGACAAGCCTGCCTTGATGTGCAACATCAAACTGCAGATGTAAGAGGCGAGGGAGAACAGTTTCTGTGGTGCTTGAGCTTAACCAAATGTAGTTATGGCGTGATTAACAGCCCTTAGTGGTGATTATATCACGAATTTATGATGCGTGAAGCTAACGTACAGACCTGGAGGCCATCATCGGCCATAGCCAAAGGGTTTAAACAGGCTTAGTGCGAATTAGACCTCGCTAATTACCCCCATTAGACAGCTAGGCCCCTAGGAGTTCATAAGTCAGATTCCTTGTCCCTCTAGGTAAGTGATTTGCCCAGATGGTCCTGTAGTCCTGTTCTTCAAGCTAGATAGAGTCAAGTCCACTGCCTATAGCCGTGGATTCAGCAACCAGTACAATGACACCTACGCAAAAAAAATTCCATTGTCTTCAAAGACTTTGACAGGGTAAAGTACTCTTTTTAGGGGAAATGCCGCGTCAAGTGACGTAAGGGTTTAATTTCTCTTCCTCTCGCAGTTTGTATACAACGCAGCGTGGTCCTTAAGGCCCTTCCGCAGCATATTGGGACCTAAACATCAAGGCCCATAGCAAGAGCAGTCACGCTCGGGGACATATGGTTCATCACTGGGCACTCGGCTGGCTGATAGCCCAGGAAAGGGCTTCCGGTTTAGTTCTCCGCATGTAGCGCTCAAATTTGTTGCTTCCTAGCCCGTACGGAGTATTTTGCCTGGTTGAGCTAACCACGTAGTCCAAGGGACATTCCACGTGATCTGCCGCCGATGTTAATAGTGACCAAGCAATCTTCCACATCTCGACAAATTCATTCACCTGTCGGCGTAAGCTTCCCGGACCTCCAAAAGTTTCAAGATTTGTGGAATATGGATCCACGTTGAAATGCTGCGTCTCTCCCCTCGCGTCGCCCACTAGTTCCGCCGCCAGCAATGCCAATTCGTTCACACGACGTCATTCATGGGGCCTTCGGGGGAAGATATCCCACTTAAAGGAATTCGAATGTCCAGGTCAAACACGACTTTCAAAAAACCAAATCTACCATGGGGCTTTTCAATCTATCGATGCTCATACAAAGATGACACTGCATGGCATAAAATGCTCCACCTGATTCAGCAAACCATGCACGAAAGCGTTAAGCTTTCGCTCCCCCCGGGCAGGAAAGGACAGAGCTGCTTGAGTCCCATATTCTTGTCATCCATAATAATATTAAGGAGCTTAACGGTGCGACTTCGCATGAGGTGCGTGACCATTTCAACGATTGGGTTGCAAGACAGCTGCCTGTAGTGGTCAGCACGCCTGAAGTACACCATCAACTGATGGAAGAGCACAAACAACGTCCTTAATTTGAACCTTAATACCCTCTCGGAGCGCGGCTCAATTTTACTTTGTTTATTGATGATATTTGTTTGGAATTCTTGGTCCATATGCACCTACCCGTGGTGAAGATCCTATACAAGCAATGGGGAAATTTGAGTCCCGAGGAGAGAAAATACATAATTGACCCTGATTGGCACGACGGGGCAACCGAGGATGAGGAAGAGGATGTTGGATGGATGTATATGTCTGTTGCTGACTACGTTGAGACATATGACCGGTTTGAGTGGGCTCATCATGGTATTTGGCATGGCACTTATTCCAGGCCTCCTCAGATGATAGGTTACTATGGTTATCCGGAAATGCTGCCAGGCTTCTGGCGGAATTAATACATATTATTAATCTCTACGCCGGTATGTAATGTGAACTTGAATGAATTGAAGTGGCAGCGCCATCACTTAGGAACTAGCCACGTCGCACATACATTGTGTAAAGATACTTCCATGTGCAAGACATGATCAGGAAACTGTTGATATAAATTAGGCAAAGATTACTAGCCGAGTCTCAACAGCCACAGTGTATATAACAATGAGGGAAGTTGACTAAATATTACTCCCTCTAGTGAAGACGTGTTAGCGAGTCTGTAAAAGGTTCTTTTCTCGGCCTAGGGTCGAGTTTAATCGACATGGCGAGATCACTGTCGCCTCAATTGCTTATACGCACGGCCGTTAAGTTCAAGAATATTGTGTCTTCTACGAGGAAAGGGACAGGATTAGGAGATCTATCTCAAAAGAAAGGCTCCGGATGACTTTTAAGCTCGACCTCACGTGCACAGAAATTGAACGTCTGACATAACCCTGTATGGGTTTCCTTGCTTTGTCGAGACGTACATGCCCTCAGCTATGCGGTTCGAGTGTCACAATCGTTCTTAGATGCTGGCTATGATAGTCCGGTTGCATGGACAAGGTCGACGGTGTGATCGGGCTCTTTTTACGCTTCTGACATGAGATCTCACTCTTGAACTGCGGCGCTCCAACCGGAGGTGTCTTGACTGGTGCAAAGGCCGGTATTGGTGTTTGCGTTGGCATCTGCATAGTCCTAGTCGTTCTGCTCGCTGTACTCTGCGTCCTCCGTCGGCACAAAAGACAATCCGCATCTGCCAATGAAATGCCGTTCCCGGAAATATCCCTCGTTCCTGAACTTTTTAGCAGTGTGCTCAACGAGCTTGACGGACAGTTGACCGTTCTACCACCGAGACCCGGGTCCCCCCGCTATATGTATGAACCGTCAGCCGTGCGGAATATGGAGACTTGAATAGGGGGTTCGCGTAGAAGGCGGCTGTTGTATCAGGAGAGACTAGGGAGAGACGATATGGAATAGAAATTGCACAAAGTAATATAGATGCGACGAGTGCCGTTCAAGAGACTACAGCTGCAAAGCCCAAGAGCCTTCTTTAAAAAAGCTGTTCGCGGAAGTTATTTGACAAGCTTTATATAGGGATCTTACTGGCTCGTAGGAGGTTTTGTACATACGGCTTTTCCTATGCGGTTAGAATAAAAAAAGAATGTTTAATATGAGTCTGTATTCCACCAAATCTAGTACATACGACCATAGGGTGTGGAGAACAGGGCTTCCCGTCCGCTCAGCCGTACTTAAGCCACACGCCGGCCGGTTAGTAGTTGGGTGGGTGACCACCAGCGAATCCCGGCTGTTGTATGTTTTTTTTTTGCTTTTGATTGTTATGTTTTAGCGTCCTTGCTGTTCTCTCTACCTTTGCTCTCCTAGCTAGAGA
Source organism: Aspergillus aff. floccosus IMV 01167 (assembly GCA_001931935.1). Taxonomy (NCBI): domain Eukaryota; kingdom Fungi; phylum Ascomycota; class Eurotiomycetes; order Eurotiales; family Aspergillaceae; genus Aspergillus; species Aspergillus aff. floccosus IMV 01167. The sequence goes on from MSJE01000315.1 coordinate 170,812, forward strand.
GCCCGGTTCAAATTATATTTCCAGAAAAAAAAAAAGGCGATAGAAGTTCTGAGATACTAAGATAAAATCTATATAATATGCTAAAACTAGGTATTTCTACACCGAGTCACTGGGAGGTACGCTGCAAGGTCTTTTTATTTTAATGACTAGATGTTGTTATGGGTTCTATAGGCCTTGTACGAACCAGTAGCTAGAGCTCGGCAGGACCTCACATATAGGGGGTTCCGTGGAAGCTCTAGCCCTACAGGCTACGTGCTAATTCCGCCGCCACTTACCGTTTCCCCCATGTTTGTTGACACCCGACTGCCACCTGGCTTCCTGTTCCTTAGGTTTGGTTCGGTTCGGGCCGAGGACGTGTGAAAACTAGGTCACCTGACTGGAACCGCCTTCCCAAGTTCGTATCATGCAAGAGTGGGGTGATAGATCAGTCATAGACTGCTTGAGGGTTGACTGTCGTCACATGTACCAAGGCGGCGTAGGAGAGCCATATAACAGTACGGCTAAGGTGACCAGCTAGCCACATCCAGTAACCAACGAGGACATCCATGTTCTATCAACAATTGTAACCTGAAAGAAGGATTTATCTATCGGATTAATCTCCAGTTGGGTATCACCACACTAGTGACTACCTCTTAACAATTCACAAGAGCAAGTACCACAGTAGTCGTCGTTACTATTTGATGGTTATCCAAATCACCACGCCCGGGTAAACGGCTGCAAGCTTGTGCGGAATCCACCTGGTCTGCCAATCCAACATCTTCCAGGCCGTGGATGCCCCGTCCCTGCGGCACGGTGATATGGGTTGTCATCTATTTGCTCATTGGTTATCTGATGTTTGATGTCTGTGCGTCATGTTCAGCCGCACTGTTCCTCTCACAACGCGCCAAAATTGGACCCTTACCTGACAACCTCCATATTGTGGGAGCTCTCGGCATCCCTACTGTGATCTCCCTTCACCAAAAACTGATAATGCGTATCTTTTCCAAATTCAAATGGTCGAGGAACAGAAGAAAGCATCGCCGATGGAAGAAAGATGATAGGGAATCTCGTTCAGCCGCAGCCGCGTCAGAGTCTGACCCTGCTGAAACTTCTAAGATTATAACGACCAACGTACAGTTTCTCAAGCAAGTCGAGCCTTCTGCCTCACAGCCGGCTCCCACCCTTTTAGTTCCCTCTTCTCAGCCAACGGCTCCGGACGTAGCCTCTCACACGTTAAGTGATGACATGGAACCGTGGACTAAGGCGTACGACATATTGAAGGATAGGGAGCACGAGTTGATGGAAGATTACAAGAAACATCTGGCTTCAGTTCAGGACAGCGGAATCAATATAGATCTCGTAACGCCGCGATCAGTCGAATTGATCGTTCAGCAGCTTTTGGATGATCGGGAGAAGAAGCAGTGGCGAGTGTCACTCCTCGGGAAAGAGGTAAAGATACGAGCGCAAGCTGAGAAGTTGGCAAAGTTCCTTCTCTGGTCCGACCCATTAGTGAAGACCGCTCTCAGTACCCAGCCATACGCAGCACTGGCATGGTGCGGTGTGTCATTGCTTCTCCCGGTGAGTATTTAATCGAACGTACAACTGCTGCAACCGTGCTGATTTGGCAGCTAATCACAAGCGGTACTACAAATATTGAAGCCATGTTGAAAGGCTTTAGTTTGATTGGTGACATCCAGGTCTACTGGGAAGTCTGCGAACAGACGTATCTCCGTTCCCCACATCGACAAAAGTATCAAGAGCTTAGGCAACGATTGCCCACGCTCTATTCCCACATCATTGAATATCAGGCGCGTGTGATATGCCACCTCTCCAGAGCTCAGCTCTCGCGCGCATGGCAGAACGTGGATGGCTGGAACGATTGGAATGGGAAAGCAGCAGAGATTCGTGACTTGAGCACGCGGTGTAGCAGCCTTATCCCTCCGCTTGAAGCAGAGGAAATCCGAAGTAATCGCGATCGTCGGCTGCAAGAAATGCAGGAGTCACGGACTATCCTCCATGAAATTCGGACGATTCTAGATGCTAATAAGAAGCAAATCCAGACCAACTATGAAGATCAGAAGGAGAGAGACCTTCTCCAAGTTCTTGCATCCGACTATGAAGATTATAAAGATTTCAATGCACAGAGAGTCCAAGGCACGTGTGAATGGTTCTTTGCGGACGAAAGATTTCACAAATGGCGGGATAGCGATACTTCCAGTCTCCTCTGGGTATCCGCAGGCCCTGGTTGTGGGAAGTCAGTCTTGTCACGTGCCTTGATCGACGAACAAAGACTATCTACAAACATCACAACATCAACAGTCTGTTACTTCTTTTTCAAGGGCGGGGATGAACGCCGCATGTCTGCTGCTAATGCTTTGTGTGCAATACTGCACCAGCTTCTCACCCATGGCCCTGCTAGTGACCTTATCAGATATGCGCTTCCCAGTCATAAGAACTACGGTCAAGGTCTTGCCCAAAACTTTTCCGAGCTGTGGAGAATTCTTACGGAATGCGCCAGCTCACCGAACGCTGGAGAAATTGTTTGCGTTCTCGATGCTCTAGACGAATGCAGTGAAGAAAGCAGGCAGCAGTTATTCAGCAAGCTGAATGAGTTCTATCGTCAGCCTCGGCGTCCAGCTGAACTGCTCTCTAAGCTCAAGTTCCTGGTTACCAGCCGCCCATATGATAAACTTGAGGCATCTTTCAACCGCCTGTCGAACACGGCCGCATATCTGCGGTTTGATGGAGATGAAAAGTCGGCTCATATCAGCAACGAGATCGATCGAGTCATAGACGTTAGGGTGGATAAATTTGCATACAATTTTGATGAGGGCCACCGTCGAATGATTGCCGAGAAACTCAAGCGCATGGAACACCGCACATACCTCTGGCTACACCTGACATTTGACACCATACATTCGAGTCTCAGTCAATTCGGCAAGCTAAGCGATATAGAAGCACTCCTCTCTGAAGTACCCTCCCGGGTATCGGAAGCGTACGAGAAGATCCTTGACCGAAGTGAAAATCAGTTCCACACAGAGATTCTCCTTCAGATCGTTCTAGCTGCAGCACGGCCTCTCACTCTTGATGAAGCTAACATAGCCTTGACACTAGCTTTGCAAAAAGAAAAGCCTATTTCCCATGCCGCCCTAGTGGCAGAATTATGGCCCAAAAATCGTTTCAAGAGCATTGTAACAAATCTGTGCGGCCTCTTCATCAGCGTCTATGACTCGAAGTTGTCATTTATCCATCAGACAGCTAGAGAGTTCCTAATACATACTAAACGAGAAGGGAAGTGGAAAGGACGGCTGACTATGTCACGGTCACACCATAAAATGGCGCAAATCTGCCTGGCGTACCTTTCATATCTGAACGAGGAGAGTGCACTCAGGGAGGACAACGCAAATTTTCCACTCTTGCAGTACTCCGCTCGGTATTGGATGAACCATGCAAGGCCAGCAGAAACCGAGCAAGACGTCCAGAAAAGCATCCTGGACTTATTCCTCCAGCAAACATACGCACATGCAGTCTGGGGTGAACGTTTCAGCCCGGATCAACTTTGGAATGAACCCCCGCGTTGGTATAAAATGGTAGCTCCATTGTACTACGCGTCCTTAGCGGGTCTCCCACTCACAGTAGAATTGCTCACCGAGAAAGGGGCCGACGTCAACGCGCAGGGCGGGGAGTTTGGCAACGCTCTCCAGGCTGCTTCCAACTAAGGCCACCAGCAGATCGTACGGCTACTCATCGAGAAAGGAGCCGACGTCAACGCGCGGGGCGGATTTTATGGCAATGCTCTCCAGGCTGCTTCTGACGCAGGCCACCAGGAGATCGTACAGCTGCTTGTCGAGAAAGGCCCCTTTGCCATCTGAGTTTCCTCAGGAGGACCCTGGTCCTAACATTGGCATCAAACTACCCTGCCATATAACTCGTTTGCGTGGCCAGTAGTACAGTTTTATTATTTGCTGTTAACTCTGGGGAGTCCTTTAGTGTAGAGCTCTCTCTAAATATAGAGCGTTGCACATCAATCGTATCATTCTGCCAATGGTCCCTCCTCTCTGCTAATGAGATAATTTGTATGTGGAAGCAACCGCTGCTGGATCTCTGCATATTCTTTCTCGCTGTCGTGTGGGGCCATGTATCCAACTGACATCAGTATCAGTTCATGCAGTTGGCTTTTAAGATTATTATAATCTGCAATATGATGGCACCAATCCTATACTACAGGGTGTAGAGCGTAGCTTCCTCCCTGTTTTTTAGTTTCAATCAGGGAGAATCTAACTAAGGGGTTGACCTTAGTCTTAAATACTTACTTAACACTACTATCTTGAACTATGGCGGGAGTCTGGAACAGTTTAAATAACTCTAAAGCAGTTTATACTAGATATCCCCGATTATTAAGAAAGGCGAGTAAGAGAAAGGGATCTGCGCCTATTAGATTATATTTCTGGATCTTTTAGTAGGTAACCATCCACGTCTATACTATATTCTCTTATTATTAGTAGCGTGTAGGTCCTAATTAAAACTGTAAGTCGGACTAAGAACTCCGGTAGAGCGCTAAATATTCCTTAGGTAATTCTGATATCATTGCGTCCTAAAGAGTTTATATATAATTAAATATTATTAGATGTCGAGCCAAGGTGGCAAGCCACCTGCCTAATTAGGCCTAGCGCCCTACGCGCCCACATTGTTTTGTATGATAGAGCTGGCCTTCATCATCTTCCTCCTAATTCAATCAAGCATTGCTTCCTGATCAAATTCAGCCCCCTTGACATTAGACGTATTATAGATAAAGGCAGATAAGCTTATATAGCCTACTCTTAGATCATTATATCTGAGAATATCAGTTTTAGATCAGTATAGGGGCTGATAATAGTATAATAGTAGGTGTCTAGAGGTATATAGCGTATCTAAATAGAAAATAGAGCATATAGGAAAGTCCAACACCAACTAATTAGCGGGGGAGAAAGTTGAAATTTTTACTAAGGGGCGACAAATATATTCAAAGCAATTATAATCAATTTGCTACCCTAGGATCATATTCCCATTAGATTCATAGAGTCTCGCACGCATGTGTTTCACCTCGCCAAATTCAATCTGGGCTAGCTTTTCGCCCAGCTCCGCGCCACTAATCTCATCACGATAGAGGCACAGTAGGGGCAACGGATTATTCCTCCACCTAGGAACTCGCTCCCCCCAAGTCTTCCAGATTGTGCCTACCAGCGTGACTGCTCCGAGGATCCAAACTAGAACCGGTAACACGATCCATTGCCAGTGGACCGAGACATAAGTTACACTCGTTAGAACACGACCAGTGGCCATTTTTGCGTTATCAGGGTTCGAAGCTGCCTGGATATACACAGAGTCTCGAAAAGACTTTGAGATTGCCGCCGCAATGTTTTGCATAACGCATTGCAACCTAGTCGTCGATTCTAGGCTACAACCGACAATCTCTCCCTGGCCAATGGCCCGGAGGATGTCGTATGGGGTGTAACTCGTCTGGTCCAGTGTGGGAGTGTATTCCTGCATGATTGAGCTGCGAAAGAAATTTCCCGATAAGATATCGGATATAAACCCACTGGTGGTGTGTTTGGCGTTGTAGCTCAGGAAAAAGGTTTGATTTGGTTGCATTCCCATATCATCCCCCCACGGGGGAGAGAAGCGATAGCCGTCCCGCTCATTACTGGGTGTGATCACAGTATTCCAGACCGCCAGTGTGTCATCAGTAAAGACGTTGCCTTGAACAGAGGGTCTAGAGGCGCGGACGACAGGCTCAATGACGCATTCTGTTGCAGCCCAGGTGTCGAGGTCCTCTATCCGCCACGTGTTGGGGTCAGCGGCCCGATCAGAGAGTATTGAGATATTTGCGACTCGCGGAGTGATGAACTGTATAGGAAACATGGTCGCATTGGTGTATACCAAGGAGAAGTTGGACTCGATCTGAGCGCTAACAAAACCCTTGAATCCAGCGATACGGTCACCCACGCCTAGATATTTATAGAACGATGCTGTCGTGTTGCTCTGGGGGAGACTGATATCGCACCTCGTCAAGTTTTTGCCTCCCTCGGTGGACTCCTTACATGACTTGACGAGATGTTTAGTAATGTTTGCGCAGAGGGCGCGAGTCTCCAACGATGCAACCACATCCCATGTGCAGTTGGCCGAGCTGCAGGAATACTGGGGGATAGCCCAGGCTCTTCTCCGGTCAGGGTTTAGAAGTATATTGTACACATTCAATTTAAGCACGGTATCGACTCCTAGAACTAATCACATCGTCAGTCCCGCCAGCAGTATGTCGGTGTTTAAACCTACCCCCAGACGAAGATAGAAAACCGTAGCTATCAACTGTGGATGCATTGCCCACGAGAGCAATTCTCGATGTATCTACCGTCATTTTTTGTTCATAGTGAATCAGATTTTGCGTAAAAGGATCAAAGCCCAGTGCCAGGATAACCGCCAAGCAGCTTAGGGCTGCAAAATGCCTGTACATCATGTCAATCACCCGTTTATGGGCCGATCGTAATAACCAACCTAGCTTGTAATCTCCAAATCAGCTTTATGGCACCATAAAATCCTCGACTTGCTGTATCAAATCGACGGAGGTCGGGTATTGGCCGCGCTGCCTGCATGAACCATGTCCACTTCATCTGGCCTAGGGCCTCGCTGATGGAAAACAGGATGCAGCCTTTGGAGGCAGTGCTCAGCCAGGAGATTAGCGAGTTGAGGGACATGTATCTACACATCGGTTCAGGTGTGTCGTCATAGGATGCCAGGATAGCGACCATGACAATTAGGATGGCACCCGATATTCCGACACCTAGGGCCTCCCAGACATACCAGTCGCTCTCGAATGATCTCTGTGAACCGTCCTCGGCTTTCTCTGGCTCCTGGGACGATGCAGAAAGTGGAGTCTTTAGGCCTTGTGGATCCCGCGACTCGGGGCAAGCGTCTGTGTTGTGATCATGATCTTCTGCGCTTGCGTCGAGCAGCTCATAGGTAGGACTTGCCTGCCCTGTGCCTTGCGACATCCTGCTGTAGTATGTTTTGAGAGTCTACCTGCCACTGATGACAGAGAGACGGGACGCTAATGTCTGATATATGATGGCCTAGGGGAAGGGAGCAAGGCTGACACTGCTGATGTAAGATTTCGCGCACAGCTAAATAACTAACTGGTTAGCCTTTTTGCGTATTAGCCCACTTGAGGTTTTCGGAATCTGCGGTCACTTCAGTCCACCATATACTAAGATTAAACCTTACGGGCTGTAGGCGGGCCGCTCCGCCTTGGCTTGAACCAGACTCGACCGGATCTACAAAGGGCTAGTTGTGTGAGCTTCTCACCTGGTTATTATTGTTGGAAATCAGCCGTGTATAATGTCACAAATCTTCCAGACCGAATGAAAAGCCAATGACTGCGTGAGATTTATCATTTGGGGCTGGGTCGCATTCTAGAGCGCCCCACTCCTCCTGTCTCAGGCGACACGCTAGAACCCATCCTGGAGATTTAGTGATGGAATAGATCCCTTGCTCAGGTTTTCAAATTCGTTGGGGGCAACAGTGCCCGGTAGTAAGCTAGGCTCTGCCCAAAATTAAGCTGTTAAAGCAGCTGCAGCAGAACCTAGTAAGAGAGAGTCTCTGTAGAATACGAAGCTCTGCAGTCTAGGGTCTAATTGCTTACTGTGGTGCTCGGTGCCGCACTCCGAGAAAATTAGAGATAAGTCTATATTACAACAATCAGTACTTTTGTCAAGCAAAATGACCATTACGCCACCAAAAATGGACAACACTCTTAGTGGTATGTAAGGTGTAATACATGGCTATATTCGTAGTTTGACAACTTTTAAAGTAACGATACAACATACAACCCTCATAAGGCAAGGCGCCGTATGTAAAAGTAATCGATCTCTTGTTTTTGAACCAATATTATCATCAAATTAGGGCAGCCTGCTAATATCAGCCCGAAACCACGTGCATTTAACAAGAACTGTGCTAGTCAATGGAGACTCTACGCCTCGTTATTGGTATACGCAGATGTTATTGCTACCGATTATGAATCGTAGCAAAGTGCATACGCTAAGGTGCTAGTCTGTTTCACAAAAAGGGGTCAATGTCTAATAGTAACAAGCGTCGCCTTCCTTAAACAATCGCTTAGCACCACTAGACCTCGCCCAAACCCGCGGGTAGACGGGTTGGACCCGACCCATACCCGTTTCTTGGCGGGTTTTGGGTCGAGGGTAGGGACCCGAAGGTCGGGTACGGGTTGAGATATTGAACCCGCGGGTTACCCACGGGTTGATAAATAATGCAAACATGAAGAACCTCGTGATATGCATATATTATGCATTTCTGGGCTGTATTTATTGGTATCTGGCTTATAGGCAGTGTATTCTTGTAGAAATAAGGTCGAGGATAACTATAAATGTCTTCATTCTAGAATTAAACTAATAAACTATGAACTGATTATTATCGTGCCGCGGACGCTTCCTAGATCTTCCTGAGATACGCTGTTGTGTCTCCGGTAGAGGAACATCTTCCTCCTTGTTACTATGTTCATGGCCTTTAGTGTCTGGTTTAGATGCAACACTCTTTCTTCTTTTTCCAAGAGCACGTTTCGAGGGACCTTGCGTTGCTGATTGTGCTTGAACAAGGACTAAACTCTCCTGTGTATCGTCCTTATTACTCTCCTCATCATCACTAATCGGGTCGACAGTACCCTTGAGTTGTTGGGTATCTTTCTCTTCATGATCCGCTTCTATTTTCTTTTCAGAAAGATACTCCTTCCGAAAAGCAATTCTGTCCTCTTCGACTTCAAATTGCGTCGTACACCTATACAATATAAGCTCCTGAATTGTTGTAGCATTCAGTGAGCCTCGACGATAGTGACAGACATCCCGAGCAGTGTTAAATAGCCGCTCAACGCCGGCGCCAGTTGCAGGAATCAAGAGCACATCGCGTGCGAGCTTTGCAAGCGCAGGGAATGTGGTCTGATTCTCCTTCCAGAACGCCCGTATTGGAATACTAGAAACGGTGGCTAAGATATATTTATTAGCATAGGTCCGGTGATTGATAGAATAAGGATATATACCATCATCGAGATATCTTGTAAGCTCGTCCTGCTGGCTAGCTTGGATAACCTGATCTAGACTAATCATCCGATCAAGATCTATGCCTGCACTTTGCGTAGAAGATCTTTCACCGTTCCCTGTCTGTTCTTCTGACAGACGTTGCTTATATGGTTCAAAGTAGTCCACAAAGCTTTGTCGATATCTAATGAGCTATTTAGGGCCCCAATCTTTACTCCGGAAGAACTGGAGCTTGTGTTGTGGTGCGAGTATTGTACCAATAGCAAATATATCACCAGGAATGTTATTTGTCTTACTATAGTACTGCCTAAGCTTTTCCTCTGCCGCACGAAGAGCGGTAAGTATAAGCTTCTTCCAGGCTACCTTCTTGCTTGTAAGCTGCTTAATTGACTTCTCAAGATGATCAAAGAGCTTATTATAGATAGCAAAGACAAGATAGGCGGTGACATCTTTGGTTTTTGATAGCGCAGTGGTGAACTGGAAGAACGGCCACGTGATCCAAAGCAAATAGTCAATCTGACGCCATTGCTCCTGGTTAAGCTTAAGATGCGGATGGCCGTACTTCGAGCAAAACTTATGTAAGACGGATTGTAGTCGTTTAGCACGGCGAAGCATTAGAAATGTCGAATTCCACTGCGTACGAACATCCTGTATCGGAATAAGAGCTGTAGAATCTGTCTGGAGGCTGCAGAAAGCTTCACGGCGCTGTGGGCTTGCGTTAATAAAGATAGCTAAGCTTTGAAGCTATAAAAATAGATCAGAAGTAAGTTTTAATAAGTCTAATAGTGACGAACCTTATTTAAAGTGTTAATGATCTCCTGTTTCTGATGCCTAGACCGAATTGATTGGTCCTGGGATTCAGTCCATTGCATTTAAGCAGTGTCGTTCTTTGGATTTGCCTTCATCTGACCTAGGAGTTGCTTCAAGCTTAGTTGAATAATATGGGCAATACATGGAACGCGAATAATCGCTGTATTATTGCTAAGGTCAAGGGACTGGAGAGTCTCTTGGATGCTTGTTAACAAAGTGTTATTATTTGATGTATTGTCGGTAGTGAATGCAAGTACTCGATTGGTTAAATTGTACTTCTGTAGTAGCTGGAATAGAACAGCGCTAAGGTTAATACCTGAGTGTGTTCCATGAAGAGGCTTAAATCCAAGAAGTAGCTCCCGATAATTCCAGTCTTTATCAAGGAAGTAGCCTCTAACTGCCATAAATGCCTGCTGGAAAGGAGATGCCTAACAGTCGAGGGCAATTGAAATCTTTCCATCTTTAGGGAGCTTCTGTAGTATATTCTGATGGCGTTCGAGCACCGTACTTCGTAGCCGGCTCCGTACTACCTTTGTAGATGGAATATCAAGCTGCCTTGGGGTATTTTGGGCCATAGATATCATATTACGGAACCCTGGATGCTCTAGAAGCTGGAAGGGTAGCCTTAATTTAGTAATCAATCGAAGAAGACTTGATTCCTATTTTTCCTGGCTGAATGGAGTATCGACCAAAGGGCTCCGCACCTATAGAAGTAGTCGAAATTAGTATGTATCCTATATAGTCTGTAGACTGTCGGGCTAGCTTACCGCTTGCATAAATTGCCTAATATTTTGGCTTTTTAGCTTCCTACTACAGCTAGTAGTATGTTTCTTCATCGTTAAAGTTCCATTTCTAAGCCCTGGGTGATCAAGAATAGCCTTGCAATGCTTGCACATAACCTTTGGCGCGCCATCACTAGCCCTGGCCACTTGATCAAAATAGTCCCAAACGTCGGAAGAGTGTCGCGAGTCCTAGCGCATATGCTTCTTCCTTCCGAAGTCCGTTTGTAGCCACCATTGCACATAGTCGTCGCTTATTGTTTTAGAGTAGACCACGTATATAGTAACACGATCAGGTCGAACGCTCTTGAGGGAACTAGGTACCGGGGGCGAAGGTAATCCTAATCGAATAAAATCAGAATCGCCTACAGAGCTCGCGATAAAAGGGAAGTTTCGTTGGCTAGTTGATAGATCAGGGGTTAGATCGTCCGATCGGAGGAGTTGAAAGTTATCTAGAAGGTCTACATCATACGAAGATGATGCGGAGGTATGAGTGAATTGAGACATCTGGTGATACGCTAATTGACGAGCACTTAGCTGAGGATAGTCAGAAGAGTCGAAGACTTACAAAAAAATCTCAACGCGTAGATGTAGATTCTGGGGCCTTGTAATACTCTATTCTTCTAAAATAAAAAAGATGATATATCAACAAAGGCCCTCATAGGTAGATAAAAGCTATTATTATTGGCTTATAGCCTGCATATAGGAGGGGTAACCCGCGGGTTACCCATCAAGAACCTATAAACCCGTGGGTAACCCGTTTTCCTTAAACAATTTCATTCTAAATGTTTAATCAAGGTAAAATCAATCCACTTTTTCGCATTTAATGACTTAAATAAGATAAAAGAGCACTCGATTAGTTGACGTATAGATTAATAAATATACGCTGATTATTTTAAGACCAAATAATCCCTTAGAAGTCGTAGGATTAAATAGATATTAGAATTCTATATTATCCTTACAAAAATATACATACTTTACTCTACAGTTTATATATATATTTCCGCACTTCTGACGACAGTTTTAATTAATATTAGTTTTTATAACCATAACAATATCATACAGTCGTCAAAGCAAAATATGTAATATTACTGCTATTAATTAAATAGAAAACAGGCTAATTTCTTAATCTTTCACAGAGAAAAGAGGGTTTTGTTAGTTAGAACCATAGAGGTGACTGGAACAGATGTAAATAACAGTATTTTTATTGAGGTTAATCAGCAGTTTTGTGCGTCTTGGCATGAACTAATTAGGATATTTATGCTGAAACGGGTTCTTGGCGGGTAACCCGCGGGTACCCGCCAAGAACCCACGGGTCTACGGGTATGGGTTTTGGGTATTGGGTATGAACCCGACCCGCGGGTACGGGTCCTGAAGTTGGACCCAGACCCGACCCAAAGCGAGGTCTAAGCACCACAAATAGGAACATCACACTAGAGGTATAAGTGTTCACATATCACCGTACCTATCTATAGTGGACTTGCGCTAGTCACGCAAGCACTAAGATTGCTCACCAGCTCACACCCTTTAGGTCCACCCACCCGACTCCAAAGCGCATATAAGCCACACGCCGGCCGGTTAGTAGTTGGGTGGTTGGCCACCAGCGAATTCCGGCTGTTGTATGTTTTTTATGTAGTTTTTCTTACTATATATATATATAGTTCTTGGATATATTCTGTCCTTTTGATAATTCTATCTTTTTTGGGGTTGTATGGTAGAGCTGCGGCCCTACTCTTCACTACTCACCTGAATGTCCTGAACCCTTCTGTTCTTCACCCGAATACCCAAAAGTATAATATCTCCTGGCGTCAAAGCAATGGACATCTCCTGATAGACCTCTTTTCATTATTCCGGGCTGCTGTTGCAATTAATGATTGTTGCAGCATCCGTAGAATCATAATCTTTTATTTCTTCAGGTTTCATTATCACAATGTTAGTGTCTGTATGTCACTACGCTAAAACACCACCACAATGCTCAGCCACGTGCTGGGCTGTTCATCCTATTGATACACGAGGCGATGGACTCTACCCACCCAACAAGACCCGGATGTCTTTGAGCTTCCCTCCTCCATGACTGCCTTCATATCTCCCCTCGTCGGACACCATGATGGTTCCCTTGGCTGGTGCTCGAGAGACCACATAGACACTGGTGGGAGACCAAGAGCCTTTGGCCAACGAATCAACTCTACAGAGCTAAAGAATCTGTGAAGCATGAGGAAACAGGTCTTAATGAATTCTTACACTCGGTAGTCACCGAAACATCGACGGATTCCCTATGAACAACGAGCCACCGCTCAATACTAGACATATGGCAAGGAAGACGGGAGACTAGGCTACCTATGGATAGCTCATCTAATATGTGCCAACAGTAAACAAGTTTCCTACTCTAATACTACTTTTTCCAGTCCTAGCGTTTCTAACGCTTGGCCATCTCCGTTCCGCAGACGTAGGAATATGTTACCCATATCTACCGCAAACAGCAAAATCAGATAAAAGATCCTATAAAGTTTTGCCCAGTGAACAGCTGCTGCAGTGAATATGGCTTCTGCGGCGCTACCGCCGTTTTCTGGGATACCTCTCGCGCAACTGCGGCAGCCCTGCTCCGCCGGGGAGCACAACAGAATCAGTTACCAACAAGGTCATTGGGTACTATGAGGTCTGGAGAGTGCGGCGCGGATACTGTCCGTTTCCTTTTGCTGCCATTCCGATTGAAGGCTTAAAACACCTCAATTTTGTCTTTAGATATATCGACCCACCGAGTTCTAACATTGTACCCATGGACAATCTCACCCTGTCTTTGCTTTTCGCACAGATAGCGGATATGCGTACCTTTAAGTTGGAGTTTGGATATTCTGCCGATAATTGGTATGACGGCAAGGGGCTAATTCTAGGCCACGTTTCCTGCTCGGCTGCAGTGAGCCGAAAGGAACTTGGATGTTCTTTTCTGGTTCTCAGCGCCTCGCAGTAGTCGGCTTCCTTGGACTAGATGCTGTGTTTAACTAAGCCGATTGTCACACAACAACGGGAGATTATCTCGACTCGGGGACAAGCCCGCTCTAGTTTTTTTATCCATCGACTTCTTGAGGACATACCCGCCCGATTTACCGAATGTCGCTTTTGTCAGTCCCGAATCGGAGTCGGCATCGCTACATTGCCCCGATTGGTGAACCTGACTTACCGAAGTGCCCATGACGGGATCTGGAAGCGACGACTAACTGAGTATTTCCGGGTGGTTTCTGTAGTGTTTTGGCGGAATCGAGAATGGGCCAGGATTTGAAGGCCAAGAATCATGACTGGACGATGAGATATTATTTCAAATAATGTATCTTTAGTAGATGGTGAAATCGCAAACAGATTTTTTTGTCATCCTGTCAGAGGATGTGGAGGAGGTAAAAAGCTCAAGAAGAGATGATGGATAGATGTGTGTGGTGGTGTAAGAGTCATCGCCCTCCGCTGTCAGCACTCTATCTGGGAAGCAGGGCAGCTAGGTGCTAAGCCTACCTCAAGAGGCAACAGGGAAGCCTGTGGCTCCAACACATTATTAGACAGTCTCAACACATGCGTGCTCACAGTTGAGGTGGCTTTATCAAAGATGGCGTCGTATGACTGTAGTAGCCAGGTGTATCAGGTGAGGCTCGTGAAGGTGGTAGGCATGTCCACTGGGACGGGCGACGTAGCTGTCGTCAAAGCCGACGAAGAGAATGTTGATGATGATCCCTGGGTGTTGTTGGCATGTGACTTTGTCCCACTTGCGTCCGAGGTGACTTGCCCATCGGCGTCAAGAGCAATGCAAAAGGATCCTCATCCCAGTATTCGGAGTAGGAACATTGGGACTCGGCCGAAGAGATGGACGGATGAGACATGAGCTGTCGCTTCAGACGGCGCAGAATGTCGAGGAAGACCTGCGATTGCTCGATGACAACGCCGATGGTGTTCTCCAGACTCACAGCTGGTGTTCCGATGCCGTGGACGTTGGACGACTCGGAGTGCTGTATGTAGGAGAGGATGTCGGCGAGATCAACCAAACTGATTCGGGCTGAAATTTGGACCAGACTGGAGCTGAGCTGCGACAAACTGAAATTATTAACGCCACTTAGAAGGTCTATGACCGGGCTTCGGAGGTTGAGTTCCATGTCGTCAAGCGGGGTGCAGGGGCTGTTCGCTCTACCTAATTTGTATGGGTGGTGAAGCCATGGCAGGCAATACGAGACGCCCTAGTTCGACAAGTATTCTCTTGGTCGCCGATAACCAGTACGGGTATTGTATGTTTGTCCATTCGCTTATCGAATCTTACTGACCTAACATTGTAAGAGCAGTGATAGCTTCACGAACGGACAGATTGATGCTTTTATTACCTGTGCCTTGCAGATGCGGCCAGACACTCTCCGTCTTTTTGGATCGTTAGGGCCCGTAGCAATGTCCCTGCTGTACAGGAATGCCCCAGCCAATATTCGCCAAATATTGGAGAACGGGGACACCGGTCTCCTAAGACAAGATGCAATAAATATTACCCTTGAAGAAGATCAGAAATTGAAATTCTCACGAACGAGAGCAATACTACATTTCTTGCCACACTACGTTCTTCTGCTCGCGGTCTACGCCATTTCCTTATGATGCTGCATTATATGATACGGCGGTTCTCCTATTCTTGCTTTATCAATACTCTTAATCAACTGGATTGGTCCCTATTCCACTCTTCATGTTTTAGTATCTTACCTGCATTTTACTTAACAGTAAAGATTATTTTTACCTCTATTCCGCGGACACAGCAAAGGGTAGTTCCTTGCCTCTGGCAAATATCCCAACCATCACAAGTGATCACGAAGGCACGCATAATAGCAATAATTCGACTCTCACACCGTCAAGTAGATTGCGAAAGTCATCAGGGAACTGGTCGCGCTTCCTAACTATGGAGACAAATATCGTCCGCCCTGTTTTCTGGCTAATTATTCCGTCGTTGGACCGCATTTAGAAGTAAAATTGCCCGGTTCCAATCCACATCTCCGGTCAAGGCCATCGATTTGTTCATATAGTTCCTTCAGCTTCCTCTCTTCGAATTCGCTATACGTCTTCTCGATTTGGATCTCCTTAGATAATTGCAAGACTCTGCGTTCATGAGCTGGGTCACGTTTGCCATAAGAGTCAATCAACATCTGTCGCTGATCGGTGTTACATGAACAAAGTGCCTGAATCAGAATCAGAATCTAGGTGCATTTGTTATCCTGAATATCAGTTCCAATCTTGCCTGTTGTCTCTGGAACCCCGAAGACGTCGAGATAATCGTCCTGTATCTGAAAGTATTCACCGATCTCCAGCAGGACTCTTTGTGCTTCTTCTAAAATCTCTTCAGTTGCACACTGGACGTAATGCAGTCCAAGGGCAACAGGCAAGTAGAAACTGTAGAACAAAGTCTTGTTGGCGGCAATGAAGCGATCTTGGTCTGCGGTCATGTCTCCTGTTCTATTGTTGCAGGCCGTGCTTGTATCACATAGCTGGCCGAGCTCCGTTCGAAATCCGGCCTCATTGAAGAGCTCAACGAAGGCGACATACTCCGGATGGTCTCGGAAATGTCTCTGTAACAGCTGAAAGATGCATTATTTAAGAAGTGACGCATCGTTAATTGCCAGGAGCCCCACGCCTTCTGCGCGATACCAACATAGCTTGCCTCGCCGGTATTCTGATCTGTCCATGATATCGTCCCAAACCAGGTACGCTGCCTGGAACAGCTCAGTAAGCTAGCCAAGGATGCTCAACTCCTTATGCTCTTTATAGGTGAGCGGTCGCTTCAGGATATTACAGCCAGTATTGACAACTGCCAGGCCTCGGTTTAGCTTGCCGCCGGTTGTGTTATCACTCAGACACTAAGAGATGGTGTCAACGTCAAAGTCTACAGCGATGAGGAAATCCTAGGTGTACTTTATTAAATCGATCTCTTTGTGCGGCCGGTGTACCTCTCTGTTTTAGGTCCTCGTTCAATTCACCAAAGAGTAACTCTTGGAACGCTTCAAACTCTTCGCGGCCGGCCATCGACGCAACTGACTTCGACAATTGCAAATGGGCTATAAATGTCATACAAAATGTGGTCGCCCCTCGCGACCTGTAAACAGGGGAGATCACGGCAATAATAAAGCACTCTCCAGTCGGGTTGATAGGAAGCTTGCTAGTTGCGAAGGATGCTGCACAAAATACCCCCATCATCTCTGTTTTTATGCAGAAACTGCTACTTTAATGTGTCTATTCATTGTGTGCGTATTACATCACGCTTCACAACCGCATGCCAATACGAATTGAATGCCAGAAACAATTCCAGGGTGTCGTCATTCAACACCCTGGGCGCCCCGGTTGCTGGCAACGTGGCGCGAAGAATGGTAACTTGTCTATCCATGCATTGCCCTTGTTCGGTAACGGAATTACATCACAATGCAGCTGGGACTAGAAAATACCTACCACCTGAGAAGTTTGATATATATCCCTTGCGGTGAAATACATCTGTGCAAGTACAAATCGAGAAATGCACTCAAAAAATCATCGTCTGATCGAGCCATCTCCTGCATGTGACTCAAAGTAACTGTAAACCTTCGTTTTCAGATCAGAACCTCCATCACTTATGTAGCACGAGTAAAATCTTGTTGCCGCAAGAAGCGCAACGAACTTAACTAGCCTTATCTGCAGTATACGTCAGCCTGGCGGTGGCTAAAGCTCGTAGTCATTGTGTTTCTTCATGAATGCACAATCTGTAGCGGAAGATAGAATTGGCTACTTGATGTAGCTCGAAGCAGGTCTCGAGATCTGTTCGCGACAGGTAGTCCACAATGCTATGTCATAAGTCTCGTTGAGGAACGCGTAGTATTGAAGTATAGTGGGCATATATACCGTCCCAAATTACACCTAATTATCCAATTCGACCGCATCTTATGAGATATTATACCAACATGCACGCTGCTTTGAATCGCCCCCTAATAGCGTTTTAGACAGAAGCATCACCGAATGTTGCTGGACGTTCGCATTCCATCTGATAGGACAACGTGCTGAAAGAAGCGATTTAGGAAATACGTGCTGGGAAATTCCTGGAGGGAAGCGAAGGTAATCTTCTCTTAGTCTCTTGCTTAAGATCAATTCCTAGCGTAAACGTATATCTGGGACAATGGAAAGATACAATACACGAGATTTCCTACTTGTCTGGCGGCAAACAACTTTACAACACAAGTAAGGGAGAATCTTCTTACGTGCGCTGAGATATCATGACCGAAGGGCGTCTGAGATAGCTCTTACCAAAAAGAGACCGGCGCACGAAAGGATTGCCACTATGCTACCCAAAGTGTGGTACGACAGGTGGCAAAGGCGGGAGGGATAAACAGGTCAAAAGATATAAGAATATGCCCTAGAGAGAGAATGGGGAGGCAGCGTTTACACCTCCCCTCTGCATTGTATCTGAAGAAAGCAAGGCTATATGGCCATCAAATGGTAGTCATTTCATAAGGCCCATTGTTCATCTATCGATTCTCCCTATTGTTTGACGATGTCTCATCCAATAGAGCCGAAGGCCCTCCATGTCACCAAAAGGCAGTACGAAGAAATACTCAAAGATTTTTTCAGTTGTGTGTCTTTTGAGCAGTCATGGGATCCAGATCCTTTCGTTGAGCAGAGTGTCAGAGCCCAATGCCTGAAACATGGGCTTGACCGGGCAAAGACATATCAACTTGCGAAGCATGGTGCGGCAGCCGCCCAATGGTTCTACCCCAAACATCCCAAGGACTTGCAAATAGCAATCGGACTGTTCACGGCTTATTTCTTCACGGTTGATGATCTTGGAGAACAGATGCTGAACGACGTGCGGAATTTTCGCTATGCAATAATGGCTAGGGAAGAGCAGCCCCCTATCCTCGAGTCATTCGCAAAGCTCTTGTCCACGTTTGACAAGTATTATGACACATTCTCTGCAGACAAAATTTTTACAGGTCTTATTGACTTCATGGGCGCCTGCGCTATGGAATTTGAGACGCTAGGAAAATTCGCAGCACTTGAATCCTCCCCGAATTTTCCACGCTACTTCCGGTACATGACCGGGTTAGCGGAACCATACGTGTATTTTATCTTTCACAAAGCGGCTTTCACTTCAGAGGAACTCGCATTGTTTGTACAAGCGGTACCAGATTTGATGGATTTCTCTGCAGATGTGAATGACTTGCTTTCCTTCTACAAGGAATCCATAGTTTCGAACGAGCGGAATACTGCCGTCTTTCACCAAGCAGTCGGCGGTAACAAGGATGTTCTGGAAGTTTTACGAGAACTTATATCACGGACGAAGGGCTATATCAGCCGAATTCACAAGACTCTCGCGGAGAGTCCGACCCTGCTGTCGTACGCTGACGCATATCTCCGTGGTTTTGTTGGGTTCCATGTGAGTCAATCTAGATATCGGCTTTTCGACTTGGATATCCCTGCCTTGAATGCGATGAAGAAAATTACCTGACCCGTGAACGGGTTTCAGTTAAACCATTGTTCTTTTACCTAGTTTGGACTTTCTATTGGTCAATTTAATTGCTCTTTCTTTGTTTTAGTTACCTATCATTCAGCAACATACGCACTGTGACGCTAGTAATGGAAACCGCCCTCGCAGGCTATTTATCGCTCCTTGGGTACATACAAATAAAAAGTGCGAGTGGATATCAGTGCAAACGACGCAAGACCAATCAGTCTGCAGGAGATCAAGGCACCTTGCTTAGCAGACGCTGCTGGGGGCATGTCAGTGATTTTCAGAATCAATTGTTTGGGGTCGGGGGGGTGGGTGAAGGGACCACAAACCTTTTTGAGCCGAGACCGGGTCCCCCCACTCACCCTGTGTACGAACTAAATGGGAACTCGATCCGGCGACTGCCGAAGGATATGAATGATCTGTCGGCGATAGAGAAGATAGAGACTCGAACGGAGTTTTTTGGTTATCAAGCGGCGGCTGCATTGGGGCAGGCTACGAGGAGCCATAAGTAATGTATACCCGGGGTTTAATGGTCGAGAGATTACAGAGGCACTGATGGGAGACCAAGAGCCTTTGGCCAACGGATGAACTCTACAAAGGCGAAGAAGCCTTGAAGCATGAAAAAACCAGTCAAGATGCGAGGAAATCTGGCCACGGGCTTGGAAACCTGAGAATCGCAAGCAAGTTTTGGAAATAATCTGATATTTATGCCGCAACAACTGTATTGCTCGTCTCCCAGCCCAAATAATCCTTCAAGGCCTCTAAAATGTGAGCTCCACCATCATCCAGGTCCAAGACGGCTAATATGTGCTGGTCTGGACGCACCAATACGGCCTGGCCCTGTTTCAAAGGGACCACATCATCCCACTTTTCCTGACCATACTGGAGCAGGAAGTCCACGCCTTTGACAAACATTTGCAGCGATAAGCTAGAGGCCACAATTGCAGGTATCCGTGCGAGTGCCGTTTGCACGGCAGCCTCGAACTGCGAGGAGGACCTCTCGTCGACCAAGATAGTGAAGGCGTCAAAGCGACACAGGTCTAGCGTGGAGTATGTCATTTCCGCTACTTTCTGCGGCTCGGCACCAACATAGGACGAGTCAATTGCGGGAAGCTGCACCCTCTCCGGGTTAAGGAGTTTGATCCAGGCATGGGGCAAACGAGCCCCGGGCACGCAGACGGGCTCATACACCGATGCGTTGTTGGGGATGCGTTTGTCGCCGTACACGTAGCCGATGTGCAGGCCGAGGTTGTCAAAATGCTCACGCTGGTCACCAATAGCCCTGTTGATGTCGTCCATGGTCCTTTCATCGTGAATGTTCTGGTACAGGTTGTGGCGAGCAATGTCGACGTTAGTGTCAGTAGTGCCGAGCGTTTTCAGCAACCCGAAAACTTTCTTTCCATTTTTCACACTCTGTTGCGAGTTTACCAAGGCGATTTGACGACGCTCGGCTTCGTATGTATCCAGAGAAGCATCAGTGGCGGAGCCACGGTGCACGGCGGCCAGCTTATAAGCCAGATTATGGACGTCGCCGAGCCCGGAGTTCAGGCCTAAGCCTCCGGTTGGAGGGAAGGAATGGGCGGCATCGCCAGCGCTGGGGAACAAGTTAGCTATTGTGCAAGCGAAACGGAAAAGCTAGAATGATACTGACAGGAAGACCCGTCTATCTCGGTAGGACTTGGCGACCTTTCGGCTCAATATCCAGGGACGGAAACTGAGAACGTCATACTTAGCATTCGCACCGATGGCAGCGTCGACGACCTTGCGGCAGTGCTCTTCATTCCAAGATGCAACAGGCCATTTCTCGGACTACATGAAACGAGTGAGTATCCCTTGTGATGAGGCGGCAGAAACAGTAAACATACGTCAAAATTGCAGATCAAAACTTGGTTTCCAGACAGGTCATAGGCGATGATGAATCCCGACACCAAAGGATCCACCACCCAATGGAGCATACCGACTCGCTCCTTAACGATGGGGCGCAGATCCGCGTTGAAGTGGATGGTCATCATTGTCTCGTCTAGATGGGTCGTTAATATCGAGGTTATGCTATGGAAATCAAAATCGAGCTTTATGATGCCTACAAGAATTCTCGCCCTCGCTTTCAATCCCAATGAAGGTCCGCACGGCACTTTTTGCGCCGTCACAGGCAACCACATGCTTCGAGCGGACTTTGTACGTTTCGTTTGAATCACGGTCCTGAATTGTGGTGATGGCATGACCATCAAACTGAGCCAGTCAGTAGCCATGACCTGAAAAAGGAACAGGTAAAGTTCCTCACCTGCTCCAAGCTGACAAAGGTGTGGTTCTTGCGAATCCCGACCAGGCTACTCTTGGATAGCCTTGAGGCAATCAGCTCTTCGAACGCCGGCTGTGGGATATTGTGAATCATCTAGATGCCATTTTAGTATTGGAGAGCGCCCCGTATGACTTCGTCGGGAACCAACAGTAGGGGTGCTGTCAAGGACTTCGGTGTCCATCCGCTCATAGGGTAATTTGCCGACTTGCTCGCCGGCCAAGCTGGTGATAAAGTTGACCCAGCAGGCGTCTCCGCGCGAGGTGCCAACCATACGAATCTCGTTCACATCCAACCCGAACTGGCGACACATTTCAAGTGATCGGGGGCTCAAGGCGTGCGCCTTGGGAGCAGCCAGCCGGGTCGCATATCTTTCGGCAATCAGTGACCGGACTAGCAACGTCAGTATGCATACCATGGAGCAGGGAAGGGGTAGTGACCGCCGAGTTTCTCCAACATGAAGGCCAAGAATAAACCGGATGGGCCACCGCCAATAATGAGGATTGGAACATCCTCATCGAAGGCGTTGTTGTACAGAACTGAAGGCGACATTGCGGGGTATGTAACTCGGTCTTGTTGAGTAGGTCCCAATGATTTTGGTTGACTTGATATCAATTGATTCACGCCCAGGCTCTTTGATGTGAATGTACCAACATAGACAAGACCCCAGACATTTTAAATCGGAGTATCAAATGTCGGCCGCCTCTTCCCCACCTCCGGGGCATGATTTCGTGGAGACGAAACGTAAGTGGGGAGTGGGGAGCTATCTCTCTTCTCTCGAACACATATGCTTTCCAGGATTGAGAATTAAAAAGCATCCCAATATCGCAAATTCGTAAGTTGGTTAGTCTCAACTAAATCACATCCATACTTCTTGAGGTGGAACTTGCAATTGCGTCTCTACGCATCGTAGCAAGCGTAACCCTACTTTCATCCAGGGGCCTTGTGTATAAATTCTCGACAAACCATCATAATGATCAATCATCCCCCATCTTCTTAATCATTTTCTTCATTCCTTCTTTACCAAGAATACGGGCCTCATGACGATGTTCTTGTGACTATGTCTACTCACGTAGAAATGTGTCGAGCTTTAGTAGCATAGAGCTATCTGTAAGAACATGGAGTTGTGGCTAATCGCAACTTAATCCAATATGATCCAATTCGAATAAGAACAAAAAAAAAGGAAAAGAAAAGAAAAGGAAAATAAAGACAGGTATTACTCGCTTTCCGACTCCTCGCCCATGAAGTTTTTCTTATGGAGCCAAATCCGGATCTTCTTTCCATACAAGTGCAAGATGAACGTCGTCATGTAAATTGCCACATTAACAGCCGTCACGGACATAATAACAGTGAGGAGGCCGCTCGAAGTAACCCAGTCGTTGATACACCAGGTCCAGACCCAAGCAACGCTGGACTTGAGGCAAGAGATGGTGACCATGATTTCCGCTGACAGCTCCTTGTGGCAATCCAAACTGTACGAGATAGCGAGGGTAGCTCCCATCTGCGCACCGGCGGATAGCACTCCGAATCCGACAATGGGACCAGCCCAGTGGGTCTGGTAGTGGTAGGTGAGGCCGGCTATTAGGGCGCCAACAAAGGTGAGGACGGCGGCGACAATGCAGGTGGGGAGCCGCATTTCGGGCTCGCGAACCCCTTGGTTCCGGGCTGTGAACCAGGTGGCGATTTGATCGGCGAGAGGCCCAGCGAGGTATGTGCCGGCGACAGAGCCCAGGAGAGGGGAAATAAAGACGAGTCCCTGGGAACCGGAGGCGAAATAATAGGGCCTATGGAGAGCAAATGTTGATTGATATTGTACTCAGGGAACAGTGAGAATTCTATAACGGGGGGCAGATGAACATACGGCGGTGCAAATAGTTGGGCGACGAGAGATCCCAAAATCACGTTCCAGCTCAGACTCATACCGTAGATGAGGCTTGACCAGACCACTGTCGGATAAGCCATTAAGATGAAGGGTCGTTTGAAGACCTGCCAGAAACTGACGTGATGGTCAATACCGACCCAGAAGAGCACGTTTGTGTAAGATCGTTTCTTTGCGGTTGACGACACTTGCTCCACTGACGCCGTGTTCATAGAGGGAACTCCCTCGATGTGCTCACAGGAAAGCTTGTCTTCGGACTCATACATCTTATTAGTTACTTCGGCAATGACGGGGGCGATTGTGGGGCGAAGGCCGTTGAACATAGTCTCGGGCATGAAGAAAAACATGGTGATCAAGCTGACGCCGATAGAGATGGCGGTGATGAAGAACGCCCATCGCATGCTCAGCGACTGGATAATGTACGCGGAAGCCAGGGGACCGAGTTCGTTCCCACCGAGCACCGACAGCCCATATAGGGCGATTTTCTCTCCTCGTTCATGCAGGTAGAAGATGTCGGTGACGGTACTGGGGACAATGGCTTCAATAGGAGCTTCGAAGAGCCCGAGAAAGGCACGGGCCACCACGAACAGGGGGTAATTCTCTTCGGCGGCCATAGCCAGCCAGACACATGCGATCCCCATGAGGGCATTAGATGCGAGATAGACGGGACGGCGACCGAATTTGACTGCCATAGGCCTATCGTGTATAATGAAAATTAGCGCTTTGTTTTTCTTTTGGGGTGATATATAGATTTACATCCACAGTAGGGTACCAAGCCCCTGGCAGATCAAGGTTGCTCCATTGCTGTATGTGATATCAGAGAGAGGACGCTTAAAGAATGTGGCGAGCTGGATCATTCCTGTGTTTACAGCAGCCAAGTCAGGTCTTCTGTTCTATTCCAGGTTGATGAAAATGTACCTCCGGCCATCATCGGTCCAGTGACGGCTCCATTAAAGGCATAGAGGAGACCATTGCCAAAGGTAAGCCACTTCTTCCGTCGGCTCCACAACAATGGGTCGTTAGGGTCATTCAGTGATGGTTGTGGGACTAGGAGGATTTCCTTGTCACCATGAGTGATATGTTGGTAGGTAGAGACCGAGGGCAAGTGCTCTTGATCTATCAAGAGCTCCGTTCCTGGGGCTGCGATGTATTGCCTTGGCTGTTCCTGGATTCCGTCAGACATCTTTGTATTGAAGATGTATGGAGTAAGTGACAGGGCAGAAAAGAGTGGCCAAAAAAAGCCCTTCTGGCTGGTCAGGTGTTTAAATGAAGACTTCAGTTGTAACGCAGTATAGGTAACTAGTGATATAGGGTTTGTTCCCCCACAATTTCTCCGCATTTCCCCACAACCTACCTAGTATATACCCCAGCCCATGGAAGGTTCTTCTTATTCAAGCCGTCAATATACGCCGTGGTGTTAGCCCTCTCTCCAGAATCACCATCTACAATCATGGCTCTATCTACCTCTGGACTCCTCCTCTCAGACGCCAAACTGCTTCTTACCAATCCTTATCTCCCGGTGGAAGCTGGCGTGGCCATCACTGAAGATGGTATGCACCACGTTGCGGCCTCAACCTGCATGAACGGTTCAACTGGCGCGATGATAGACTGGTGGTTCGGCTGGATCCATACCACCGAGCAATACAAGCTGTGGCATCCCCGGGACCACGTCTTCTCCGATTGGGAGGGTCCCCGAGACAACAATAGCACGTACGTCGGCGGCCACCACCTCGTTCACGAATACATCGGCGGTAGTCTGGCCAAACTGAAAATCAGCTTCTGTGATCCGGGGGTGTATTTCGGACCGACCTGGCGCGAAGATTTCCAACGAGCGGGCTACTCCACTGCCATCTGTGGATGGGTCGGTGACTGGGATGATCAGACGAACGAAGTGAAGTACGGTGGCCATCTAGTGCACTTGATCAAAGATGAGCCAGATGGGGTGCGCATGCGGTCGCGGTTTTGGTTAGGGGACATCCCGGGGCTGACCCCGGAGCAGCGGCGGGCCGCGGTACCCGATCAATTTGCGTTTGGGTTGTTACAGCATGCGACGGAGGAAATGGCAATCTTGGCTACGATTTTGCCTAGTCTCTATGCTGAGCACGCTCTCAAGAAATAGATCGACGGACTGGTGACACTTTTGTGTGATAGATATGTAGCCTGTCTATACAGGTGACTAGCTATGCAGGCACTTAGCTAAATAAAGTAGAAACTCACTACCCGATTCTATCGAAAGTAAGGATCAATGGGATTAGTATCAGGTTGCTGTTTTCTCTGCGCATCCTAGCGCTTTAAATATCTATTTTACTCTATGCCTCCGTTAGAAAGGAATAAACTTATCCATACACACATGGAGTTCTCAAAATTGTCCAGTAAGCGCCTAGGGGTCTGCCCGGTCAAACCGGCTTCCCATAAATGACTGCTTACGGTGCTGTAACAGCTCTGTCCAGCCGCTCTCCCACATCCCCATTTCCCCATGTCCCCACTTAGTGACACTGGTTGCCTCGGATGGTATCGTAGTTACCTCCGCTTAGTCACAACTATGTAGACAAAATTCGAAGTGATAAGTTCTCCAATCCTTCTCGACTTCGTCAGGAGAACACTTGGGACGATTACGCGGTTCTAGTGGAGACAAGTGTATCATGTCCTCAGCATGTAGTGGTGGACAGGGGTAATATTCCTGTTAAACATAGAAATGGACTATAGGCCCCCATTCAGTGTGTTCACACTTTAGGTGGTTTGGTGGTCATGTTTAGTTCCCCACTTCCAAATTGGTCAGCTTGCCGTAGTCAGCATTCTCCACCCCGCCCACGGGGTTGCTCCTCTTCACCCACTTCACTATACCCTGTTCCACTTGCCCATATCTCTGCGCATCTGAGCTAGTGAATAGAGGCCGCCATCATGGTATCTTCTCCGAATGCCAGTGGAGCCAACTCTACCAGTAATCTCAGAAAATTTCGCTGTGGGGTGTGCGGAAAGGCCTACAGGAAGTTGGAACATCTCACGGTACGTTACAACTCGCACACGTGACATGATACTTCAATGCTGATATGGCTATAGAGACATGAGCGAACGCGTCAGTACTCAGGACAGCAATATACCTCAGCTACTTGCCAAAGAAAGGAAATGACTGATGGCCATTAGATGCAAATTCGAAACCATTCCAATGCATGCAATGCGATAAAGCCTTTGGCAGACAGGATGTGCTGAATCGGCACATGAAGCTGCATACGAACAGACTTGCTCAGATTCCCACTGGCAGTATTGCGCAGCAGCAGCATCTTGCTGCGACTGGCGGTGCTGTCCCTGTTGGAACATCAGCGCCCCCGTCAACTTTCTTGGAGCCGGCGAATTACGCTTTTGACCAACCAAGGCTCTCCGACCAATCTCTCATCGCCAGCCCCTATACCCATGAATCGGGGAATCTGCTTGACTGGCTCATGCCGGATTTCCAGAACAATTCATCGCTGCTATTACCCATGGCAGATTTCTCCGATGATTCCCATCCATTGATTTCAGCTCTAGGCTGTTTGCGCTCATGGCCCCAGCTGGATAACCAGCGAAGCCCTGGCCAACATGCAGTGCACGAACTCCACAAGCTCATCGATGATCTATCCAAGAGACTGAACAATAACCTCCACAACGCGGGGGTGACCCCTTCGTTCGTGGATGCGTGCTTGAGAGAATATTTCGGACGAGTATCACCATGGTTTCCCATTATCCACGAGCCCACTTTCTCCGTGCGGGACTGCATCGCCCCTCTGTTGTTGAATATGGTTGCTTTGGGTTCCCTCTTTGTCTGTCTGCCCGATGCCGCAGAGCAAGGAGAGATGCTATGGAAACTGGGGCATACCGCGGTTGCAGCCTCGTGGCAGAGTCTGATCGAGCTTCGAGGGCCGCACGACCAGTGCGATGGCACCCAGTTAGTCCTGACAGCTCTTCTGGGGCAAACTTACGCACTACTTTCCAGTAACCCGAACATCCGGACCACGGCATTTGTCTTCCATGGGCTAGGCTTCTATTGGGCGAGGACATCGGGCATGTACTTGGTGGATGACCTTCAGTTAGGAACCATTCCCGACGTTGAAGCAGAACCCGGTATCAAGGAGACCGCCTGGCGCACTTGGGTAGCCGCGGAAGTTCAACGGCGCGCAACACTCGGACACTACATCCTGGACGGGCTCATTGCACAGGCATCAGGCTCCGTCGCTAGCGCTCGTCACCTCACAAACAAAATCAAGGCCGCATGTTCTGACACTGCATTTGCCGCCGAGACGGCCGACGAATGGATCAGCCAAATGGCGCGGTTGAACCATGTGCAGATCCCGTTTTCAGAGCTCTTCATCAAGATATGCGCAAGGGATTACGTCGATTCCCCCATGGGCCTCTCGCGGCTTTCCATTGCAGCCTTGCTCGAAGGCCTGCAGTCACTGATCGCCGAGCTGCATGATGTTGGCGGCCCCGCTCTGGGAACCGTTTCATCCTCGCAGATCGTCCAAGGTCTCATGAACATTTATGAGGGCAATCTCTGCACGTCCCGTAGCGCCGACTCCTCCCAGACTCTGATCCGTTGGCACGCCGTGTGCATCGAGCTCTGCACTCCTCCCATATTCCTGTACCGCCGCGTCTGCGACGCGTACAGACTACCGCAAGTTCTCAGCGGTATTCCCGTCAGAGACGGGACGCACCCTTTCAACCTTGCCAACTGGGCTCAAAGCGTCCAGGCCTTCCGTGCCGTTCTCCACGCAGTTTCCATCATCCGTCTCCTGCACGAAATCCCGAGCGGACACACTCATGCCATCCATATTCCCGGCTGCCTCTTCTCCAGCGCCATGGTTCTCATAGCCATTCACCTCTGGAATAAGAAAAAGGTCAAGATTCCCAAAAATGTGCGATGGTACGATGTGTGGGTTGGTGAGATCCACGCACGCGAAAACATGGACTATGTGTCTGCTCCGGCGTCTGCAGAGGCCACTGCATCTTCCATTTCTGCCGACTTCAGTGGAGCCGAGGAGCTGATCAATTCGCTGAATGCAACCGGTGCGAGCGATGTAATGACCTCAGTGAACTTACTGCACGAGGTAAACTCATTGCAGATCAGTCTGAAGACGGTCGCCTCGCTGTGGCGGATTTCGGCAGAAATGGAAGAGATTATTGGACGCTTGGCGAGGCTTCCTAGGCAGTAAGTACAATACAATCTAGTGGGATGACAGATTGCTCGCATTTAGATGCTACCTAGCTTATGTTCGTACGGCTGAGCGGACGGGGAAATCCTGTTCCCCACACCCTATATTTCGAGATATAGGAACACTTTGGGCCAATTACATGATGCATAGGAAAGGCAGTATGTACATACCTGGAATGCTTCCAGTATGCCCATGTCCCCATGATATGCATCATCCCTACGACATCACAGTATCAAGAGAATCGACTCTCTCCCGACTAACACGGAAATGCACATAATATATCTAGCTACTTCACCTCAGCATACTCCTGCAACGCATCATGCAGCCGTGCAAAAACACCTCCATGCCACCCCCTCGCCTCTTCCCACTCCTCCGCCGGCAAAGTGACCTGCATCATACGCAGCCACCCACCAACAATGCAATCTGCATAGCTCGCCTGCGCCCCCAGCAAAAACGGCCCGCTCGCATCTCTCTCAAAGAACCTCGCAATCCCGCCGAGCGTTTCACAAAACGACCCCTTCAGGTTCTCGCGCTCCTCCCCGTGTACAGTGAAATCATCCCACGACGCCGCCCTAGCCCGCTGCACAAACGCAGCCCGGCTCGTCTCGGCAGTCTCCGGCGGAAACGGAAGCCCATGCACCATCAGCAGGACGTGCGCGGAAAACGCCGCGTCGATGTTCGTGTTGAAGCGCGCATACTCAGCAAAGTGGCTCTCGTCACGTTCTGACAGCGGCGCAAATAGCGCCAGGTCATGCGAGAACTCGTAGTCGAGTTTCTGGGGCGGGAATAGGTCGCCCGCGCCTGACGTCGCGTACGTTTTCTGCAGGTACACGGCGATGTCGAACGAGTCTCCGATGATCTTCCCCGTAGAGGGATCCGAGAGCATCGGTAGCGTGTGGTAGTCGCTTCCGTCGGCAAACTTGCGCGAGGCGGGGACGCCAAGACCGCGACGTACGGTGGCAATGTCCGGCAGCTCCACCCATGAGGTGCGGTACGGCACGCCCTTGAAGTTGAGTGCATACCGCGCTTTCCATGGGTTCGGTGAGCAGCAAGTCTCTGCTGTAGGGGACCGCATGGCGATGTCGTAGAAGACTATGGTGGGAGATGTGGCCATGGTAAAGGACGGTTGTGGTGCCTGCACGGTTAGTATATGTTGGCAGTATGTGGAGAGTACAAACCAGAGAGTCGAGTAGAGATATGTGTCGGCTTGTTGAGGGTTGAAGTTGAGGAAGTGTCCCAAGTGGGTGTCGGAACAGCACTGCCGAGTATGCCAGTATCACGTGATGCAATTGGCCTCAAGATTTCATCTTACCATCAGGATAGAAATCTTGGCTAGAATTCACTTCGTTAAGCTTGAATCTGTTACCTGCACGTTGAGACTTGTGATGGTATCTAGGTTGTGGTTATCGGGCCTCACGCGAATACGACCGCGCGTTGAGCATTTGCCACACGAGTCTGATCTAGGACTGTATGAAAGATCGTCAAAAAGAATAGACGGGGTGGATTTTGATTGTTCTGCAAGGCTATTAGAATATGCGAACGAAAGTCGACCTGACATTCGTCATAGATCTCAACTTCAGGAGGCGCTCACGGTCTTGACTAGTACCTATTAAACCTACGTCTATTTCACGCCAGAAAATATAGAGGGTAGAATAACTTGCCCAAACAACTTGATTCTATAATGAAACCTACTAACTATATTGTTTGTGCCATTCAGTGAGCCCAATTGAATACCGTCGATCAAGAGTTTATTCCAGGGCAAGTCGTGCCTGGGGAATAGTATTGAGAACATATATATATAGGATCAGATATGCCCCTCAATTACTTCGCTACATTGAAAGGACTGTCCAGTAATTATCTCGCATCTCCAACTTGCTTACTATACTGATCGAATTGTCGCACCAACTTCAGGTGCTTGTTAAGAACCAAAGTCTGCGCCAAACGACAGCCCAGAATCCTCCCTCACTGTTCCATACACAGCAGCAGCATCTAGATCTCCCCGTCGAAGTCGTGTCTCCTCAAACTGCTCTTTGATTATCGCAAGAAACTGTGCATCCACCTTCAATCCACGAGCCATTGTAAGGGCGTGTCCCACATCCTTTTCAGCCAGACGAAGATCAAAAAGCGGCTCCCCAAGGGCCCAGTAGTCTCCAGACGTCATGCGTCTGGTATAATGGGCAAGAGAACCGGGGAACATGACATCCATCCATCTTTGCAACTCGCATGCCCCCAGCCCGGATTTCTCCGCAAGCACCAAGCATTCCGAGACCGTTTCAAGGCTAGTCAAGACAAAGGCGTTGCCGATGATCTTCATCAGACTCCCCGTTCCAACCTCCCGGCCACCCATGTCGATCACCGATCGTGCAATCACGCCCTGCAGAAACGGTCGAATGCACTGAACAGCTTGCACAGGCCCCACGGGGACGGCGACAAGGTCGCCTGTATCCGCGAGCGATGGAGGTCCGCATACCGGGCACTCGACATAGAACGCATGGTCTTTCTCTAAGAGTATTTGTGCCAGGCGGCTGGTGTCAGGGTGAACAGTCGCCATGTTGACAATGATTTTCCCTGTCATTCCGCCCTTGGACGATCGAGCGGCAGCAATCACTTGCATGAAACTTTGATCATCGGCTACACAAATGAATATTATCTTGGATAGCCCAACAGCTTGGCTATTGACGCGGCAGTAGTGACAGTGCATGATTGTCTAACAGAGCCCATGAGACTGGCTGCTCTGGCTTTGTTGCGATTGTAGACAACCAAGCACGACTGTGGGCCTTTTTCTGCGACATTCTTCGCCATCCTCTGTGTAGTAAGTGCTGTTAGCTTGAATGGCAGAGCCGGTTGATAGGGTTTTCTAATCGCCATTCTCTACTGACCGATCCCATATTGCCCAGTCCAATCCACGCGGCCTGCATCTTGTCCATCTTCTGGTGTAAAGAGGCGGCACAGTAGGGTATTGCAAATTTTGCAGCTAAGAATAAAACAGAAAAATATTTGGCTAATGCCCAGGAGAGTCCGTTTGTTTAGTCACCTTTGATGTTGTTCTGCGGTTCTGGGTGGTTGTCTTGAGGTGCACCGAAGAACGTGGAAGCTGAAAGGTGACGATAGATAGTCATGATATTTATGCCTGATATTAGGCATATGAGTGCCAATGACGTCTCGTCATATGAAATGGCTATATTTGTACGTTATACAAGATCTGCCTCCTTGCTGACTTGATGAACTGGCGCAGACACCACCGCCTCTGCCCTACTGTCCATTTCCGTACACATGCATCTACAAGTCTGGCATAAACAAAGCCCTCATAATTTTGCTTCTCACTTCTTGTCAAGCACCTGTCGTACAAACAGCAGTTATTGTGACTGATTCGTCCGTCTACATAATTCACCAAGCTCCATGATGCGTCTTTCAGTTAGGGGTGGCTACTGGAAGGTAGAGAAACATATGGAGACAGCATCTACAAGTAGAAATCCAAAAAGAGCAGAGCTCAGCAAGCAAAGTACGCCATCCATAGCCTTTCATGGTCACCGAAATATTCAATGCGAATGATCGTGGGTTAATATTTATCACTGAATAAGACACATTGTGAAAGAAAGAGGCCTGAGAGATGCGAGGAAGATCTACGCTGCAAGTAGACATATTAAGACTGTCAATCATTTCATAACCATTTACCGGTAGAAAAAAAATAAATAGAATCAATTTAAAAGGCATCATGTCTACCTGTTGTGAAATTGAAGCTAGTAGCATCATTCTGAATTTTGATACCGCCAAGTCAACTGTCTACTGGTTCCTGCACTTTGAAGATGGAGACAAAATTTCCAGGGCATAATTCACCGAGTACCGAGAGATCAAGTCCTCATCAGTGCTTGTACCTGAGTTTTGAGAGCGAACTGCCTGTTCCCTGCACCCCAGATGCTCTGGTCAGTGTCGACAAAACCGATCTGCCAAGTAAACTGGCCCCATGTCGCTGGTCAACAGCACGCAAATTTATTGTGACTGGACTGTCTTGTATATCCACCTTATTTGCCTCTTTTGCCGCCGGTTGTTACACTCCTGCGTTGACATTCATGGCCCGAGAATGGCATGTTAGTGAAACGGTAGCCCTTCTCGTTATTACTACTTGCACCCTGGGCTTTGCTTTAGGCCCAATGGTCCAAGCACCCTTGTCTGAAGCCTATGGGAGGAAACCAGTTCTCGTGGCCACCTCCGTTCTCTTTACTGTGTGTCAGTTCTTATGTTCAAGAGCTTCGTCCCTTGCTAGGTACATTTCTTCCCCAGGACAAAGACTATGATGTCTATATTGCTTAGCACGGGCACCAATAGCATACTAACAACGTTTCTAGTATGCTAGTTGTGCGATTCTTTGTCGGAGTTTCGGGCTCCTGTTTTACAACAATTGGGGGCGGGATCATTGCCGACGTCTACCCACACAACGAGCGAAATACCCCCATGGCAATATTCTCAGGGAGCTCAATTTTCGGCATTGGATTGGGACCATTGATTGGGGGCTTGATTGCCCAGCGCACAGACTGGCGCTGGATAGCTTATGTACAAACCATCTGTGCCGGGATGATTTGCGCATCCATTATCTTCATTTACCAAGAGACGTACGGACCAACGATTCTGCGGAGAAAAGCAAATATGCTGAATAAATGGTATGAAGAGCTTGAGGCCAATGGAATAATTCAGTTTCGATTCCCAGGTCAAAGCAGGGCCACAACCGGTATCAGATGGAAAGTTGCCGCAGACGCAGAGAGACAAGACTTTGCCACAATAATCCAAAGATCGATATTCCGCCCCTTTCGACTGCTGTTCACAGAGCTGATCGTGTTTCTATTTTCGCTTTGGATGGCGTTCAGCTGGTCTATCTTATTTGTCAACTTTTCGGCTATCCCACTCGTTTATCAGACCACGTACGGCTTCTCCCTCTCCAGCGCAAACGCAGTTTTCGCTGCCTCTTGTTTAGGGTGTGTGGTTGGTACTCTCGCCTCAATCATGCAGGAAAGGATCGCGCAGCGCTGGAGAGGGTGGAATCCCAAGCCAGAGCACCAGCTCTTCTTCAGCTGCATTGAAGGCATGTTCCTTCCCTTGGGGCTTTTCGCATTCGGTTGGACCGCGGATTGCGGTGTGCACTGGTCTGCACCAGCCATTTCTATCGGCGTCATGACTTTGGGTATCTTCTCTACTTTCCTTGCAATATTTAATTTTCTGGCGGACAGTTACGGTCAATATGCGGGCTCCGCGTTGGCTGCACAGAACTTCTGCCGCAATATTCTCGGCGGGTTCTGCCCTATATTGTCGAGGTATCTGTTCAACGAGCTACCTTATGGCCCAGCAGCCAGCGTGCTGGGTGGATGTGGAGCATTGTTGACCACTGTACCTTGGATCTTGGTGTTCTATGGGCCTCAGATACGTGCGCGTAGTAGATTGGCGAGAACAGACGGACAAACTGACAGATGCTCGATGGGTACCTCCCAGCCAGACTATCGCCGTCAAGAGTCGTATGAGCAGAGCTCAGAGAGCGAGAAGCGCGGTCAAGCCTTGGAACGCTTTTGTTGTACGGTCTAGCCCCAATACCACCGCTGGACCTAAGGCCGACCTCCGCATACTCCGGCTCCGTATTCTCAGAAAGGCGCCCTATATATTGCTGACATGGTGCAGGAGTCAGCGATTAAACATTATTTCACCCGGAAACAAAGATGTGGGCTCGAATCGTGGCTGGAAGGGTCGGCTGCAACTCGCTTGCACAGGGACGGTTAGTCTTCAAGAGATAGGCGTGGTGGTTGGATTGGAAATGTAAACAGTCTTTCAGTCTTCCACATGTCCATCTGCACTGACATACCACATATCTTGCCAACTTTTGTAGAAAAAGGCAGAGGAAGGCAGCATCTGTGGACAAAAATAGCCATTACGCTACCCAGAAGTGCCAAGGTACCGAGTCGTAGGCACAGTGACCATCTACTATTAGGGTAAAGATCCAGTTAACAATCAACTGAATGCCGTTTATGTGCGGGCCCTCATGCTATGATCGAGACACAGGTCAATTCTTCCAGAATCTTACAATACCAGAGCTTTCAAGCCGTTGACACTGCATAGCCCCCTTCAAGCAGGTCCCTCATTCGTACTATCTTAGGCCCTGGTGGCTTCACGGCTGTGGATATATTCCTCCCGTTCAGTTGCCCACGAAGGGAGGACTACAGACAAAGGAAATGGTTCACTTGCATCCGGCACATAGATATCTGGGTCAAGAGTTCGAACTTTTGCGCCATAAGGAAGCGGTAAGCCGTCCTCTGAAGGAAGACCCTCCTTCTCCAGACGATCCAGAATCCCCCGAGTTCGCTCATCAGCCACATTGCGCAGAAGCTGCCAGAACTCCTCATCTGATAATTCCCATAGCTGCTCCTCCTTGATACTTCCTTGTTTGAGGACGGTTGCAATCGCTTGTGCAGTCCTTCGGTACATGTCGATATGTGCTCTGTTCGACCAGACATCGCGATCGATGGCTATATATGACCTTGAGAGGCGAACCGACAGATCGACGTCTTCCAGGACCAGTATGCGCTGTGGATGGGAAGGATTCGGAAATGCTCTTAGGGTGGATAGTACTTGTTTCGCTTCGCCCAGAGACATATAGCCGAAGCCCACTGCGTCTCTCAACGCATAATCGAGACGATCCGCGCACAGATGTGGTGATGATTGCTCCACAAGCGGGAAAAGATGCTCTTCCAATGTTTGAGATTCTCCAAACCCATGACTCTCTAGAATATTGAGTAAATTGGTCATGTTCACATATCTCATCTTGTGGACTTCGTGGAAGCTTTCTTCCCCATCTTTCGACAAAGCCCAATCCACAACATGGCTAAGGGTCGTGTGGCTTATGTCGTGAAGAAGCGCGGCGATTTGTTCTTCGATGCTTGCACCTACGGTGCGTACCATCAGGAACGCGCCAACGGAGTGTTCCAAACGGGTGATTCGATGGGTGATGCCAAGGAAGCCGGTCACACCGTGTTGACAGACGCCCTGGAGGCGCAGGAGGGCGGACGAGTGGAGCAAATCAACCAGGATAGGCTCTGAGATTAGGTGTTCTCCGTATAGTTCATCGTGGATGAGGACTTGATTCTTTGACGGGTAGGCGAATGTCTGAAAATAGCCCGCTTTGAAGGTTGGAGAGGCCATGGTGGAGTTTCAAGTGCAAAAAAACGGGGCTGTTATCTTTCTTCGCAAGACATATGATACCAAATGTGGAAGCTATCTAGGATGCACAGTATCCAGGTTCGATACAGAGACTATGGTACAAATCAAGATATCAGTGCGACTCAAAACATACCTGGACTCTCAACCCAACTCTCTGCGCAGGAGAAATGCTTCCTACCAAGCGGGTTTTATAAAAGCTATGAACGAGATCAAGATAGACAGATGCAAATAGATATGAGCCCATATAAGAGAGAGACGTGTACGGTGGATGAGGTCACATCGGAATAAACAAGGACAGCCACGTGACCGTACTAACCCGGGACGGACATCCGCGGCAGGCACCGCAACAGTTCCGTAACTTTTCGCAATTTCTACGATAATCCCGATTTCCGTCGACACGGGCGGTTCTCTCTCTCTCTCTTCCCTTTCTTTTGCTAATCTGTATTACTACTAGCGTTGTTCTTCATAAATCGAGCGCCGACACTGCCTTCGTTTTATGTTTCATTAATCATCCACACCGCTGAGCATGAAAGCTCGAACGGCCTCGGGGCCGGTGATCTCACGAGTCACATCCTCGTCATTAATATGCTCGCAATGCCTTCGCCATGACCTTTCGAACCCAACCCCGCTCACCCAATTACGAACATATCGTCCGACCAAACGGAAGTCGGTCTCTCCTTTCGGGGCCGCCGTCTCCGCCGCGCAGACCATCTTCAAAGGCCTTCCCAAGGCACCGCCGGGCATCTCTGTCGATCCCCTGCGGATCGTGGGCAAGGAACTGAAGTTCTTGACCAAGAATATCCGTCAATTGCTAGGATCGGGACATCCGACTCTGGATAAAGTCGCCAAATACTACACCCGCAGCGAGGGCAAGCACATGCGACCCATGCTGGTATTGCTTATGTCCCAGGCCACCGCATTGACGCCTCGGAAGGGTCGATCCAACAGTGCAGCCTCCTCCGTTACCGTGAATGACCCCATTACCGCGCCTTCAGTCCTCGCCGATAACAATCCCGACTTCAATCCGCCGGTGTCGTCGTCTCTAGAAGCAAAATACGACTTTACCGGGGACGAGAACATCCTGCCCAGTCAGCGACGCCTGGCCGAGATCACCGAACTCATCCACACCGCCTCGCTCCTTCACGACGATGTCATCGATAATGCGGTCACCCGGCGTTCGTCCAGCTCTGCGAACCTCCAGTTTGGCAACAAGATGGCGGTTTTGGCGGGCGACTTTTTGCTGGGCAGGGCGTCCGTTGCCCTGGCCCGCCTGCGGGACCCGGAGGTCACGGAGCTGCTCGCTACCGTCATTGCCAACTTGGTGGAGGGAGAGTTCATGCAGCTGAAGAACACTGCGGCTGACGAGAAACACCCCGTGTTCACCGACGAGACGATCGAGTACTACCTGCAGAAGACCTACCTGAAGACCGCCAGCTTGATCAGCAAGTCCTGCCGCGCCGCCGCACTGCTGGGAGATAGCACCCCCGAAGTGGTGGAATCGGCATACGCTTACGGTCGTAACTTGGGGCTGGCGTTCCAGCTGGTGGATGACATGCTGGACTATACCGTGAGCGATGCCGAGCTGGGCAAGCCGGCTGGTGCTGATCTGGAGCTGGGCTTGGCTACGGCGCCTCTTCTCTTTGCATGGAAGGAGAGCCCCGAACTGGGCCCGCTGGTTGGCCGGAAGTTCAGCCAGGAGGGTGATGTACAACGGGTGAGTGTCTCCTTTGGATCAGAACTTTGAAGGGAACAACATGGCTAATCTGTAATGTACAGGCCCGTGAATTGGTGGTCAAGTGTGACGGCGTGGAGAAGACTCGGCAACTGGCGCAGGAATATGCTGACAAGGCCATTGCTGCCATCAGCGGGTTCCCCGACAGTGAGGCCAAGGCCGGTCTGATCCAGATGTGCGAGAAGACCATGAACCGACGGAAGTAAACCCAACCGTTCTGTAAAGGACGATGTGGCGGTCCGAACTATATCAGGTTCCCCGGAGACAGTGTGCTGGTCGATTGGAATGTCGACTGCATGATGACAGCCACATGTGTCAGGGGCTTCCCAGATATTGACATGATAAATTCTCCCATTTCTCTGTACTACTATTATCATTCGTGTACTATGCTTGCTGTATTTTCTTATTTTTTCCTATTTGTGCCGGGCTTGTGGAAATAGACCTTATACAACTCAATATAAACGACGCACGGGTCATGCATTGATATATGGTCGTGTTGGTGTACCTCTGATGTATCTCTCTGTGGGCTTCCCGCCCTCTCCAGCACAGGGGGGTACTTAAAACGGTTTAGCCACGGTCGATCATGCAGCGATCGGCGGAACGAACCAGAGAAACTGACCGTGATTCGACTGATCAGACGTGCTTGATACCAGTTGACGGCCGGATAATTTCCAGGTCTTACTGGGTCTTCTACGCCAACAGTCACTTGATCATGAACTGTCTCTTTTTGGTCGGAGTCCGGGTTTCATCCGAGGCAGTTCCCAGCGTGACACGGAGTGTTTCAGACAGGAGTGATACTGCGGTAGATGATACGATGCCGTCCAGTGTATCCCAGTGCGGATAGACATAGAATGGATACTCTATACTATATTCTGAACATCCTCTACCTTACATCTATACGAGGTATTTATCGGGAATGAATTCATACCTTGGATACTTCACAGGGTACCATGATGACATTGGTGGGGCGCCTGGCGGGGCAACGTTGTTCCCGCCAAGGACCGATATGGTAAGAATGATGAGGTTGGACCAAACGGATCGGAA
The DNA here is from genome assembly GCA_001931935.1 of Aspergillus aff. floccosus IMV 01167. Classification (NCBI taxonomy): domain Eukaryota; kingdom Fungi; phylum Ascomycota; class Eurotiomycetes; order Eurotiales; family Aspergillaceae; genus Aspergillus; species Aspergillus aff. floccosus IMV 01167. Next base: position 209,270 of record MSJE01000315.1, read on the forward strand.
GTCACAGAGTCGAGCTACATTCATCATCAACTCTCTTCGTCTCTTACATGCATCTTCCCCGTCTCCCCCCTTACTTTCTTCTTCCCCTCTCCAAACTCCATACTCCCTCCTCTCTCCTTCATACAATACACTTCCCATACTTCTTCTGAGCTGGTCTCATCTCCCGTTCACGACCCCCCATCCTCCGTCCTCTGGGAGTATTGACCTCATAATGATGGACCACTTGTCAATATCACTCCTTCTGTGACCGCCGCCTCCCAATGGGTTCTTTCACCAGCTTTCTCCTCATATACTGCCTCGGCGGCCTCACCTTCATTCCACTGGTTCTCTCGTTAATCCTCCTTCATGCCTATTTGACCTTCCCCTCTCATTCGCCCGGGGACCAGACGCCGCCCACCAGTGATCCCGCCCCCGAGCCTATCCGCCGCCCCTCCGATGACCAGTTCAGCCTGAAATCCGGGACCGACGAACTCGCCGAGAAGTTCCATCGCACGCACGAGTCCGATGTCGCGGCCGGCTATTTCGCCGTCTGTCGCGAATATGTCCCCGGTGGAGTCAATGGCAAACCTCCCGAGAGAACCACCCCAGCCGGCGAGGTGATCGCCGCCGAGAGTCCGAGCGTCTACCAGGCCATGTACAGGAGTCTATTCGATCGCAAGCAAGCTCCGACGATCGAGCCGTCCAAAAACGGCGCCAAAAATAGCAAGAAGGCGCGGAACGTCTTTTACATTGTTCTCCGGTAGGTTTGGGCATTGGCTTGTTCTGCCTCTCGGATGGTCACGGATGCTGATATTGTCTCCTAGACACGGTCATTTGATGTTGTACGACGACGCGAATCAGGTCGAAGTCCGATATGTCATTTCCCTAGCACACCATGACGTGACCATTCACAGTGGAGGCGAAGGGGAGATCCCTGAAGGAGAGCTATGGCTGAAGAGAAACGCCATCTGCCTTTCGCGGCGACTCGATTCGCTCGCGGATCTAGGTGGTCCAACCCCGCCTTTCTTCCTCTTTTCCGAAAACCTGTCTGAGAAGGAGGATTTCTATTTTGCCATGCTGCAGAACCAGAGTCGCATGTGGAAATCCCCCGATGCCCCACCCAAGCACCAGTCGTTTGATGTCAAGCACATCGTCACCCTCGTCCAGCGCTTGCATTCATCTGAGGAGCAGTTGCAGACGCGGTGGATCAATGCAGTCTTGGGTCGGCTATTTCTGGCCCTGTACCGCACGCCGCAGATGGAGGAGTTTATTCGCCAGAAGATTACCAAGAAGATTTCCCGCGTCAATAAACCGAACTTTATCAGTAGAATCGGCCTGCAAAAGATTGACATGGGCGAAGGCGCGCCGTTTATCATCAACCCCCGGTTGAAGGACCTGACCGTCGATGGCAACTGTTGCGTCGAGACGGATATTCAGTATGCGGGCAATTTCCGGGTGGAAATCTCGGCTACTGTGCGCATTGATCTGGGGCAACGGTTCAAGGCGAGAGAAGTGGATATTGTTCTGGCTGTGGTCTTGAAGAAGCTCGAGGGCCATCTGTTAATCCGCTTCAAGCCACCTCCAAGCAACCGCGCCTGGATCTCATTTGAGACCATGCCAAACATGGTGATGGATATCGAACCGATCGTCAGCTCAAAACAAATTACCTACGGAGTTATTCTTCGCGCGATTGAGAGCCGGATCCGTGAAGTAGTCGCAGAAACTCTGGTGCTTCCATTCTGGGACGATATACCCTTCCTCGACACGTTCCCAGACCGGTTCCGTGGTGGTATCTGGGAGCACGATCAGCCGGAGCCCACTTCTTCAGAAAACATTCCGGACGAGTCGGGAACCCAGTCAAAGCCCCAGAGTGCGAAAGTTGACCCCGCAGATATACTGAGGACGAACGATGAGCGCACCCGGAGTGCGCCAGCCCTGGCGGAAACCTTGCCTCCTGGCGTGAAGTCGCGGAAAGGCTCCAAAAATTCCCTCGGGGAAGTGGAACGAAGCAACTCCAGCGGCAGGTCATCCGGTGTCGAGAAGTTTGGTAGCTCACCACCGCGCGCCATCCGGTCGAAAACCTTTTCCAACGTCGCTGACCCTGTCGTCACGGCAGATCATGTGAACATTGACAAGGTTGTGTATGAGCGGAAGAGTGAGGAGAAAAGCAGTGCGACAAGTGCGATGATTGAAATCTCCAGTCGCTCTCCCCCCGGCTCTCCTAATAAGACCCCTGGTGGGTCGCCTCCAACGGAAAGCCTTATGACATCCGATGGTGCGTCTCGAAGTCGCGAGCCTTCCATCACTGAATCGATCGAAAGCGTCGGGGAATTCAGCAATGGCCTTCCTACGCGTCCGCCGTCTGTACATCAATCCAGCGACTCTTCTCTCCATTACCGGTTCAGCGGTACCAACAGTTCCAGCGCGTCTGTGAACACTACAGATCGGCCTCGGAGGCGCACCACATTGGAGAACTTCACCCGTTCAATTACCTCCTCGTCCGAGTACAGCAACACCAAGTCCCAGGTTTCTCTGACACTCAATTCGGCTACTTCTGCGGCGAAGAAATGGGGCTGGAATGTGTTTGGGAAAGGAGATCAAGGCACTGGTTCGGATGCGTCTCGTCCTGCAGGGACCCCCGAGGAACCCATCGGCCGCGGTCATCCACTGCCTCCCCCCGGGACCCCGTTGCCGTACCCTGAGAAGTTCAAAAGAGCTTCTGGGCCTAGCGTGAGGCGAAAGCCTGTTCCTGCTTCTCCGCGGCCGACCTCTTCGAGATCTGAGGAGAATAAGCCTACTGGTATCAAGCAATCAATGCCGCGGAGGAAGCCAACTTCCAGCTCGGAGGATTTAGAGGGATATCAGGAAGAGTTACTCGTGGTGGAGGCGCCCCTTGATTCGGTGCCCAACAGCCCGGTTGTCGACGTTGCTCCGGATGATGGTTTGCCGGCGTCAAACCCAGAACGATCGGTCTCGCATTTGTCGGAGACGAATGGTAACCAGTCGAACAAGAGTAGCAGCAGTGAGCGCGATGAGAAAACCTCTGATGAGGAGCGCAGGTCCCAGGGGTTTGATTTGCCCAAACACGGCATGGGGATTTTGTCGGCGACTGACGGCATTATCCTGTGAAGGATAGAACTGCAATTTGACTTCGATGTCAGTTGGCGTTTGATTTTGGGATGATCTTCTGTCTACTCGATGTAGAACGTGGTCGGTCTTGGTGATCTCTTATTCCTATCATACCATGGCTACAGCACGGTATACCCTGAACTCGATTAGGTTGTGGTGTTTACGGCGTTGGGCTGATCGGTTGATCGTCTGGGATGTATGGCTATTTGTACATTTAGGAGCTGGTATTCGAATGTATTCGAATGTATTCGAATGTATTCGAATGAATGGTGGTAAATATTGCTACCTAGATAGGCATCTATATATCCATACCTTATACTGTACAGCCATCGACTCAGGAGGTGACGACGCAGTGCGGGTGCCAAGACTTGGGCCACGCTGCCACCAAACGTCATTCAACATCGCAACTGGACCCTCTCTCGACGGCACCTAATTTCTCTCCCCTTTCTCTCTCTCTCCACATTCTCCCTATTCACCGTCTTTCGTTCTCTCCCTCTCTCGTTTGTCTCTTTCCCCCTCCCTGATCCTTTCTCTCCGTCCGCGCCACTTCCTTCGCCCCCGTGAATTGCGCCGTCCGCATTCGATTCGGGCCCACCGGCTCCCGCGGTACATCGTCTGCTCTCCCCTGACCCTCGACAACAACTATCAAGATGAGTCGGTAGGTTCTTGCGTCTTGTCAGTCTACAGAGGGTTGAACAGCACTGACACTGATCCCGCCCAGCACGGAAGCAGATCTCGCGATCAACATTCGCAAAGCCACCAGCATTGGTTAGTCGTCGCCCAACGGAGACTACCAGCCCCAATCCAATCGGCACAGCTTCGCTAACCATGACACGTCCACAATTGCAGAGGAGACCGCTCCCAAACGTAAGACCCGTCGCTCCTATCTCCTCCTTTCGGTTATTCTTGTCGTCGCGCGCCTCCGCTGATCCGTCGTCCTGCCTCCAGGGAAGCATGTCCGCAGCTGCATCGTCTACACGTGGGACCATAAGTCCTCAGCCGCCTTCTGGGCTGGCATGAAAGTGTGCGTATCCTATCGGGCTCTAGGGGCGAAGTTAGAGGCACTGACAGATCCGGGACTGTAGCCAGCCTGTCCTCGCCGACGAGGTCCAGACGTTCAAAGCGCTCATCACAATACACAAGGTCCTGCAGGAGGGCCATCCGGTCGTTATCCGCGAGGCGCAGCAGCACACCAATTGGATCGATAGTTTGATGCGCGGTGTTGGTGGTGAGGGCTTGAGAGGTACGCAGGACGAGTACAACTTGATTGGGGCTATTGGTGCTGACGGCGTGTTAGGATACGGTCCGCTGATCCGCGAATATGTCTTCTTCCTCGAGTCCAAGCTGGCGTTCCATCGGAATCATCCCGAGTTCAATGGTGGGTTGTTACGGGTCTGGGATATTGCGTGAGGAGTTTTGTTAATGGGTGCTCCAGGATTGTTCGAGTACGAGGAGTACATCAGTTTGAAGACGATCAATGATCCGAATGAGGGGTGCGTTTGCTGCCAACCGCGAATGGATGAGTTCTCTACTGACGGTGGATAGCTATGAGACGATCACCGACCTCATGACCTTGCAGGACCAGATCGATGCCTTCCAGAAGCTCATCTTCTCGCACTTCCAGTCCGGAACAAACAACGAGTGCCGTATCTCTGCGCTGGTCCCTCTCGTCACGGAAAGCTATGGGATCTACAAGTTCGTCACGAGCATGCTGCGAGCCATGCATACGAGTAAGAAGCCCGCGCGATTACGAACTACGCAATGACTGACTGCCTACAGCGACGGGCGATGCCGACGCACTGGAACCCCTCCGCGGACGTTACGACGCCCAGCATTACCGCCTCGTCCGCTTCTACTACGAATGCTCGAACCTGCGCTACCTGACCAGCCTTATCACGATTCCGAAACTCCCCCAGGACCCGCCTAACCTTCTCGGCGAAGACGATGAACGTCCCGCGCTGCCGAGACGCCCTGCGAAGGAGGTTGAGCACGAGCCATCTCCGCCGCCGAAGGCTACCCCCGCCGAACCGGAACCGATCAACGACTTCTGGACCACCGAGGCGAAGCGTCAACAGGAAGAGTTCGAGGCGGAGCAGCGGCGTCTGCAGCAACAATGGGAGGAACAACAGCGACAGCAGATCCTCGCACAGCAGCAGTCTCAGCGCGACTTTGAGGAACAGCAGCGTCTCCAGGCCGAGCAGCAACGCCTCGCCCAGGAGCAGCTCATGCGTGAGCAATACCAGACCCAGACCCAGGGCCGTCTGGCCGAACTGGAACAGGAGAATCTCAACGCGCGCGCCCAGTACGAGCGCGACCAGCTCATGCTGCAGCAGTATGACCGCCGCGTCAAGGACTTGGAGGACCAGATGAACCAGCTGGCGGCCAACATGAACCAGCAGAACGCCTCGCGCGACGACCAGATCCGCTCGCTACAAGAACAAGTCAACACGTGGCGATCCAAGTACGAGGCTCTGGCCAAGTTGTACTCGCAGCTGCGTCAGGAGCACCTGGATCTGCTGCAGACGACGAAGAGTCTCAAGCTCAAGGCCGCGTCTGCGCAGGAGGCCATCGACCGTCGCGAGAAGCTCGAGCGCGAGCTCAAAACGAAGAACCTCGAACTGGCTGATATGATCCGTGAGCGGGACCGCGCTCTGCACGAGCGAGACCGTCTCTCGGGGAACAACAAGGAGGAGCTGGAGAAGGTCAAGCGTGAGCTCAGGTTTGCCATTGAGCGGGCTGAGAATGCCGAGCGCTCCAAGGGCACGGAGATTTCGACCCTGTTGTCCAAGTACAACCGAGAAATGGCGGACTTGGAAGAGGCGCTGCGCGTAAGTTGCTGTCGAGTCGAATGTGGAGATGTGGACGCTGACATTTTCAGAACAAAACGCGCGCTCTTGATGAGGTCGCGAGTCGAAACAACGAACGCCAGGGCGATCTCGATGTCGCTCTCCGTGAGAAGGACGAGGAAATCGAGGTGTACAAGTCTGGAATGGAACAGGCTCTTATGGAGCTGGAAGAACTCAAGTTGGTACGTGATGAATTCAGGCTTGAAGATGTGACGACCCCAGCTGACCCAAACAGAACCAAGGAGATGTCGACAAAGCGCTGGATACGCAGATTGATACTGTTCTGCACGGCACCGTGGCCAAGATCAACGACATCATCGACTCTGTGCTGCAGACTGGTGTGCAGCGCGTGGACGACGCGCTCTACGAATTGGACTCGACCATGCAGGCCGGTAACCAGAACGCCTCCCCGCCTTATGTCCTCTCGCAGATCGAAAAGGCCTCTGCCTCGGCGACCGAGTTCTCCACTGCCTTCAACAACTTCATTGCCGACGGACCCAACAGCACCCACGCCGAGATCATCCGCACGGTTTCGATCTTCGCCGGGTCCGTCGCTGATGTTCTCAGCAACACGAAGGGATTGACGCGGTTTGCCAACGACGAGAAGAACGCCGACCAGATCATCAATGCAGCGCGCAAATCCGCCCAAGCCACGGTGCGGTTCTTCCGCGGGTTGCAGTCCTTCCGTCTCGAGGGTCTAGAGCCGCTGCAGAAGACCGACGTGGTCATCAACAACAACCTCGAGGTGCAGCGCGATCTCCAGTCACTCTCGAAGCTGGTCGACGCGTTCGCGCCCAAGAACACCAAGCTCGCCACCAACGGGGATCTGGGCGACCTGGTCGACCAGGAGCTGAACAAGGCTGCCGACGCCATTGACGCCGCCGCGCAGCGCCTGGCCAAGCTCAAGTCGAAGCCTCGCGACGGATTCTCGACATACGAACTCCGCATCAACGACGTGATTCTTGAAGCCGCCATCGCCGTGACTACCGCGATCGCCGAGCTGATCAAGGCGGCCACCGCTTCGCAGCAGGAGATTGTCCGCGAAGGCCGCGGCAGCTCGTCGCGCACCGCGTTCTACAAGAAGAACAACCGCTGGACCGAGGGTCTGATCTCCGCCGCCAAGGCCGTCGCTTCCTCCACCAACACGCTGATCGAGACGGCCGACGGGGTCATCTCCGGCCGCAACTCGCCCGAGCAGCTCATCGTGGCCAGTAACGATGTGGCGGCCAGCACGGCGCAGCTGGTGGCCGCCAGTCGCGTCAAGGCTTCCTTCATGAGCAAGACGCAGGATCGCCTGGAGACCGCCAGCAAGGCGGTCGGCGCCGCATGTCGCACGCTGGTGCGTCAAGTGCAGGATATCATCTCCGAGCGGAACCAGGAGGACGGCGAGAAGGTCGACTATGCGAAACTCAGCTCGCACGAGTTCAAGGTCCGCGAGATGGAGCAACAGGTAATCCCCCTTGTCCCTTCCCCCCTCCCCAAGTGTTTCAGTCAATCATCCTATATCATGGAACGAGGAGTTTTGTGTGTCAGTGCTGACGGTCGGGTGTCGCGTATAGGTCGAGATCCTTCAACTCGAGAACAACCTCGCGCGGGCCCGGCAACGCCTGGGCGAAATGCGCAAGATCTCCTACCAGGAAGACTAGACGGGGAGATGTGGATTGCGAGGGCGAACACCTCGAAAAGCGCGTCGACGCAGGGACAACATTGGATACTGGGCGATGTAAAGCAAGGACACAAGTGGCGGAGAGTCTTCTCGTGGATGGTGCTTTTTTTCATTTTTCTTTTCCGATTCCTGATATCTTCATCTGGCCAGTTAGCTCGACCTGTACTCGTTTCTTTTCTTCTGCAGATACACAAACCGTTCTCCATCGCAGCAGTGTCAAATGAACATCTCGAATATTCCACTGCGACAGACCAACAACCCACCAGGTAGATCACCGTCCCTGCAGATCGCCCGCCAGGGATCCTTGTGCCGCGTCCCACCGGACCCTCTTGGCGCTCGCCGCTTGTCGAATCTGTGCGTCCTGTTTCTTTGTTCACGCTCATCGCCTTGAGGACTCGTCGTGACGTCTGTGGGGGGGTGAGATTCCTTTTCCGGTGGTCGTTCTTTGTTGTCGGGTTGTATCAATTGGGGTAGGCTGGAGATCGGATCCATGGGACGAAGTAGGAGAAGAGAAGGTTTCCTAAAGTTAGCTACAACCAAAAACAAGTCTACTTTCGCCGCGTCTACCTCACATACAGGAGTTCGTAGGTTATCGTATGCTTATTATTCTATTACACCTAGCTTCGAGATTAGAGTACATGTAGCAACCAGCGCAAAGAAAGAAAGAAGAAGAAAGAACCAACATGTAGGAACCCGGACGAACGACATGGGTGTAGGGAAGTATGCTCACACTCAAGACCAGCGTACAACGCATGTATGTCGCGCGAACCCGCAGGAACAGACCAAACCACCAAGTCCTTTCCGAGGAAATTAAGCCCAGTAAAAAGAAGAGAAAGAGGAGCAAACGCAGCGCCGAGAAACACGTCCAAAGTCAAACTGAGCCACCGAAGCCACCCATGTAACAAACAGATCAATCAGACCGCACGAAGGGAATTATCCACTCGATGGACCCCGTGCCCTCACACTAGATTCACACGCAGTGTTCGATGAAACGACTTGCATACAGCAAGTAGATACTGTCTTCGTCGCGAGTGGACTCCGTGGGAGGTTGAAAGGGAGAAATGCAAAGGGAGGAAAAAGCAAAACCGCGCAGAAAAGACAAGAGCAAAAAGGAAAACATGCAGCCAGTGGGAGTTGCAGATCCTTGTGTAATGCAAATCGTGGGGAAATGTCAATCGCTCGTTTCGTTGACGGTCGTGTCCGTCGTTTGGGCGCTGATGCAAGTTCCCGATCGTGGTGGTCGGTGTCCTCGTCTTCTGACGGCCGCTTGGTCGGTTTATCTGGGCGGCTCGTGGAAGGAGGCTTGTGGTGTGGTCGTAATGTACACGGGGGATATTCACAGGCTTGATCGCTTTCGATTGCGTGAGTTGTTGGCATCGCGTGTCAGGGTCGTGGTGAAAGCGGACAACTGCACTTGCTTCGCAATGTCTCATTTCAAATTTCAAGGTAACGCTCGATGTCCACCACGTCGTAGGGACTTGGCATCAGAGGGTCATTGTGCATCACAGGTGTCTGAAGGGAGGGGTCATAAGGGAACAACGGAGCCTGCTCTTCACCCCAGTTCGCAAGCTCAAAGCCATTGAAATTGAAATCGAGTGGCTCAAACCCACCCGTGACATTTGCATCTTGTTGAAGTAGCGGGAAATTGCAGACGGCAGGTACCTCGTTGATATCAAGTGAAGCATCACGAACAACAATGCTCATGTCACCAGGATTCGGAGAAGGGGTATTGTCGGTCTTGCTGGTTGGATTCATTCCCATGACAGGAGTTGTGCCCCGTTTCAAGACTGCACGATTGCCAGAACGCTGGACGCTATTGCTTTCTTGGGTAACCAAAGTGGGCTGAGCAGCAAAAGCCATGACGGATGCATTAACGCCTTGGGTGGACTTATTCTTGCGGTCACCTTCGGAGACATAGCCAGCAGCGTAGCAGTTTTTCACAACATCATTGACAGAATAGTTGGTGGAGACATCAGCTTCGTTTGCTGAGCTCACCTTGACCTTGGCCATGGTATATTGTTGTTGTTCGTCAACTTGCAATTCCCAGCCCATGACCTCAAGGTAGCGAGTAGGTTCAAGGATGCCAATGAAACCAGCATTCAGAGCAAGGAAAGAATCCAAAGACACATCACTATCGTGGTCGTCCCGTATGATTGAGTAGGCTTTGGCAAGGATTGCCCATTTGGCTTTGAAGGGATCGTTCTGCCACAGGAAACGAAGGATCCCAGACTTCGACTTTTGAGTAAGTTCAGGGAAGATGATGGAGTAATAACCTGTGATGGTTAGCCCTTGTTATCGTTTCCAACAATGGGTGTGATGAGCTTACTTCGGAAAGCGATGAAACTATTCAGTGGCCTTTTCTTCACATCCTGAATGTGTTTGCCTCGCGAAGCTGAAGACCGCCCACTAGGACGAGAGGGAACGGCAGTAATACGTCTGCTGTCAAGGCGGGCCTCATTATGAGCCTGGATATCTTCGCTGGGATGATCGTTGTCGCCTTTCTCCTGAGCTCTGGCGTCCTGGAGATACTTGAGTAACTCGTCAAGCTCTTTGGTAGGCATGGTCAAGAGAAACGAGTTAAAGGCTCGTTGCAAAGGAGAAATTTCGGTCTCCATGATGAATGAGAACTTGACTGATTGATCTCCGAAGATATATCAGCGATAGGTACTTGTAAGTTCAAGGCAAATGGGGAAGATAGGTGAAAGTGTAGATACTGATGTTGTCTCGAAGAGGTGGATCGGAGAGGAATGAGAGATGAAGGAAGAAGAAAGTGAAGATAAAGAAGTAGGGGGCGAAGACAAGGCCTTCCCAGTGTTAGTCCTTCGACAGAAACAAAGGTTGGATCAATGTTCCAGGTTGCTTGTGCGGGAGGCTGGTAAGACAAAGAAATGCCATATCCTTCACTAAAATTTCCGACACCAGATTCACGGGCGAACCATTTCGGGATTTTTAGTTTAAGAGACCTAAATCCGTATATGTTACTGGAAGGTAATTATTCGTACAATCATGTATGTATCATGTATGTGATTGTTGAATCGTGGACTTCTTTCGATAATACCCTGAGAACAATATGCTGTGAAGCCAGTTTGAACTGCGGGATCCGCACTCCTCATTTTCATATCGGGTAGTTCATATTGTGCAAATCCACACAATACACAATGTAAGTCCATCAGCATTGTCGAATCATTGAACAATAGTAGAGCTCAGTTCAGCTCTGCCTTCTTCATCGAGCTGACGGCTGCAGCGATCATTCTGGGCAAACAGTGGAAATCCGAGGGTGACGAAACTAAGCTGCACTTCCGCAACTTGGCTGAAGAGCTCAAAAAGAAACACGCCGAGGATCATCCAGATTACCATTATTCGCCCCGAAAGCCCTCGGAGAAGAAGCGCCGCGCTTCCTCCCGTCAGTCGAAACTCAGCAGAAACGAATCGTCTCCTTCGACCAACGGCCCTTCGAACGTGTCGACTCCAGTCATGTACCCGGACATGTCAATGGGAGATTCTACCATTACGGGAACTACATTTGGGGGTATTTTCACTGCTGGTGATGGCGAGTTTGACCCCGAAACTTTCGACACCTTACTCCAGCAGGTGCAGAGCGACCACCACCACAACAAGAACGCGACGATGTATCAGTTCAGCTACCCGGATATTCCTCTTGGAGACTCGTTTGAGTTTTCTGAGTTTGTTTCCGACTGTTTCTGAATGCTGGGCAGCTGATGCCCGCCTCTATGCCTTGTCATTGCTCTTCTTGTGGTGCAGGTGTCCCTGACAGCGACTCCCACGGGCGAAATGACAGCCTAGTACACTAACTGCCAATCGAACGGCTCAGAGAGGTGAGCATCCACGGTTCCCCCTCGACCATATCTAACGTGACTGTACAGTTATTGTGTCGACCCCGATGAGAACGACCTGCAGATCCTTAAATTTGTCTTTCCCTTTCTGTGTCTTATTTATCTGTTTTCATACTCGAGATACCATTCCATCCAATGTACTAATACCAAATTTTGTTCCAAGAGCTCTGTTTGACTGAAATGGTTAGCCTACCCACCAGGCGTCATGTTGCGGCAATTGCTTTCTTCCTTGCTTTGTACATCTCTATTCCGTGAGCCCGCTTCAGTTTGTAGAAACCCTTGGCTTTGAGCACCGTCTTCTGGGATGGACATAGTCAGAAGATGATATGGAGTTTATTTTCTGACGAATTCATCATATATGTCTGATCGAGCTGTCATTCATGTGCATATAAACGAACAGTTTCTACCGGTGCAGTCTGTTACGGTCAGCTGCACAGTGTCAGTTTGTAGATTGGGGTGATTCGACGAGGTATCCTGCGCAGTTTCTGTTCTAACAATGCTTACTATTTTCTATTGATGCTTATTAGAACTACAGGCGTAATCTTCTTCAGCAAGCTACATTCAGGCCTTGGAGCTAGACAATTCAAGGCTCCTATCAACAGCTATAAGCCATACTCCCAGACATACCTGTTAGCTTAAAAATTGGAGGGCGTGGATAGGATTGGAGACTATACTGTTCATGCAGCTAGCGTAATCATCAGGTTATGCCCACGTAAGTCCATATTATCCTCGTCTGCTACAGGGTAGGCTTTAGGATATGCATGATCCCCGGACTTTCAATGCCACCCTTTTCTAGCTTGATAGTTTGCGGATGGGACAACTTCAACCCTATCTTAATCACTAGGTTAATGGAAGTCATACAGCGCTGGACCTCTTCCATTATCACCGTGACATGTGAAATGAGAGCCGGCCTGGATTGTGTTGTCAATTTTTCACCGTCGCTCGGATAAAACCTTTGGCAATCCTTAGTGGCCTCCAATGTACCTATTTATATTGCATGACTCAGTGCATTAGACCCCATGTCATGAGCGACTCTAGCGAACATCTGTTCGCCATCATCAGTCGCTCACGGTCCGCATACTGGATGAAATATCGAAGGCAACCTGTGTGATTTTGCGAACACTTATGTGGGAGTGCGCTGAGAAGAGCCTAGGGCTGATGCGAGACTAAGAAGGGCGGAGAAGTCATTGCAGTCGTCAATAACTTCAGTAATGCCCATGTTTGGAGGATCCTGCCTAACCCACGTAGCTTTGCTCGGATGTACCTCATAAAACGAAGCCAAGGAACATCTTAATGAACTTTAAGAGGAATCATGGATTTCTTTACTGTTAATAAACGTACGTAGGTATGTGAAGGACGCCTGTCCGCGTTGCAGGCTATTGAGGGCTTCTCGCTCGGCTTGGTGGCCTGGCAGTGCATTTATACATCTTGAGCTATGTAGTGAAGATCTAATGTCCATTCACACCGGCTTGCCTATCTTCGCTTCCGTAGCACTTTAGCAATGGACGGGCATCTTACATCACGCCTCCCAAACATTTCGTCTTATTTCCTTCTTCATTTCAGTCAGTCCCCGAAGGGTGCTGCCGCAATCGCCCGCTCTATGTTCACTCTCAAATTGAGGTCTCGGGATATGACCCTACTGGCTAGATACTCAAAAGAAACGATGCATTATGATGAGCGTAATCCCCCTAGAGCGCAAGCAGGACAGAGACCTTTTTTATTGCTGGCGACAGTTAAAAAAGTAAAAAATAAGAAAAGAAAGTTGACAAGAGCGAGATTCACTCGCGCACGCTATGCGTACTGGGATGCAGAATTTAATTCTGAAGAGGAACTCTTGAATTCAGCGCCTTAGACAGCTCGGCTATCTTGCCTGTTGGTTAATGATTGATGTCTAATTTAGTTTTATAGCCTATTACTCCCTATCCAATTTCCTGCGTAGAACGACTGGTTGAACTGTAGTGTCTACAGTATCTACCTGTGTCTCATGCTCCAGCCTTGTCTTATAACGTCTGATATTATCTATGAACCGCCTCTGTCCTCATCCAACATCGGGACCGACCATAATAACGATGATAATTTAACGAAATTGCTCTTCGTCCAGCGTAAGGCGAGCAATCTGTCAGCCTCAGTGATGCGTTCATTTCCAGAACACTATGACATGTGATTTATTTGAAGCGTTTTCTTGCTTTCAGGTATTTATTTGTATTCACTCTGGTTTATATCCGTCCTTCCCCTACCTAGCCTGTCACGTTGTCTCTCCGTTGCCCAAGGGGGTTTTGGGAGGGAGGTCGGGGGCTGGAAGACGGCTCTGGGAAGTTGATACCAAGGTCCGATTTCTGTCCTGCGTACTCTGATTCGCGAACTCATTCGTTGTAGACCATAATCATAGTCATAGATGTCAGTGCGTGCCTTTGAGATCATCGGGCGATATCTTGGAGAGGGTTTAATATCAGGGTATGACCATCTTGTAAACTAATATAACAGAAAGCTTCCTGATACTGAGGTAATATCTCTGACCTGATTTGTGATAGGTTAAGCTTTTGTTTTATCAGTGTTTGATTTGCTTATTTGGAACCGATGTCATAGCTACATTTTAGGATCTTCCTTCAAAATTAAGTATAATATTACCTATAGTAGGGGCTGTTGGTTACTTTGTAAGGAATACTCCATATCCTCATTGGCAAGCTAAATACATCCCAGAACGGTACCGTAGAAGACCCCACACTACCACGAATGGGAAGTATAGGTACTTGCTATCGTTATATGTCTATTGATACCAATGTTGGTACTTAGCTAGGTACCACACACGTACGTCACAACAAGTCACCATACCATGCCTTCCTCTACGGAAAATTTTCAACATCGCTTCTTATTACCTTATGATGATGCTTGCTTGACCTTTAGTCTTACCAACTCTAACTCAAGCTCCAATCTCGTCACCTTATTTTAACCAATATCCCCTACTTCTATTCCTGACCTCTCCTATCACTTGGGCTCTTGAATCTACCCTCATTCACTAGGTTGTTTTGGATCTCTACCAATCTTTTATTGCTTTCTATAAGTTATTCCTTCACACTGTCTCAGCTACTGTTTGATTAAACATCCTAATAAACATGCCCCCACTCTGGTGTTGGCTGACCGGAAAAAGAAACTTCGTTCAAAATTAGTTAATCACTTATGTTTTTTTGCCTGAATAATATATGGGAACCAAAGGGGTATCATCCAAAGTAGAATCACAATAATCCACATTATTCAGTCCGAGTGTTCCAATCACTGGCCCATATAAACGTGGAACAACGCCATTGAGTCCCCTTCTCTTTATTCCCGCTTGGTCCTAGAGGCCTTGGGCAGATCCAAAAAGATCGACCGCAATTGACCCCAGGTTTTTTCGTGGTCAAGCTGATGCATGGCTCCTGGTGGCCTTCACATCTAGGTGCAGCCTTCTTGCTAAATAACTTTGACCAGTCCTCCTTGCTTACTATCGGATCAATGAACCCTTCATTCTCTTGTGAGGATGGGGCTGCCGGTTGGCTCTTAAGCGGACTGTCGGGGCCACCTTCGATTTTGTTCGTGGTTTGTGCATCCGCTGAGTTGTCGGGCTCTGACTTTGATGAAGCCTCTGGCAATAAATCCGGTGTCAACCCCGGAGAGTCTGATCCTTGATTAGGTACCACGTTGTCCTGTTCCGTGACAGATACTTTGGGCTTGAAGAATCCCTTGAGAGACTTTTGCCCACCAAGGGCTGCTTGAGTTGGGGTGGGAGTCGACTTCGAACGTTTGACGGGAGGAACAGGTTCGTTTCTCTGCGACCTCTTGCGCGCAGCTCCCTGGGCAGGCTGGGAGTCGCTGGGATTCGTGGTGGGAGTAGCTTTTTCCTCTGAAGGACGCACAGTGGCTGCATTGGCCTTCTGTGAACCAGATAGAGATGGCTCCATCGTGGTGGTGTTTTCTTTCGTGGCTGTGGCGGAGGATTTGCGAGAAAACATATCTTTGATGCTCCTCCGCTTATCAAATTCGGGTATCAAACGGCCAGAAGTCGGTAGGATTAGCTTTGTTGTGTATTGTTGTTGGCGTTCGTCATTGGCAAACACACCGGGAGGATTCACAATGTCTCGAATGTTGACGGATTTCCCATCGAGTGGCACGATGTCTTTGAAAGTGGCGTATACTGGGCAGTGATCGGATCCCTGATCATCTCTTAGCCGTGACGGCACGAAACGACGGCTCAAACTTACCATGAGGCCCTCTTGAATGTTTGAGTCAGACACCCAATCTCGCATGTCCGAACTGCATAGTACGTAATCTATCCTCGCGCCGTAATTGCCGGGGCGCGCATTGATTTTTTGTTCCCAGCACGTATACATTCCCTTTCGATCAGGGTGGAAGATCCGACAAATATCATGAAGGACGGGGTGCTCTCGTCCCTCATCACGCTGCCCCAGCACCTTGCCTTCAAACAAGAGCTGGTTGAATAAACGTCGTACTGGCGTTGACACAAAGTCGTCTTCAGTCAGTGTGCCTTTTCGAATGGCTTCCGCCGCATGTGCTTGATCAATCTCTCTTGCCGAAATGTTGAGATCACCCGTAACGACGACTCGCTTTCCCATAGCGACTAAATTTCGCACCCGAGCATCCATCAGGTCGAGAAAACTCTGGCGAAACGAGTCGCGACTTTCATCCCGATTCGCAGGACAATATAGCCCCAGCAGGACAAACGCTGGGAACTCCAGTATGACACACCTACCCTCGGAGTCAAGAGTGACTGCATCAAGCTCGAGCTGTGTCAGTTGCTCGGTTGTCGGATAACCACCGATTTGCTGGTCTTCAGGTAGATCCCGGAAGGGGGTGGTTGAATTCGGAGGGCAGAGTACTCCAGTGAGACCCTCCTCAGCACGGATTGGGGCACATGTCGCATTGCGGGTGTAGATAACAACCCCGGAATAGCCTGGGCATGGTAAGGATTTGCTGACTACAAAAGGAGCGGGCTCAATGGTTGGCACAAACCTTTCTTGACTCGGGGCAGACTGAAGTAGCAATCCCAGCCTGGGACTAAGACCATGTCATCTCGGAGATCTTTCCGCTGAATCTTGGTCTCTTGGAAAACTACGATATCGGCCTCTAATATTTCAAACATGGCCTTGGGTATTGCGTCAGGTTAGTTGCCTTATGTTGAGTAGTTGGTGGGTGCTGTTTGGTTTACCTGGAAGGTACGGTTCCCTCGCCATGGTTCATACGAGAAGGGATTCCTGTGCATATTAGAAAAGAAGCATTTAGTGTATTATGAGGCAATATACCGAATTCCATTGACTGATGGGCATTAGTACTTTTGATATACTGAGATCATAGCGGCGCTTACCGTTCCATGTTGTGATACGAAACCCCATGCCGGCTATGAGAACGGGGGAAGCAGACGCATATCGTGGCCTGTATATGCAAAGGGGGGACTTCCGCCTAGTCCGCGAATATCCCACACTAGGATCGAGGGAGACGACTCGAGCGATGGTTGTAAACAAGTGACTGGGGTCGAGAGTTGATGTTCCATGTAGACCACGTGACCCACGGGCCGTGACATCACGCGATGCTGACATAATGCGCACGATGGCCGAAGACGAATCACGGGGCTGTTAAACCTCCTCAACCCGGAAGGCCCGACGTCCCGTGGAGAATCCCACTTCAAGCACTCTCGACGCCGAACGAGATACGCCCTCTGCCCACCATGTTCCCTCAGCGCAACCTCCTCCGTCTTTCTCAGCGCTCTGCTCAGCAGCTGCGTGCCGCTCCGGTGCGCTCTGCTGTTCAGCGTCGCCTGAACAGCACCGACGCTAAGCTGCCGTCCTGGGCCGCCGACAACGAGTTCAACCGCGAGAGGGCTAACGTCAAGCACCATGCTGCTTCCACTAGCGGTACGTATACCTCAATGGGTCTTCCAATACACTTTCCACGATGTTTCGCATGGTCTCAACCGGTCATACTGACACAATGGCTTTAGATCTCTGGAAGAAGCTCTCCATCTTGTGCGTTTTCTACCTCCATTCGTCGTTCGAGTCATCACATTGTGTCTAACCAACAATCTCAGCGCTGTCATTCCTTGCCTTATCCTTGGCTCCGTCAACGCCTACAACCTCTGGGAGGAGCACTGGGAGCACTGGGAGCACATGCCCCCTCTTGAGGAGCGCACGGAGTATCCTTACCAGAACATCCGTGTGAAGAACTTCCCCTGGGGCGATGGTGACAAGGTAAGTCTTATTCCTGACATTTCGGGCTCCAATTTCTTGACCTGTGCTAATCCCATACTCAGACCATCTTGTGAGTTTTTCCCTCGGCCCAATTTAACATAGATGCGACCCCACAATTCTCTCAAGCTAGACAATTGCTAACAACCTATAGCTGGAACTCGGACGTCAACTACCACAACAAGGACAAGGCTACCTAAATCTTTTGCGAAGGATTCCGCCTGGGTAACTTCCTCCTGTTGGGTGTTACAACCATAAAGGGCCATGTATATTTACTGCGACCACGGGGATAGAGAAGGGGTGGGAGACGTGATGATTGAGGGCTTGTCACTATGCTACCATTGACTTTCATTTGTTTGCCAGAGAATCAAGTGAAGTACAGTTGCTCGAATTATTTCAACGTATGCTTAAGTAGGCTTGAGGGCGCTTTGCGAGATACGCGGATGCTGGGGTCCGATAGAATGATCGGTAACTGTATTCTTGTTATACGTCAGAGCCCCCCAGCCTCTTCAGGTCCAAATACTTCGCTGCATAATCATTTGCCAGAACCAAGTCACCAGTGAGATGCATGACTGTTGCTTTCTTTGCCATCATTTCGCACTGTCCTTTGATATCCTCGATCTCCTCAAACTGATCATACGCACAATCCAGATATTCCAGGGCTCGGTTCATATACTCTTTCTTTGCTGACGCATTCTGTCCTCGGTTCTGATCGGAAAGCTTGCCCGCAATACCCATGTTTGCGTCCACAAGCAAAGAGTACGACCGTGCTGTCAATTCGCAATCATTTGACTCCAATACTTGGGGCATGATGCTTTCGATCAACTGTTCCACGGCCTCAAACTCACGAAGGCTGAGTAGCACAGAGGACAAGACACAGATGGCTTCCCAAAGTCCAGGAAGGAGTCTCGAGCGGTGCGCAATGCTAGCAGCCCTCATGGCCAGCGAAAAGCCACGTTGCGGCTGGCCTGTCTTCTCCAGGATCTGTGCTTTCAGGCAAAGTAGTTTCACTTGAGAGTGTATGTCGAAATTGTCATGGTGGAGGGATTGAGCAGTTTTCTCGACGGTATCAAGGGCGCGACTGTAATCCCCCTGTCGGATCATATATTCCACAGACAGGAAGGAAAGATGAAGGGATATCTCATTGTCTGGTAACTGTATCGATTCAAGCTGTGAGAAGAGGTAGTCTGCTGCTACTTTGTCATCCCTAGAGATGGTCAGATCAAACCATGTTGACGGTGGAGAAGAACACGTACTGATATATCTGACGCTTCAGTTTCAACATGCCGGAGAAAATGGTCCAGTACTGGTTGGCCTTCAAGGACCTGAGTTTCTCAGGTGGAATCTCGTTCATCCTAGTCGAAACTTCTTTATACCGACCTTGTTGAGCAAGCTTTGGATTGTTAGTAGCGATTGTGTAGTTGTGCATGGCTTCGTACCAATTGGCAACTCCGGAAGGTGCTTTTCAAATAATCCTCGAATGGGGCTCGACTTCCATAACGTTCTCGGAAGATCTCGCTGCTTAGCCACGAAAGGTGCGATATTCCTGTAGTCGTGAGCTAGTGTAGACAAGCCTTGAATACTGGTGACCATACCGATCCTAGCATAGAGTGCAGTTTGTAGTAGTAACTGAGGCCCCATCGAATTCAGAAGGTTTTTGGTGATGTTCAGGTGAGATGCCCGAACGACATTCTCCATTGAAGAAGCCAGACTTTCGCCCTGTGCCGTATTAGTAGGGAAGATCATAGAAGGAAAAGCTGACGCACATTCTGCAACTCGAGCTTCGCCTCACTTAGCAACGTTGTGCTCAAAAGACTCCACATTTCTGTTTCCTTCGCTTTTGCTTTGAGGAAAGCTAGGCCCTCTTTTTCATTACCGAGCATGCCTGTATTCTCTACATCTCTCATGTGTTCCGGAAATGCTTTCCCGAAATGATATAGCCAGCTCATGCAAAAGTTCAGACAGTTCAGGTCGTGGGATTCGCGGGCGATGGAAACGGCTTCCTGCATAGCCGATACTGCCTCTCCATAACATCCAAAATCTGCCTGGAGAATGGCCAGGTTGAGGAGTGCATATTGATAGGAGCTTCGATCACGACTATGCATCGTATAGTCAAAATAGCGATGTAGGTTATCGAAGGAAGAGGGATAATCCCCAGCCCTCCACGCGTCAAGAAACCTGTAGGGGTCAACATGAGTACCATTCGAGTGAAACAGATGGGGCCTGACGCACCTAAGATAATGTACCAGATTCGGAAGCGTTACGCCCGAGATTAAGATGTGTTGCAGCCGTGCTTTCATGCCATCTGGGACTCTCCCACCAAGCCCTGTGTGTGTCAGACATGCCAGCTCCCTAGCACACGTGTTACATACTCTGCATTTCCCCAATTTGGAACTCCAACAGTCTTTCCACATCCTTGGTACTGACGTTAGTTTCCTCCTCAGGGTCGTCCCCGATGTTCCCGTAGGCTACTTGAGCGAGCGCACTGGTGGCATCCGTGCCGAACCATGAAAAATTGGAGTCCACGATAGACTGTTCGGCAGAAGGGTTCTTCTTTGCCCACGCACGGTATGTTGGCAGTCGGTATTTGACAAATCCCCTCCACAGCTTGACTGAGTCGTGGAACTGCAGTCTGGTGAATTCGAGCTGAGCTCGCCTCACGAAAGCGCCCAAGGGCGAGCATCGAGAAAGGCGCATGCTACCGATCTCTGGAGCCAGGCCATTGTCGCGATCCCGAATTTGTTCCTCACGAGTTTTGACCAGCATGTACGATATGTTCGAGAAGAAAACTTCCAGCTGGTCGCAGGAGTCAATAGACCAGATCTTGCGTAGGAACAAGTCCCATACTGAACGGCCTGGGATGGAGGATTGGTGAGGTTTTAAGGCTTCCTCGAGGTCTGTGATAGAGATGGCGTAATGTTTCTCCCATGTTGCAGGAGGAGAGTTGGAAGTCTCTGGTTCCAAAGAGCTCAGGCACGAGACCAAGAAGGATAGAACATCAATGGCGGCAGAGTTGGGCACGACACCATCCGTGTATATGGAGATAAGGGAAAGAAGGGCCACCTTTGCCGGGGTCAAGTAACGGGCCATGGTGCCTATGGGTTCAACATCCTTGGGAACTGTGGTCCAGTCTTGTCCGAATAGTCAATGAAAAAGGCTCAACGACTTTCCCAGACAGTGTCACGCGTTGAATTGGTGTATCGACGCGCCCGATCCGAATGAATATAACTCTTTCGGAAGGAGAGACTCGGAAAGTAATGGACTGGTTGGGAAGCTTTCCCACGTCGTTGCAGAAGATGGGAATAAACAACGGGAGCCGGATAACGTGGTGGGGACAAGGAATGTATCGTAGAAATGAGGTCATAATTTATTTGGATAGTGTATTTGGTACATACGACCACAGGGTGTGGAGAACAGGGCTTCCCGTCCGCTCAGCCGTACTTAAGCCACACGCCGGCCGGTTAGTAGTTGGGTGGGTGACCACCAGCGAATCCCGGCTGTTGTATGTTTTTTTGCACGTGATTTTTTTTATTATAGTTGGGTTTTGTCAAACTAGAAAATGGGGACTGTATAGAGAGGGATGCTCCATTATTTTGGTGGCATAGCCGCCATTTTTTATTGACATTTCTATTCAAGTCACCTGGTTGTTAAACTTCGAACTATTCCTGCCTAAACCAGTATCGAATGCTGTCACGGTCTCTGCACTTGACAGGACTTCCACCGTCTAAACCCCCAAGCAACCCTCCGCCTCCTTCTATCACCCATGATCCTAGTGCGTTGATAGCGACTTGGCCATGCTGGAGTGTCAGTGCTTCCGACCCTATCCACCCACCCCTGTCTTCAGCTAACATCATAAAGGATATCCTCGTACAGCGAGACCAGGGCTTACACTGCTTTGGTTCTACCGTCTGCGAATCAATGTCGCTGTTTCTGAGGCATTGCACTTTTTCTACGACATTCTTTCGCTCTAATGCAAAGCCGATGCTGAACTAAAGTCGTTCTCGTTAGGCTGGGAGATTTGCGGAGCTGCGATTGGGCGTGATTCCAGTCTAGTGGCTAGTGGAAGGGGCCAAACATGCAGCAGTCTCACGACACCAACAAAGGTCACAATCGCCGTCCTAAGCGCCGTCCGCGATCGACTGGGAAAATGTCAGAAACATATCTTCACTATCCTGCGAGTCTCCTGCTCCACGTGAACTCCAGGCCCCAGACTCCACAAAACAGTAGAGAACGCCCTTGCCGCATAGCATACTTGCATTACCTACATCGTCAACAACCCCGCGGCAGACGGTCTCTTAATCACCCCCCGAATCTGACACCCGAGAGAGTCAACGATGTGCCTACGAATACGCCGTCCCACGACTCATTTCGCCTTCACAGCATTCCTCCTTCTCCAGGTCATCACGCCCGCCTCGGCCCAGCTCTGCTACAACCCCAATGGCTCCATAAGCAATGACCGCCCCTGCAATGCCACCGCCGACGTGAGTGTCTGTTGCGAAGACGGCTTTGTCTGCACCGAGAACAAGCTCTGTCAGCCGATGGGATGGTACGACGGCTCGGATGGAAATCCCCTACAGCTGATTCGGGGGACCTGCACGGATAAGACGTGGAAATCGGGCAGTTGTCCTGGACACTGTATCGCAGGTAAGTCTCATACCGTTACCTGGTGTCTCAGTCGTGAGACACCGGGGACTGAACCTGATCTGTAACTCGGACAAAATAACTAACAGCAAATAGAATCACCCACTGGAGGAGAATGGGTCATGCGCTGCGGTTCCAACTCCCACGAATACTGCTGTTCCGACGATTCTTGTTGCAGCAACGGTGGAAAGCGATATGACCTTGGAAATGCGACAATGACTGCGCTAGCCGGCCGCCAGGCGTCGTCCACGACCCAGTCATCATCGTCATCGTCATCATCATCATCATCATCAACAACGACAACAACAACCGCTTCATCGACTGCGACGATGACCGCACCGAGTGAGACCGGATCGGAAGGTTCAACGAATTCGCAAGTCAAAACCATTGGTATTGGTGTCGGAGTGGGGGTTGGAGGTGGATTACTGGTTCTGGGCCTTTTGGCATTTCTTTTCTGGCGACGGAAAAGGGCTAAAGCTGCTGCAGCTGTGCATGGTAGCTATCCGCCGTCCCAGCCGACTCATGTGTTGGCGATGGAAGAGTCAAGAACGGTCGCGGAGCTGGACTCGCGCGACCCACGGGTGTTATCTGAAATGCAAGGGAAACCATCTCGTCCAGTGTATGAGGTGGAGTGATCAATGTGGCTTTCGTTCTTCACATGAACAATATGTATAACGCCGGGACGGCTTTCCGTCCCGTAAATATCTGGCAATTTTGCTGAACATATACTGCTCTAGTGGCATACTGCATAATTACCTACTATTCTTCATGGTCAAAGTGTAAGGATACTCTGGCTTAGACTTTTTTGCTAGGTAGTCAACCTCTGTTCATACCGGCATGGCGCACCTTTATTCGCGTTATACGTTTTACTCCTGTACGCTTTGCCTAGGTGAAGTGTCGGTTAGGTGACATTCCGGTGACGATATATGCCAAAGGCATCATAGTGAGTAATTACAGTTGGGAACCACAAAACCCAGCTGTTGAGAAAAGTAAAAAAAAAAAAAAAAAAAGAGAGAGAGAAAATAGAAAATAAAAACTACACGAAATACTCCCATAAAGCTATGCGGGTATTTGTTCCCGAGGACCTCTGTAGATGTTTGTGCAGGAAGCATTACCACATCTACCCACCTGCAGTTTGGCGGTCGCCATGAGAAGATCGGTCGAGGCGTATTATTTCTACGCCTGTACTGAAGGCATTGGTGATGCTCTCTGCATGGAAGATACTTGATGGAGGAATTATGGACTGGGAGTATTGTTTGATCAACGGTGCAGACGGTGATCTGTAATGGAGGACTTATGCTTGGTATGCCTGTGTAGATTATGGATGCCACCTAATTTCGAAACAGAGGAAATCGTATTCCATGTTCAATGGATAAATGGACGACAGAATGAAGATGTTGAAATACAGGGATATCCGGAAGTGCTGCCTGAGGCCACAATACCCCGCCAAAAAGCGACCTTATCGATTATCACGCCGCAATTTCTTTGACGTCTTCCTTCTCCTCCATCCCACCTCCCACTCTCCCCATTTCTCCAATTGTATCCCGCTACCATGACCGACACCATTGCAGTCACCAACACCGACCTGAAGGGCGTGCTCCCGCTCATCGCGCGCGGCAAGGTCCGCGACCTGTACGAGGTCGACGACAAGACCCTCCTCTTCATCGCGACGGACCGCATCTCCGCCTACGACGTGATCATGGCGAATGTACGAGGCCCCTGCCCCTCCCCCTCGACTCTCTCCTTCTCCAATGACACACTAACCCCCCGGTGAACAGGGCATCCCGAACAAGGGCGTCCTCCTGACGCTCTGCACGCAGAAATGGTTCCAGATCCTGACGGAAGCCATCCCCACGCTAAAAACGCACTTCCTCACCCTCGACCTGCCGCCGCAGATCCCGGAGTCGCTGCGCCCTGTCTTGCAGAACCGCAGCATGCAGGTGCGCAAGCTGCGCATTCTGCCCATCGAGGCCATCGTCCGCGGCTACATCACCGGCTCCGCCTGGAAGGAGTACCAGAAGTCCGGCACTGTGCATGGCATCCCCGTGGCGCCGGGTCTGCGCGAGAGCGAGGCCTTCCCCGATGGGCCGATTTATACTCCCAGCACCAAGGCGGAGCAGGGCGAGCATGATGAGAATATTCATCCGGATCAGGGTACGTTTGTCCCAATTGGTTTAATTAGGGCAAGAGAGTATGCTAATGGGGATATGTGTAGCTGCGAAGATTATCGGCGAGCCGTACGCGTCGATCGTCGCGGAGCTGGCAGTGAAGCTGTACAAGACGGCGCATGAGTATGCTCTCACCCGCGGCGTGATCATTGCCGACACGAAGTTCGAGTTTGGTGTCGACGAGGAGACGAACGAGGTTGTGCTGGCGGATGAGGTGCTGACGCCAGACTCGTCGCGCTTCTGGCCCAAGGATGACTATGAGATTGGTCGTGGCCAGCAGAGCTTCGATAAGCAGTTCCTGCGGGACTGGCTTGTCAAGGAGGGTCTGAAGGGTAAGGATGGCGTGCGCATGAGCGACGAGATTGCCCAGAAGACGAGCGAGAAGTACCGCGAGGCCTGGGAGCGGATCACTGGGGGTAACTAGAGGGCTAGCTTTTATCTGCGCAGGTTAGGATGGTATAGGTTAGAGAAAATGTACTGTATATGTTGTGGCAGACCATGGTATCTAGATATTGTACAGGTCAATTGGTATCTTGAATGATAACTACTCCCACTCATCACGCAGTCCCTTCAGACCTTTTCCTTTGGAGCCACGTCCCTCCCTCGTCCGGGAACCATCAGCAGACTCTTTCGTCCATCCGCTCTCAACACCTTCATCGACCGGTAACGCATCCGCACCGCAGATACGTCTCTCCTCCTCGATCTCCCCCTCACTCATGCCATTCGTCGCCCAAATTCGGTGGATCCGCAGATCGTACGGACCCTCAATCCGGTCCGTCAGACCAATGCCAACACTTTTCACCCGCTGACGCAGCAACGACGTCTGCGGTTCAACTACCAGTCCATGGTTCGTCCGTACAAAAGAATTCAGCGGCAGTAAGATCGTCTCCCACCCGGTGGAGCCGGATGTCGTGGTCGTGGATGACATGATGGTCGACTCGGGCGGCACATCCGACAGGGCCGGCGGAATGCCGCCGGGGTACAGGGTCTCGGCGAGCTCGGGCGACTCGGCTGCTGTGGAGGAGGCGTACGGCGAGAGGTGGTCGCGGGCCGCGGCGTCCTGGACTCGATGGTGGCGCGTGTAGAGACGATGTTGGTGAATGTCGGTCTCGACGATGGAGTCGGTCTGGATGTTCACGGTGTATCGGCGGCCGTCGGATTTGACGCGTAGGGCGAGGTATGAGTAGGGGTCGACGTCCCAGTAGAGCCGACCGAAGAGCCAGAAGCCGCGGTCCTTGTTCCGAAAGGCAGCGTAGCCTGAATGGTTGCGGTCAGCGTGAACCGTGGGGTCTTGTGATGGACTAAGATAGGGAAGCGTCGGTTGAAGTAAGCCCGACTTACCAGTGCGCTCGACTCTCCAATTGTTTGGTAGCTTTGTCGATATACTCCCATGGAAACGGGCGTGAGCAGGACTGTTCGAAGATGGATCGGCAGGGACGTAGTCTAGACTCGCTGTGCTGTAGCCTCCGACGGCGCGATCAGCCATGGTCTTACAGCCGGCGACGGAGGATTCATCCTCAAAATCGAGAAGGACATAGGGTTTGGTGGGCGTGTGGAGGG
Organism: Aspergillus aff. floccosus IMV 01167; assembly: GCA_001931935.1. Taxonomy (NCBI): domain Eukaryota; kingdom Fungi; phylum Ascomycota; class Eurotiomycetes; order Eurotiales; family Aspergillaceae; genus Aspergillus; species Aspergillus aff. floccosus IMV 01167. The sequence goes on from MSJE01000315.1 coordinate 235,346, forward strand.
CTTCAGAATTCCAGGCTGGGTCGGTCGCAAGATTAGATTATCGCATCCAAAGGCGCACAAGGAGGTAGAGGCTCGCATACCGATTCGTGACAAGCGGGAGAACTCTTCTGCGCTGCGCTTGAAGAAGCCAGCGGGTTTGGCGGCCAGACATCGAGCTGTCGGGATCATGATGGGATATAGGAGGTGAACGGCAAGAGGGAGAGGGAGATGCAGATGCAAAGATGGACAGACCAACATGAAGAACTTCTTGGGAGTTCCATCGCGGGATGACGTAAAGGAGTGCCTTTGTGCCTCAGGCATGAACTTCTACGTCCCTGCGTTGGAGCACTTACGACGTTTTAGATGTGCAGAGAGCAGACTGGATCATACTATAACTACTCCTTCTTCCTTCAATCTTTGAGTCTTTGATCCATATTGGGACATCTGAGTAAGAACACCAACGACCTAGATCCTGTGGCTGCCAAGCTACATGCAGAGATATATATCAGCACTTAGTGTCTACTTCATATAAAAGCACAATTAGCATCGTCGTCGCCCTTTCGCTGCATGTTAATACTAATTGCCACCAAATCACATCAGAGCATTCCTTCTGATGACCACTGCAGGCTTATAATGATTATTGCTGGTCTGTTTGTCCCACTTAGGCCCTGGTCGTGAATGACAACAAGTCTAATCTTCCATTAGGATGCTTCACAATGCGCCCAAAAGTGAAGGAGGCGAGAAAGACAGACTACCTCACCATGATGTGAAGGCGTAAAAACCCTCAATCACTGTTTGGATGGAAAGGCAGCCTCTTTGGGACACGCACCCGTTCCGGCCTAGGCCTCGGCGACATGATGGCTTCCTCTTCGAGCCTCAAGTCTCTTGAATCATGCACATGCCTTCCTCGGGGGCGTACTGGCCTTCCTTCTCTAAGGGAACAAAGGTGTCATTAGATTCGTAGCTACGAGTCTGGCCGTGCGTGGATCCAGTCCCTCTACTGAGCGACTCAACACCTCTATCGTCATCGCTGCTGCCGCCGGTGATTCGATTGACTTTTCAACAAACTCGCCGATGGCTTGTGAAGCTCGCTGGTGAGTGAGCCTTTCTTATGACCTCTTTTTCTATTGGTTCAAGCCCAACTGAATGACTGTCTAGACGGTGAAATGGGTGCCTTCTCGGCTCCGTCCCAACCGTCCTGACTCAACACTCGCGCGATGCATTCGATGAACCATGTATCTGGTGCTATGATCGCCGCACTTCCAACGGTACTCGTGTCTGCCTGGGCGAAATCAACAGTGGAAAAGCAGTTCCGCTCCATATACGCCACACCTGCCTCGTTTGATTCCGTTTTTCTTCCTCCCAATTAACTCTATCCACGGGCAGAGCGTCAAGCGATCCATATACTTCTGTTCTACCTGGATAAATGAGCCTTTTTCACTAGGTTTACAGGGCAGTGACGACAGTGCAGGTGCCCCGGATTCGTCTTTCCGGAGCACACCACACGACAGCTCAATACAGTCCGTGACAATTCGTCCTTGGGATCAATCAATACAAAGTTTGGAACACGCAGGCACACACCCTTCTTCATAACTGATCATCAGGTCGGAGCAAGTTCCCGCAGAGTCCAGGACCCAGATCATATATTAACCTGCGCTTCTCCTCCACGACTCTTTCTTTTCCTTCTTCCTCATACCCATTGCTTCGTTCGTCTCCCACTCCGTCTCTCGCTTCACACTACTAGAATCGCAATGGACCTGAGCGTGGAGACAGCAAAGTATTGCCAGGACATCTACGGCCTGGAAGCCCGCCTCTTCGTCGGGAAGTAAGTACCTACATCTACTCTAGTGCCCAACCGTCCAGAGATACTGACGCAGCCGACCAGCATCCCGAACAAACCGGGTCCGGAGACGGTCGTTGACAATATCCACAGGAGTTTTGCGACGTGGGCGAACGAGGACTATGTCAGCGTTCTGATGGAGTTCAGGGGCCGGTATAGAGTCGCCTGGGTACAGTACAAGGTAGGCCGACAGACATCCCGTCCTCCACAGCTAGGATATTTTGTCTGACAAAATGAAGACCCGCGACGAGGCCCGGCGCGCCCTGGCATGCGCCCAAAGCCAGGGCGTGGATATCCTGTCCAGACGAATTCGAGTCGAATGGGCCAAAGGCCGCAGTACGTACCTCCCTACACCAACTATACCATCCATACCTTTTCCATATTCGGTTGGATATGCTAACTCCCATGCAGAGAATGGCCAGGGGAAAGGCCATGAGGAACAGGAACGGAACCAGTAATTTGTTGACCGGTCTGGCGTGGCCCCGTTGGGGAAGAGAGGGAATATGCATAACTTGGGTGTTTGGAGTACTCCAGCGAGGATAACAATGATCATTAGCGTGGAGCACATGGAGTTCGGCATCGGTTTGTTTCTTATTGTTTTGGAATTGGGTTTTTCGGTAGCAGCATTGGATACATGAGAAAGCCGTCATCGGATACTACATATTGCAGGGAACACAATGTAGGATATTGGGCAAGGTACTTAGTTAAACGACGACTTAATCTTGAAGATGAAGGTGAAGCGTAGCTACCTAAATGCACCCGTGAAATACGTACGTCATGGTGAAGCAGATAGAACTTCCCAAAAAAGTAATTGGACAGAGTCAAAGGAAGGCCTGAAGACATAGGATGTCACGGCAGATCCATGTGCTACAAATAACATAGTAGAGACCGTTGCCATATACAATGCAACGATGGAGGGCCCCACAAGGACCACTGTAGAATGCGGAGACCTAAGTAGGAAGTAAATATGGGGGTTGGTTCATCTCATCTGGCGGATGTTTCATTTATTTCAACCAAACATGACGTTGACAATAAGAAGGCAATGCCATACGAGAGAGCTCCTGTAGATTCAGGACATAGCCTGTCGCGAAATGACGAGGTTAGCAGCTGAGGCATGACTATCTAGTACTGATGGTGTATGAATACACCGGTATCTGGTGGGATAAACCATGTAGGCTTGTCTAATTTCTGCTTCAACTTATATATGCTCAGCCCATGCACCCAACCAACAAAGTTATAATATGAACCAGCAAAACCACCTGACTGAAACTTGATGCATACAGCTAAGCCGAACTATGTAGACAAGAATGAGAAAAAGAACCACAATGCATATTGTCTAGATAGTAATTGTGCCCAACCAGAACTCGCCGGTGTATCATGGATGTAGAATATGCAAACCCCCCCCAAAACACCTGTGAAAACACAAACTACATGCGATGAGCCATGGTATCAACGTAAAAATATGCAAAGGATAAGAGGACTGAGGGCTATATACGGGGCTGATTGGAATGAGAAAGGTAGAATCGATATGAGAGTGATAAGGATCAGATGTTTATGCTCTGGCCCGTCGAGCATCGAAGAACTTGAGGTTCACTGCAGTGTCGTTGACTCCCACAATTGGAGCTGCGTCCTCGAGGAGCTCCCATGGCCGTACCGGGTACGGTCCGATAGTTCGGCCCCGATATTGGAGACGAAGGCGGCTGGCCACGCTGTCTTCGGAGACACCGGTTGGAATACCAGAGATCGTGGAGGATGCCTGTTGGGTGGACGACCCGGTGGGCAGACTGCTGGACGGAGTGGGCGTAGGAGTGGATGCTGCAGCGGCTGCAGGAGAGGGGAGAGAGGCAGGGGGTGGAATGTTCGATGTCCCCGAATCGGGAACAGGCCCCAGAAGATAGGAAAACCGGTTGTCGTTCTGGAATTGGAGAAAAGGAGGACATTTGTCCTTGAGGAAACGAGCACATTGCTGTCGAGATTCGTCCGGGAATGTGTCAATAAGAGACGCTGCAACGTCTAAAGCATGAGTTTGGAGTAAGATGCCGGGACAAGGGGGGTAGGCCTCAGATGAGATAGGACGGGGAAAATAGTCGGCTGTCGGATAGAGACGGAGGATATTGGTCGGAAGACGGGCGAGAGAAATGCAGAAAATAGAGACCAGGAGACGAGATTGGTCTTGCACGACCGACGCTCTAGGCACTGAACTTGGCACATTGAATGCGGCCCGGTGAATGACGATCATTCTCAACAAGGCCGAGAACCAGAAGGCCAGTGCTCTCTCAAAATTTGCACGGGATTGAGCAGCTTGATCGGAGACCGCACCTTGCCTGGTGGATTGACCGCTCACTAAGCTTGCCTGCATGACTACCAGTTTGTGAAGTAGCAGGTCCATCTTCTCTACGAGAATAGGACCCATACCTTGCACACCAGCCTCCGGAATGCTATATGCAAGCTTATCGATTATGGTGAGGTATAGCTTGGCGGTCTCGAGGGCCTTCGTGTTTGGTGCATAAGATGATGATTGATCACCGAGAGTTTCTTCAAAGAGGGGGACAGCAAAGAACTCTTTCTCAGCTCGCTCCCGAATCTAGATGAGTTAGCATATAACTGCTCAAAGGTTGTGGTTTCATGTGGTTCTCGCGTACCTGTTGTACTGATTCCGGACTCATCAACCGTACCAAACCAATCCAGTTGGACCCCTTGGCGCGAGTGTCCGCGACTGCAGCCTTGAACATTACGTCCACAATTCCGGCTCCCATGTTCTCTTTAGATTCCGCATTCGAGAGCACTTGAAGCTTGAGTTGGCAGAATGGAAGTGAGAAGTCGTCAGTCATATGAATAACATTCTCAGCCTCGGAGACTTGTGGATCTTGGAACACGTTAGTCAAATGGTAGTCCAACCATACATGGGAAGACATACCCTGCAATGAAACAGATTGCAATAATTGATCCAGCGTGTCCTGCAGGATAGAAGTAAAGGCAAAGCGCTGAGAGCTAATCTTTTGCAGACAACACCGTACCACGTCTTCGGGCTCCTGAGCAAGGAGAAGACGGAGGAGCGTGGTGGCCGAACTCCTAAGCTCCGAGCTGATCCCTCCAGCCGCTGTATCTGTGGAGACAGCATCGCAGATGATATCCAATGTTTCCTTGTAGTATTTGAGGAGGAACTCCTGCTGCGCGAGGTGGAAGCGATATGTGACCTACGTTGATTAGAAAGTGTTCTTGTTGAACGGGCGTATAAACATACCAAATCAAAGTATCTGCTTTGTCCCGGTGCAGGGGGCGCTAGAAGTTCCAGGATGTCCATCTTTAGGCGACCTTGATCGGGTATTTTGGAAGCTATCCTTTCTGACTGCAGGAGCTTCTTGACCAGGAACACAAATGCATGTATTGTAACACACCCGACCCCAATAAGAGGGGGCAGGATGCGCGGCATAGTCGAGCGAGCAGAGCTTTTCAAGAGGCCACACACCCATCGAACCAACATGGCATCGAAATGCTTGGGATGGAAGGGTCTGAGGTAGGCCAAGTACCGACATGTTTCGTTTGCCGAAAGCTTTACGTCCTCATTGCGCCCGGCGAGGATATTGGTCAGAGAGGCAAAGATCGAGCCCATAGTGGATTCATCCATGCCACCACCGGACGAAAGGAGCTGATCTAATTTTGAGCGGAAAAAAGGGTCCGCTTCATTGATGGCAGTCGACGGGTTATCCGATAAAGGGGACGGTGCTGCCAATGCCGACTTGCTCTCTATACGCAAAAGGTCCTGACGGAGAAGAGCAACAGTATTACACTCGTGCGGAAGTCGAAGGCCAAGCTCAATCAGGGAAAAGACCAGGTCAAGGTTAGGTGTGCCCAGTCGTTTCAACCGAGCATACGATTCCACCAAGCCCCTGAAGAGATCCAACGTTGCGCCGATGACACAAAATGAATCAAAATGGTAGTTCACCGTGTCTGCGGCAGAGGCTAGAACGATGTTGTCGTCACAGCTAGTCGCTTGTTTCACCACATCTGCAAGTATAGATAGGTCTCCAAAATTCTCCAGAACGTCCCGTATGTGGTAGAACTCATCAGGAGTGAGACGGGAAACATTCCCATCAGCAGGCAAAGTGATCCCAACCATTGTACTAGAACTCGTTAGTCATTAAGATGAAATGTGAATTGTGGAAGACCCTTGGATCTTACCTAGTTTCGTTGCGACAGTGCCCGGACACACCACGTCGAAGCCATTGACCGATTTCGGATTTGACGGCCCAAGTTAGATCCCGTGATGGTGATTCTACCTCCATCGTGTGTTCAACCTCATCACCGAATATATTGGGAAGTCGCCCAGCGATCGAAGCCTTGAGCTCCGCAATGGTCGAATCCTCCAAAGTTGCAGGGATCCCGGCACGGTACAGGAGCGTGTTGCGCAGATTGCGCACATAGTCTGGGAGGCGGGTCATAGGAAGCTGCTTCAACAGGTACAGATCGATGGACTGATCTGACTGGTTGCTGGACGAAACGCCCTTCGCCATCAGCCATTGCAGATATCGTCCCACAGAAAATGTCTGAGACCTGACTAGCTCTGAAATGACATGGTAGATATTGTCCATGGTCAGCGAAGAACGATTCCCGCTTCCGGTAAGAAATGAGAGGATGTAGGTATCAATATCTACCCCTGACATCTTCCATTTCCGGAGAAGGCGAACAGCCGTATACACGCGACACAGACCACAGCGGAAGGGAGTCGCTGTCCATTCCAGAAGTTTGGTGACCAAAAGCGATTTATCATCGATAGTTCTCAAACACGCGGCAGCAGCTGATGCAACATCATGCGTGGAACAGACAGCGTCAAATAGATGGATGATGCGCTGTTGGGGTGATCGTTGTCCAGAACCTTGCCGATCCTTGGATAATTGGACCCGGGCATTGCGTTCCGCAACATTTTGGAAAATGGCCCTATGAGTATTGTCCTTCATATTTAGACAAGAGAGTACAAGGTCCTTGTACTTGGCCCACGAGTTGGGAAGGATTACCGAAGACGTGTGCTCAACGACGAGTGTTCTGATATGAAGTGACAATCGATCAATCAGTGGACGGAGAGTGGTGGCATGTTCCGGATTCGTGATCTATGGCAATTAGTACAAGATGGGTCGCAATCACAAGGTGCGCGTACCTGACGGAGTTTTTCTAACAATGCTTCAGCTAGTCGACGGCCACGTTTGCGGTACCGCATAATACTGTCCCAGTAGATCCCCAACATGAGGAGCCACACAGGGACCGTATTGAGGGGTGCAGCCTCAAGTGAAGACAGAAACCATCCGAGGTATTGTTCGTCATCAAGCAGGCGTTCGAAGAAAAGACGGGCAGTCAGACCGACGCTGTAGTCTGTTAATAATGCAAACAGCAGATTGGTCCACGAATACGTACGCATATGTCATCTTCATCTTCCAATCGGCTGTCCCGCAAGCAGCAACCAGACCTTCCAGGAATTGCTGCACATGTGCAGTCCATTCACGAACCCATTTAGCTTCTAGACCTATAACCACCGCTCCGCTGGTCCCCTTCCGCTTGAACGCGCGAATTTCATTGGCACCTACGCATTTGGCCAGCCACACGGCGCGGTTGACAGGAATCGATTTGCTCAAGCATTGATCTAGAAGGGCTTTGCCCCTGATGCCGTGCGGGATGGTTCGGCTCAACCGGCGCAGCGGAACAGAGGGATTGGCGAGATCTCGAAGCCAGGCCTCGCGTTTGTTGTCGGTCAAGGTGACTCGCGGTGGTGGTTTGAAGGTGGAGGGGGCATTAACTAGACTGTGGCTTTGCCTCTTCTCTAGAGCGGCAGCGAAGACGGAGGAGAGCATCTGCAAGCCAGAGCGATGCTTGAGCTGGGCGTATAATGAAGGTCGGGCGGTGTTGGATTCATTTTGGGAGACTTGGGTGCGGTCGTAATGTCCCTGCTTCGCTGTCTGCTCATTAAGGACATCTTCCGGGTGATTTCCGGTCCACGGGGAGAAGTCCGCTACTTCTGAAGATTGACCGCGATGGTTAGAAGGGTCTTTCGGCGTCCACTTCACGGAGGGGCACTTACTCGGGCCTTTGAGAACTGGGGCCACAGAGGGACATTCAATATGATACGGGGTCGTCTGGACTTTCTTTGCAGGCGAAGCATCCCGTGATTTGGTGGATTCATTGCCCGCGCCCTCCGGGGGTGCGTATTTCCAAGGGAGAACAGGGAACGGGGGCGGCGATGCCGGTTTCCCACTCTGCGCAACAGCAGTAGCATCCTCCTCGCTCATTCCACCACTTCCAGGGATCTCGGATATCAACGCCTGGAAGGACCATACGGGCCGACCACGCCAGGATAGAGAAGATGGTTTTGCGGTAGGGGTGCTGGTGCTGGGGGTATTCCGCGGCTCACCACCGTTTCCCGATGCCGGACTCGCATCACCGGTGGGCGGAGCGGATGGCAGATCCAGCCGGAGTTTTTTTGATGGCGGTTCCCTCTCAGACGCATCACCAGAGTGTGTTGTGAGGTCGATGACCGCCGGTTGTCGTGGTTGGGGCTGAGGTGCGGACATGGGCGCCTTGTCCAGCTGGAGGTCCGACGGGCCCAGCGACGAAGCCGTATCGGTGCGTCCAGCGCCCGGATTCAGGGCGCGGAGGGGATGGTGACCCCACTGTTGGACACCGGCAGAGGAATGAGGAATCATCTCAGCGTCATGGTGCACACCAGCCGGAAAGAGGTCGTCATCGGAGGAAGGGTGATCTGGCGCGGCGACAGACACTGAGGTTGGATGATGGATAGGGGTGGGTCTGATAAGGAGGAAAGGAAGGGCAAGATCGGATGGGATTAATTATAGCGACGGCAATCGCATGGAAATAGCGACAGGATCTGGTGTGGACGAGACGAGAGAAAGAGATCAAGATCGTAAGAATACGTGATAGTCGGATCGGATGGTAAGGTCGGTGCAGTTGGAAGGCTGGACGGCAGTCTTACTATCAAATCGTAGTAATCATGGTAAATAACGGAACGGGGAAAGGAAACCGGAGCCGTTCAGATCTCCCGATGCGGTGAGGAGCTGAAGGATCGGATAAGACAGGGGAGAGGACTGTGCCTGGAGAGCAAGCAGCCGAGAGCTGAGAGATCAACTATCAGTAGGATCTCGGAGCAGATGGTTCATCAGACGGATTGGGTTGGGGGTTGAGCGCGACTGAGTGCGAGAGTGAGAGAGAGTCGAGGGGGATTACCAGTCTGGGTAAGAAATACGCGGGAGTGGCGCTATCCGACTTCATCTCTCCGTCCGATACGGACAGTTTTCCTTCTTTCCACTGCCTCCTTTGGGTATAAACCCACTGGATTTTGTCTTTCTCTGCTTGAGATTATGATCTATGGTTTCTGACACATTTTTATCAAAGACCGAGTCCCTCCGGAAGCCATCTCCGTCTGACGATGATCAAACCATTTTTGTTACCCATCCCGTATGGTTGATACATCCATATCGGCTTATCCGGCAAATCATCCAGAATCCACCCATTACGGAGTCGACTTGGCATCAGATGATGGGGCTTCCTGACACTTGATGGATGGCTTATGAAAATGAACGATCCCATCAGGATATACTCTTTCCCCCGTGCCGACGGATCTATCTATCAAACTCTACGGGGAGATCTGGTCAAGTCAATCTAGATCTAGCCCATAGTCTAGTACGTATCAGTCTTTCCATCCGATGAACTCCTGCAGGAGACAGACCGCCGGAATATGATACAGTATCGAGTCTGGGTTGAATTCATCCCACCCCTCTCGTGCCAAATGTTTTGGCTGAATCCAAGCCCATGCCCGAGTGGCGTGATACAAGGATTGTATGATCTCCCTGCGCATTGTCCGGCCGCACCCATGGGACCGCTTTCATTCTTTCGTCCGTCAACCGTATGATGAGTGCGCTCCTGGGACTACATTCGTACGTAAACTTCCCTCTTGGACCGACCTGGTGCACCGTGCGGCATCCCACTTGCATTGTCGATCACTCCAACCGAGATTCAGGTCCTGGTTGCCGACTGCAGTGCTACCTGGTCATGACACAGCTTGAAGCTGGGCTTACAGTAAGGTAGGTCAGGTACCGGGGTGATTCTCCCAACCCACTCTGTGCATGGTCGGGGTTGAGCCGATCTCGACCGGTTTTCCTTCTTCCTGAGGGTAGTCGTGTAACAAAAATGTTATGTGTACTCTGTAAGCGAGGGTCCATCGAAGTGGTCTTACTTGTCCTATCGCATAGTGAGTAGGAAGTGTGACGGGCTCAGATAATCCAGTACTACACCCAAGTTGCCATAAGCGGCCTACGGTTCTCTCTTGATGGGGACATATTTGGGGGCGATCCATGTCACGTTGATCTACTGTGTATGATTTTCTCTCTCATTATGTAGTTTGCTATCAATAACCTGGAGAAATACTACCACTAAGCGATCTTTATCGACAAAGATAGGTACATCCACGGCTATCTCTATAAAAATACTTCGTAGGCAAATGACAGCCGGCGATAAGAGCGGCGTCCAGTCAGCACCGCCGCGGGAGAGAGTCTTGGCGCCCCCAGACGATCCCGGTGGCCAGTTCATCCTTCTCCCCAGTCGCATCCCCAACATCTGCATCAGCTCTCCAGATTGAATTGGCACAATGGCTTCCAAACAAAAGGATATGCGGCGGCCAGACCTCGGTAAGATACTTGTTGATTCTGATTATCTCACAGCGGTACTCCCTGCACGGGGTCTGACAGCGCAATCACTGACGGCCACCTCCCTCTCCAGTCGTCCCCTACGTCGATCCGCCCAAGGATAAGAATGAGGCCGACATGACTGGTATATACTCAGTCCCTGGAGCTAGACTCCGTGAATTGATTCGGATGGATGGGTTAGCTAATGTGGTCTAGGCGCTATGTCCAGCACCATGCCCATGGCTGCGGTAGGTTGACGTCTTGCGCCCGCTGGACTTGATGCATGCTGACTATCATCTGTAGATGTTTACCCGGAATAGGTGAGATAGCGTGCTGGGTGCCATTTGCTGGGAACGGGAGACTGATAACCAATGTTTCGCTACAGAATGATCGGATGGTGAGCTGCGTCCGGCTGGTCGTACTGGTCTGATGCTCACTCATATCGCAGGGTCTCGTTCGTCTTTTCGCTCCAGTCCTGGCTCGGTGAGTCCGAAGACCAGAAGAAAAGCGCTTCGACTCCGGCTTACATGTCGGTCCTCATGTCTTGTTGGTTCCCCTTTGACGTTCAAAAACCCACTTGTGTTCGAGATACTAACCCCTGGATTCAGTGATGGCATTGGTTGTGGTGAGTACTGATTGTCTACCGCAAGCCCATCTACTCGAGAGTCGAGTCTAATGTGGGTTGCAGACTTATTTCCCTATCTTCATGCCCCCGCCCGCCGCTCGTGTCAACCCCGCCGCCGCGTCTCCCTCGCCCTCTCCTTAAAAGAATGTCCCTCCATGCCACATTGGAAGAGTTCGGGACTGTTTGAAATATCCCAAATGTCGGATTCGTTGTGAAACCCTGAATACCCCAGATTCCGCTACCATGCGGGCATACATCCTCGCATATGCCTTCTGCTCTGGATGCTGTACAGATACTATAATATGATTTTCGTGTCCATGTAATAATAACCAATATTGATTTGTCTACTGATCACGTGACTTTATACGCGGATCCGACAAGGCGAATACACGCATAGCTTTGGAGAGTACTTTCATGAAATACAGGTACTCGTCAACTTCTCCCTTAACAGATCCAGAAGGACGTGCCACAGACAGACAAACTAGCAGGACACTAATGGATCACCAGACAGGCTGAGTCCGGTCCAGCTGAGGCCTTTTCCTTGTAGCCACCGCTGAGTCATCCGCACACCGCCTTCCCCCACGCCCCTCAAAAGGCTCTTTCCTTCTCGCCTTCTTTCGACTTCTTTCTACCCGTCACCACTTCGCATCCATCCTTACTTCCCGCTACCGTCAACCTCGACGTTCGATCACTACATCTTCAGAGAGATCTCGATTCTCCTCCCTCCGCTCACTTACTATACACCGCTTTTAAGGGCCGTTTACGAGCAAAGGCCGAGTTTATGTCCATCGAAAACCTTAAGACCTTCGGTAAGTGCATTTGCCACCTCCCTCTCGCGGTCTTGTCGTCGTGATCCCCAGCGACGTGTTACTTGTTGAGCGACTGGAACTCGTCGATGATGGCTCCTCCCCTTCGTATCGAAACGTCTCCTTTGCACGATACAGGGGACATCACTGGCTGAGGTCCGTCCTCAACACGCGTGATATCGTGGCGGGGTAGTTGGAATCTGGTTTGCCGGGCTGAGGCTGACACGTGCTCTCAACACAGACCCCTTCGCCGAAGCTGACGAAGACACCGGCGAGACCAAGCAGTCTCAAAATTACATCCATATACGGATTCAGCGTACGCTTCCCTCTTCGCTCTCACCTCACCTCCCCGTCGCGTCGGGTCGTCGCCGGCGGGAGGCCCCCCTTTTCTGCTCCCGGACCGCCAGCTAACATCTCTCCTCAGAACGCAATGGTCGCAAGACCTTGACCACCGTGCAGGGTCTTCCTAAGAAGTTTGACCAGAAGAAGATTCTGAAGGTGATCAAGAAGAAGTTCGGTATGTGTTGTCTTCCTCTCTCATTCCCTCTTCCGCTCTGCTAACGCCGGGCCAGCGTGCAATGGCACCATCGTCTCTGACTCTGAGATGGGCGAGGTGATTCAGCTCCAAGGAGATCAGCGTAAAGATGTTCAGGAATTCTTGACCGATAAGAAGGAAGGTCTCGAGCTGGATGCCAAGACCATCAAGGTCCATGGATTCTAAACGAGACGCCACGCCCCTGTTCCGGTCCCTTCTTCCCAGTCTACATTGCCCTCAGAGTGGCGGGATAGAGGACATGTGGTGTCGTTTTCAGTTCGTCTGACCTTGCAATTGCCGGCGCTCGCAGCTGCCTGGTTGTTCGGTTCCGCTCTCTTGTCCTCTGCCCCCTCCCCGCTCTGTGCCCGGTATATTGGACTTGGGCCTTGTCGAGGATGCACTGTTTGATTGATTCCCCTGCTGTCGCAGACGACGCGGGGGTCATCGTGGGTCGTGAATTTGACTCGACTGCTATACTCAGAATGGGATTATGACGGAACGAGGCGTTGGTAGATACCCAATATCTGCATAGATGTTTTGCTGCTTTCCTTGTGTGCTTTGTCAAATTGTCTCGTGGATTCATACTGGAGGTGTCGCTGCAGGGAAGGGTGTTGTTGTTCAGTTGTCGAGGTTGTTCACATCGACTCTCGTTATGTCTGCTACATTCGGACTTGCTGTCTTCTCATTGATCCATACTCTCAAACGTCCCTTCCAATGAAGTAAATTGTTGGATCTAATTGTCTGTTGGACCGTAACTACGTAGTATGTCATTTGTAAGAAGCCTTATTGCACTCGATTCATAAACTCTGCTAGGATATGTCGAACAAAACGCAACGCTAGATAGAAAACTCGAATCAACTACAACTCACCCACCGCCGCTCGATCATCCGCCACACGCATGCGCAGGAATATCGCGACAGCCCAATCCCACAGCTTGCGAGTGATCACAAACAACGGCACCTCCGGCTCATTCTCGCGGGTTAAATGCAACTGCAGCAGCAAAGAGGACATACTGACGAAACTCGCGATGGCGACTACCAGCAGCGCAGCCGCAGTTTCCCGTTTGATCATTGCATGGTTTTGCGTTGCGTGGTAGAGGAAGGTCAAAGTCTGTTGCCATTTTAGTCACGGACTCTGGTATGTGTTTATGTAGAGGGCCGGCTCACGGTTGTAATGGATATCCACGCCGGAAGCAGATGTCGCGGATCGGAAGAAGCACCAGAAAGATAGAGAACCCAAGAAGTCATATATGCAATCAGGCCGTTGGTGGTCAGAAGACGAATGACCACCGCCGGTGGGGTATAATTTAGAAGCCTGCATGGGGTTAGTACACGGCGGCAGCGTGGACAGCCGGAGAAACACACCATCGAGACATCATACAATCAGCAAAAAAATACGAAAGATATGCGGATGCACAGCACTACACCTCCACCGTTAGCCAAGCAGTGAAAAGACGAAACGACCAGACAAATACATACCCACATAATCGCCAAAGCCACCTCCGTCACCCGAAACCTCCTCTCGACATCCCAGTGCTGTCCGACGCTGCCGACAATCGCCGCCGCCCACCCCTCGCCTCCGACGCCCGGGCGAATATGCAGCAGCTCCGCCAAAAAGGTGAATGCGCACCGCAGTCCCCACCACGCGGCCGGGGCGGTGCTCAGCGCGCGACAGATGATCAGTGGCAGGTACCACTTGCGGTCGACGCCGAGGATGACGGCCACGCGTGGGTGCAGGGCGGAGGGGGTCGCGTGACCGGCATCGGTGCTGCTGGTGGGGGTGTGCGCGGTCGAGGAGGCCGGGGAGGGCGGGACGATGGTCGAGGCGGGCGATGAGGGCGCCACGTCTTTGTCGGGCACGTCGGACGGGCCCAGGGCGGCGGGTGACGAGGAAGGGAAGTACGGCGGAGGCGTGGAATCGACCAGCGGGGGATTCACGTCTGCAGCTTCAGGGGAAGTCCAGGCGCGATAGAGGAACCGAGGGGCTGCATTACGACGAGGAGGAGCCAGCCTTGTATCACGGCATACGCAGCCGTTGTGCAGAGGACCTGAGGGTCGGGTTGGGATGGTTTGCTGGTAAGGAGAGATTCTATCGTGGATTCTATCCCGGGAGGTCGAGACACTTGGTCTGTTGAGAAGTAAGGAGTAGACGGAGGGTGCGAGGAGTGTAAGAAGAGCCCGGCGGAGATATGAGAGGCCAGGGAAGGTCTTGAATCGTTTCACGCTCCAGTCAAGAAGCCCTGTGAACGTTGGCGCTGGGACAAGCGCAGATGGAGGAGAGGATGGAGACGGAGGAGGCGGAGGAGACGATAAGGCAAACAACCATGAGACAATAAGAGACCCGCGGCGGAGATGGGCGGCACGTGACCCGCGATTTCTTTGGCTGGGGCGGACATGCATCGGCGGAACTTGCGGTCTATTTATCCCTCTGTCCTCCCCATTCTCTCGTCTCCCGTCTCGGTCCGCACGTCGCAATGGCGTCTTCTCTGTCCAAGGGCCCTCTGTTCTCGGTGATCCGGTCCAACACCGCCGTTTCGCAATTCTACTTTCCTGTGGCGCCGGGATCATGCCAGTGCCGGTTCTTCTCACAAGCGTCGCAGCGCAATGGGCGTCAGGCGATGAACATGGATAGTCCCAAGGTTCCTACGCCTCTGAAGCCGTCTACCGCGACTAAAGGCTCCATGATGTCGAGGTCGGAGTTGCCCACCGATCTCGGTTTGCTCCCGGGCACTTTCATCCGGCCGCTCTGGCGAGATCTGCCCTCAATCTTCACACATCCCAAGGAACGTTTACAGCTGGAGTGGCTGTGGTTGAAATCTGGATTCCAATCTTTTGCAAGGTATGCTCCTCTGCATTGTGCCGGACCTGCATCCGCGACTACTTGCGCCGCATTGAACCAACTTACTAACCCCCCACAGCATTATAGTCTACTCGAAAATCACCTTCAAAGGCCTCCCCCTTCGCTTCCGTGAACGACGTCAGGTAGCCCGCGAGCTTCACCAGCGGATGTACTCCGCATTCGCCGCGTAAGTCTCCCCTTCCCAGCGTCCACACACACCGGCCCATTAACCACACGCAATACAGCGGCGACGTCCCCACGATCCGCAAGATCTGTTGCACCGGCTTCGCGAACGACCTCACCTCCCGCATCACCGCCCGCGCCAAAGATGAAGCCGTCACCTGGACCCTGGACAAGTACAACCGCACCCCGGCCACGCTCCTCACCGGCGTGCGCATCCTCGCAGACCGTGCAACCCAGATCCCCGAAATCCCAGACTCGGGTGTGAGACAGGTCGTCGTGCGCATCACCAGCCGCCAGTCCACCCAGAAGATGCGCGTCGTCACCAAGGCCTCCACGACCGGCTCCGGCCCCGCCGCCCGCAAGTCTCTCATCAAAGAGCTCGAGCCTGTCGCCCCCGCAAAGCAGCAGGACTGCACCGAGTACCTCGTCTTCCAGAAGCTGCGCTGGTTCGGCCAGGAGGAGGACTGGCGCATTTGGGGCCATACCCAGCCGACCACTGTCGAGGATCTGTACTCCAACCCTATGTTTGCGCCGGGGCTGACGCTCGCGGAGCGCATGCAGCATGCGCAGGATATGTACCAGGGTAAGAAATAGGTCTTTCCGGCTTGGTCCGTTGCTTCGGTGTGACGGTGTGACTGCGCTGTCGTATGTACGTCGCTCCCCAGACCTTGTGTCTGCGGGCGATGGATGATGATAGGCTTGAGCTGCCTGCCGGGTACCGGCATAGTACGGCCGTCTTACCGCGTCACATTTGACCGGATGTTTTCTTCTACGGTTAGACGAAACATTGGCTGTCGCTTCGATTCTCTCTTGTGTTAAAACAACAGCTTGCAATTGGTTTCTGTTGCATCTCTGTACCATGTATTATGGCCCGTCTGATTTTCGTTCCTCAGCCGAGGAAGCTTCGCATACAGCATGTATTATATCCGATTGTGGTTGGCTTTCAATTTGTAATTATTTAGGGTTCTTCAGTTCAGATACATAGAAAAGTTTGAACCGCAGTGAGGCATTCCAAGTGTTGAAGAGGACAACATGGGTAGGTAGAGGTCATTGCCGCGTAATGGTCAGCGATGAGTAGTAGATATTATTTACACAGGACGTATAGGGTACTCAAACAAACAGAAGAAATCAAGGGGAATCCATGATGAACCAAGGAAAAGCATGAGCAACTAATGAAGACTGATTCAGTCGTCATCAAAGATCTGGAACGTGTTCACCAGGATCGTCTCAATTACACGGACCTGCCATCCGGCATCCGCGATGTTGCCACCACCTCCCGAACTAGCGCCCATGAGCGTAGGCCTGGACGCATATCGTTAGATTCAGGCTGAGCAGAAAATGAGTGAGAATGTATAGCTTACCCGAAGCAGATGGCAATGTTGCCCGCGTTCATGCGGTTCTGTGTGTAGTGCTCTTGGATTTTGTTGAGATGCTGCAAGAGTTAGATCCAGACCGACCCGCTCTCTTTTTTTAACGTACCAGAATCAGTGCCCTCAGGGTAGCGTAGTGGGCATCAGGGAGGTTGTTGACGAGCGCATGGAGAGAATCGCGACGCTGGATGTCGTCATCGATGCCTGGACGATGTTAGCAATGAAACTCGCACATTCTAGTGCATACTCACGTGCTGCGCTGATGAAATCAGCGTATGCCTGCGAGGTGAACAGAGGATCAGGGAGGTCCCGGAAAAACTGCTTCAGCAAACCGGCCACACTGTTCACATCATGATAGAAGTTCTCGGGATTGGTAAAGTCCACTTGTGATGAATCTACAACAATTAGTACTGGCGATGAATACGTATGCAAGACACTTACCATTGTCAAAGAGAGCTTTCATCTGACTGATATGGTTCGCACTACCAGACAGACGGTAGATGCCCTCCATTTCCAGGCCGAAAAGCTCTATGGCCTGGAAGCACTGATAGACAATCATAGGAACGGCGGTTCCATCCCTGGCGTACAGATCATTCAGACTCACGCCGAATACTGGTTTCAACGGAGGAAGATGCGACTGGAAAGTGCTCGTGGGAGGCGGTAACGGGCTCGACTGGGGTGCCAAGGATCCTGACATGGCCGGTGGGTTAAGGGGAGCTTTCTCATTCGCACTGGTCGGGTATGGGGGCTGGTAGGGAGCCGAGGAGAACGAATCAGGCTGGGGCGGGTGGTAAGGTAATGTCTGTGTGGTCGGTGTTGGCTCTGCTGCGGGTGCAGATGCTGGAGTCTGCCCAGGTGGCTGCGACAGGGGCAGTTGTTGCTGAGAGAAGGACTGCGGTAACATCGACTGGCGTTTGTTTTGAGAGCTAGTCTGTGAGGCTGGGACAACCGGTGACGGGCCGCCTCCAAGTGTCTGGAATATTTTTATTAGAAACCCAGTCTTTGGAGGCATCAAAGAGAGTCAATCGTACCGGATGACGGTGATACTGAATCTGTTCCGATGCCACGGCATTAGGATTGCTTTCATGGCTTAGAATGTAGTCATGGAAGTCCTTCTGATTGTCTACGTGTTGGACAACCTCATAAAGACTTTTAGGGCCCGCAGTAGCTCCATCCTTCAGGGGACTGATGGACAGGCCTTGGCCCACTAGGAGCTTCTCATTGAAGGTTGCTAGACACGGTCAGTCGCGCACTGTATTTTTGGGGACGGGAGCAAGACTCACCAAACTTCTGTAATTGCAGTCCCAATCCGGAGTCGCACTCAGCGATCAATTGCTGGACATTGTGAACGGCCTGAGGGCGGTGGGTGGCAACCAGCTCCTGGCGAGCGGTTTGGGCAGCCTGAACCTTTGCCTGATAGTCTGCATCGGCATTTTGGACCTTGCGGAGTAAGTCCTCCTCATGCTGGGCAGCCGATTTGTGGCCTTTCAGACCAAACTTCCCACCCTGCTTATCACCTGTCCGCACGCGATCATATTGTTCCGCCAGAGAGTCGTACTTGGCCTTCGCTTTCTCCGCCGACGCTTCGGCCTCGGTCACTTTCTTCTCCGCATTCAGGCCGGTTTGCTTCCATTGCTTTCGGCCACGTTCAATGTTCGCCGCGAGTTCGTGAAGATCATCGGCCATCTGTTGCAGGGAGACGGAGAACTGGAGTCCATGGTCGGCCATGCGGTCGTGAAAGCGACTCAGGTCATTGTAGCTGGTGCTGTAGGTACCCTGGCGGTTATCGGGTCGAGAGGCGGAGTCGTGGAGGGCGCGCGACAGCTTGCGCAAGCCTTGGGCATGCTCCTCTTCCAGACTCGATCGCTTCTTGAGGAAGGTAGAGAAATCCTGGGTGTGACGTTAGACGGATGGCGGGGTTTGCCATGATCCCGCGGTTGGGAGTAGACGCACCCTAGCTGAAGCAACGCTTTGCTTCAATCGAGTCAAGAGGGTAGTGATACCGATCTATCGACGGTTTGAAGTCAGTGGCCTTGTTCCCCGCACACCAGAACCGGAGATGGGATCACATACGTCGGAATAGATGACCTTATCCAAACGAGCTTTCAATTCCTCCGAAACGACGGGGGTAGCTGAATGGGCTTCGGGCTGAGGCTGGGGACCGGTCGAGCCCGCACTTAATGGCGGCGCATCGGGATCTCGGGGCGAGGAGGCCGCTTGGGCTGAGGTATCCACGTCTGCCATGAGGTGGAGGAAAAGGGGTGTCGGCTAGGAGTTAAAGGGCGAAGCGAGGTGTTCAAGGATCGAAAGAAAAAGAAAGTCGAGTGAGCGCGACAGGGAGTTTTAGAGGAAGGGAAAATGGCGGCAGCCTAAACTGGAGATTGAGCAGCAATTGTTTCGTTGTCGGTGTCGTCAGTGGATTTGTTGGAGTAAAGCCGTTCCGTAGTTAGCAGTATGCGGGTTACGTAAGGCATTTGGGCGACTATGCTATTCTTGGAACCCCACGGATTGGGGCTGGTGTGGCTGAGTTTGAGTTGGTCAGGTACTTTTACTTTATTTTTTTAGGTACCTTACTTTATTTCCTTTAATCTTGCATCTTGTCAATGGAAAGATTGTCATGTCAATACGAATCATACATAAATCCTATCAATGGCTGATACTTTCGTCGGGGATCATGGAGGGGCCATACGTCATCATCCGAGCAGCTGGCCTTAGATACATGCCTAAGTAAGGTAGACTGTCATGTACCCGGATGATCTACGGGCAGAGAGTCAATAATATTGGAATTCCATGGTTCATGGTCATGACTAGGTACCTACAGAGTGCTCATAGTAAAGCCTGGGTACCAATGGTGAGGGGTGGGATGTACAACTATGCTCACTATGCCACAGCTGACTCATCTGCCGACATCGCGCGCTTTCTCCCCGCCAAAATTTCTGCCGATTTCCGGCACATCCTCACAATGGTTTCACACTTCCAATTTGCATGTGTTTGCCTTCCCGAGCGGTCCCATCGCGGCGGGTGATCACCTTGGATTTATACGGAGTACGTCCTGATGGATCTGGAGTATCGGAGCGTCCTGGCACCGAACGGGTTGCCCCCCCATGCCCATCTGATCTCGCCCTCCGCCACCCCCAGCGACCTTCGGAACAATCCTCGGTTTCCCCGACCCATCTCGACCTACGATCTATCTGCCAGGAGTTCGGAGCCGTGCGAGATGGAGAAGATCCCCCCAATCACCGGAAAGCGCCGCGGGGGGAGTCGAAAGGCCTGTAATGAGTGTAAGCAACAGAAGGTAAGCCTTTCCGTTAGACCACAGCCGCTCTCCACTTTGATATCGGCCGTCGAACCCCCCAGCCCAGGGTCTTTCCTCCTATCTCTGCCCTTTCCCCGGCCCTAAGCTAAGTATGTCTGGTCTCTCTGGCTTTATAGCTCCGATGTGATATCGTTCAGACCCCCGCCGCAGCATGTTCCCGTTGTCGGCGTCTCCAGATCGAGTGCAAGGTGGAGCCCACCTTCAAGCGCATCTCCAAACGAAGGTAACCTTTCTATTCCCCGTGCCCATGTGCACCGTTACACGACATATGGTCGTGGCTAACTGGCCCCTTTACCAGGCGCAATGCTGAGATGGAGAGGGAGATAGCTGAACTCCGTCGACGGCTTGCTAGCAATGATCAGTCGCATGCTGTGGAAGCAAATGCCAGCGATGAATTATCTCAGTGCTCGGAAGATGTCTTCTGTGCCCCTGATTCGGCCGTGTCCAATCGAACCAGGCCGTTGTCGGCCCCTATTGAGCCTCAGCCTCTGGCTACCCCGATGAACATGACTCGGGCCGGTTCCATTCTCTCTCAAGACGATAGTCCATGGAAGTTGGAGGACATCACACTGTCTAGGAGCCGAGTAGCCCGGCTATTTGAACAGTAGCGCTCCCCGTCTCTGGTAATCCTGTACTATCAACATCGTCCTAACCATCTCTCAGGTTCTTCAAGTATTATCACCCCTTTCTTCCACTTCTGAACCCGCAGAAGCCGCCGGATGAATACCATCGTCGTTGTCCACTGCAGGCGTGGACCATCGTCTGTATTGCAAGCCGACGGGCCCCATCCGAACCCGGCCTTCTCAGTGCCCTTTCTGGACCATTCAGCCGGCTTTTGTGGTCCACCATCACTGCCGTCCCTCAGGACTATCGTGTAGTCAAAGCGTTGTGTCTTCTCTGCACCTGGCCGTTGCCGACGACCAGCCAGCGGACCGATGCCACATTCATGCTGAGCGGTCTGATGATGCAGATCTCTATGCAGTTAGGGCTGCATCGTCCTGTCCAGGCCGAAGAGTTCACCACATTCCGAATGGAAGCTCAAGGAGAAGCTGTCAAGGACCGCCTACAGACTTGGGCCATATGTAACATTGTCGCCCAGAAGTAAGCATTCCCTGCCGCACCAATGTTTTGATTGATGTCTAATCCCTTCTCAGCGTGGCCACTGGCTACGGTCAGCCTCCTACCACAATCTACGATTGGGCTCTGGAACCGGCTTCTCTGCGAGACGCCGACTATCAGCCTTCAGAGGACCTCCGGGTTCGCTTGCGAATAGAAAAGTTCTGCGACCGAGTCACCAAATCATTGTACAGCGGCAAGCCGGAACCCGCTGAATTCAACAGCTCGGAAAAGTTGTTGATCGTGCAGCTTCTGGAAAATGAGCTGCGCGACATGGAACTCGATTTTGGTCCAACCGTTTCTCGTCCGTGATCCATGCCCCCGCCCTTCCGCGTACATTCTAACATTTGGTAGATATCAACATGATTCATTTACGTGCTGCCGAATTACACCTCAGGTACTTTGTCTTCCTGGGTTCCAACCCACGAAGTGATGATTTGACGAAACTCTTCATCGCCACCACATCGTTCCTGGGGCGAGTGCTTGATCTGGAAACGTCTCCGGGCGAGCTTATCGGCCATGCGACGAACTACATCCTTCAGATGATCGTCTCGGCTGCGTTCGCGTTGATGAAGCTGCTGAAAAGCAACTTCAGCCGACATATCGATTTCGAACATGGGAAGCTTTTGTTCAACGGAGCGATCTCGGCGATTCGGCGTATCAGTGTGATGGATCACGATCGGCCCGTGCGCTTGGCTGATATCCTGGCGCAGATGTGGAATGCGGGCGCTCCGGAAGCGGGCGAGGACTCCCTCTTGCTAAAAGTGCGCTGCCGCATGAGCATGAGCCACGTCTACGACACGGTTTGGCGCTGGCGACAGCGCTTTATGCCGATGAAGAGCATCGAGGATGCTCAAGGTGCGTACTTGATTCTTTTGTCTCCGGTCTCTTCCCACGGCTAATCATTTCCCGGTAGCGACGATGACCAATACCAACATGTCGACCGCCGCCGGACCAGCCCCCCGGCAGCAGGACAATTCACTTGCGGACCCAGGTCTGATATATTCGCCCAACTTTGATCAGGGCGCGTTCATCAGCGAAGTGGGTTTCTCCGAGGTGTTCGATTCGCTCAATTGGGTGTTTGACGGCATCCCGGATTCCTTTGTGGCTCCACCGGTGATGTAGCCGGGCCGTTCACGGTACCCCGACCGGCCACACGTGGCCGTGTAAAAACGCAGCGCGCTGTTTTCCTTCGTCGTGTATATATCTATCGATATTCAACCGAGATACCAAATTTAGCGAGACCAATCATGGGCCGGATGCCTCGTAGCTGGAGGACGCAGGAATGCAGTTAGTAATCCTGGCGATAAACTTAGGAACGTGTTGGTATCCCCACATGCCTCCATCTCGCTCAGCATCGACACACTTTAAAAGGATCTCCGTCGATCGACCGTTACTGTCTCCTGTTGATTCTGTCCACCCACCGGTTGATCACCATGTCCGCGGAGGAAGTCAACGTTGTGGCGATCATGTACCCCAAGCCGGGCAAACATGATGAAGTGAGTCCGTCCTCGGCCCGTACAGGCCATCCCTAGATTCTTAACCAGGACGCGCACGCATCTGTTTTGTGTCGCCATGCCCCCAAGGGGGTTGAATCGGTTCATGGGCTGATCATTGTGGTGTGCGATCGAACAGCTTTCAAGCCATTTGTCTGAATTGACCCGGCAGGTCCAGGCCCATGAGCCGGACACGTTGATCTACTATGCGTTTTCCATCAAAGATGGGAACGAGATTATGGTTGTGGAGAGGTGCGTTCTTGCACGCTGGCTGGCGTGGTCGCAGCCGAATTGAACGGACGAACTACAGACTAAAACTGTCCCAGGTATCGAAACCAAGAAGCGCTGCAGATCCATCTGTTGAACCCATATTTCCGGGACTTTGGCAGCAAGGCGAAGGAGCTGATGGAACGGCCATATGATGTGAAGGTGGGGAGTGGCTTTTTGCCGGGGTCGGCGAGTGTGACGCGGGTTTAGGCCATCTTCTTGGGATGGGTCGATGGATGGTGGATGGCGGAATGGGTGGATATGGCTTAGTCTGGTAGGCCTCGGACCTCTGTACATAGTGGTGGACTGCGCCACGGCGGCAGAGCTGGGATGGATGCAGGCGGCGTTGTGATAAGAATTGGGGGGGGGGGATGCAATGCAGGGTGTTGTGGCACCCAATAATGGAGGAGGCGGTGGTTGGGATTGGGACTGGAGGAAGTACCTACGGAGTACCTTACTATGGTATTATAATCGTAATAGGGCTGATTGTTGTGAGGCTTTTGTAGCTGGATAAGTACTGTAGGCTGAGAACGAAGTCTTGGATTTGGATAGGTCGAGTGTTGTATGGAACCCGCTCCACCCCTGAACCGGACGACGGGGTGGGTTCCTTGGGTCGAGTGTTTTGGAACCGAGTTCAGCAGGATCTGTTAAGGACAAGGATCCATGTGGTAGTGGTAGTAGTAGTGTCAGTAGTAGATACTTGTCAGTATATACTTCCTCAGTACTTACCATTGAACAATAACAGACACAGTACCTTCTACTTAGGTAGTGCTTCGATACAGAAGATGTTGTATCAAGTCTTTGCATGATTGGATGATGCATCCAAAACCCGTCAACAAATAAGCGACGGAAGAGACCAAGCACAAGAATCGGGCATCCCGACCCGATGCTTCAATTGCATTATGATTGATGCATCCGCGGTAAAGAATAGAAATAGAACTGTCTAGCTAATAATAATCCATTATCACCAGGACCCTAAGGAACCAGTGGATATCGTACACTGACGGGGGTCTCAGCAGAAGACGCTAACTCTACTCTAGTCTCGGAGGAACATCAACTAACTCCCCCTCAACCTCGTCTTCGCTTCCTTCTTCTCCTCTCTTCTCTCTTGCTCCTCGTCCTCCTCCTCCCAGCTCCATACTCCATCTTGTTGATTGTTTCTCTAATTTATTCTCTTTTCTTTTACCTTGGTTATCCTTGTCAAAGTTCCTGGATCATCGAGTCTCCAATATTTCCATTTTGGTTCGTTCTCGTGCAGATACCCGTCCGCCTTGCGTTCCGCCAATCTTCCAGTCGATCCATCACCTCTTCTCCTCGTCTCCCCAGCTCGCTTGCCTCCGTTCAGTCCTCGTCCATTCTTCCTCTCCTTCCACACAGAGCCGCCCACTCTCAGGATGGCCACCGGTCCCGCGACTCAATCCCTGAAGGTCAGCTGTCGTCCGCTTCCCGTCGCTTATCGGTCGGTCTCCCAAACCGCGGCTAACAGACCTCTGTCTACAGTGTGTAGTGACAGGTGATGGTGCTGTTGGGAAAGTAAGTCCGATTACTGCCTTTCCATCACAGTTTCAATCCTCGGCCGTCATCAGTCAATCAATTCCAACTTCACTCTCACAATTCGACAGTGGACCAGCTAACCTCCCCGCCAGACATGTCTCCTGATCTCCTATACGACCAACGCTTTCCCCGGTGAATATATACCGACCGTGTTCGTTTCCTTCCCCTGGCCGATTCGAGGCGAACCCGTCATTGACTTCTCCGCCCCAGATTTGACAACTACACAGCGAGTGTGATGGTGGATGGCAGACCGATCAGCTTAGGACTTTGGGATACTGCTGGACAGGAAGATTACGACCGTCTTCGCCCGCTATCTTACCCTCAAACCGATGTTTTCCTCATCTGTTTCTCCATCGTCAGCCCCCCATCATTCGACAACGTCAAAGCCAAGGTGATTCCCTCCTGGGGACGACAGACGACACTCAACCGAACCCCTGACTGACCCCGTGCAGTGGTACCCGGAAATCGAACACCACGCCCCCAATGTCCCCATTATCCTAGTCGGCACCAAGCTCGATCTGAGAGACGATCGGGCCACCATCGAATCCCTCCGTCAGCGGAAGCAGGAGCCCGTCTCCTACGAACAGGCCCTCGCCGTGGCCAAGGAAATCCGCGCACACAAGTATCTCGAGTGTTCCGCCCTGACGCAGCGCAACCTGAAGAGTGTGTTTGACGAAGCCATCCGGTACGTGCCTGCAAGTCGTCTTTCCAGTGACTTCATACTCACTTCTCCAGCGCGGTTCTCAACCCCCGACCCGCGACGAGACCGAAGAAGAGCAAATGCTTGATCCTGTAGATGCATTCGATTTCCCTTCTATGGTAATATAAATCACTAATACGGCGTCTGGGTTTGGGTCTCATGCCCTCTGATGATTTGTTTCCTGCGTTGATTCCACCTCTCGTTTGATTCACGATCCTCATGCTTTGTCTACGGTCGGGATACACGTCCCGACCCATCTCTCTTTCCCTTCTAATGCCGTATAAAGATGTATCATGCTATACAATATCATGCAATGAATATGCGGATGGGCTGTGTCCATATCTCGGAACTCATTTCTTTCGCTACCGGCTACACGCTGGGCACGCAGGTAAACCATACAAGCAAATATGCTCAATTCATTCATTCCAAAAACAGGACGGGAGGATATCTCAGCGGATTGAACCAGTAAACTTTTAAAGCACGTCAACAGAAACCCGCAGCTATCTATGAATGCAATCCCACTACGCCATGCGGCCCAGACGACTAGGGTGCACACCCGCATAATCACCCTGTCCAGTTTCTCCGCCCTGCTGCTTCTTCTCCTTTTCCTTCTTCTGCTCCTTGGCGTTGCGCTGTCTCTCCTCGTACAGCTTCTTGTTCTTGGCCTCGATCTTCGCTTTACGAGCTTCCGTGTTCCCACCGCCGCCAGCACTACATCCGTCAGTATGCTGCACATCCGATGCGCAGAGGGAGATCACTCACGTCAGTTCAACATTGATCCGTCGCGGCGGGTACTTTCCATCATCAAACATCGAGTGGTGGTACAGCTTGAGACAGGTCTTCATCCGGTCGTAGTTGTCGAACTCGACGAATCCAAATCCACGACACTTGGTCGGCTTGTCCCGCTGCGTCGCGACGCGCACCGACAGCGGTTGAATTTTCGCAAAGTGATTCGTCAGCGATTCGTGGTCCGCGGAGAAGGGCAGGTTCCCTGTGAGAAGGTCAGTCAGCGCTCACGCATCAGTGGGCTGGGACGCAACATACCGACGAAGCAGATGAATCGTGCGCCCTTTTGCTTCTGGGCGTTGTCCTCCGCCGTTTGTTCCTCTGGCGCCTCGCCTTCAGCCGCCTTGGCCTTCTTCTCCTTTTTCGCTTTCTTGTCCTTCTTGGACTTCTTGTCGTTCGTCGCTTCGTCTGCGCCGTTTGTCGCCGGCTCGGCGGTCTCTGCAGCGGGCGTTACGTCCACGTCCATGGCGTCCGCGGACGGCTGCTTTGCAGCGCTGGTCTCAGCAGACTGGTCGTCGTTGGCCTCATCTTGCTTCTTCTTCTCTTTTTTCTCCTTCTTTTCCTTCTTCTCTTTCTTCTCCTTCTTCTCTTCCTTGTCCTTCTTTTCCTTCTTCTCTTTCTTGTCCTTTTTCTCCTTCTTCTCCTTCTTTTCGGCCTCCACGTTCTCGACAGGGACCTCCGCAGGCGTCACCACATCAGCGACCTCCTCCGCCTTGCGCCTCTCCTTCTTTTCCTTCTTGGACTCCCGCTTGGCCTTTTTGCCCTCGGGGAGGACCGCGTCCTCGGGGCTGTTCTTGCGCTTTTTCTCACCCATTGTAGATAGATTGTCTTGAGAAAATATATAGGCTCCAGAAACCCTCAAAACAAATGGCGAACGTATAGCGAATATATTTTAGAAAGAAAAACAAAATGCGGAGATAACGCTGGAAAATATGACGGACGGCGGGCAAAAAAATGGAAATTTCCTTTTTTGCCGGGCGGAGACATCAGGCGGTGAGCGTGTTCCCCATCTTAGTCTACCTAAGGTATTGATCGGCAAGTGGGACTAACCCGTTTGGGCGAGATGTCAACATCCATCTATCTCACTGTCGCCGTCTGCTTTCGACAAACGCTCTGAACGGGATGCTTATTTGGGTCGGTGGGTGAATAAATTTGCAGGAGTGACAGAGTTGTTGTCACTTGGTAGATGCAGTGACTTATGGTTGTTTGGTTTATGGAATGAGCTGGAAGGGGGCTTCTCGACTGGGCTCTGGGATATATATATTTTTCTTTCAAACTAGATCTGATTCCTTATCATCTCAATCTACTTTCCTTTATTTTGTCTTGTTTATATAGTCGTGTCCTTCTGAATCTTATATACATTGTTCACCTATATTCTCGACCTCGGACACCGTTGTCCAGCAAAGCCACTGTCGCATACAAGTCATGTGCAGGTATATGGTGATGGTGATGCTGCTGGAAGTTCTACCGCAGAAGTACATTCTTGATTGCAGACTGGCTTTGTTTCACCCTGCTGGATTGGCGCTGACTTGGTTACAGACGAACAGAATCATTACTTCCGGATCAGCACGAAGTTGCAATAGCTTCTACGAACAATCTTGGGACCTACCACTACGTATCAAGGGCATGAATTCCAGTCTAGTAGTGGCTAATGAAGCCAATGGCGCTCAAACTCATTTATTTCAACCGAGATCAGGTACGTCTTTTGAGCAATTTCCAATATATGCATTTGCTAAATCCCTACAGTTGCCATATCGGCCTACGACCAGTATACTGCCTGCTGTCTGCGATCCCCCTAAGCCACAAGCATCCAAGCCTTCACTATAATATCTGGGACATCGATGACAATATCAAATCTGTATTCATCACACTTGCCACATATCAAAGCCTTCAGGTCCTGAAGCGCAAGTCATCCGGAACTTGCTCGAGATGTGGATGTATCTTCTTCCAAAAGCTACGATAATGCATTTGGATGGATTCCTACCTGGAGGGCCGCCGCCATCGATGGTAATTTCATCACCCGCCTTCTTTTTTTTTTTTTTTTTGACGTTCTTTGTGCCTCCGTTGCCAGAAAATGAGTACGCTTGACGCCCGGTAAGTCCATGCACTGCCCTTTGGCTTCGAGAACCCGCTAACATGTGGTGTGTAGGCGGCCTCCAGCACGCGGACTTGGCCGTGGTTGTCGTCCGCCGAAGGACAAGAGCCCGCAGCCCGTGGAACAATCCCAACATTCTCTCAGTTTCTGCAGCTGCCTTATATACGCACGTGCAATGTACCGCTGATATATACGCTCTTTGTGATCAGTCACAACTCAGTGACTAAAAGAGAGACCCAGATCAACAATTGATGCAGCCAATGGTCGCCTTGATCTGCAATATAGCAACACGGACGACGATGAGTTCTATATGACTAAGGACCTTCATTGAGCATTGGAGTGGCCTGGAGTACGAATTTCAAAGTGATTTATGACCCCGAAAGGATCCACTAAAAGCTGAATCCTCTTTGAGCGTATTTAGCCAACCAGGGCACGTTCCCTGTGTCGTTTCGGACAAAGACATACCGTGAAGTTGATGGGGAAATCGACGAGCTCAAGCAGATGCCGATTTCGTTCCACGCAGCCATGACAGCCTGCCACAGACAAGAAGGTCTTCATGAGAGTGTCGATGAGCAAAGCGTGAACGCCAGCACCATTCGGGCCATAACGACGGCCTTACCGCAGACAGACCGATATGATCTTCCCCAATAATCATCCTGAGTGGCCTTGCTCTCAATGGAGTGATGATCAGACCTCGTGTGCTCGAGTATTCGAGATAGTGGCAATCTGCCCAGCGGAACTGGCTGGGCAAGTCTGCCTTTCCTAGCCTGCACGTCTTGGAGTATCTGGTATCCCGGCTGATGCTTCCGGCCCTGCTCGAGGACTTCGCAGAACAGATCCAGACGTTCAACCATGCTGTTCGAACGGACGCCCTTCCTTGTGGAACAAGGTGCCCTCTCGTATCCGCAAGCGCAGCGCGCGCAAGTCGGCTCCCCTTGCCCAGCCGAAGACCGCGATCCATTTCAGCAGGACCGGGGGGGACATCCCCTACGACATCCAGCCGTCGGAATGGGAGGCGCTAGTGATGACGGACGACGAGGGTGAGGCCAGACTGCGAGAAATGCAGCTGTCAGCGTAGAACATCATAAGGTGAAAAACCGATTCCTCTGCGGCTGACTTTATAACCATGATACTGAAACATCAAGGGATATCGAGAATGATGACGGCGGATAAGGAACTCTGGGACGGCCTTATGAAAATGGCAAGCAGAGTCTGCGACAAACAAGCTCTTGTCGACGACGAATAGCACAAGATTAGGAAAGTCTTTGGACAACAGAAACTTGATCGGCTACCACAGACACTACACGTTTCACACATCATATCCCTGTCTGGACCAGGCGGCAGGGGCTAGGAAATTGCTGAAGCGTAGGCAGGGAGATAGCCAGGCTAGTAAGCTGGGCAGACTGGTTTTCTTGTTAGTAGAAAGTTAGCTACGGTTGGAAGAAGTCTGGATGACTGCGTATATAGCTGCATAATATCGTCTACTATGAACTAGCCCAGAGAATAGAAGCGATTAACTAAGAGCCACAAGTTACACGATGGTTTTTCTTATGATGTTCGAGTCTCTGTATAGAAGAAGAGCATGTCGTGAAATACATGGAATAATATGTCAACTGGAGGAAATAACCTTGACCTATACAACGCCTGCTTGTCGTGCACTCATTTAAAAGACCAAAATCTGAATCTTCTTCTCCTTGGCTCCATATCGCTCCTTAAACTCAGACCGCGTCAGAAGTTGTAGCAGAGGGAAGTGCGTTTCTTTCATGTCGAAGATTCCCCGCTGCTTCTGGTCGACATAAGATCCGTCGATAACGATGCGCTGCAAATCATCCAACTTCAGAGAACCTGTGGATATTAGAAAACTTAGACGAATATAAAGACTCTCTATTCACATACCTGCGTCGATCAGGTCAGAAATACGAGCGGGAGTGCCAGCTCCGATACCCGTACTGTCCAAGTTAGTTGAGACGCCTATATAAGAGATTGCGAGACTCACCGAGCTCGTTCCAAGAATTGCTTCGCCTCCTCCAGCTTGATGTGCTTGGCGAACAGCTTGCCAATGATAGATTCTTTCGTCTGGAACGAACGAAGGGCTCTATATACGAAGTCAGCATTCCATTCCATACCTCCCGTCATCGGCGCAACGTACCTCACAACATCCGCTGCTCTCAATCCACCGGGGGAAACCACCAGCGTGTGGGGAGCGCCCTTGGCTTCCGAGGCTTGGGCGAGACCAGCTCCCTTATTGGGAGAGAACGCCTTCAGGAATGCAGGAAGCTGTTCCAGCTGTCGGGGTGCGTCGAAGGACGAAGTATCAAGGAATGCGACGTCTATACCAGTCAGTACTGATAGGATGACCATGCGGAGAGAAAAGCATACCTGGGATGCTCAGATCACTAAGCTCGACAGAAGTAAGGTTCTTGTTATGTCTCTTTGATTTCTGCATGAGGTGGTCGGCAAGTAACCCGCCGTCCATCTTTCCAATATCCTCGTTGATCCCGCCTTTGCTCTCGGTGGCTTTGGGATCCTTAGGCTCCGCATTTTGCTGGGGCTTATCCTTCTTATCTTTCTTGTCACCCTTGCCCTTTCGGTTTTTCTTGTCTTTCTTGTCGTTCCTGCCTCCCTTGCTCTTGTCATCTTTTCTCTTCTTCTTGTTCGGACCCTCAGGGCCTCCGGATGGAGCAGCGGCCTTGTTCTCTTTTGAGGACTCCTCGGCGCCTCTCTTGCGCTTCTTGTCGACCTTTGTCGACAGGCCGGATGTCTTGGGGGGTTCAGCAGACATTTTTATCGGACCGCAAATATGCTGGTGTAAGTGACAACGCTAGAAAGCTTTCAATGGCAGGTTGTGAAGAGTTAAAAGAGGAATTGTCGCATGAAGCTCTTGATTCCGCGACAACTTTTTATGCTTACTCAGCCACCATCCTTATCGATAAGGCCAACCAATCGCCGTGCAAGCATCCTTATTATGGTTCCGACGCGCTTCATCGATCAAGCTGTGTTCATCCCACCTCTCTCTTTCCTTTCTCTTCACATATTACCGTGGGCTACCGCCCAGTTTACCTCCATACACCCTTGTAGTTTTCTCGCACTCGCACTTCTATAACCCCTTTATGCCAGCCAATTCCGTCCCCTCAGCGCACCGCCATGTCAACAACCCCCAACCCGCGTGGCCGCCGCTCGCCGCGAGAGTCGGACGTCTCTGAATCGCTCACCCCCATAGGCGAATCAACCCTCACAGGTGTATGTCCCCAGAAGATAGCGATATGGCAAACAAGACTAATGGGAGTTTGTGTAGTTGCGGCGACTCACCGGTGCAACGAGATACCCCCTCACCCCTAGTCGATTCGCAACGGGCACCCCCTCTCGCTTCACGCCGCGGAGTAGGGGCGTAGGCGCGCCGTCGACACCTCATGGTCTACGCGCGATGCAGCGTCGGGCGGCAAATACGCCTGGTCGCGACCGGAGACGAAGCGGACGAGTACAGCGCGAGACGACTTTTGATATTCTACGGAATTTGGGAAAAGGTACGACATATGTCTTGGATGCAGCTATGCAATACGTAGCTGTGAGCTAGGAATCGTACTGACAGCAGTAGCTCTTGCGCCGACATCGCAGCCGATTAAATCTTCCCCGCAGGACCAGCGACCCCCCGAACCTGAACCGGAAAAAGATGAGATCGAGGAACTGGATAACGAACCCACGATAGAGCGACCGCGGTTGTCGTTGCCGTTGGAAGATGTGGAAGAGGTCGATGAAGCGAGCCCGGACCCGCGACCGCCTCGGCTGTCTCTTGCGTTCGAAGACGATGGGACCGGTGAGGTTGACGTGGAAGATATCACGGTGGAGTACCCGCGCCGAGATATAAGTGACCGCGACCGCGCAAGACTGTCGATGATGAGCTTCGGCGGTCCGCGACTGAGTGAACACTTTGGGGAGGCTACCCAGCTGGAGAGCGAGTCTGAAGGCGGCGATGATACGGGTCTCGGGCATGATGAAGGCGGCGACGCGACAGTGATCAGTCAGGGTGCATTCGATGCTGGGTAAGTGGAAAACCTGGATTGACTGTTTTACAGGGTGCTAATATACATGTAGTGGAGAAACGGATGACCTTGGGCGATTCAACTTCGACTTCAATTTCCCATCTCCACCGCCACCGGGCGAGGGAGACGACATGGACGGACCCCTGCACGATGATGATGGATTTGAGCTTCCGCCTGTTGCCTTTGCAGCAGATGCAGGCGCCGCTTCAGATGACAGCGGGGACGCTGGTGCTACAGCAGGTGGCTTTGCCTTGGACCTCGACATCCCGCCCCGTGTCTCACTCAGCGAGAGTCCTGGAATTGTCGGAGGAGGATTGCGGGAAGAGGAACATGTCGCGCCAGGAACCAAGCAGAAGAAACTGTCCCGACATGGCATCCCCGTTCCCAACATGCCCTCCGGAGTGATCCGCAAGCTGGCTACCAGGTTCGCACCCTCACGAGCTGGGTCAAAAGCGAAGATCAGCAAGGCAACC
Source organism: Aspergillus aff. floccosus IMV 01167 (assembly GCA_001931935.1). Taxonomy (NCBI): domain Eukaryota; kingdom Fungi; phylum Ascomycota; class Eurotiomycetes; order Eurotiales; family Aspergillaceae; genus Aspergillus; species Aspergillus aff. floccosus IMV 01167. The sequence continues at coordinate 268,052 of MSJE01000315.1, forward strand.
CTGGCTGCAATCGAGCAGGCCTCCGCGTGGTATTTTGAACAGGCGGGCGAGGACTTGGCTGCATACTCGAAACATGCAGGGCGAAAGACGATCGACGAAAGTGATGTGATAGCGTTGATGAGGCGGTAAGTTGACGGTTTCCATGCCAGAGTCAGGATACTGATTTATTAGGCAACGCCATCTCAATAGCGCCAACACGGTCTTCTCCCTAGCACAGAAGCATTTACCCAAGGAACTCTTGCAGGACATGAGACTGGCAATGCCGCCATGAACGACAAATAAACACAATGCAATTCCCTAAACAACAAACGCCACCAATGAATGCGCCATCTAAAAGCGATGAGATCTACCAGTTCCGGTTCTGACGGACACGACGGGTTGCCTCGTTGGGTCTTTTGCGAATAATCATCCACAACATGATCGACGTTGCGAAGCACAGGCCATACCTGATGGAATGAGCTGAGTCCGACTTATTGATATAGAGAGCTTGGAGGATGATCGCCACTTACCATGTGAAGATGTATTGGCTGTGATTATTCCTCAGGTTCACCTCCGCCGCACGGCCGATGGGAATACCCTTGGCCTCTCTGTCCAGATGTTCAACCATGTCCGGGACTAGAGACGTCAGTGTTAGTCGCATGATAGTTAGGGCGGTCTGTATATTAGCTTACTCATGGTTTCTTCAATCAGAACCGGCTGACTGCCGGTCAGTTCAGCCATCTGTTCCACATCAGGGAAGTAGAACTTTCCATCCTCCGGCTTGTTTTCCGGCGTAAACATGTTCTTCTTGTACGGCTCCCGTAGCAGACCCTCGACCGTCACTTCGCCCTGTGGTAGTCCCACCGTCCGATCCTTCTGGTCCACCATCTTGCGCGAAATCCACCCACGATTGACCAGCACGGTACTCTGACCGTCGCCGCGCTCGAGGGGCGTCATGACCACGAAACCATCCTGACCTTCGCGCATACGGGGCCCAACCAGCATTTCCTGATCATGTCTCAGACGTCCAGTAGCGTAGACTCGGCGATAGTCGAACTCCGAGATAACCTCCGGGTCAACTTGCGGGGGCAGCGGGAGCGGCGGCTTGATCAGACGGTCTTCGTACTTGGCAATGAGTTTGGTTTTCCAGTCGAGGCGCTGAATCTGCCAGGTTCCGAGGGCGAACGAGATGATCGGGATCAGGGCTACACAGATGTTGATTAGCATATGCGCCTGCACAGTTTAACGCGCGCAATGAAACACATACCCAGGATAATCAAGCCAGGACCATGCTTCCGGCCTGTCCGGACAATCTGCGCCGGGTGATCGACGACCGACAGCCAGCGCGGATCATCTGCCATCTGATTAAACTGGCTTTGAAAGCGGATCTGTTGAGTGCGGCATCTGGCGCAAATGGAATCCAGCTTGAAGACCATGCGAGAGCTTCGCAGCGACGCGGTTGGCGGCTGCCATGCCGTTGCGGCGGTCCGATGGAGGACCGAAAAGACTGACCGCATGGCTAAGTATAGACCTATAGTTAGGACTTGATGATCTGTAAGAGAGATTGAATTGGTCAGGGTGCTGGCTGGCAGACGGACGTTGAGGAAGAAAAGAATCGGAGCGACGGGCAGAATTCCGAGGGGTGCTCGTGATCGGCGGCCGGCGGTCTCTAGGTCCGGGCAGGTACATCATCGCCATCATCATCCTCTTCTCCACGACGACATCTTCCACTCCCTTACTATCTACTCAATGCCCGCAATGTTCTTCTCCGGTACCCTCCAGGAAGGTATCGCCTTGGCGGTCTCCCAGGCCAAGGCGGTGATCTGTTTCGTCCGCGGTTCGTTGTCGGCCAGCTTTCCCCGGTTGTTTGTTCCCCGCATGACTGACACCATCGCGCAGACGATGGAGAGACGAGTTCTCAATGGGAGGAGGAGTATTTTACAGAGGAAGAGGTAGTTGCATCATGCAGTAATCACAGTTCAGAGACTAACTTTGAGTTCGTCGGCAGTTCGCGCAGTCACTGGCCACGAAATCCGTTCTGCTACGACTCCCTAAGGATAGCCAAGAGGCCGGGTTTCTAACATCGTTCTGTCCGATAACCAAATTTCCGACTGTGGTTGTGATTAAGTAGGGCTGAGAGTTCGCAATTGTATCCTGGAACATATTGACTGGTGTCCAGAAACGGCATGCTCCGCGACTATATCGTGCCCGAGATCTCGAAGGATGACTTCCACGCTCGATTGCGCACCGTGCTTGACGGCGGTGATGCTGCTGGACAGCCAGCTACGAGAGCACAGAATCCTGCTACAAGTCCATCTTCGACGTCTACACCCACGCCAGCCCCTGTCCCTGAACCGCCGACTGCATCTCCTCCATCCGAATCTCGCCCCGAACCACGTCCTTATCAAACTCAGACCCAGAATGTACACCCAAGGGGTGCTGCAGGGACGACACAGAGAGCCCAATCCTCTCAGTCCACTCCCGTTTCTCAGTCGTCTGTATCAAAACCGCAGGCCCCCAAACCAAAGCATGATCCCGTACCGAAGTCCCGTCAACCCAAGCAGGAAAGTAAGCCCAAGGAAGAACAAAAGCCAAAGATTAGTACTACAAAGCGTCAACCGACTGTCGAAACTGTCAACGAAACTACAGAAGAACGCAAACCTTCGATCCCATTACCTGCCACACAATACCGGTTGCAAGTACGGCTGTTTGACGGAAGTTCCATTCGGTCGAGTTTCGCTCCCTCCCAGACGATAAGCCGAGATGTCCGTCCTTGGATCGATAGCCAGATTACAGAGGGCAAACGCCCCTACAATCTCAAACATATTCTGACGCCCTTGCCAAACCACACGCTGACCATTGCCGAGGAAGAACAAAAGCTTGAGGAGCTCGGTTGGGGTTCAAGCGCTAACTTGGTTATGGTCCCCATCAGCTCGTACACTGAAGCATATTCGTCTTCTGCGTCGAGCCTGCCTGTGCGAGCTGTCTCCTCCGTATATGGGCTTGTTTCCTCGGCAGTAGGTTTAGCAACCGGTCTGGTAGGGTCCTTCTTGCCCTTCGGCTCTGGCCAAACAACGCCTGCTGAGGCATCGCCCGCCGTCAACACCCCATCGTCCGGTAATAGCACGCCGAGACCGCGTGCTCCAGCGTCCAGAGGACCCAATATCCGAACGCTGAGAGACCAAGCTGGGGAGCAGGATGACCGCCAATTCTACAATGGGAATCAGGTATGCACCTTGTGTTGTGTTCACGTTCTATTACTAACTCGGGCTAGTTGAATTTTGAGCCTCGGCGTGACTCAGATAGCCGATAGGAGAGACTGTAACGAGTACCTAGTCGTGGCGTTCGGTTGATATTCACTGGGAAGCTATTGTCTTATCTGAAGCGTGTACCAACTAGCTGCAGAGTGGAATGTGTCTTTTTATTATCTTTTGCTGCGTCTGGCAGATTTCGGCCAGACGGTTAAATAAGAACCATTTCAAACCCAAAGCACAGATGGTATACAGGATCGGGAGATTACGCCGCTATGCAAACACAACCCAGGACGAAGCCGTCCCTGGTATCGAAAACAGATTTATGTATTGGATGAGCTCCATAACATCACAAGCGTGCCCCAACGCCGCCTAGTAAGGCTTAGCCGCCGCCTGGCAAGCTTTCTATAAACCCATTAGCACGTTCCACACCAATGATAACGATCGAAAAAACCTACCAGCTGATCGAGGTACCATCCGCAGATGCTCATGTTGCCCTGGTTCTCGTCCATGCACTTGCGGAAGTTGCGCACATCCGTCTCGCAGGCCGGGTTCTCCCAAGAGCTGTTGGTGGCGCTGCTCTGCCACAGCCCGGCGTCCATGGGCTGGGCCTGGGCAGGGGGCTGGGCCTGCTGGGACTCGGCGGGGGCGCTGGAGCCGCCGCTGAAGAAGCCGCCGATGGCGTGGCCGATGGAGGAGCCGACTGCGACACCACTGCGAGAGATTATGTTAGTCTCGTTCGTTGTCCGAGGACGCTTTAGCCGAGGATGTGGGACTTACGCGGCGGTGGACGCCATCTGGCCGAACAGACCGGGGCCGGAGCTCTGCTGCACGGGAGCCGCCTGGGGAGGAGGGTGGGGGTAGGCCTGCTGGTGCGGCTGCTGGGGGTGAGCGGCGGTCGAGTGAGGCTGCTGCTGCTGGTGCGACTGCGGCGCAGCGGCCGGGCGAGCGGGCGCGGCGGTCGGTCTGGTAGGGGCGCTGCGGGCGGGAGTAGGGGCCGGAGCGGCACCGCGACGTTGACGAGGCATGGTGAATGTGGGGGGTGATGGATGTATGTGGCTGGGTTGAGGGGATGTGGTGGTGATGAGAAAAGGAAGTTGAGAGGTTCTTATATCGCGGAAGTTGAGGCGGAGAATCACACCGTCGGGCGGAGAATCGCGAAAAGTCCGATGCCCGCGGATGATTGGTGGCTGTGGGTTATTATGTCAGCAGAATCGGGGATTCCAGTGCCGGTAATACATTCGTACCGTCGCCCGGATTCTCTGTATTCTATGTATCATGTTACTCTCGCCTTCCGACAACACCTGCTGCATCTATGGGAGGTTAAGGAGTGTCCCAGAGGATGACAACCACCTCCGTTGGAAGTCAGTCGGTCGTGTTGCCAGATCCGTGATAGAAGGTCTTCTACTCGATCCGCGATCACGGCTAAGACTTGGATTTATAATCTGGCCACGAAGGCCACTCAAGAGCTGGTTGGTCCGCAAGAAGTTCATACCGGTTTATGATGGGAATAATGGCTGTGCACAAGATGAGGAGGAAAATCTGAGACTGCTTCCTCCTATTCGTGGAGGGAGGCCGCCAGGTAGATAGTGGATGTCTACGCTGGAGGTATATTACAGGTGACGAGGTGAATTCCATGGGAAGACTGTCCAGAGAAGGATATTCTAGATATGCTAGGGCTACTTTTACCCAGAGTCTATACTTCCTCAAGTCAAGCATAAGAGACCCGAAAACAATAACCTAGAGCTAGTTTGACGATGGGTAGGCACTCGCCGGCGTAAGGCGCACCCAAAGGGGCTTGTTCTCCCTGACAATGTAGCTCCGCGCATTATCCCAATTTGAAGACCGAGAGTCCAGCGTGATATCGAAATGCCAGATGATCTTGGAAAGGACGGTTCTCATTTCAGCGTAGGCGAGGCTGATGCGCAAATCAATCAGTGTCTGAAGGGATTTGTGGATAGGAGTGAAGCAAACCGTACTTTCTACCGATGCATGCCCGCGGCCCATATGAGAACGGCTGCAGCGCTTCTCGCTTATCGTTGCTGAATCGACTATCTTCCTGATCTTTCAACCAGCGCTGTGGGTGGAAAGAATCCGGTTCGGCGAAGTTGGACGAGCTGCGGAAGGTGGGATAGTGCGCCACGGACACGGATACTTATAGCCATATCCATTCGTTCCCCCAGTCAGTCGACTAGACTCTTCAATAGGAACGGGATGGAAACATACACCCCCCGGCACTGGCTCGCCATTCACCACAGCGCCAGCCTCAGGGACCAGCCGGGGTCCGATGGCCGGTGCCGGCGGATACATACGCAGGCTTTCTTCGATAACCGCATTGAGATACGGGAGCTTGCCGACGGAAAGAAAGGTGATGTCGTCGTCCCTGGAGAACGCCTGCCGGACTTCCTCGGCAAGAGTCTTGTAACACTCAGGGTTTTTCTGGAGGTAGAAGATACACGCCGACAGCGTGGTGGCGGTGGTCTCGCTACCGGCGGCGATCAGAAGGGCGGCGTTGACCTCAATTTCAGAGCGGGACATGCCTCTCTCGTCATTGTATTTCATAATGTACGAAATGAAATCCGGCCGGGTCGTGTCCATGTCCAGCCGCCGAGTCACCCTCTCCTTGCTGAGACGGTAATGGTCCACTCGCTTGCGGAGCAGACTCTTGGGCATGAAGTATCGGACGATCCGAGCGAGCGTGGGATAGATCGCCAGAGCGCGGAGGAAGGCGCCGGTCTTGATGCTCTGGAAAACCATTGCAACCCACGGATGATATGCGGAATCCTTCAGACAGCCGAACGGCTCCCCGAAGGCCAGATCGCCAACAATATCGAACATGAGGTAGTTCAGCCAATGGAGCAGATCTATGTCTTGCGAGTTATTGGCCAATTCCCCCAGACGCGTGATAAACAGATCGATATACGCCGTGACGAGAGCCTCCTGGTCGCGTAATGACCGCACCGAAAACGCATGCGTCAGGAGCCGTTTTTGCCGCGCGTGGTCTGCCTCATTCGAGTTGATCAGGTTGGTGGACCCGTTCGAAGAAGGAATATAGAACTCGAGATCCTTGCGGAAGGGAGGCGCGCTGGCCTTGCGGTGGCCGTAGATGTCTGTCCATGCCTGGGGGTCGTTGAAGGTGAGGGAATTGGGGCGTATTCGAACCACCGCTCCATGCTTCTCATGAAGCTCTCGAATCCGCGAGTGCAGTTGGCCTGTAACTGACCATTTGATGTAGGGTAGATTAGAAATCGCTGCCAGCTTCGGCCCGGGGTACTTGCTCAGCGGGTGGAAGAACAGCCGGTACAAGATGTGGCAGACGAGGCCACCTGAGAGCCCTCATTTCATCCTGAGGTATCAGCGCAAGCATGTCATCGACGACCGCACCGACATCCTATTCAACAACCTTGCACGCCTGTTGATGCACATTTCTGCATCTCCCGCAGATGCTCCCATCGGGGAAACAATCAAGGCCGTCAATAACGTGGGCGATGGTGTACAGGCTTGATCATTACATTCATCCTATCATTGCTCGTGAGGAAAGTTTGATCCAGGGATTGAACAAAATGACAAGGTGGAGGGCTCAAGAAGTTAGAATCCATCCAACGTCAGGATTTTGTTGTTCCTCAGATATGCTTTATAGATTTTGATATTACATATTGTCATGTCAAGGAGGAATGGGTCGATCAGAACGACGATGAGATTGACCGACTGTAGAGAAGGCCGGGAAGAAGACAGGCGCTAGGCCTAAAGAAGCGTCTGAGGAGCCCGAGCCCCAGGCTCCCCAAATTACCATGAGCAAGGCTAGGAACCGTCGGATAAATGTTCCAGAGATTAGTTGGGTAGTGATATACTGGCAGTCTAGTGTGTAGACTTCAAGTTAGATTTGACATGTTGAACTCTGAGTCAACTCAGAAAGAATGGCGGACATCTGCGGTGTATGGAATGGAATTGCTAGAGCCCTACAAATACATAAGAGTCATGCACTTAAATGGTCTAATGCATCTTTGTATCAAATCTTTAAGAACAGAATCGGCTTATTTATCGCCGATACCCTCTACCTAAGCTCTATCAGAAGAGCTGCGTTCACAGCTTCCACTCGTGGCTTGCAGGAGACCACTCTCAATTGCCAAACAGGTGAAACAGTGCAGCGCTACTGTTTCACTGAGACTATCTGACCACCGATCACTGGCGAACGCCAGCTTGAGACCAGTTTTGGCGCATCCCATATTGACGTATGGTGGCATGCACTGATATTCTCTCAGCTCCTGGGCACTCCCCAGAGGACGATTGTAGCCCTATTGAGGTACTTCGGTCCGCACGGTTGAATATTGGCGCAAAAAGCGAAAATACAGCTGAGTGCAAAGCAGCGACAAGACAGTCGGTCCGGCCGGACCATACATTGTCGGGTATATATCGTGAACGGGTTGCTGGGAGTTATGATTGTCTTGCTTTCCGCTTTTCCATCTTCTTCTTCCTCCGCTCTTTGCTCTCCTCCTTGCGGCCTTCTTTGCTTCGCTTATTCTTCTTCTTGGAAGACTTGTCGCCACTGGCCTCATATTTCTCCTTCTTCTTGCCTTTGCTTTTGGATTTCTGTTTCTCCGCGGCTTCGCCTTCAGATTCTTCGTCCGAGCCGGACTCCGATTCGCTCGTAGGGTTTTTAGATGATTCCGCCGGTGTCGATCCAGCCTTCTTGACCAGTAGCGATGCCTTCATCTGCGCGCGCGCCTTCTCCTTGGCCTCCTGTTCTCTCCGCTGCATGTCCAGCTTGTCATTGCCAGCCTGATCTGTGTTAACACTTCATTTGATGGTCGCAAACAGTCATACGTACAAGTCCATGTTTGATGAATCTTCCTGCGGCTTCCTTGTCGAGTTTCATCGTCCGCTGCTCAGGCTCTGTCTCCAAGGCCTTGATCTTCTCGAAGTACTGCTTTACTCGCGTCAATTCCCGAAAGACGGGGTGTTCTTTGGCGTTCACTCCATGAAGACGGAGATAGGCTAAAATCATCAGTATATAAACACAGCCATGACGAACCAACAACATACAAAAGATAAGCGATTCCAGCGCGTAGGTGACCAAGACGTGAAATTTTGCCTTATCCAGCACAGGAAGCTTTTTGGACGTCTCCGTGAGCGAACTCTTCAAAATTGGGCCCAGAAGCTCCTCCACATCGTCAACATTGTCGTCTAGCTGCTCCAGCAGCGGCGTGAGATCGGGTACGTCCATGTTGTATGAGATTAAAAAGTATGGCGGAGGAAAGGTCTCTTCTGTCGCGGAAGAAAAGCGATACTGTCGATTTTTTGTCTTCGGGCGGTGAGGCGGGCGGTCAGAGACATTGTCGCATCGTCCTTATCGGCCTGTCAACAACCTCATCCTGCGATAATGCCAAATTCCTGACGCCTCTCGTTTGTCTACGCGGTCACCCGCTCCTATTCCCTGGTTGATCTCTCCTTCGACACCCTTCAAAGTGTTGTTCTCACTAGGGCGCCGTCCGCTCCTGCGGACCGGCATTTCGGAATTGTTTCTTTCCACAAGATCGAACAATCCCCCAGCTATCTCCAGACGCTTTCTCGCAACATGGATGCAAGACGCCGATGATGTATCGCGGGACAGTGGGAAGCGCCGAATATCAGGGCGCATCCACATTCTAGGCCTGGGGAACGTCGGCACGTTTGTCGCGCACTCGCTGGCCAGTCGCCCGTCTCCTCCGCCAGTTACTCTCCTTCTGCATAATCCGGACCTCTATCGGGATTGGCTGGCCAAGAAAAAGTGTCTGGCTGTCAATACAAATGGTCTGGATGATATCAAAACCGGCTTTGATGTCAACGTCCTGCATGATAAAACTTGGCATTCGATCCCATACTGGAACAAGGACGGTTCCGCCGAACACGGCAAGGGGACCGCCAACCAGGATCCCCGCGAGGAGGACGTCGAGGAGTCCCTCTCCCAGTCAATGGAAGATGATGAGCAAATAGAATGTCTCATTGTCACTGTCAAGGCACCCATGACGGCGGTAGCGCTCGAATCCGTCTCCCACCGCCTGACGCCCGACTCGACCGTGTTGTTCCTCCAGAATGGCCTGGGCGTGATCGACGAGATCAACCAGAAGGTCTTCCCCGATCCGCGACACCGCCCGCACTACATGTACGGCATCATCTCTCACGGCCTTGCGCGCAAGGACTCATTCCAAGTCCTTCATACGGGAGTCGGGACGACTATCCTAGGCTCGGCCCTCCCCGCCAATGCAGTCGGCGAAATGCGCGACAAGGACGTAGATGTGGCTCCGAGCACGAAGTACCTCCTGCGCGCGTTGACTCTCACCCCGCCGCTTGTTGCTGTCGCTGAGACGCCGTCCTCACTGATGCTTTACCAACTAGAGAAGCTCGCGCTGAATTCCGTCATCAATCCGTTGACCGCTATCATGGACTGCAAAAATGGCGAGCTCCTCTACAACTACAGCTTCACCCGCATCATGCGCTTGCTGTTGATGGAGATCTCGGGCGTCATCTGCGCCCTGCCCGAGCTGCAGGGCATCCCAGGCATCGAGAGCCGTTTCTCGCCGGAACGTCTACGCTCGCTAGTTACGCGCTTAGCTGACAAGACCGCAAAGAATACCAGCTCCATGCTTCAGGATGTACGGGCCCAGAGAACCACGGAAATCGAGTATATGAATGGCTATATTGTCCGTCGGGGCGAGGAGCTAGGTGTGAAGTGTGTGGTGAACTATACAATCAAGCACCTGGTGCTTGCCAAACAGCAGGGCTCGAAACAGAGAGAATCAGGTGCGATTCCCATCGACATCCTTGGCGGGCCCAAAGAGCCCAAGACTTGAAGTCTCTATTCCCTCTGGCATGGCGTACCACAATTATCGTGGACCCGCATTTCAGCAGGATACAGCCTCGATGGCTGTGTTGCAGAGATCCTCGATTTGTCTCCAGCGTTTCAGCAGCCAGTCGAGTTTTTCTTGATCCTTTGGGTCCTGTGCATCCGACGCGGCACTCTTTAGCAGGCTAGTTGCTGTGCGTGCTTCACTTGCATAAGTCGCTATCCATTCTTTGATGACGGCTGCAGTTTTGTCGGCGTCAACGCCCTTGGTGGAGTACCCAAGCGCATAGTTCCGCCAGTCATCGAGTGTCATATACTTCATGCAAGAAGCGATCTCGGTGCGGTAGCAGGCGCCCTCGGCTGTTACTTGGTAGTTGCTGGATCTTGTATTAGTAGGGATACTTTTGGTGGAAGTTTGGAAGGCAAGGCAAAGCGGCGAATTCTTGTGCATACCCGTAATACTGTTGGAAATCCAACTCCTGTTGGAGGTCTGGACCCAGATCCTGGAATATGATATCATCCAAGTATAATACTTCCGATTCGTTTTCATCGAGGTAGAAGCCGTCTATTGCACATTAGCTGTTGGGCTGGTTACATGGATGACCATCGGGATGTACTTGCATTCTGTCAAGAGGAAGTCATTCGGATGAGGTCCGTAGCTCATGTAGATCTCCTCTCCTTCATCTATATGCCGAATTAGGCATTAATGTCTGGTGAGTGGACGGGGTATTTTACCATAGTGTTTTGTGGCCCGAAAGACATAATTCTCCCCATCAAATTTGACGTTGCACTGGAAACCTGGTCAGCTCACGAACAATTCACACCCAAACATCAATCATACCGCAACATCAGAATGATTAAAATAATCCGCAAAGGGCAGCATGGCCATCGCATCGTTACTGTCTTCCGGCGGCTCCTCCCCGGGCATCAGATAGTAGAAACACCTCGTGTTGACGATGAGCCAGTGATACGAGAAGCTCTCCCAGTCCGTGTCGGGGAAAACAGCCACCACGCTGTCCCACGCTTGCTGGAGGCGCTTCTCCTGCTGCGGGAGGAGATTCTGATGAGGCGTCTCGTACTCGTGCTCGATCTTCCGTTTCGTGATTGTATTCCACACGCCCGATATAGACGGCGGAAGAAACGTCGCTCCAGGTGCCTGAGAGGCAGGCCCTCGTAGCGACGGCGGCCAAAGAATCGGCATGCTGTTTTCAAAATCCTGGAGTGAAGGCCAGGTCTTCCGCCATAGCTCGTACTGACCGAGGTCATCTGCGTCCCCGTTGGTGAGGAACGCGGCTACTATGGCATGGACTGGGGTTCCCGCGGGGAACCTGCTGGCGAACGAGGCGGGAATACGCTCAATGGTTACCATTGCCTTCAGTGGAACGGTGACAATGGCTTCATCTACCTTCGTACGATTAGTATACCGGTCTGCGGGGGCGCGTTGGGGCCTTACTTCTATGTCCCGCGTGGCTATCATGCCCAGTCCACGACCGGCGAACCGCGCCGGACTGACCCCGTTCACCTCGATGCCCTGGGCGAGCGCCCATTCGGTGAACCGTTCATGGTCTTCGCCTGGCCACCAGTCTGGTTTCATTTTGCGGGCGGTATAGAAGCGGCCTTGCCGGCGGATTAGGGATTGCAGAAATTTATATCAAGGACAAACAATTGGCGTAAGAGGCATAGCAACATTCAATGCTAGGTGCTACATCAGTGACTCTGCATGGCCATATCGTGCCGAATTGCGGAGTAAGTGGCCAGCTCTGAAGGCCTCTTCGAGGAGTTGTTCTGTCCAGGGCTGTGGAAGTACGCGACACGCTAGACCTGTATAGGAAAGTGCATGCCTGAGGCAAATTTATGCTACATCCAACACATATCAAAAGCTGATAAGCCTGTCAAATTTTATTAGTTAAACTGGTCTTCAACTATATATACCACACGGTAAAAGTAGTGTCCGCTCAAACCTCATGTAGCATTGCATCAAAGTTGCCAAACAAGTGGCCCACGAAAGATGTAGCGTAGCTGCATTCGACCGTCTACTAAGCACATACAACACCAACACATTACCAGTGTTCTACCGCAGAAAATCCCACGTAGGGATTGCCTGTGTCTTGGTTACACGAAGGAGCTCGTCAATGGACGCGGATTCGTTAGCGGAGGCCCCTGAAGGGCCCTCATTATCTCAGCTTACAATGAATGTCAATGAAACATACTACTCTCAGGACTACACCGGTATACATACGCCGGTACGCGAGCATATCGGTAATGCTTGCAATCAGTAGCACTCATAGATGGAATCGCCACGGGGAGAAAGTCCACAACAAGATAAACACTGTTCTCGAGACGTTTGATCATGGGGTGATCATTTAAAGAAAGGAAGAGGAGTAAAGGCTGTTTCTGCTTATCGATCTTATCAGCGCGGCACGTGCCACATCCGGAGCATCAGACCACCCGAATCTCAACTTCTCCGTCATCTTCCACCGCAAAAGGGACATGTTCCCAGCAACGTGTAGCTCTCCGGACGCAAAATGTCGGTCCTAGGACGGCGTGGAGCCGCCATTGTCACCCGCGAACTCCTCTTACCGACTTCCTCATCGTCAATCCTAGCCTCGCATCCTCGATTCTTCTCCGTCTTCAGCCGTCCGCAGCCCAAATACCCCGGCCATGTGCCATTGAACGCCATCGAGCGCGGTGCGCTGGCCGTGGGCTCCGCCCTGGGAGCTCTAATGAACCCCCGGAGAGCTGGTACATTTCCTCCCAGGAACCAATGTCCTCGACGAGATGTCCCCAACTAACACCGCGCAGACCTCATCGCAGCGTGCGGCGAAGCCACCGCAACTCCCTACTTCATCTACCGCCTCCGCGACGCCATGCTTTCTGATCCGACGGGCCGCAAGATTCTCCGCGACCGACCACGCATCACCTCCACGACGCTCCCGCTGCCGTACCTCCGCTCGCTGCCGGAGAATTCGGTGGGCCGGACGTACGCCGCCTGGCTCGACCGCGAGGGCGTGTCGCCCGACACCCGCGACGAGGTGAAGTACATCGATGACGAGGAGTGCGCGTACGTCATGCAGCGCTACCGCGAGTGCCACGATTTCTACCACGCGGTGACGGGGCTGCCGATCTTTGTCGAGGGCGAGCTCGCCCTCAAAGCGTTCGAGTTCCTCAACACGCTGATTCCCATGACGGGGCTGAGTATGTTTGCGGCTGTGCGGTTGAAACCGGCGGAGAGGGAGCGTTTGTTTTCGATCTATCTGCCCTGGGCAGTACGGAGTGGGCTCGGCAGTAAGGAGCTAATTTGTGTCTACTGGGAGAAGATTCTGGAGAAAGACGTGAATGAGTTACGGAGGGAGTTAGGGATCGAGAGACCGCCTGATATGAGAGAGATCCGGCGGATGATTCGTGAGCAGAAGAAGCGGGAGAAGGAGCGGTTGAAGCAGGCGGAGTAAGAGTGTTCCATAAGGTCTGTTTGGGTCGGCGTTGGCATTATGTATATTAGAAGATATTGCGGCCTTGGTAGCATCGCATTGGAAGATAAATTTATTAGTCGCTGGTACGAGATAGCGACATAAAGCGCAAAGTAGAAAAGATCAGTTGCATCATAACCAGTCGTAACGCCTATGACCACCTTGTCGATGGTAGAACCGAAGGGACCAAGGAGACATTTAATAAAGTCAGAGCCACCGTCAAATGCATGGGTTGATTCACAGATCCAACAGGTCATCATCATCGTCCCATCCTCCTTTGCGACGGTTGATCACAATCTTGTGTTCCTCCTCGTCCTTGCGCTGGTTCTCGGCGACAGCATTCAAGAGCTGTTTGAGCTGGTCCTCGGAGACCTTCTGGCGCAGCTGGCCCGTCTGAGCCAGCATAATCAGGCGGTTTTCGATGTCGGCGGCCCGGGATTCCTTCACGAGACGAATGCGGCCCAGACGGTCGGCGGCTTCTGGCTCGAGGATTTGGTTCAGGATCGCCGATCGACGTTCAGCTGGCAGGTGTCAGTGATGACGTGTGAGGGGAGGGTCTCGGTTGACGGGTGGAATACCTTCGGCTTGCCTGTAGAATATTAGTCAATGATCATTTCTCCGAGCAGATTGCTGAACCTACTTTCTCTGTTCTTCCTGGTTGTCTCCGCCAGCGCCTCGTCCGCCCCCTTGCTGCTGCAGCTGCGCAAGACGTGCCCGTCTGATCTATATCGAAATGAGCAACCGGTCCATCTGGGTTCCCGCAGGGCGTATCCCGACTTCCGAGGGGATTCAATTCTAGGAGTGTAGTACTCACTTCTTCTAGTTCCGCGTCGGCCATGATTCTCCGGTGTGGGACGTTCCAATCGAGGTCGATGGAATACAAGGGGTAAAGCCAAGCAAGATTGGGCGATAATGTCGGTCGTACCCAAAAATCCGTGCGGATAGCGACGCGATGCAAGAAGGACCGAACGTGCCTGTGAGTTATGGTTTGGCGGATTGAAGATGTTGAAGTCTCAACCCCACTTGTTTCAAGCCTGAGGCATCAAGGCCGCAACGGAGTGGGGCGCCATGAGGCATCCGTTCATCGCCGTACAAATTCATACACGGTTCAATACGGCTTGTCCTTGTCGCGTCAGATAAGGTACCACCGCCACCACCAGACCTCCGTTCCAATCTTATGGATACGGCAATAGATTCAGGTTACCTGCAGTATCAAAAAGACGAGGGGTGCAGGTTTGACCCTTGATATCGATATTCGATATAAATAGGAACCGCGCGGGACGGTCTCCGATGTTTCAGAGCTGCATAATTCCCTTGTTTGCTGCAAGTGTCGTCATCGGACCCGCCAAGACAGAGGTGTCTTCCCGATAGAGACTATTTCGAGATCGTCCAAATAGGGGAGAATAGTCGCAGAGAAGCTTCTAAACTTCCCATTGAGTCTAGTTGCAGGTTGTGCATGGTCTCATCGGGTATCGTCGCATTCCTCACATCTTTTTCGCCACAGTGAGGACGATTCTGCAATAGAACGAACTAGATGGGCGCGTTGGCGCGAGGGGTGGCGGCAGAACGTGGAACCAAATCTGATTCAGGGATCTTCCCACATGATATCCGGCATGGAGGTGTTTCAGTCCGCCTGATGACTCTGGCAGGTGAGAAGGCAACACGGTCACTGGAGCCGAGGAGATGCAGGCGACCGAGTGAGCAGTCGTAGTCGCTGTGTATTCGTATCATCGCCAACCAGACCATCTGCTTGTGATTGCCTCAAGGGGAACACACGGCCGGGGCGAACGGCATGCCCGATCCGGTGGCTGACTAAGGCTGGTATAACCACAACAAAAGTCAATAATGGGGGAAGACTAGGTATCAGATGAATAAGGATAATTTAACAGTAGCAGTAGAGAATCGCCTCTCCGCATACTGTCACTTAAAGTGGATGAAGACTGGGTACCTCCAGGTACCTAGAAGTACTCCGTGCACTGGCATTCCTCCACTGTTAAGGTCGCCGTGGCTGGTACCTGCCGGTACTAGCGCGGTATTCGGTATTACGCCTCGACATTAGCGCCTCATCACTGCCACTCGCCTTTCTTCCTCCTCTCTCTCTCACTCTCCATCCACAACTTCTCTCCTTCCCCTCTCGATCCAGAGACAAAGAGGGGTTTCTCCAGCTCCATCGTCTTCATCCCCCCTTCTTTCTCATTCACACCTTTTGTCTATCCTTCGATCCTGTTTCCCTCCTTCGTGGCCTTCCCAGTGACTTCCGCTCCCTTTCCGATCTGTCCATTGCCTTCACATTCTGCGCACTGGCGGGGACAGTGCATGACTTTCAACCCCCTACATCGTCCTCTCGATACATACGGCCCTCAACGCTCTTTCAACAGTCGACTTTGCTACAGATGGGAGCAGTGGATCAAGTAGCATCTTGTCTGTGGTCGTGACACCCGCTTTCCGTCACTGTGCTTCCCATAGCTGCAATCCCTGTAACCGCCCATCACCATGGCTGAGTACGTGATTGTTTCTCTCCCTTGCGCCCAATGGTGGTATAGCGACTGACTTTATCCTCAGTTTAATCGCCTTCCACTCCTACCATTCTCGTCACAGTCTTCTCTCCCCATCCACCATGCTCCCCCGGACCACCAATCACAAACGATCCAATTCCACGGAGAATCGCTCCCTCTCTCCTGATCGAACGCTCACGAAAGCGAAGTCGGCAAACGATCTGGCGGCTATTTTATCGCCCAGCCGACCGAACCCCAACCTTCGCTCGACAAGCGTCGGAAACCTCCCCGACAGTGAGTTCAGCACCTTGAAGGACCCACGGCTGGGGAACCATCTCAATGCGTCCGAATCCTCCTCCCCGCAATCGCATCACCCCGACCTCAGCAGCGAAGTTGCTGCTCTCAGTGTGAAACTCGTTGAAGCCATCAACACACAGACCACCCTAGATGACAATCTTGTCGCCGCCCGTCAAGAACTGGAGCAAGCTCGGAACCGTATTCAGACCCTCGAAACAGAAAATGAAAAGTATCGGCGAGATATAGATCAGGAAGTCTTGGTCAAGAAGTCCGACTACGAGTATGAGATTATGCGTCTGAAGGCAGCCTTGGCCGATGAAAAGGCGCAGCGGGCTCTGGTCGAGAAGGAGAAAAAGGGAATTGAACAGGAACTGGAAACGCTAACAGCGGCGCTCTTCGAGGAGGCTAATAAGGTATGCACATTGTACTCGGTCTAGATGAGCATCGACTGATTTCTTACGTTCTTTTAGATGGTTGCTGCGGCTAAGCACGAGCGCGAAGCTGTAGAGAAGAAAAATGAGCAACTCCGCTCTCAAGTGAGAGACACAGAAGCGCTCCTTGCATCGCAGCAAGAACAGCTCTCCGAGCTCAAGTCCGTCCTGCAGGGAATGAACGTGACAAGAGAAGACATCGAAACCCGAACAGTCGTGTCGACGACACCCTCATCGCCAGCTGGGCCTCAGCGCCTCTCGGGGATCACATCGAATTATGCTGACAGTCATGCGGCGCTGGAACCCTCTCCTTACATCGAAACCCACACTCCCGGCCCGTCCACCAGCTTTCCTCACCTTCTCAAAACCGTTTGCCGGACAGATATCCAGGCATACGAGGATTTCAAGGAATTGTTCAGTTTGTCTTGCACATCCAAGCCTCCCAGCCGGGCTACAAGCGGCTCTTATGCGGGTCTGAACGTTATGAGTCTCGCCAGTTTGAGCGCTAGTGGGTTTGGGTCGGCATCTTCGTCGCCAGCGAAGACGGCTCACTCTCCCAATGGAAGCTTATCGTCGCCCCAACCCTCGACCTCTCACATCCCATTGAAGGAGACCCGCTTCTACAAACGCGTTCTTTCGGAGGACATTGAACCGACGCTGCGACTCGATGCGGCCCCGGGGATCTCTTGGCTAACTCGACGCTCTGTGCTCAGTGGAATCTGTGAGGGAAGCCTCGTTGTGGAACCGATGCCGCAAAGCGCAAAGAAGTATGAATTCCCCTGTTCGCTTTGTGGCGACCGGCGAACCGGTCCTGTCAATGAGAGAACCCATCGGTTTCGCACGTCGGATAACGAAACGGCTCAGAGGTATCCCCTTTGCGTTCTGTGTCTCGAGCGAGTGCGTTCGTGCTGCGAGTTCACCGGATATCTCCGCCTCATCCTCGATGGACATGTCCGCGTCGGTGACACGGAGGAAGAGAAGGACGCCTGGGAGGAAACGGTGCGTTTGCGGGAGAGAATGTTCTGGTCCCGCATTGGAGGTGGCATCGTGCCGGTGTCTGCTCCAACCAATGGTGTTTTCCCCCCCGAGATCGAGCGCCATTTGGATACCATTCCCAGCGTCTCCACCGATGATGTCCGAGATCTAGATTCTCCTGTTCAACTTCAAGACTACCATGACCAGACCGGCGATATAGACAGCCGCAGAACGTCTGTGGGCGAAGATCCCTATGTTTCTGCAGCCTCAGAATCACCGGCTAGCAGCGTGGCTGTTTCAGCATCTTCTGAGAGCGAAACTCCCAACATCAGCTCCGTACCAGACGCAAAGTTGGAGCAAAGTATAGAACAGACCACTATTGTCGCCATTGATGTCGGTGGCCGTGGTGACCCCAAGACTCCATTGCCGGTCGAGGAGTCCGTGGTTCATGAAGCCACTGTGGAACATGCCATTGACCATCAGACGCGATGATGGTCTTCCCGATATCTCTCTGGTTAATTTACTACCAGCTCGCCACACTGTCCCTTGGGATGTTGGCCTGTATTATTAATGCTTATTACGCCTTCAACTGTGTATATTAATGTTTTGTTTTCTTTGGCCACTCTGGAGCCAAGTTGGATGCAGAAGAAACTGCATTCTGTCGTTTTGACTTCTAGATCGGGACACCGACTGCCTGATGCCTGCAAAGAGCGTTCAATGTTTCCTTTCGCCTTTTGCCTTCCGTTATTCATATTTCATAATACCTAATGTTTCGCTGACCTTGGCTCCTGGCCCTACCTTTTCATGCGTCGGACATGATGATGGCAACATTTGGGTCTGGTATACGGATGGTGTGAATGCAAGGGCACAAGCCCATTTCCTAGTCTCCGTCCTGTTTATAAATAAATGACATGTCCATATTCCTGTTCAGACACCGACCCGTCCATGGATGCAACCTAGCGACTCTACTCGCTGAAGACAATTTCCACAACGCCAAAACCGTCGACCTTTTGTCCTTCAAACTGACCATCGAAAGTCACAAAGCCCTTGTACGCCGTAGAAAAGGCCGTATTCCCAGCAATCTCCTGATCTCCCACGATACTAGCAACCCGCAAGACACCATGCTCACCCATCGTGACCACCCAGTCTAGCGGGTACAGCGTGCCGCTCGCACGCGAATACCACTGCCGCGTGTAATCGGCCCCAAAGCCAACGGGGACAACAATCTGCGCGCCGTCTTCCCGCCGAATCGTCGCAAAGCGAAACCGCGCCCGCCCGACGCCATCAATCGCCCACACGCTTAGTCTGTCCCGCGAGCCCGCGACATGCAGCTCGAACCACGTCCAGTTCCCTGTCACCGCCGCCCCAGGCTCGCTCCACTGCCGATCGTACCAGGTAAACGACCGCGCCGGGTCGACGAGCACCCGCTGCCCGTTGATCATCGCGCTGCCCGCAGTGACGCAGTTGGGGAGTCCCCACTCGTAAGTCCGCCCGCCGCCAAACGAGAACAGCCCCATGCCGCCGTTTGCGAGAGCGGTCGAGGTCGCGGCGTAGGTGAGGTCGAAGGTCAGGCGCAGGGAGTCCGCGCTGAAGGTGCGCATCTGCGCGACGTTGTCGGCAGATAGGCCCTCGAAGCCACTACTGCGGACTGTGGCGCGGAAATGCGGTCCGGTTTCCAGGACGGGAGAGGAGGTGTAGGCGATGGTGGTGGTGTACACGGCTGGGTTGTGCAGGTTGAGGGCTGATGCCCGGTAGCAGGAGCGGTTTTCGGGGCCGATGAGTAAATGCGAGATTACGAGGTATTGCTGGTTGTCTGTGCTGGTGATGTAGGAGCTCGTCCAGTAGGAGCTGGTAGCTGTGGTGGTGTCGGGGAGCTGCGAGACTGAAGTTGAATAGGAGGGGGACGCTGGACTTGAGTTTGTTAATGGGATGCCTGTCTGCCGGTCTAACGTGACACTTACTTTCCAGTACGCAGTGTCCGTCTCAGGGCGGAACTGGTAGGCCGCCGCATAGTGGGATGCGGAGATGAGACTTGTGAGCAGAGCTAGCGACTTCATGGTGAGAAAGGCTGCCGGAACTAGCATTACCCAGGCCGAGACGTGTAGAGTTGGATAAGACGCTGTACAGGTAACGGCTTTTGTAGCACCCACTGTCTTCGGGAAAGGCATTTCTTCCCGGTCCGTTCATCTATCACCGGATCATTTCGATAGTCGGCTGTGATAATTGTCTGGTAGGACAGTCCGAATCCAGCGGGATGGCCGCTTTAAGCTACCGGTGCTTGATATCTCGTTGATAAGTTTCCAACAGGCAGACTCAGTCCGTTCAACGGACGTTTGACATTGTAATATGTCTGGGCATCATCCTTCAAGGCCTTGCGCTTCGCTAGCAAAGCACGAAGGGGTATATAGATTTGTCCATGTTTTGGCTTCTGTCACTCAGTCGGATAGTAAAACATGGGTGTAACGGTCAGTGGTCAGGCAGATAGATGCAGAAGGTATTTCTACACATACTGACTCTCTAGGCCAATTGAAGACCTTCTCCTCTCTACACCGCCGCTTTAACGCTGCATAGAGACCTCCTCATCAAATCTTGTATAAGGTGCAACTGTAGCCTTGGGTTAGTGCCCAAGGTCAAACATCATGAGCTGTCTTAGCACTTCAGGAGACGAGCTGAAGCCCGCCTTGACTTACTTACTTTCGGACTCCTAATCAGGAACTGATTATCTGCTTTCCCGTATTTAACTTCTTTTGCCAAGTCGAGGGTAGACATGGAGGCTATAGCAGCATGACTTATTGGCACCAGCCGCGTCATCTGGAAGCACTCCGGACCTTCAGCTTGGAGCGTTCAGTCTCCCCTAGGTGATCGACGTTAGTATTGACCAGATACGAATGTCCCAGATGGCCAACAAAGTACCTTGGGGTCAGCGGACTGTGAATACGATCAGTATCCACAGTTCCAAGAGAAAGTTGACTCTCACAGAAGGCGACACAGGACAGAATCAATGAGAAGAAAGGAACCACGACTCGCATGTAGTAACAGATTCCCCACAGAGCTCGAGTCCATAAATAGTAGGTATCCATATACGCCGTAATCGAAACACGAAAGAACCTCTTCCAAGACTCCTTCTATACCACGCCAAGAAATGATAGTCATCGATAGTTGCCGAGCCCTAAGAACGTTCCCAAGATGCCCCCAACTTGGCACCGCACTCTGACCACTGGGGATCGCAGGTAGCTTGAGGCTCGTGTCAGCCACTGTCGATCTTCGGTAGATCGTCCGTCGTGCAGTCCAATCGTGCCCGTTGTCTCCCGGCTGAGGCGTTTGATCTAGCACCCGATCTCAGGGCTTGCCTTATTTAGGCACAATTCACGACCTGCGGACGATAGTTGGTGATCCCAATAATCATATTTCCATTAGTCCCATCTGTACTATGCTGATCTTGGACCTTTCTACACATAGAGTAGTTGAGTGAGGTTGTATACGAGATGCCCCATTGTCGGCCTAAACACGAGCGCAAGGCTCTCTGATCAACATCGTATACTTGGGGATTCTTGCCGATCTATACTGTTCGCTGCAAAAGCGGAGACTGCACAGCAGTATGTCTCAGTATGAATACGAGAAGACCAAGATGGAAAAACAACTTCCTTCAAGATAGAACTCATCTTGAAGTTCAAAAACATTCAAGAGATACTGACCCTCGAGCATAAATAGCCCCTTCTCGCCCGCTTCTCTGCTCCCTTCTAATCAACAACAAGCCAACAATCTCCAATCTCAAGCTATCTACTTCCAATCAAACCAAACCAAACAACCAACACCTCTGAAAATGCAGTTCTCTACCGTCTTCCTCGGCGCCGTCGCCCTCTTCAGCTCCATGGCCTTTGCCGTTCCCTCCGAGAACCTCAAGGTCCGCTCCTCTTGCCAGCTTGGCGATATCTGGGGTGCCGGTGATGCTGCCTGCAGCGCTTCTGTATGTATTCCTTGACGAACAGCCTATATTATATCTCCGGGTCTAACCATTTCTAGTGCATTGCCCAGGGTGAGGGCTACCACGGTGGTCACTGCAACGACGACAGGTGAGTGATATTGATCTACGCAGGAACGGGCTGTTTGGTTTACTGACTACTGGTTCAGCGTCTGTGTTTGCAACTACTAAGGGCGCCGTCCTTGAGCCAGGGCCCTGATCTGGGCATCTTCTTGGCCATTGTGAAGGTTCAGGGTTGAGTCTGAAGGTGTCGGTTAGAGGCAATTGTTTCTCTGGACTTGTTATTGATAACTTTTTTTTCTTGACTCTTGGATGTACTTTACTCTTGAGAGTTGAATTTACACTCGCTTTCTTTCCTATACTTGGAGTTCCGGTGTGGTAATTGTAGACGATCTGGCAAGGCTCGCTCCAAGGATATGAGGATGTAATTGGCTTTGGTCTTTGACTTATAGAGACTTGAATATAAAGGAGTCAAAGAGGTCAGTGAGCTCCATGACCAACCGGGTAGAGAGAAGTTGACTGCGATGTGAAAGGCCATTCAGGCAAAGAGAGAAGACAGGGGAACAGAAGGCAGCTTGTAGCAGAAGCGAACACACAAGAAAAGAATGGACTAAGCCTGTGCGGAGAGAAAAAGACATAGATGGAACCGTACAGTATGGAAAATAATAGAAGCAATATCAGAATAGTTTCAGTAGTTGTTTCATACAATTAGTAGCTGAACCAGGCTAGCGGCGAGTAAAGTGCGCGACCCTACCCTTCTGCGCGGTCTGGGCAGTGACAGTCACTGCCTGCCTCCTAGATTAGGAAGAGGCAGTCACTTCGCGACCCCTAGATATAGGTCGAGTAGCGGTCAGGTATCAACAAATAAGGGGAGAAGGCAATGTACGGCGGCAGAATGAACTTATGGTTTCCCAGACTGCGGGTTCCAGCGAAGCCCTGCCGAGCTCTAGCTAATGGTTCGTACAAGGCCTAAGAACCCATAACACAGACACCTGATACACGGAGGCATCATGTCATGCAGCATATTGGAACGCGACCGCGAAGAATAGAAATGTAACCAGATGACTCGCCAACTTGCAAACGACTCGCCACCTCTGGTAATTCATGGGCGAGAATACTCGAGAGTATGTATCCTTCCCTTGCAGCCAGAATGCATAGACGACTGAATATCCTAAGGAGACCACCGCATGATACGAAGTGTGAGCCTGTTTCTCGATTGCCTGTGTTATCAGAGTCTCTTCGCCCTTACTTGTTCCCCTTACTTGTGTATGGTGGTACAGGATCCTGATCTTAGCAGATCCAGTCATACCGTAACCTTCCGTCGTCCCTCCCATCCTGGTTCAATCTTGTCCATTCAGGCAACATTCCCTCTCTCTGGTATTCTGTCTTCTCTGTGCCTAAAGCCCCCACAGCTCCTTATTTATACTTGGCTCAGGTCCCATTGAGTGATCGCCACACTTCTTGCCCAGTTCCACGCTCATACTGGTCCAACTGCATCATCTCCAACAGCCAAGAAGTCAAGCAGCATATATTTTACCTACCACAACACCAACATCGTCTTTGCTTCACCAGCGGACAACCATGCAACGCTTGCCAACAACAGCCGACTTTGACGCCATCCTCCAGGCATTTCAGGAAGATGGCGGAGTGATTATCAAAGGACTACTCAGCCCTTCTGAGGTGGCCAGTTTCAATCGAGAGATCCAACCTGCAATGGACAAGCTACATACTGGGGCGATCCAGCAAGACGACGAAGCCTTGAATATACTCGGTAGCCGAACGAAACGACTCAACAACCCAATCTGCGAAAGCGAAACATTTCGGCACACGATCATAGAGAAAGATCTCCTGCATAAAATGTCTGACGCCGTCTTGAACCACCAGAGCGCAGCGGGGTACTGGTTGAGCAGTACACAGGTGATTGAGCTCGAGCCGGGTGCTGAGGCTCAACCTCTCCACCGGGACCAAGAGATGATTAGATTCTGGAACTCCATGGGCCCTTCTTCGCCGGAGGCCATGTTGAATTGTTTTTTTGCCATGACACCTTTTACTGAGGCCAACGGCGCGACCCGCCTAGTCCCCGGAAGCCACCGGTGGCCCAAGTTTATTGGGTGTAGAGAACCCGACTTCGAAGGCTACGAGGGAGTGGAATCAGTGCCTCTCGAGATGGACCCGGGAGACTGTTTCTTCATGTCGTCCAAGTTACTCCACGGGGGAGGCCACAATTCCACTACCACGGAAAAACGTCGTGGTCTAGCCATTGCGTTGATTCGTCATGACTTAGTACCATACCAAGCTTATCCTCTAACCCTCCCACTCGATATCGTCTCGTCTTTGTCATACAGAGTCCAAAGTTTGTATGGATTCCGCAGTGGCTATCGGCCAGGAGACAGCTGGTGTAGCTTGTGGGCAGCAGACGATGTTGATGTTGGCACTCGTCTCGGCCTTCCAACAAACGGTTATAAGAATTAGCGGTGGATGTACCCTTCCAAGGGCAAAAGTTCTTGCATTTCTTTGGTTATTGCCTTTCGTTCGTTTTTGCCTGCTCGAGAATGCGGACGATCAGTACCACAGTTGCCTGTATTCCACTAGAAATCCCTCCAGTCGCTCGTGAGACCGATGTTAGACCTCGAATCCCAGATATCAGTACTCCATGCAGCTGAAGACCCAGTACTCTCACTATTGTTGTTACCTCTGGCACTCTACATGCCCTGGTGACGGGGACAACGCATATGAGTAGATCTATCTTGTAGGCTCTCATAAGCTTCTGTCAGAAGCGAAGTATATTAACTAATTTAACTGCAGACCTGATCAGGTCTGCAGCCACTTGTCGGGCGAAATATTCATCTGGAGGCTCGGCATGGGTACCGCTCGTCCATATGCGCAGTATATGGGTGGCGACCAACGCTTTGCTTACACTCATCTATCGCGAGACCCCATTACAGAAGGCGTGTGCATTGTTTTCTTGTGGCTCCCAAGTCATATATAGAAATGCACTCTCCCTCGTTGATGCATTTCTCAGATTGTTGACCACGCATTGTCTATCGGAATTATCGCACCGTTGATTCCTCCGCTTTGGGCAGAGACAAGGAAGAGGATACATTGCGCGACAGTTTCAGGCTGAATATCCAACCCTCCAGTGCCATGCAGTTGGTAGATCGGTTGCATTATTTTGGTCGCTTCTCCATCCATGGCTGTTGGGTCTATCGAATTATGGATGCCGGTTTCGAAAACGCCTACAGACGTTGTTAATGGGAGTTCCCGGCGGCTGGTGATTGCCGGTCATTCTATACTTACCCCCAGGGCAAACAGCATTACAGCGGATGTTTTCGTTCTTAAACCTCCAAGCGACGTTCTTCGTTGCCCCGATCAACCCATGCTTGCCTACCTCAGACGCCAAGCATTAACTCATTTCACAACCCCCTCAATCAGTTACTTTTGCAGGGTAGGCGCGGGACTCACTAGCCGTATACGCGACCCCGGCCACCGCACCACTCAATCCGGCCTTGCTAGAGACGTTGACAATGCTTCCGTTTTTTTGTGCCCTCATAATAGGAATCACCGCGCGCATCATCCTTACGGGTGCTGTCAGGTTGATTGTCATGCAACGTTGCCATGTGGTATCTGATAGAGAATCAACACTCTGATTAAGATCCATGACTCCAGCAACATTCAGGAGCCCGTCAATGGTCCCTCCAAATGCGTCAATGCATGCGGCAACAACTTGTTGCGGTGTCGACTCCCCACAGAGGTCGGCGTGGAAGAACACATAATTGGCATTCTCCGTGAGCAAGGCTGGCGCTGGGCGGATATCCACACCCAGAACCCGCGCTCCTTGGCTAAGGGCAGCCGCCGCCGTGGTAAGCCCAATCCCAGAGGAGCTACCGGTGATAATAAGGACCTAGACATAGACCAGTCTTAGAATGATGACGCAGGCGGCCGGGGGGGGGGGGGAGGGGATGGATGGCTTTACGCACACGGTCCTGGAGGGTGGCCATTCTAACTGCGAAAGTCCCTTTTGGAGCAAATCCAATGGCTTGGACGAAAGATGCGCTCACAAGTTCTTCGTCACAAGTGACACCCCAAGCGCAAAAGAGGCAGTTTGGCTTCTATCGCCTTTTAGGGTCCGCAACTGACACAGTCAGTTTAATAGTGCATTTCTAATGAATCAGTATGCCACGACGGATAGGTCTACGCGCGAATGGTAAGGGATAGGTCTAGGGAGAAAACGCTGCAGCATTCCATAATTCTGCTGTATTCCAGCTCGTTCTGCTATCTACTATGCGCCGCAGACTACATCACCGTCAAGCTCTACCTCAATTCTTGGGGGCAGCTGGCACCTATGCGGAACTACCAAGCCTTTTGCCATAAGAAGTACTCACCCCTTACTGCTGCAACGTGATGCAATTCGGCGTACTGGATATTTGGGAGCATCCACCCCTCACATCATACTGTCGATAGAGATTGTGGCACCCGAGGGAGCGAGGGAGGCAGCTATGTCCACTCCTTACGCCCGCATACCCGGGCCCTTGCCTTGCTGTATCCTTTTGCACAGAGCTGGCGCAGTCCCATTCTAGAACCGAAAGCGGCGGGCATATACTCCTGGCAGTGACAGAAGCACCCGAGTCCATTCAACGAGAGCAATGAAGTTGACTAGTGCTATCCACATTGTGTTTCAGGAGCACCCGGCTCGCTGCGGGCCCTGAAAGGTCTTGGTAAGGTAGCATTCAGAAAGTAGGTAAGGTTCCGCCCTTGCAACCTTACCGAAGTGAAGTTTGAACTTGCAGGGCTCAGAGTATATCCGACAAGACATAGACCCGAGTCAGCATCCTTGAGCTAACATTACGTCGGAAGCTAGTCGTGAAAATAAGAGAGTACGGAGCATCTTGCCGGTCTAGAGTCGCTCACTCTATTCCAGGATATTCTCGGAAATATATCTAATCGCCAAGTCTAGCCTTTGCGAGCTATCCCACAGAGAATTATAAGCCCGAAACACCGAATAACCACCATAACAGTATAAGATAGATAGTAGCAATTGATGCTGTCACCTTTAAATATCTGCCTGAATATTACATGATTTGACCCCACTCTCAGGTACCGTCCTCTCTGGGATCTGGATCGTCTATGTATCCGTGCACAGGCAGCTTAATATGAAACCAGTTGACGGTCAATCCATCCCGTGCATTGCCACTCGCCAATGTCCTCGTGAGCTGTTCTGATTTGCGGGTCCATCATTGGATCTTGTCGCCAATGCTGGTCTTGTTGCTTCTCCCGCTTTCTTTGTTTCGGATATGGCGCAAGACCAAAACATAGCCTAACTCAACCAAGGTGGTAGTTGCGGTGAACCATTTCATCAGGGGCGTGTCCAGGAAACCGAATTGGTCTTTCCAGTACGAGACCCTGAAATGTGCATTGATACCGGCGGCAATATTGCCGATGAACCGCGAAGCCCTATGTCCCTCCTGGTTAGTGTGCTGCGTGTCTTGAACGGGGTACGAAAGGGGTAGAGCTTCAACATCACTCACCACATCGTATAGGAGGTTCCGCGGGAGCTACCACGGGTTAGTAGCTGGCCCAGAGACCCCACCGTGAGCAGAACATAGCAATAGCAAGCTACCACGGTCGCTGCCAGCCCCGGTCCCAGGGTCTGGGCGGCGGCCAGTTGGCCCAGGATACATGCTCCCGTTGTGAGGACAAATATGAGGGGGATATTATCCCGGACTAGTGGGGCGTGCTGCCACTCATTTGGCGCATATCGGATTGCGCATAGCATGATGGCCGGGTTCAGGAGTAACCAGCTGCCAATCATGACACTCTGATAAGTGTCATTGCAGGGATAGACCAATGTATACACAATTTCCCACGATAAATTCAAACACATCGGGAAGATGGCCATCCCGTAGGTACGGTCCTTGATCGATCGATAGATCGATTCCCCATAATTGATGGTCCAGCCAACGGTCTCGACTACCGTGGCGATATCCGCCAACCAAGCAACAGCTTGGTATTCGGGAGGGGGGGTAGCACCGATAAACCAGTCCATGACAAGCGCGCTAGGTGTGAAGTAGTGTTGTTTGAAGCGGTCAAAGTTGCGTCAGTTCGTGGGGATACGGCTCCGATATGAATGATTTTATTTCACCCCATTCCTGAGATTTGTACGGAGTACTTCGGGGTGGGCGGCGAGACACTGCCGGTTCATTGACTCTGTAAGGGGGCCGGCCGAGTGCAGTCGACCGGCAGCATATTCTACCGCGGCAGTGGTCGAACCCCTAGCTGCCCAGTCCAGGTCGCAACATCCGTTGACATGCCGCAAGCTCGGGCGATGTGTTGTTTCTACACACCGCCTCCCGAGTGGCCCTGCTGAGGGTCCTGTTATTAGCTGGTCGGTAGAGGGTTAAACTGTGCGTTGATGTGAACTTGCTGAACGTTAGACTCTCCTCGACGAGTGTTCCTGGTGTTTGTGGGCTCGCCGCCTTGGCGGCCTCCACCAACGCCTCGTGTGTAACGGCAGGTAAGGCTAAGCTCAGGCTATCAAGAATCTATACTGCTCGATCGACATTGGTCTGCGCAGATAGTCCGATTCAGCCTAGCCGGGGCGTGCTGGCTGGAACTAAAGGGAATGCGTCTCTCAAGCTCGTGCTGAACATGAAATGAGCATAGTAAAAAGATGAGTCTGTCCATCCTGGTCGTACGGGACCACGTGGGGAGGCTAAGACGATTGGATAACTGTAAACTCGAACAGACTCATTCCCCAAGTCCTTTGCTACTTACGGTGCTAGGCGGAAGACCACCGCTGCAGCCCGCGAGAGAGGGTGGCGGGTGATGCACAGGGTTGGAGCAGGACTCCATGGGTAGGACTTCGAGTCAAGGCATATCGCAGACGATCGAAAGAGATACAGCGCTAAGAGAAAACATCAAAGTATATGTAGTGAAATCAAGATCGTAAGCATAGCTCAAATACAGGTGTTCCAAATACATCGACGCTTGCGTAGTAACAGGCGTCTTCTGATAACGGAAAGCGATCATGCGGCAGAGACACGTAGATGAATCCGCTTCTCTACAGGCTTGTTGTCTCCGCTGTCTCGAAGAAACACCCCCAAGGCAGCCCTGCACGCTTATTCAAGAGACGATCTTCCAAGGTCCTCCGTTCAAATTCTCTCCCATTCTGCTTCTCCCTCTCTCGGAGTCGACATATATGCGCGCTATCCACCATAACTACGTTAGATAGACATGATGCGCAAAGTTAAGAATATGCTTCCGCCCCGCCCCCTTCTTAAACAGGGATCCAGAATCCTCCTTTCTGTAGGCAGACCTCGACCATGCAAGCAAGAACAGTCCACAAACCCAAGAGAAAATTCTCCCAATGGATTCGGGCTCCACTCTCTGGTTTTTTGGAGTCAAACTGAAGGATCTGTTTCATGATGGCACAGCACCAAACCCCCATCCACGAGAGCCACAGCCAAGGGGAGCCAATTTTGGACACAACGAACGGGATCGTCACCACCGGCAGGATGCTTAGAAATGAGAGAAACAGACGGATGTGACTTCCTGCGGCAACATATGCAGAGTTAATTTGCATCTTCCGATCGTCAATGCTGTCCTGGAAGCTATACGCTGTGTTAAAGTAGAAGCACCAGAAGAAGACAAGCAGTAAGATTGGGGCGCAATGGGCGACAATATCAGCCGCTGATTGATCTTGCCGATTGATCGAAGCCCAGCCTATGATTGCCGGGTAGCTTACGGCGAACCCTAGAACGTACTGGGGGTAGATGAAGACTGCGCGGAAGACCGGTCGCTTCAGATAGGGGTACACAATAATGCTGGCGGTTAGCGGGAGCAGGAGGGTCCATCTGGGATGGAAGGCGACATGGTCAGTTGCAACTGCTTTCCTTGTTCCCTCGAAAAAAAAAAGACATGGTCCTTTTGATCGTCATACATACATCTTCTGTCCATCCAGTATCCGTCCTAGAAGGTTCACCGATAGCGCATACTGACCGGTCATCCACGCCAACGCCTCGACAGTGGAAATTCGTCCCGAAGCTAATGGTCTGGCTTTTGTGCGAGCCACCCTAGCATCGATATCTCGGTCCACGAGGTCGTTCCATGTGTTTCCAGCTCCGCATAGGAGCAGACAGTGTAGGGAGGTTAGGATGGCTTGGGTGAAGATGTGCTCGACGGAGACATTGTTGCGGGCCTCTTTTAACTGGAGGGCGCCAGCAAGCAGGGTAGACCACACTGTTTGGCAGCAACGAGAAGAGAACTTCAGCAACTGATAGCCAAAGACAACTGACAAGGGACCATTTGTCTTACCGGCGGCAAATATCGTATAGTAGGGCATGTAACGATCATACCGCGAGGTTTTGATCAGGTCTAAAGCGAGGTGCCGTGGCTTTGACTGCCTGAGCCCGGATGTAGCCCCCATCTTTGATCTCGACTCCGTAAGGATGAAAGGCTATGAAAGATATGATAGTGGTAGAAGTCGGAATGGATAGGGTGCCAGGATGCAGAGGGAAGAGACAGAATCTGTATTGTAGGAATTTGGGGCAACTATCTAGGAGCCTGGGCACTCCATCCCAGAGAACTTGTTCACAAATACGGGCAATCCATGTAAGGGACTGACCTGGTGACACGGTATATAATCTGGCCAACCTAGTCCTTGAGGACAGGGAATGGGGCTGGCAGCTTGAGGAATGTGCGTCGATTACACTTGTCTGTATCGACATAGATTCTGCAAGGGGTCCAGTTGAAATACACCCACGACTTGCAAACGAATAGAAAGAAAAGCAAAAGAAATTAAAGTACTTAAATAATACTAATAGAAAAAGAGAATGAAACGTTGGACATCCTCGGTTCTGTGCACAAGGAAAACATACTACTAGCCATTCCCCTCATCCCCCCCGCCTCTCAGCATTCGATAAACCAAGACCCCGAAACGAATTTTAGGGTGCCAACGACAATGGCCGAAGAAAAATTCAGAGTCATTATCGTTGGAGGATCGATAGCAGGGTTGACCCTCGCCCATTGTCTGCATCGCCTAGGAATTGACTATATCGTTCTGGAGCGTAGAGACGAGATCTCGCCTCAGGAAGGTGCGTCGGTTGGGATAATGCCCAATGGGGGGAGAATCTTGGAGCAGTTGGGGCTGTACGATCAAATTGAGGACCTCATTGAGCCCCTGGACTCTGCTCACATGCGGTACCCGGATGGCTTCAGTTTCCAAAGTCACTATCCGAAGTTGTTGCGGGAGCGGTGCGTTAGCGTTTCGTTCTAACTTGGTCTTCTTTCTCCATGGGTTCTTCGTGTTAATCAACCCCCAGGTTTGGCTTTCCACTCGCCTTTCTTGACCGCCAGAAACTTCTGGAAATCCTTCACCAATCGCTTCCAGGCGACGGCAGAATTCTCACCAGCAAGAAAGTGGTTGACGTCCAGCAAGACGAGAATCACGTAACAGTACGGGTAGAAGACAACTCCTGCTATAAGGGAGACATTGTGGTGGGCGCAGATGGTGTGCATAGCAAGGTCCGAGCGGAAATGTGGAGATTGATCAACTCCACGGAGTCAGCACTCATCAAAGAAGGCAAAAAAGGTCAGATCAAAACCGTCCTCCCCCCCCTCGCCCGGAGGGTTGATGAGCGAGGAAGATCCAGAGACCTGACCTGCCGATGTAGATATGAAGATTGAATACGCTTGCGTTTTCGGCATCTCA
The DNA here is from genome assembly GCA_001931935.1 of Aspergillus aff. floccosus IMV 01167. Lineage (NCBI taxonomy): Eukaryota > Fungi > Ascomycota > Eurotiomycetes > Eurotiales > Aspergillaceae > Aspergillus > Aspergillus aff. floccosus IMV 01167. The sequence goes on from MSJE01000315.1 coordinate 299,458, forward strand.
TCCGCTAACTCAGGACTCCAGCCTGGGCAGCAGATCACCTGCTTCAACGACGGCTGGAGTATCCTGAGCGTCATCGGCAAGAAGGGCCGGACGTTCTGGTTTCTATTCCTCAAGCTAGACAAGCTATACACGTACGGCACGGCCCCACGGTTCTCGGCTGAAGATGCGTTCTTCTACTGCGAGAGATTGCGAAGCGAAACCTACTGGGGAGCTATCAAGTTTGGTGACATCTGGGACAAACGAGAGGCTTTTGATATGGCGCCACTAGAGGAAGCGCTGTTTTCCCAGTGGCACTGGGGACGGATCGTTTGCATTGGAGACAGCATGCACAAGGTACTACTTCATGTCCAAGCTCCCTTCAACGCTACTTACTACATGTACGAGCCCTGACCTCCGCCATTCCAGTTTGCACCACACATCGGCCAGGGGGCTAATTGCGCGATCGAAGATGCGGCATGCCTCAGTAACCTGTTGAACGAATGCTTCGCCAAGAGAGGCAGCTCGAAGCCCGCCTCTCTCGAGATACGCCAAATGTTCCAACGACTGGCACGAGAGCGGATCGCCCGCCTAGCAGACATTGACAAGGCTGCACGACTTGCCATGCGCCTTCAGGCCCGCGATGGAATATTACGACGGCTCCTAGGCCGGCTTTTCCTGCCTTACGCGGGGGATAAGATAGCCGATTGGGCCTCAGTGGACATCGCGAACTCAGTCACACTGACCATGTTCCCCCTTTCGAAACGCACGGGGCCGGGATGGAAAGATTTCAAACCAAAAAATAGGACATTCTTGCCCGGATTCCTGGCTGGTTTTCTCTTTGTCTGTGGCATGACGCTTGCATTTATAGGATTGCAATGACAACCTGTTAATGAGAAGCTCATGATCAGATGACATAGCGACCAACGATCAAGTCAAGATTGGGCTGATTAGAGTAGCGTTATTTGGCGTGTGGATTATAGTAATAGACTTGTGGGTGTTTTCCGGGAATCCCATCTTGTGTATAGATGCTATGCGCCGCAAAGATATGAAACCATGTTCAATAACTGACCATCATCCACTCTTTCCATTTACGCATACACGATTGTGATTTCTCTTCCCTGCAGGGAGTGGGACCTCGACTCCGGCCCGGTAAATATTTCGTGGCTGTTTTTGGCGTCTTTTCAGGACCATCGGTCTGGCCTGTGGTTTACACGATTTATGTAGTAGTATTCAATAAAGCAGTTTCCATAAGCATGACATCGTAGCATCAGAGAATAATTATTATTTGTGTACCAGCAATATGAGAAGAAATATAAGAGAGAGGGTGCGCGTGTGAGTGATACCTACACTAGAGGCGGACGTGCTTTCTAAGAAACTCATATCCATCGGCCACCGCATCTTTGGCCTCTTGCCATGTATGGAAACTTGGATATATATCAAAAAGGTGCAGGGCGTCCTTGAGTATCCTGATTTCCGCCTCAACACCGTTTTGCACCAGGGCATCATACGTTGCCTCTGTCTGCGCGCAAGGAACTAGATCATCCATTGTTCCGTGTATGAGGAATGTCGGCGTGCGATACCGCCCAGTGCGGATTTGGTAATGCGGACTAACGGCCTGAATATCCTCATCGGCCGGACGGGGAATGTCATCTGTCTTGCGGATGTACATCCACCCATTGAGGAGCATTTCCAGGGTCTGCCCGGTCCAATTCATATGCAGCGCAATCCGACTGCGCGGGTCACTCACTGACATCCACCCTCCCAACGGCCGTTCTTGGCGCGGTGGATTATAGGCCGCGATGGGTGCCGCAAGCACGCCTTCCCAGACATCGTACTCCAAGTTATTTGATGCGACTGTCTGTCCAAAGGGGAAATTGGGGCGCAACCAGAATGGGTCCTCATAATCTGTGGGGCAGTAGAAAGCCAGTATAGCCTCTGGAGCCCCGATTCCGGCGGCAGGGGCAGTCCACGGTAGAGTCATGGCGAGATGGCCACCGGTAGACCACCCAACCGCTACAACGCGGTTGCCGTCCGGCCGCACATCTGGACGTTGGAGGGGCAGGTTTGGCAGGGTGCAGCGAACCCAGCGAAGGGCGTCGCAGACATCCATCATTGGGCCATGTGTTAGAGAGACCTCCGGGCAGAGTCGGTAGTCGATGCTAACAGGTAGGAATCCAGCGCGGACCAAGATTTGAATTTGGTGCGAACGAACATCCTGGCGCGAGAGCATGACATGCCCCCCTCCATGGATCATTAGGGCTAAACGAGAGTAGTATTAGCGACATGTCACTGTGGAATGCGGACAGGTAGAATGCTTGTACCAATCGGTCGGGGCGTCCGCGAAGGGTCCACCTCTTCCGGATAATATAAATCCGCCTGCAACTTGAGAGAGTCTCTGGATGCCCAGACCACAGTTTCCCGCTGTACTGGTGGGGTGAAAGAAGCGGACAGCCCTTGCGTGGATTCGGACCCTCCTCCAGACGGTGACCCGACGATCACACGCAGCGCGTTCGATTCCAGGGTCTCATTATCAGTCCAGCCTACCCACTTGAACCCAGCCTGACCAAGGTTCTGCTGCCACAAGTGTTCGCTTGCCAGAGCATGGTTGCGACCATCATCAAACCGCCACCAACCTTCAAGGAGCCCGAACACGAGATCTAGCCAGTAGATGTCACGTGTCAACTCGACGAGACACAGGAGTCCATTGGGCTGCAGGATGGTGCGTATATGCGAACAGCTCTGGACAATATTGCGTGTCGCATGGATGCAGTTCGTTGACAGCACGATGTCGTACTGACCGTGCAAGCTGGAAGGAGGTTCCTGCTCGACGTCCAAGGTCTGGTACTGCATGAAGTTGTAGTTGGCGAACTTTTTCCGCGCTGCCGCGACGAGGGACGGCGAGATGTCGGTAAAAGTATATTGAATGCGGGCGCTCGTTGCAGGTAGGTCCCGGAGCTGTTCAAGGAGAAACTTGGTCGTGCCACCCGTGCCAGCACCGATCTCAAGAATCTTGATCGGCCGAGTATGCCCAAGCCCTTGGATGACATCAATCAGGTACCGCGCAAGATAGAGATTGCCCGACTTGAACACTGGGGCGTGCGTATAGACATCCTCGATCAGACTCCGAGTCTGGGAATCGCGGAAGATCAGCGATACTCCGTCTGCTTGCCCCGACAGACAATTCGCTAGCTGCGGACCTGTAACATGGAGGATATCGTGCTCTAAGGCGTATGCAGGGTGCTGGCTGCGTATCTGAGTGTGCAAGGCTTCCGATGAGCGCTGGGGTAGGGGTGCTGCCGTTCGCATTAACGCTCCCTCTGGTGTGCGGCAGAGCAGGTGCACGGATTCCAGAATCGTGTACAAATGATTCCTTAGGGCTTCGTGTTGTGGCACCACAGAGATCGTGGGCACCAGCTCCCCTGCCTGGTAAGATTCTAGCGGGCAGCCCAAGGCCCGGAATGCCTCTACGATGTAGGCCGTAACGAGCATCATTTGCTGAGGATAGACCGTGTGGAAGAATTCACCCCAGTGCGCATCATGCGTGTGGGATACTGCCGCTCGTGTTGCCTCATAACACTGACGAGCCACGACCACCAGCGGCAGTTGGTCGTCAGTGTCCACCGGGGCAACAGGCCCAGTATGGGACCTGGCAAGCTCATGGGAAAGTGTTTCCTTACCCTCAGGCCGCCGGCGAGCTCCTTGGGGAGGCCCCGAAAATATGTGCTGCGCCAGGCTCTGGATATCCGGAATTTCCACGAGGGTTGAGTACGACATATTGACCTGGAAGCGCTTCTTGATTTCTGATAGCACTTCTGTGCTCATAAGCGAATCCACTCCGATATCAACCAATGAATCAGCCGGAGAAAGCTCCTTGACATCAACGCCGAATAGATCAGAAAGCATGATTTGCACTGCTGCAAGATTATGGTCCTCATCCATCACGGTGGTCAATGATTGCTGAGCCGGCGGATGCGCTGATGACTGGGACTCAGGCGGGACGCTGCAAAGGGCGGCCGGACAGGGGTCTTCGAAGCTGTTGTTGTTCAGCTTGGCCAGCGTGCGGCGCAGCGAACGGCTCGAAACGCTTGTGAAAGAAAGGTCCATCATTGCGGCCACTAGAGTATCTGTCGAAGTGTTCTTAACGTAAATGTCACACGTTATCTGACTGTCGGATTGTCGGACGTAATTGGTATGAACCTTCCAAGATGGGGACAGGGCTTCCCTATCAACTTCGACTGGCAGGTCGCCAATGAAAGTCTCCCCAATAGCGTTGCACACCATAATTGTGTCTTCCCGGTAATCAGAAAGGCAGTTGACGTGAATACCTGCAACTTGCAGGAAGTTGTCAAGAAGGATCGGGTTGCAGACCGTCTCAGTAGTAGGCGGCTTCATGGTGACGAGGCCTACGGCCTCACAGCCATCTGCAAACACCTCCCTCACACCACGAAAGTAGTCTGCGTATTCGGTCATCGGGCGCAACGCAGAGTAGACCATTGATCCCTTCAGACCGCTCGCTGTCGGTTGTTCCACAATCGCGTTGCCTCTAGATTGGTTGACTAGCCGCCCTATGGAATGGAAACAAGCCACGGAACGCGAGTGGCCCTGCAAAAGGGAGACGGTACCTTTGGCGTGAGTCACGGCCTCACGGGATGTCTCGCCGTTGCTCACAACGGAAAAAGACCACACCTGGGAGTCACTTGGTCCTTCAGGAGTGAGGCGCAACTGCACTTCCGCCGGCGGGTCCAACACCAACGGATAACAGATAATGAGATTCTCAATGTGAGCCATTCTTGGGGTCGAGGCTGCCTCCAAGGGGGCGACACAGGTTGTCGCCCGCAGAACCAGCTCCATATACATGGATGCCGGACACAGCGGTTGGTCTAGGACCGCGTGTCCCTGTGTGCAAGTTCTATACAATGCGTGTTGCGTGTTTACCACAAATGAATAACCCTCCGGCCCGTCGCTCAGTTGGTGTAGCAGGCCAGTTATCTGCTGGCTTGCAGAGGCAGATGTGTTCGATGAGGCCGCGGGCGCGAACGAAGCAGGTTCAAAGTCGACCCAGTGGGCTGTCTTGGCGAATTGATATGGGGGAAGGTTCAACCAGCTAAAAGCGTCGCTCTGCAATTGATGGAATGGCCAGAACTGAACGTGGATGCTTTGCGCCCAGAGGCTGCTGGTAACAGCTGCCAAATTTCTAGCTGCGTTAGGCCCACTGAGATCTACCTTGTAGGATGCATGCAACGCAGGAGAGTCCTCCAGCACTCGGCCGACCATGGGGATGATGGGCGAAGCTGATCCAGCTTCCAGCCAGACAGCTGGAGCCTCTAGCTCCTGAGATACTCGCTCGACGGCATGCTGAAAGTACACAGTCCCACGACTATGCTCGACGATTTTTGCAGGGGTCACGATCGACCAATCGCCGACTAGGGAACAGTCTTGAATGGGAATCACCGGCCTCCTGTAAGTGAGTGACTCGGCAATCTCCGTAAGACCCGGTATGATATTGTCGATGAGCCTGGAATGGAATGCATGCGTGACGTCTAATCGTCTCACCTTAATACTATTGTTGAAACTGCTTGCGGCGGCGGCTTCCTCAACCGCCTGTATGGATTGCTCCGTGCCGCTCAGGATCACTTGCTGCGGCCCATTATAACAAGCAATATCAACTCCGTGCCCAGTCTGCGTGAGAAACTCTTCCAGGGCCGAACTCGGCCCGTTGAAGGCAAGCATCACGCCGGGCTCCGCGCCCCAGCCAGCCTGGATCAGACGGGCGCGTTCGGCGATCAAACGAATGCCATCGTGAAGGCTCAGGGACCCTGCCACCGACAGTGCGGTGAGCTGACCGAAGCTGTGGCCAACAATTCGGTTGACACGGAGTCCGGAGTCTAACCACGCCATGGCGCAAGCATACTGGACGGAGAAGAGCAAGAAGTGCAGGTGCACGACATCCGTGATCGGGTCTGATGCAAAGATTGTAGGAAAGAGACTGGGGAGCCCCAGTGTCTGGCCCACCTGCTCACAAGCCATCAGATGCTTCTGTAATAGGACACAACTATCGAACAAATTTTCTGAAATGCATGCCGTCGGGCTACTTTGACCCCCAAAGCAGAGAACAACTGGCGGTTCGCTGGCAGGTCGTTTCTGCAGAAGTTCCGCAGATTCGCCGATGGCGATTGCATCCAAGCAGTTGTCTAATGCCCTGGAGTTCGACGCAATTGGAAAGGCAACGTGGTATGAGAGAGCCCTGTTCTGCTTCATCGCAAGGTTATACGCCAGGTCCTGGACTGTGATGGCAGGCCGCGAATCGCGGCAAAGCATCGAGCGTAGGGCACCGCAGTATGCCCGAACGGCATCTGGCGTCTCTGCGGAAATCAAAACGGGGATATCCAGCAAATATTGAGGGGGTACATCCCTTTGCTGAGTCGCCGCGGGACAGTGTTCTCTCACCACAAGCGCGGCGTTGTTCCCGGAGGCACCATAATTGCTCACCAGGGCAACTCGTCGTTTCGCGTCCCATTTGGTCGTCTCTACGGGGATGGCTAGTTGGTCGCGGTCGAGCGGGGCCACTACCTTTGGGTTCAGTGTGGTGAAACTCGCCTGTATTGGGATGCGCCCGTTTTGCAGCATCAGGATCGTCTTCAGGAGGCCGGCTGCCCCCGAGGAGGTCTCGGTGTGTCCAATGTTGCCTTTGATGGATCCCACATAGAGCATCTGTCGTCGATGACGGTCCCCAAAGGCCCTGCGGAGGCTGTCCAACTCGATTGGATCGCCAACTTGCGTGCCTGTACCGTCGTTAATCCAGCGTCAACGACCGAGATAGGAGCAGGAGTCGGGTTCATACCGGTCCCGTGGGCTTCCACGTATGTGACTTGTCCAGGGGCTACCCCCGCGAGAGAAAGCGCCTTGCCGTAGAGATTCAGCTGGGACTGTGCATCGGGGACTGTGATGGGGGAACTGTTGGAGGCCTGGTTCACAGCCGACCCTGCGATCACCGCAAGGATAGGGTCCCCGTGCTTGATGGCATCATGCAAAGGCCGCAACACCACGATCCCAGCCCCTTCTCCACGACAGTACCCATCAGCAGTGGCGTCGAAGGGCTTGCATGCTCCAGTCGGAGACAAGAACGATGCGGCCGCCAGGTTCTGGTAAACCCGGGGGTTGGTGAGGACATTAACGCCGCCAGCTACCGCGATCGAGCACTCGTTTGTCTGAAGGGCCTATAGTTCCGTGGTCACGTTTTGGTCAGTCCCCGAAGTGCAAGGAGAAAAAAGTTTGGGGAACTCTGCTTTACCTTGCATGCTAGATGGATCGCCACTGCCGCAGAGGAACATGCCGTATCGATCGTGATTGAAGGTCCCGACCAGCCGAAGAAATGGCTAGTACGCCCGCTGATGAACGACTGTAGAGTTCCTGTGGCTGAAAAGGCGTTCGCATGCCGAGATGCCACATTCTCCGTATAATCTTCGGATCCCACCCCCAGATAGCACCCGATATCCTTTGGCAACTTGGTCCGCTGCCATCCACAGTAACCGGCCGACTCCATGGCTTCGTACGCTACCTGCAGCACCAACCGCTGCTGTGGGTCCATGGACTCGGCTTCCCGCGCCGAGATGCCAAAAAAGCGATGATCGAAAGCCTCTGGATGTTGGAGAAAGTGACCCCAGAAAGGGCCGCTAGGCTCCCGTTGCAGCGAGGACATTCGGAACCGACTCTCAGGGGCCACTTGCACGTTGCACTGGCCCAGCTCTAGCAGGTCCCACAGCTCCCTCACGGAATCTGCGCCAGAATATCGACACGCCATCCCGGTGATGGCAATCGGTGCCACCTGGCTATTTTGCGGGTGGCAGTCGATGTTGTCGGGTTCTATCATGTACGAGGCTACAGAATGACCGGGGGTGTCTCCGTTGGCAAGGCCATGTTTGCGACACGACAGAGGAAGGACATCCTGCAACACCAGACGGCCTCGGGCGGATCGTGGGACGAATTCTCTTGAGCCGATTGGTAAAAGACGAGACCCGTCGCCTTCCATTTCGTCGCTGTTGAGCAAGCATGAGATGGTTTTCGACCAGTTCGCCGTGGCACAGAGTATAGTCTTCAAGGCAACGGCGTGCAACATGGTCCCCGGCTCAATCACGTTGCCGTCCTGGTTGGACCGAACGGAAAATACCAGGGCATCACTGTTGGGGAGCTGAAAACGGCAGTCTCTCATGACCAGCTGTATTATGTGCTGAACACCTTTAGCATGCGCTTCTTGGTGGTGGAACCGACCCTGGAGGGGAAGCTGCTTGGACCATAGCCCAAACCCGCTGAGCTGCTGCTTCATCCACTGTGAAGTTTGGTTGGGAAGGGTGATGGTGACGCTATTTACGTCTGTATGGCAGGATATGTATATCTTTTGTTGCGGTTCAGCTTTAGTGTTGTATGATCTGATGTTCTGCATAAGGCATACTCACATTCGGCTCCTGGATCAAGATCTTTCGAAGACGCGCATAGCTCTCCTGGGACTCCCATCGTATGGCCACGGATGTAGCACCGCCGGACGTTATCTCGTCCAAATCAACCAACGCCCCAATGCAGACGGCAAGCCTTATTGCGTTGGATGCCAGTTCCTGGAACTCACGTGCATCCCGGGAACAGGCCACGACCATTGCCGCGAGGATCCCTACACAAAATCCCTGGGTGTCAATGATCCTCGGAGTGACAGCCGGAGGAGATTCGGATGAAGGTTTTGGTGGGAATGCCGGATGTGCTGCAGCAGTTTGCAGGCGCCAAAATTCAGATAGATGGACCATGACTGTGAGTGGCGTTAGGATGATGTTCCACTGTTCTCTCATGGGGCTTGCTGAAAATCCGTCGTTGACAAGCTGGGCCAGGGCAGTCAGTCGCCTCTCGCCGGGTACCTGATTCAACACTGGCCAGGCGCCTGATATAATAGGCCATAGTGAGGGAAGCTCATTTAAAATCTCACGAAGGAATTGTAGCTCCGATGGATACTTCTCCATAGCATCACGGATACGGATAGTTGGGTCTTCGATTTCCGTGTATTGGGGACCAAAAAGAAGCCGAATGCCCCCTTCAGGGCACTCTGTACATAAAATCATAACGAAAAATGTATCAGGCTCTGTGTGTATACTAGGAATCTTCGTTCATGTTAAGGCGGACCGAGATCCTCATAAATACTCAAACAACACGAGCCCAACAGCGACAGCCATAGATGTCCAGGCAGGTGAGGCAGGCGAACAATGCAAGTCGGGAAGTGCCCCTTACATTGAAATACGAATTTCCCATTGCGCCCTTCTGGACGCGGTGGAGCCAATGCCAATGTCGTGACAGCTAGAATTTGGGTTCGGGCACATGCTCGCACTGTGCTTTGTTATCTCTCAAATGAGGCAAGCGATTAACACATACCGCCCGAAGTCCTTGCATGGCATGCTCGTGCATTCATATGCGGTGATCCCAGTCCCATTCCAAAATTCGTCGTGCAAGGGATGACTGATCCTAGGTCGGTGTAGATAAGGAAGAGAGACCAGTGTATTCAAGGGAAAACATGTCTAGCATGGTTAGTCACATCTTGCTGGCAGCTAGATACTCGGATCCGCAGTAGGCTGCGCAGGTGGGACTGCGTGGAATCTGGATGGCCTCTTGGTTGTAATCCTACCTCATATACAAATCTCACCGCTATTCATACGGGTGTCGAACAGCTGTACCTTGTATTGGACATATGGCAGCTCCTATGCTTTTATTCCTCGCCGCCGGTCAAACCCTCTGGCAAGATTAAAAAAAAGGGTAGGATTTCCGAAGCCACAGGTCATGATGATTTGGAGCTAAGACACCTTCTTGTCACTGACCTTGACCTTCACATACAACCTGAAAGAGACTTAGAACCGGAACTAAACGTCCGCCGTGGCGTCCAGGGTGATAACATATAGTAAGCTAGGGTTATCTCACCTGTAGCATCCACAGCCCGCAAGGAGGGCATCAACATTAGTACCCAGCCTGTTACCGGGAGCCTAGGTCAGAATATTCCCTTGGGCCAGGCATTCGTCACTGGTGCTGGGACATGCAGGGGATGGGGGCAAGGGGTGGGAGGTAGTAGGAAGCAGGGTATGTTGTACATGATTGATACCGTCGAGATGTCGAGGGGGTCACAGTCTTGCGCCGATTTTGCCGTGCTTTAAAGGCCCGCCGGAGGGACTTAGAACACAAACTCTTCTGGTCTCTGGTGCATTTTTCCCTACGATCCTCGAGGAAGCTCTTAACTTACCATGGAGGAACTCATCCGCCAGATTAAGTCATTTGCGGACACGGCCGCTGATCATGAGCGAAAGGCCCTTATCACTGCCCTACGCAATACCTCTATCTCATTGGAAAAGCCCGATGACACAATAGAAAGAATCACGGTTGCTGTATGTCCATCTTCCCAGGCCTTATGGACAGCCGGGCCTTTGGCTAATGAACCATATCAGCCACTTGAACTGTGTGGAGCAAAAATGGGGCTGGATTTGCAAGCCTTCCGGCTCCTTTCCTCCAGCGACGGGCCTCAGACATTGGACGAGCTCACCAGTGCCACCGGGGCAGATCGCTGTCTACTAGGTAGTGCGCCGAGAACAGCCGATTAGGCCCTAGTCTGATAACAAGCTTCTAGCACGCGTGCTGCGCTACCTGACTAGCATGGACATGATTGATCAGGTTGGTCCGGAAAGCTTCGTCGCGAATAACGTTACCCGCGCTTTGCAATCTCCCAAAGGCGAGAATTTTGTGGAAATGTAGTAAGTCTTTACCATCCTCCATCAGCACGGGGTCAAATGGACGTGTTCATTTGCTCGGAACTGATGAAGACGGCATAGCTACCAAGTGCTCATGCCAATCTTTTATGAGCTACCGAAATATCTCCACAAAACCTCCTATGCGGATCCAAGCGGTAATTCCCGGCTACCCTTTCACGACGTACATAACTGGGAAGGTGATCCATTCGGCTACAGTGATGCCTTTCCCGACAAGGGGGCTCTAGCTGACAAACATATGCAATTCTGTGGGAACAATTTGACCAACTGGGCAAATGTCTTCGCGCTGATGGACCAGAAGACGTCACCAGATGACATCCTGTTTGTGGATGTAGGAGGAGGTCTTGGTCACCAATGTGCTCGACTGCGCGCACATTATCCGAACCTACAGGGTCGGATGATCGTTCAGGACAGAAAACGGGTCATCGACGCACGCCCACCCAACAAGGGGGTGGAGAAAATGGTCCACGACATCTTTGATCCTCAGCCCATACAAGGTGCGTCTGTTTCTTCATCCGAGCTCTCTTCTATTAGCTCATCCACAGGAAAACCAGGCGCAAAGTTCTACTACATCCGGGGGGTCCTTCATGACTGGCCAGACGATAAGTGTCAAAAAATATTGCAGAATATCGCGATGGCCATGGATTCAGGCTCCACCCTCCTGATCGATGAGTATGTCTTGCCGGAAACGAACGTCCACCGCTACGCAACGAGCCTCGATATGCTCATGTTAGCGTCTCTGGGTGCGGAAGAGAGGACTCGGAGCCACTGGGGAGAGTTGGTGAAATCAGTTGGGCTAAAGGTTGTGGATATCATACCGCACCGAGAAGGTGAATATGCCAGCCTCATTGTAGCGGTGAGAGCAGAATGATCGTTTGGTGAAGGGACTACAGCGCTCCATGATCAAGTATAATCTGGAGATGATACCGGAGATGATACTAGGTGGATAGTCATTTACAATAGCTACTGAAGATGGAAATTTCACGATGGATTTATCGCCTTTGACAGTATCATGGTGCTCCACAAGTAACAATTCTCGCAGATGATATTACACATTTTGCATAGGATTGATCGTATTGCCCCGAATTCATCGGAGAGTACCCTGGTCCCCACTTAAGACTAGAATGACCACAAGCGATAAGCCGAGGTAGAAGTCTCTTCGTACTTTATGCTACTACACTTGCGTTCTTACCTTGATGTGGGCAAGTAAGCAGTGTACCTTCTTCATCCTTGCTTCTGTCACCGCTTGTGAGAGATCCATACAGGTAATCGGGAAGAGAAGCGCCTTTCAGCGCTAACGTACTGTATGCACCTCCTTGTTTTGATGGAACGGGATTGGACTGTAGACATTCTTTCAGTCTGATGCGTCGGCCGAGATAAGGAAACCCTTCCTAGCAGAGACATGCGGTGAGAAATTATGCTAGGGGCATGCGTATCCCATGGTGAGAAAGACTGTCTCCGACTGCAAGGTTGGACTGTGGATATTCTCCATGGTACATGCGTCTTCCGCCCATAAAAGCTCTCTCACCACGACCTGAGAAGGTCTCGACCGCCCGGGAGGGGGAAAAAAACAGATTGTATAGCGCAAGTGGCCTCCCATCCACCCTATCAGTTCCAGGAAACAACAATGACGATATCTCCTCAGCCACCTTATCACGGTGGTGGGACCACCAACGGTCCCGACAAAGATCATGGCAAGAATTCGACCTTCGTTGATATTGAAGAAATATATGAACTAGAGCGCCAGATCCAGCTCAAATCTCGAGGGGTAGTATCGGATATTGAGATCGACCTGGACGAGGAATTCGAGACCTTTGCACGGGACCCCTGGATTCGTTCCAAGGTAGACAGCGAAAGCAGTCAAGCAAGATCAACCCCCCAGGCAGCCCATCACAAGGTACTCATTGTGGGTGCTGGGCATGGCGGCCTTCTCTTCGCCGTGCGCCTGATTCAAACGGGAGCTTTTGTTGCGAATGACCTTCTTTTGGTGGACAAGGCTGCGGGATTTGGAGGCACCTGGTACTGGAACCGGTATCCCGGAATCATGTGTGACACCGAAAGCTACATCTATATGCCACTTCTAGAAGAAACTGGGTATATGCCTAGCGAAAAATATGCCACTGGAGCCGAGATCAGGGCTCATACCCAGCGCATCGCCCGCGAATGGAGCCTCGTCGAGCGCGCCATGTTCCGGACCGAGGTTCGAGAACTGCATTGGGATGAGGCCAAGAACCTTTGGAGAGTGTCGGCACTGCAGGCCCACGGGGAGGCGGGCGAGCATAAAACAGCAATCCAGCTAACGGCGGACTTCGCCATCATTGCCCCGGGGGTGTTCGCTAGCCCAAGAATACCCGCATTTCCGGCGGCCCAGAAATTCAACGGCCGACTTTTCCACACGGCTCGGTGGGATTATGCTTTTACTGGAGGGACGCCAGACGACCCAGTACTGACCGGTCTTAGAGAGAAGAAGGTTGCCATCATTGGAACGGGCGCCAGCGCAGTGCAGATTGTTCCTCATCTCGCGCGCTACTGCAAGGAACTTGTAGTGTTCCAGCGTACTCCCTCGTCTGTGGCCAAACGTGACAATCGTCCCACAGATCCGGAGTGGTGGCAAAGCCTGATCCAGGGGGACACCACCAAGGGATGGCAGCGAAGAAGGATGGAGAATTTCAACGCCTTTACCAGTAATCGGCAACCGCATCCCGAGATCAACATGGTAGCGGATGGATGGACCGAGATACCGTCGTTCAGTGTGCTTATAGGAGCAGAGCAGGGCCTCGATCCAAAATACCTCAACCAGATGCAGGAGGTGGATCGAGCCCGGCAGCAAAGGATCCGAAATCGCGTCCATGATATTGTTCGAGCCCCAGAAACCGCGAGCCTCTTGGCTCCCTGGTATCCCGGATGGTGCAAGCGACCATGTTTCCATGATGAGTACCTGCCCGCATTCAACCGGTCGAACGTCAGGCTAGTTGACATTCGAGATCAAGGGATCAGTCATTTTACCGCCAAAGGCGTTGTGGCTGGCAATGTCGAATATGAACTGGACGCAGTTATCTTCAGCACAGGGTTCACAGTTCCGGCCACCCGCAGCAGCCCGGGGTCGCGCGCTAATATTGCGGTTACTGGCCGGCATGGCCTAACAATGGAAAACAAGTGGAACAATGGGCTCGCAACTTTGCATGGAGTAATGACTCGTGGCTTGCCTAACCTCTTCTTCCCTGGTATGGCTCAGGCCGGAGCATGCGCCAACATGACATACAGTCTGGACCAAAGTGCAGCCCACGTTGCGTACATTCTATCTAAGGCACAGGAGATTGCACGCGAGAAACACCCAGAGAGGTTGAGAGTGGTTATCGAGCCTACTGCGGAAGCAGAAGAGGACTGGGCCATGCAGGTGGTCTCGCGGGCGGCGGCTCTCCGGGGAATAGCGGGTTGTACGCCAGGATATCTCAACGGCTATGGGATGATTGCTCAACCAACCAACCTAGAAGAGCAGAAGAAATTAGCACGTCTGGCTGCCTGGGGAGAGGGGATTGTGAGCTACGTGAACCGCCTTGAGGCATGGAGAGAAGAGGGGAACCTCCGTGGACTTAATCTGACCTACTTGAATTAAATGCTCTCTCCATGGCAAACCCCACTAGAGAGTTCTTCAAGAAGTGTTTTGTTTAAAGAGAATGGTAATAAGGTACTGAAACGTCATAGTTCTCTGGAACTTCTACTCCATCCAGACGGCTGGGGGTAATACGCTTCAAATTAGCTTAACCTCAAGAGGTATACTAAACAGCTCCAGTCAGAGTAGCTGCCTGCCAAACCTCTAGGGATGTCTGGATTTACAATGTAGAGTCGTCGTTATAGCACATCTGTCGACACATTGTTATGGGTTACTCGTTGAAGCATCTCTCTTGGTATTGAAGTGCGTCAATAACCAGCACTGAAGAAAGAAAATGCTAACCTGCAGGGGAACTGTGGGATACTACGGACTCCAAAGGGCCTTAGCCGTTCTGTATCTAACATCAAAATGGAAAATCCCAGCTCCACGAGGATTTGCACACTATTGGCGAGAGGGTCTAGATATAGCCGCTGATTCAATCACAACCTTGCCAAATCCTCACAGAACAGCCACCTAGTGGAAGAGCCATAACCCCTCTCCTGCCAATCGTTGATCGCATCCGGGAAGAAACGGATCCTCCCCCGTAAAGTATAATCGTGAGAGAGAATAACAAGCACATTATCGGAGGCATCTAGCTCTTTGATTTTCTCCACCGTGTCCAACGCTTTTGCATGATCCGTTACCAGGACAGGCGAGACATGGAAGAACGACTCATCCCGGGCTAGGCCGCATGAACTGAATGCGGGAGGCAAGGGCTGGCCTGGTGGTAAGGGCCGGTATTTTGTCGGTCTAAGAACTCCCGGATGATGGCATGCGTCTGCTCCCATAAAGATAAATGTATCGGGGGATGTGGTTACCCTGGCCAAGCCGCATATGTGGCCGGGAGAATGGCCCGGAGCGTTCAGGAGGTAGAAGGATCCGTCACCAAAGTAGTCCAATGCATCGAAGCCGCAGACTTTCAATGATGTCTGGTCAAAGGATACCTCACGGAGTCGCCGGCCTTCGATGTCCGAGTCGAGGACTCTGCTGGTAGGGTTAGATGGGTACCCTGGCCAGGCGCCTCGCAAGGCTGGGCCCACTACCAAGTCGGTGGAAGGGGGGAAGGAGGAGGGATTTCCAATGTGGTCGAAATGGTCGTGGGACCAGATAATGGCTTCAATGTTCGCGGCCCGAATAGTCGATTCTGCGGTGGTATCGAGGATGTCCGCTACGTTTCGAGGGTTGTTGATGGTCGTGGTGTCTCTGATGAGGGCAGCTGCTGGGGGCGCCAGGTTTTCCCAGTCGGGTCGGACTCCTAGATCGAAGAGTATGTGGTGGTCGCCACTTGAGATCAAAAAGCAGTACACTGGAACGGTCACCTTGTCGAGTCCCTTGAGCGCGGGTTGCCAGAAAAGACTAGGCTTCAGATCAAGGGTTGTGCCCCTTTCATTCAAAGGTTAAATACTCGTCCAGGGTACTCCATTGAGCAAGCACAGAATGTTAAACTCACGGATCAATCACCTTCACCAAGGCGGTGCATGACGACGCCGGGACGTCCAGTGGTAGGGGCTGCACCGCTTCGTCGTTCAGACGGATCTGAACATGCAGGCCCCATTGTCTGAACAACCATGAATTCTCCATACTGACTTGCAAGGGTTCGACCGCGGTAATCTTGTATCGCATCATAAGAGCTGGTAGCAGCTTTTTCATCTCAAAGATGGCGAGATTTCGGCCGAGGCATGTACGTCGGCCAGATCCGAACTGCGTCATGGAAGTAAGCTGGAGAACCTCTCAAAGCAACAAGAAGAAAAAGACCCACCGTGAGAATGCTACCCTCTAATGTTCGGCGGTCTTTTTCACTGAGGCCCAGCCACCTTTCCGGCCTCCATTCGTCTGCGTCGTCACCGTAGGTGCCTGTATCCCGGTTCACAACGTATGGGTTCATGCCGACCACGGTGCCTGGGGCAAGATAAACTCCGCAGACGGTGACACCACTCTCTGGAACCACACGCTCAAAGGGCAAGGAAAATGGGGGATGAAGCCTCAAACCTTCCATAATGCATGCATCAAGGTATGGGAGTTCTCGTACCTCGTGCCAGGACGGATACGGTCGTGAAAGGCGTCCCCTCCGTTCTGCGTCGTATAACTCCCGGACTAGAGCGTCTAAAGAAGCTGGACACTGCAGGAGATGCCGCATGACGGCGGTCATGGCAGTCGCCGTCGAATCTGACCCGGCCAGTATGTTGGAAAATGTCCACGCCTTAGGGGCCCTGGGGGTGGGTTAACGAGCTCTGCCGACATCCAGCTGAGATGAGGGAGGCGGATTCATACCACGCAGGGACCTGAGGGTCTTTGGCCTGGATTTCCAGAAATTTTGAAAGCATGTCTCGCTTGTCCAGTCGGTCTCGGTGTCCGTGTTGCGATAATGAATTCTTCTGGCGCTCAGTAACAAATTGATCGACTAACCCGAGCACAGTGAGTCCGGTCGTTTCCTTGAAAAGCGCAACGACGCGATTCTTGTTCCAGAGCGGATCAAGCCAGGGAATTTGGCCGGCCTGAAAGGCAAGTACAAAATAATCGTCGTCAGCATTGACTGGTTGATGTACTGGCTCCACGTACCGGAGCTACTGTCTTCATGAATGCCCAGATGCCGCCCAGGATTCCGCGAACATCCCTGCCTTGCTCTAGGAATCCGTGGTGCTTGCTGAACGACAACATCCCCATCACGTCAAAACCAAAAAACTGCAACCATTCCGCAAGATCGAGTGACCGGCCAGTGGAACTGAATCGCCTGTCAAGCTCTCTAAAAAGGATCTCTAGCGTCTGGTCCACCAGTGGCTCTGAGCTCACGACACTGGACATAGAATAGAGCGAAGCGATCGGCTTTCGGAGCTGACGATGGAAGGTCTCATCCTGTGTGTTGAACACCGCGGGAAGCACACCACTCTTCGGAGAATATGGCCTCTGGGTTCGGTAAAAATCACTCTGTGTGGAGCGCCATATTCAGTAAACGATGCTTATCAGCTCGCCGCGCCCTTACCTTCAGAAACCCCGGCCGGTGGGGGTAGACGGTAGACATGGCCTGGGGGTCGGAAATGGACACCATGTTGGGACCGAAGCGGACCAGCTTCCCATATCGTGCGTGCATTTTACGATGATATTCATGGGCTCTCCCCGATTTTACCCACCAAACTCGCTGGATGTTGGTGAATTTGGCGGGAAACGGTCCCGGGACATGACTGAGTCGCACAAAGCTTTGAGTCGCCCAACATAATGTGTACAGAGCGAGTGCGGCCACAGCAAGCCTAGGGAGATCCACCTCGTCAAGAATGGCCATGTTGGGTGGCCCACGTAGCTCGATCCGTCCTTTCTTGAACCACACAGATATTGTAGTGGGAGTGGGCTTTCCCTGGTGGGGGCCGGGGGAGGAAATAGATTCTGTTGTATGAACTGATGCAAGGCGCTCAGAAACGGAGGTTCGTGCGGGTGCATTCAATGCATGGCGCACGCAAAGCACGCCCCTTACTCTACTATTCCACGAAAATGGGGCTAAGTTCGTGCTTGTATATCCCATTCTTGACCGGTGTGTATTACCGCGGGCACTGCAGGCGCAGAAAGTCTAGTTCACCGCCGTCTCCTGGACTGTGTCCACTGTCCGGACTTTATTTGCTGTCTAGTTGAGTGGGAGATCTTTTGGAACTTCGATGAGAGATACGTCCAAGCCTGAGTTGTATGTTGACTAAAAAAGCGTTATTGCCGCACAATATGACGCTAGATTGCTGAAGTGTGAGCTGTCTTGTCGTCGGACGTTTGTAAAGCGGCTTTCTTTGCGCCGCTGCACATTTAGTCCTTCTTCGAGGAGAATGCTACCGCAGTCAACAAACTGAAGCCTGTTGGCGAGCAGTCTGAACGACCGAGATTACCGCTCCGTTCAGTGCAAGTCTCGTTAGAGCTCATCTTTTCTCTCAGAATCATGCCAGCATTCTTAGGCGGCTCTGTACCGTACCCCATGTACCATTTCTAGAGGATCATCTCATCACTCTTCATGATACTTGAGCCCCAGAAGTATGCCTAGAACAGTCGTCCAACCGACTTAAGATCCTTGGCCATAAGATTTAAAAACATACTATGGAATATGTTCTAGCTTCACTGAAGAGATAGCAAATGGCACTGCACTGGTTGGTGTGAATAAACGTCAAACTGCGTTGAACTAACTTGATAGCCTGGATCCAATCGGGCATTAATTCCCACTTCCCATGTAGCATGCTGAGGCCAGGATTGAAAATCTGAATAGAGCTGGTTGACTCTCATAGATTATTGTTTTGAGTCCAGTGAATGTCACGTATGCGAAGTAGCAATTTAAGTACTTTCAATGCATCTTCTAGCTCCTGGGCTGACATTTAGCGAGAAAAGAACAGCTTGCTACTGATCACTGAGCGTGTGCCGAAGCCCGTCTTTCCCTTCCCGATCCAGACAAAGGCCAATATCTTTGTTATCCATCGTCCAAAAAGTCAACCCCTGCACCGTGGGCGAACCCCAGCCAACCATCCTCTGCGCAAGAGGCGTCATGCCCTTGATTATGTGGCGCGGGATTCCCAGAAACGATTCAAAGGGAGTCAGGTAGCCAGGTTGGAACCCGAAGATCATGAGTCGACGAACCGAATTGCGGCTCACATTCTGCCCTGCGGCGTGCACTGTCTTGCCGCCCAGAAGAAAGGCGTCTCCGGCCTTCATCTCGACGGGCACTGCCATGTCATCGCCGCCGTGGTCAGTGAAGTCTGACCACCGATGACTGCCGGGGATCACTCTTGTCCCGCCATTCTCCGCAGTAATATCGCCCAGCGCCACGAAGAAGTTGATCATGACCATGGCTCCCGCCTCCCCAAGCGCCTTGCACAGAGGAAACAACATCTGGTCTCGATGCAAGTCCTGCTTATCGCCTCCTGGAGAGTTTTCCAGCATAGCTGCCATAGTCAGCCAGTAGTCCGCTCCCTGTTGCTCCGGGTAAATCTTTCGACAAATATCATGCACCAAGGAGTCGTTCAAGAAATGTTGGCGAAATGTTCTACTTTTCGCGGGGAGGTTAGAGACCCGTTTAGAACGGGTACCGTGAAAGTCCGCCAAATTTTTGGGGAGATTGATGTCGCCGGCCAGATATGGCTCCAACTCATGGTTTAGCTGTTCAATCACGCCTGGAGAGCAGAAGTTCTCGAGTATGACCACACCGTCCTCTTGCAAGACGTCGATTATTTTCTCCGCCCCAGCTTTGACGGGAATCCGGCGGATCGATGGCTGGGAGACAGTAGGAGTGCGGGCCATTCTCGAGCAAGGATGATGAATGATGCAAAGAAAACGATAAGAAAATCTTCCAGCTAGTTTGCGCAATAAACTAGATACCTCCATGCACAGGTTATAAGAGAGTTCCATCCTACTTCTGTCAAGAAACAATTTTTCAATACGGCTCGATTTGGTGGTATGAACGAGCGACTAATTAAACTTCCTTACATGGCATTCCAAACCTCCCTACGTCACATTCCAGAGCTAAGGCCAGCAATGAGACACCGAAGTGCTTGGTTGTTGTACAAGCTGTATATTTGGCAAAGACCCTTCAAGCGATGCAGTCGCACAACTCGCAGGGTTACGACGTCCCAATGCAGCCGGAGTGGTTTACCGCCCTCGCTCACATGAACCCTCGCGTTTCGGACGAGCACAAGCACACCTACATTTCAGAACGACAGCTGATGTTGACTACATTCACGTGATAATCAGCATATTCTGTGCGACTCGAGTCACAACGACGCTTTTGTTCTCCTCGCTTTACATTACTCCTACGCCATTGCGCATGGGATTGGGGGAGGGGATTCATACCTGTCCTCCACGCGAAAATACTCCATGATGCAGCATGTCTTGATGCATCAGTGAAGGGAAAACTTTCGGGTAGACGGGTGTCCTCCTGTTTATGGGATTTGACGTTGAGCTATCGATATGATGCGGTGCACACTATTTGCAGTTTCCAAGCAAGCACTTTCCCCGCTTCTAAAATTACTGCATCTCTCTGTCTCACTTTGACGTTGCACGACCTTTCCCCTACAGCTCAAAATCCAAAGGATTCCAACTACTGCCGATCAAATGCGGTGCCAGACCTCCCTGATGAGACGGATCGGCATGCGGAAGCGTCATCTGAGACGACAGATTCCGAGCCTCGACTAGGTGTTGGACCAGACTGCTCAAATTCTTCATATATATGGGTCAAGCTGCGTACCCTAGGGGAGAATGGTTGAGACATTATGACACCAACGCACAGCATGCAGGCATCGGGCTCCTCACTGCTCTCCCCTTGCAAGCCAGCCAGCCATGTGTTGTCTGCAATAGCATTAGCCTGGTGCCGATTGAAGTCCTAGGCTTCCTCAAACACCACATGTGGGAGTGCCAGCTCTCAGTATCAAAAGTAGCTCCACCCTTGCATTGAGAGATACTGGCCAATTCACTCGCCAAACACATTGAAATAGGTATTCTGGACAGAGAGCTGTGCTGTGCTTAGAAGCATACTGATGTTCAATTTGCCGGTCAACGGCAAAGCGGTAGGACCCCCGGCCGGTTAAATATCCGTACGAAGGCTATATATATATCAACGCCTCGACTCAGTCATTACTTACTAGCTGTCTCCATCTTCCACTCTTTTCTGCCCATTTCGCTATTCTATATTGGCATGACAATGACCAAATTGGATTATCCTGATATCCTTAGCACGCTAAGCCAAGCTGCATCCTCCCCAACTCTCCAGACAGACCTCAGTCAAGAAGAGCGACAAACTCTTTACCAGACATGCACTAAACTCTCTTCATGCTTGGAAACCCCGCAGGATCGGCTGTCGAGATCGTCATTTGACGTGAGTACCTCATGGTGTCTAGTTCACACTGCCTCCTTCAAACTAATATCCACGTAGTTCATACTACCTACCATTCTTCGGCTGGCAATTAATATTGGGATCTTCGATCTTTTCAACAAAGAAGATGGTCCGGTGCCAGAATTAGATGTTTCGGAGATTGCCACACACACAAACACAGACCAAGCACTGATAGGTAAGTGAATTGAAAATTGCCAGGTTGGCCGTCATGTATAACACAGGCTAAGTAGATACTCTTAGCCCGGATTATGAGGTTTCTTATCACGTTTGACATGTTCGACGTGACGCCTGATGGAAGGTGTAAAGCGAATACTTTCACGAAGAGCTTTCGATCAGGAAATAGTCTTTATGACACTGTCATTTTGCTCAGGTATAGCCGCACTTCCTTGGACAACCAATCTATGGTCCCTACGGCAACTAATACGCAACATCAATTGGCAATAGTGGCCTCACTCTAGTAGTTTTCGGCAGTCTCCCGGCATATTTCCAAAAAATGGGAAATAGACACCCAGAGGATTCCAAAACAGGACTCTTCCAGGATGCCCTCGACACCGATCTGCATGTTTATGACTGGCTTGGCCACAGGAAGCCTGAAAAGGACGCATGCCATCAGCTGATGGCAACCAGCAACAGTCTGAATGATAGTGTATGGGCGTACTATCTCCCTCAAAACTGGTTTTCGGAAAAATTTGTTCCCGGCTCGAACGAGATCACCTTGGTTGACGTTGGTGGTAGCTCTGGCAAAGTGCTGAATGCCTTTCTGCAAAGGCTTCCCCACTCACAAGCTCGACTGATCCTGCAGGACCTCCCCGAGGTGCTTGAAGGACAGTACGATGATGCTCTGAGGTCACAAAATATTGAAAGAGTGAACCACAGCTTTTTCGATCCCCAGCCTATCCAGGGTGCCAGTCTCTACATTCTCTCGCGGGTTCTTCATAATTGGCCGGATAGAGAGGCATCAATCATTCTGCAGCACATCCAGGCTGCTATGAATGATCAATCGACTCTTCTTATCTGTGACTGTGTCTTCCCGGACAAATTAGGAAAAGTTCCTCCTTCGGATGCTACATCTGACATGCTCATGATGGCAGTGTTTGCATCGCTGGAGCGATCAGAGGGACAATTCAGAGCCCTCCTACAGTCAATTGGGCTTGAAGTGCAAAGAGTTTGGCGTGATCCGGTCGGCGACAGTCTTCTAGCCGTCTTGGAGGTGGTTCGAAAGAAGCAGCTTTCTTGATTAGCTGGGGCACTAATTTGAAGTTGATGGATAGGGACAATTCAGCAGATATAACTTGTTAGTGTGTTACGGTGGTGGAGTTGTTGCTTGCTGCAGATTGGGATATGTTGAGATATGGAGCAGTAGATTTTAGCCTAAATGAAAAGGGGGGGGGTTTATACAGTGTCACACATTTTCCTTTGCGCCTTGTTTGGGAATTTGGCATCTTTGACAGTGCGTTATGTGTGCCGTAACGCCGTGTGTTTTCGCCATCTATGAGGTCTTGCAATCTGCCCCATGATATTGCTTTCTCCAATCAATCAACTTTTTCATCCATAATTAGTTCTGCGCAATGTCGCCTGGCCCGCCGCCATTTGTTTGGGGGGACTACGGAGTGCTCGAACATACGATTTCAGTTACCCTTGACCGTTTCTGACTATCACATCGATGGCCTTGCAGCAACCGCCCCAACAGGAGGCCTACCACATCGTTTGATAATATGGGCAACCTTGGCCTATGAGGTAGAATGGATAACTATCTGGTAAAGTATCCGTAGATTTATTCCTACCACGCGTCCAAATCGCTGAGCATTCTTGTTTCAACAGTTCTCTAATGTGGCCATCAAGCCCAGGTCTGCGCATCTTACGACTGGCATCCTTGCATTACTGGCATCCTTGCATTTCTAGCATCCTCGCATCACTGGCATCCTTGCATTACTGGCTTTCATAAGATTACACGACATACATTAATCGGTGTAAATAGTCGGTTTGTTGGTTTGGGAAACTAACGACGAACATATGACCCTCGCAGTGTCACGGGACATGTGGCTGGGAACCACCAGATACCGACATAAATTGGTCATGTATTGGATATGTCCCAACACTTGGTGATGACCGCTAACTGAAGGAAGAGCAAGATCCAATTCCGCACTATGATATCTTCGCTTCTCCAACATGGAGGCGTCAGACCCTGGGCGCCGACGCTTGTTTTCTTTCTCATGCGTTTCACACTTACTGCCCTGACCCTTCTATATACGGATCAGTCCATGGCGCTGAGACGTATTAGCGCATTCACGATCGTCTTAATAAGCTGCCTACAACTCCTATTCTTGTTGACCTTCCCGGTTTCCGTTTCATGGGCTACCATCTCTGCAACCGACTGCTTTGCCCTGACAATCCACCAGATAAATCTCCTTATTATCACGAAAGTCGAACGCGATGACTTAAGGTTTGGGCAGCAGACGGGACCACCCGCAGGGAAGATTTCCCAAGAGTTAGCTGCTACATTCTACCAGATGATAAGCATAAGGGGTATACACACCAAATGGCAAGCTAAAAATACACCAACGTGGCCGCGCATATATGACAGAAAACATATGAACGCGACATTTTTCATTAAGCGGCAAAGTGCAATTGCCATATGGCAAATTATGCTGTTGGTTTTCTTATTTGCAGTATGGCAACGATGGCAATCTTCCACACCGATGGCAGGCCTCACATCATCTCCTGCAACTTCACGGGAACTTGGAAGGAGAGTCATGCTAGGCGTCAGTATGTGGTTCCTACTCTTCCGCGTGATGGGCGATATCTATTACCGAATCACCAGCATCATGGCGACCCTAATCGGGGTCTCAAGTTTTACCGACTGGCCGCCACTGTTCAACAGTTTTCTGGAAGCTTGGACACTTCGTCGATTTTGGGGTGTCTTCTGGCACCAATCCTTTCGATGGCCATTTTGCTCATTGGCCACCGTAATCACGCAACAATTTTTAAGCCTACGCAGACCAAGTTTTCTGGAGCGATATACGCACATTCTCTGTGTATTTGTGATCTCGGGGCTTATGCATACCATAGGAGATATGGCACAAGGGATGCGTTGGAATGAATCTGGCGCGCTGCTTTTCTTTAGCAGCTTCGCTCTCGGTATTATGGTCGAGGATGGCGCGCAAGCTGCTTGGCGGTGGATGAGAGCTACCGGCCGCAGAATGGACGCCCGAATGCCCGGAAAGACGCCCATTTGGCAAAAGGTGGTTGGCTTTATCTGGGTAGCTTTGTGGCTTGCGATACTTACTCCTTATTACCTGGGTGGGACAATGCAGACTCAAGATGCGGATGCATCTTTGTCTCAACTGTCGTTGATCAGTGATTTACACGCATTGGTTTTGGCTGCTATCGTTGTTATTGGCGCAATTTTTCTTCGAAGGAATTTTGGTGCGAGTCCTTAATGAGTTTTCAACAACATGTATATCATCAATACGATAGTAGATGAAGTGAGGATTAGGCACTGAATCTTCCTTTATGTTGCTGGTACACTTTCCTGGATATTCACTGAATCAAGAATGAACGTCATCCGGACAAAACAACAGAAGGGGTAAAGGCAATCTGATTCTAACCAAACGGCCTAGCGGGGCCAACAAGTATATGCAGGAAGTAATGCAGGTAATAGCTGCACATTACTCGTCACCAATGCCGTTGAACAACTCGAGTGGCATTAACAGGCGGAACAGAATACTGGGTGGTAGTGATACCATGTAGTTACCGAAAGTGGAGCGTACAAGGACAGGTCTTAACTAAGAAGGTGTCTGGAGACGCTTATGATGAGTTGGCTTCCCTTTGTTCTCCGCGCGTGGTGCTTACCGTAAATATCCCCCATAAAGCTGCTACATAGGTAAGGGAGGGGCCGGCAACTCCAGCTTCTTAGACAGGATGCACCAGCCTTGTCTAAAGCGTCTAGACTAGTATCGGAAAAAGCAAATCAGCTCTGCTCGGGTTTAAAATTCTTCAAAATATGCGGTGGTCGACTATGTCATGCAAGAAGTGATACGGCAGGCCCGTACTTCCACTGCACAACCAAGTCATACAAGGAATGCAGGCGTGGGTTACTAAGACCATCTAGCCCCCATGCATTCACTAAACGTTGGTCTGTCCCAAATGAGGATCGTGAGGTCTATTATCAAAGACAAGGTATGATTATTATACCAATCACCTTCGTCTGGTGTTACGCAATATTCATGATAGATAATGGTCCCCTTGCACCGAGTGGAATGTGCGGTGTCCAAAGAAACATTTTCTACTACCTGTCTTTCTTACGCAAGGGAATGACGAGGGAAAATGTTGAATAACCAAGAACTTAGGGAAAAAAACATGACTTAATCAAGACCTACTATCTCCAACACTTAGTTCCTCTTGCAAGACCTCACTCACTGTCAACCATAAACCAGTGTTTTCAAGTGGACTATAAGGCCTGTTGACACCGAGACCCTTGATTATGTCGTTGTTCGAAGTGATGATCAATTCTGAGCCCCAGTTCGGCTGTACCATTCTTTTAGTTGTAACAACCCTTTTCATTATATTGAAATTGCCACAGAAAAGCCAGTTCCCGTTGATCAACGGGAGAAGATTCTTCGAATTTGGAGATTCACGAGCACGGGAGCGATACGCAAATGATGCAAGCAACTTATTCATGGCCGGCCTCGACAAGGTAGGGTCTACGACTGTTTGAAATCCATAGGGACTGACGCACTTTATGAAGGCTAGCATCTTTCGGATTGTCTCTCAAAATGGGCCTAGAATAGTCCTTGCGCCGAGATATGTGAATGACATTAGAAAAGACCCGGCATTGAATGCTCCCAAGTACATATCACATGAACTGAACGCTCATGTTCCTGGACTAGAGGTTTTTGCGCAGGTTGCAAAGAACCCTATCCTTGATGAAACTATACGAACCAAATTGACGCCAAACCTTGGTAAGTAATTATGACCGGTCCTTCTGCGACCCTTCAATGGCCCTCGTGTAATCGTTGTGCCATCTTCCTACGCACCGATACAACAGACCTCGAAAATTGAACTAACGAAGAAGGTAAACTCGGTCCGAAACTTTCGGAAGAGACTTCTCGCTTCTTGGAGGAGAACTGGGGAAACAGTTCAGGTACATGTCGCCGCTTCCAATGGTAGAGGAGATTCACTGATTCTGGGCCTTACCAAGAGTGGCATAACGTCGGCCTTGCATCGAGTCTTCTTAGTATGGTTGCTCGGATTTCCCAAAGGGCCTTTCTCGGGGACGAATTGGGAGGTAACGCTGAGTGGCAGCGCATCACACTCAACTACACAATTGATGGTCTTCGTGCGAGCGAGCAGGTGGACCGTTGGCCTCGGCCCCTTCGATCGATCGTGGGGTACTTCCTCCCTTCTTGCCGCCGGCTAAGAGGGCATATTAGTCAAGCAAGGTCCATCATAACACCAGTTTACAATCGACGCTATTCGAATGAACATGAGGAGAGACAACAAAACCACGACGCAATGGAATGGTTTGAGGAGACAGCCCGCAGTCGGCCTTACGATCCCGTCCTCATGCAACTGGCTCTTGCCGCTGTTTCTATGCACAGCACCGCCGATTTTATCACACAGTTAATGTTTGACCTTTGCGCGATGGAGAACTGGGAAAGCTTTGCTGAGGAGCTACGTCGGGAGATAGTGCAGGTCATTCAGCAAGAAGGCTGGACGAAGACTGGCTTGTCGCGACTAGAGCTGATGGACAGTGCAATGAAGGAGAGCCAACGGCTTAAACCAACTTCAATAGGTGAGCAATCCCAGCAACGCCATGGACAGAACCAATTGTAACTCGCCTCCAAAGCGGGGATTGGCCGCTATGCAGAGAAAGATATCGAGCTATCAGACCGATCCCTTATTCCTAAAGGGACCTACTTGGTTTTAGCAAATACTCGGATGTGGGACTCTGAGATTTATCAGAACCCCGAACAGTTTGACCCTTACCGTTTTTTGAGGCTCCGTCAGGCTCGTGGCAGCGAAGCATACCTGATATCGCCCTCCGCTGAACATACAGGATTTGGAATTGGAAAGCACGCGTGCCCTGGCCGATTTTTTGCCGCCAGGGAAATGAAGATTATATTGTGCCATGTCCTTATGAAATACGACTTGGCCCTTGTTGGTGACACAAAACCGCCAGTTGTCAAGGTTGGTCCTCAGTTGGCTGCGAATCCCACGGGACTCATCGCTTTCAGGCGACGAGAAGAGGAAGTTGCTTTCTAAGCGCCTAGCCTATTCCCTAGGCCGTGAGGCATTGTACGTACAATGCCTTTAGGGTCCGGCCAGGTTGTACGAGCACTAAAACCAAGTTTTAGTACATTAGATAATTTCCTGGGAGGAGGTAGGGTGCTTGAAGCCCCACAACACCAGTGCAAGTTAAATATTGCCAGTTAGCCAATTAGCCTCCAATATATGCCAACGTATTTTAAGTTCTGTACTACGAGATGTAAGTCTAATAATTCACGCATTCTCTGGCGGGGACCTAAACGACAGGCAACACCGAATCCAACAAGTGCACCTTATCCAGCAGTGTATATATTGCAGACTCAAGCCAAGGCACGCATCCACGCTATCATCCTCGATACAGATACTTGATTTTCTATGAGTCTTCAAATGCATGCATGTAGCAGCGACTAAACTCTGCCTAGACATTTGTTGGCTGATGGAGCGTCTTGTAACTGTCGATCAGACAGTCCAGGACTGGAATCGTGAATATATATCTACCTAGTAGCTCCAATCAAAACATAAAACACATACTTTACAGCTGGAGTCTCATAGTCAGCTACTAAGGTGAAATGACCGCAAACTCCCAGTAACACGAGAAAACGCCAATGCACGATCCGGTAGAATCCCCCAAAATCCAAACCAAGATGGTTGAATCACTTGTTGTATCGCTCGTTGGCCCGCTCGTAGATGTGTCGGATTTGTTCGTCAATATTCATGCTCTGAGGGTTAGGAGGCGCCCCGGTCGGCCCAACCATCGGAGGCATGGGTCCCTGACCGGGAGCCCCTTCGACTGCCATGCGCTTCTTGCGGGATTCTTCTTCGGGATCACCGGTTTCTGGAAGCACGGTCGAGTCAAAGACATCGCTTCGTTGGCTGGCGAGACGTTTGAGGTTGTTGACCACGTCGGCCGTGGACAAGTTGGTCGTGGCACTGCGGGATTCGGCCTTGGCCCGTTGTTCCTTCCAGCGGGGATCGAGAAGCTCGATCCGCATGTGCTGGTCGAGTTCTGCCACAGGGATCTGCTGCTTACAGTTGGGACAGAGGGCGGTAGCACCGGCGGCGTTCTGTCGTCGGGCCTGCGCACGCGGTACGTAGTCCGAGCGGATACGCATCGGTTGCTGGCCTGGAGCGGCTTTGGCGGCGGCCTGGGCTGCAGCGGCTTGTTCGCGGGCCTGTGCGCGCTCGCGGATCCGAGCCTCCTCTTCCTGGGCGGCGGCAGAGGGGACCGGGTACGGCTGAGGTACTTGTGCCTGCGATGGGATTGCGGGACCGACAGGTTGCGGCACAGGTTCAGGTTGGGCAGGGTAGGCGTTGTAGTATGTAGGAGCTTCCAGGTCTGTGGGCATAGCTTCTTCGATACGAAGAGGGTTGAGGGACATCATGGCTTTCTGTTCGAGGGAAGCGGACTGGAGATCGTTGAGCGACGTGGGAGGAGGAAGGTCGACCTGGTCATCCGCTTCGGTGAAGAGCACAGTTTCAACAACGACAAAGTCGTGCCAATCGATTTGCGCATAGGCTATCTGCTCTTGTTCTTCCTCTTCCTCCTTCTTCTGCTTCTGTTGTTCCTGGTATTTCACCCATTCGGCGCGTTGCTTCGCTCGGTCCAGGATATGGAATCGGTTCTTCACGTTGTTCTCGAGCTCGGCGATACGCTTCTTCTCGGTCGTGGATGCATCAATGCCCTCATTGCGCAAAAGGATAGTGTACTGGTCGACTAGTCGGGTGAAAAACTGATACAGACTGTGCTGCGGCCGTAGGAAATCAAACTGGAAGTTTCTAGTTTCGCGCTGGGAGAGCGCAGTCATGAATGACTTGCCTCGTTTGGCGACGAACAGGGCAGTGAGCTTGACAACCTCCAGGTCTTGCGCGTTAATGATCGGCATACGTGCAGAAAAGTGGAAGTCGGGAGGCCGTTCCGGTCCCTTGGGCTTTTCGGGTTCTGGAGCAGCTGCAGTCTCTCCCGGTCGGCCTGCTGATACCGTCGTTCCTCTTCCCTCTTTGATCTCGGTGAGACGCCACTGGTAGAAGCTCGCATATGGGTCGTTCGGATTCAGGAAGGAGAACTTGGGGTTATTGCGCTCCTTTTCGCGGACACGATCTAAAGCGCGTTATCATTCAGCGGCGCCACCAGGACGGTTCAAGTAGGAGCAAAGACTCACCTTCAAAGACAATGCCATTTCGGGCGACATATCCGGCGGTTTTCTCCACAATCGCTGTCAAAGATGTCAGTATTGACCGGCTATCTCTCACGGCGCAAAACGTGACTGAAGGGAAGGGACTAAAAACGGACCTCGAATATCCTTGGGGGGCAAGACGACCCCCTCCGGAGGTTTTCCCACCTCTTCCGGCACGGTGGGAGTGTTTCCGTTGCTGGTAGAGGCCATGTTGACGGCAGAAGGGAGGACGATGGAAAACCTCTTCACGACGAGCTCTGGATGAGCTGGACGACGATAACCTAATGTTCTTCCCGGTGATTGTTTGGCGCGGGCGGCGTCTGGCGGCAGTAACCGCGCGGAAATAGAGATCTCCCATTGGCTGAGTGAAGTACTGAGGAACTAATCCCGATCAGGAAGTGTGCTTGCCTGAGGTTCGATGGCAGTCTGGAATTATGGAAGACATACAACTACTTCTTCTGTGTATATAGGAGCCTGTCAAGAAACAGACCGTCGCTAACAGAGAAATCTGATATCCTTATCAATTGGTTCTAAATCTAATCTGTCTATAACAGATATCGCTGTTTTCGTGGGAGGCCGTGTTCCTGCCACCATCATTCATGCTTACGGAGCCTGAGGCGCCGACGATCTGGCCTCAAACGGACATTCCATCCACACGTGTTGTCTTCCGTCACCATCACTCTTAACCCTCATGCTTCCCCTCTTCTTTTCTTCTCCCCCCATTGATCTCTTCGCTCTTCTGTGTCATGGCGTTTTGCCTTTCGATTCTTGACTCTCGTTGACTGACTTGATTCTTTCCCGTTTCCTGGTTCGTTTCGAAAGCGTGAGGGGTTCTGTGAAGCTCCCCCAGTCGGAGCGACATTCCAACTCAATCTCCACCATACTACTATCTCTTGCATAATTTTTGCATATTCCTAATCTCTCTTTCATTCTTACTTGTTTTTTTCTGGTTTCTACCGCTTCCTTTCCTCCAGAGACAGAATGTCTCACAAATCCAATGACGCCTTGCGCGTCCAGTCCGCCCCAAGATCCGGACGCTCTCCCAGTCGCTCTCCCAGACCGAAGAACCGCAAGAAGGCCCCCGCAACGACCTCCAGTTATGCATCGGACGGTGTCCAGGACAATAACATCTTCAATCTTCCCACCTCGGACTACAAAGCGCTCACTCTCCTCACCATTATTGCGGCGGTGGTCCGGTTGTTTAGAATCTACCAACCCTCGAGCGTGGTCTTTGACGAGGTCCAGTATGTTTCAGTGCCCACGGAATCGTTTTATCGCTCAAATACCCACGCTAATACGTACGAATAGCTTTGGCGGATTTGCGACCAAGTACATCAAAGGCCGGTTTTTCATGGACGTTCACCCTCCCCTCGCCAAACTGCTCATCACTCTTGCCGGCTGGCTGGCTGGATTCGATGGCTCGTTCGATTTCAAAGAAATTGGCAAGGACTATCTGGAACCTGGTGTACCATATGTGGCAATGCGCATGCTCCCAGCGGTGATGGGTGTTCTGACTGTCCCCATCATGTTTTTGACCCTGAAAGCCGCGGGTTGTCGTTCCTCGGCTGCCGCTTTGGGTGCAGGTGCTGTGATCTTCGGTATGTTATGTCCACGATCTCATACCCTCGTATACCGCTCTAATTTTTCGCAGAGAACGGTCTCGTCACTCAGTCTCGTCTCATTCTCCTTGACTCGCCGTTGGTCTTCTTCACATCGCTGACCGCTTTGTCCTTCACGTGCTTCACAAACCAGCATGAATTGGGCCCGGCGTATGCCTTCCGTGCACCCTGGTGGTTCTGGCTGGCTGCGACGGGTCTGTCTCTGGGTGCCACCCTCAGTGTGAAATGGGTCGGCCTTTTCACCGTCGCCTGGGTTGGTTCTCTCACTGTTCTTCAGTTGTGGGTGCTGCTGGGAGATTCCAAGACCGTCACACCCCGCCTATGGTTCAAGCATTTCTTTGCTCGCGTTTTCTGTCTCATCATTGTTCCCCTCGGATTCTACTGTGGAATGTTCGCCATCCACTTCCTGTGCTTGGTGAACCCGGGAGAGGGCGATGGCTTCATGTCGTCCGAATTCCAGGCGACCCTAAACTCCAAGGCCATGCAGGATGTCCCGGCCGATGTCGTTTTCGGGTCTCGGGTTTCCATCCGGCATCTGAACACGCAGGGCGGCTATCTTCACTCCCACCCTCACATGTACCCCACGGGAAGCAAACAGCAGCAGGTTACCCTCTACCCACACAAGGACGACAACAACGTCTTCGTCATGGAGAACCAGACTCAGCCCATTGGTCCGGATGGTGAAATAGCTGGCCCCTTTGCTTGGGACAACATAACTGCCGAATACGTGGAGGATGGCGCTGTGATCCGCCTCAATCATCTGACGACCGGAAGAAGAATCCATTCGCATGATGAGCGACCTCCTGTGACGGATGTGGACTGGCAGTTCGAGGTGTCTGCCTACGGTTATGATGGTTTCCCTGGCGATGCCAATGACATGTTCCGTGTGGAAATCGTCCAGTCCCACTCAGACGGAGAGGAAGCGAAGAAGCGCGTTCGGACGATCCAGACAAAGTTCCGCTTGGTCCACATCATGACCGGCTGTGTGCTCTTTTCGCACAAGGTCAAGCTTCCGGAGTGGGGATGGGAGCAGCAAGAGGTTACTTGCGCCAAGGGAGGTACTTTGCCCAACAGTCTGTGGTATATCGAGTCCAACAGCCATCCGATGTTGCCTGCGGATGCGGAGAAGGTCAACTACCGTAACCCTGGCTTCTTGGGTAAATTCTGGGAGCTGCAGAAGGTCATGTGGACTACCAACGCTGGGTTGACCGAGTCCCACGCATGGGACTCCCGTCCGCCTTCTTGGCCCACTCTGCTTCGCGGTATCAACTTCTGGGGTAGAGACCATCGCCAAATTTACCTCCTCGGTAACCCCTTCATCTGGTGGTCGTCCACTGTGGCCATCGGTATCTACATCATCTTCAAGGGCATTGCAATTTTCCGCTGGCAGAGAAATTGTGGTGACTATCGCAACGTGAACTTCAAGCGGTTCGACTACGAAATCGGTACCACCGTGCTTGGTTGGGCGTTCCACTATTTCCCGTTCTTCCTCATGGCTCGCCAGCTGTTCCTCCACCATTACTTCCCTGCTCTCTACTTCGCGATTCTTGCTCTCAGTCAGGAATTTGATTTCCTGGCTAACCGTGTGAAGGCCTTCGGATTGGCATCTAAGCCGACAATTGGCAAGATTTTGGCCTCCATCTTTCTCGCAGGCGGCATCTTCGCCTTCACGCTTTACTCGCCACTTGTATATGGCAACCCGTGGACACAGGACGCTTGCCGGAGTGTGAAACTCCTGAGCAGCTGGGATTTCGATTGCAACACTTTCTATACCGATGTAAGCACCCCGAACCAACACGCTCTGCCTTTAACCCCCTTTACGATACTGACCATGGTTCTAGCTTTCCCAGTACGTCACTGAGTTCTCAAGCCTGGACGCTGCTGTGCCAACGACACATGCCCAAGCTCCTTCTTCACAGGCGCCCCCTGTTGTGATCCCACCCCAACAGCAACAGCAACAA
This sequence comes from Aspergillus aff. floccosus IMV 01167, assembly GCA_001931935.1. Taxonomy (NCBI): domain Eukaryota; kingdom Fungi; phylum Ascomycota; class Eurotiomycetes; order Eurotiales; family Aspergillaceae; genus Aspergillus; species Aspergillus aff. floccosus IMV 01167. The sequence continues at coordinate 332,741 of MSJE01000315.1, forward strand.
GCGGGAAAAGAAAAGGCGGAGGAGGCCCGGGTTACCTCGCAGGCCCAACCGCCTCGTGCCCAGGCACGGGTAGAATATCGTGACCAGAACGGAAACCTTCTCGATGAAGAAGTGGTTTCCTCCCTGGCGGCGGAGGGGAAGGTCTCGTTCGAAACCCGCCATGAGACGAAGACTCAGCTGGCGAATGGACATCTGGTCGATATGGTTGACGGCAATGTGGCTCCCCCCGTTCCGCCGCACCCAGATGTCGAAGGTCAGAACCCCGAAACTCTCCAGAAGCAGGAGCAAGTTCCTGTCGAGGATGGACCGGCTTCCGCAGCAGGCGATGGAAGCTCCGTCAAAGAACAATCATCGCCCAAGGCGAAACCGGCCAGCGAGGGAAACGAGGCGACTGAAGTTTGAAAGATGTTTCTATAATATGTTGATTTGGCGTATATCCTTTCACTTTCCTTGTTTTACCGCCTTAACCCCGACAGTCTCTTTCATGTACTTTCCTTTCAGCAGTAATATTTGTTCGCGCCCTTGTTCGATCTAACGAAATGTGATCTTGTACATGATTGATTAGCACCCCGGGAGTGAGTGCGTTTGTACCATTGTACGTGACTAGCGATTGGCGAACAGGCCTTTGGTTGTAGCGCATAAAAAACAGTCAGTCTCCAATTGAGTCCCATCAATAACAATACTATGCACAAAGCCCCTTCACGGTCTACCTCCTCCTCTAGACTTCACAGGAACATAATTTTAGTATACAGCAATCTGTGTCGAACCTGTGGCTCAACTCATCCCCGACATCTGCCTACGCTGTATGGCATCTAGTAGTCGTACTCCTCCTTGCCGTACTTGTTGTAGCGCTCGTGGAGGTCCTGCAGTTGTAAACATTAGCAATTGGTCTGTTACAGGAACAACTTCTGTCGAAACACAGGCAAACGCAACACGAAGAGTTCGACATACAGCGGGCAGAGTCACGTTGGGAACGATGACGGTGTTCAACGCGCTGGGGGCGTTGCGAAGAGGCTGGCTCTTGTCACCGTGGGGGTGGTACTGGTACTTGTAGTTCTTGCCATCGTCATCCCGCTCCCAGGGCATGGCGCTGTCGGGGATGCGGACGTTGCTCTCGGAGGTGACGGAGGTGGGCTTGCTGCCGAAGTACCTGTGATCGAGGGTGTCAGCATTGACGCAGTTGTGGACAGTGCGATGAGTGGTGTGCCGCCGGTATGCTCGTTGGGTGTTAATGTGGTTGGAACGAGGGCCGCTTTCGGGTAGTGATATGATGCAGTTTGAGCAAATAGGAACGGGGCAATTATTCACCATCCAGCAAGCAGGAAAGCACCGGACATGACACCGAGAAGGACCTGCAGGATGCATTAGCGACCCATTCCAGCGACACAGCCGTGCCATTGGCCCGGCGGAGGGGAGAGGAGTCGGCATACGTAGAGCTCGGGGTCACGCTTGGGCGCCTTGTCGAGGTTCGCCTCCTCAAGCTTGGAGCTGTAGAAGCGGCGCGGGGGGGCGCGGAACAGAGACTGGCGAGCGAAGGCCCGGCGGGAGGCCATGGCGGCGATGGAGGACATGGTGAAGGGTGGTGCGAAGCGAGATTACGGGGGAATCTGGCTGGAGCTGGACAGGCTTTGGCTCTTGAAGGGGAAGCGGGAGGAAGTGGGAGAAGTCGGACGATGATGTTCATCACACGTGACCTGCCGATGGCTCCATCCGTCGCTGACTCAGCCCGTCTTTCGTGTGGGAGCCCGATCGAGACTAGCGCGATATGCGGGTTGAGGCTAACCTTACTTGGTTGACCAGGGGATCATGATGGGCTCATGCGGACTTTCAGACCGATCTCTCTCCTGTCCTACGTCTCCCTCTCGTCGCTGTTTGTCGTCGGCATCTCCTGTTGTGTTTGGTGTGAGGCCGTGATGTGATAGGTGCTGTCTTTGTGTTTGCTCCCCTACAGCCCATTGTCGCAACTATATCGCAAGGTGGGTAACGAATCTCCGTGTCTCACTATAGGGGGCTCTGATCCCGCACAAAGAGTCGCGTCCCTTTCCTGTCGCAAGTCGCATGAAGCTGATGAGAACTGTGTCACTAGTCTAGGTTGCTTACGCTCTTTCTCTTCGTTTCGTTTTTGGGTGTTTTTCTTGTTCGTCTTCGTTCGTCGTCGCTCCTTAAATTTGCTCTCGTCGGCCACCGCACTCCGGTGTGCGGACCCGGAAACAATCGATTCGCTTTTTGACGCAGCTTTCAATCACGGCATGAGATCGGACGAAACAGACTATTCCTAAACACATAGTACCTTCGTTCATATAGTACCATGGCTACCCCGTCCGGAAATTCGGGCGCGGGCGATGCGTCCAATCCCCCACCCTCACAACATGTCCTGGGGATCCCTCGCCCTCCCTCTGTCGGGGGCATTTCGTCCCGCGTGACGGATATCACGGATGATGGTGACCAGTCGCAAACGTATACGGGCATGTCCTCGTCGCAGCCGCCGCAGTCACGCCCGTCCGTGTCCAGACGCGGCCCTCCCCCTGCGCGAAGCTCGGTCATCAGTCAAGGAACCAACAGACCAGGAAGCTCAGGCAGTCGACTGAGCCGGAGCCATATCCCATCGTTAACCGCGCAAGGCTTCTTTCGCCCGATGTCCTCTCAGCGCCTTCAGGCTCACCGCGGCCGACCCATGACGAAAGGCACTACAGCGTCCTCTGAGGATTGGGGAGACCAGACAAGCCAGAACCGACGGAGTCTGATTTCCAACAGTACGTTTCAACAGAGCTCGATCCCTCCGATGGAGCAGGAAGTGCCGCCATCGCGCGGCACCGAATTCACCGACCCTATCATTCCGGACCGCAACACATCGAACGCCAGTCCCACCGGTAACACTACGGCCAGGAGTATGGGCGAAAGTGCCAAATTACTCCATGATAAGGAAAGGATCAAGAACTCGCCGCCCCATTTGAATCTGGGTCTGAACTATAACGGCGGAAGTGGCCCGGAGACGCCTCAGAGGTCTCCGCTGTCGTTTCTGACCTTGCAGAACAAGAATGCAGGACAGGAGCATCGGGACGGACGTAATCATGAGCGCTTGTCATCCGCGGGCTCGTCACCCAAGTCCCTCGAGAAGCAGAGTCGAGCTGTGGAAAAAGGCCGCCAGGGCAAGAATTATGAGTACTTCATCGGAAACACTATCTTTTGCGGCGGCGGGAGACTTCAGAATTCCCGGGACAAACCGGTCAACATTGCCACTGGTATCTTTGTGGTAGTGCCCTCGGCCCTGTTCTTTGCCTATTCGTATGGTTGCCTTTTCTCGAGGTTGTTGGAAGTGTTTACTAACGTGATGCAGAGGTCCATGGATTTGGCACAACATTTCGCCCGCAATTCCTATCCTATTCGCATACTTATTTTGCATCTGCATCTCGTCGTTTATTCACGCGTCTGTGGTGGATCCTGGGGTAAGAAGTAGCCGGACCAGTGGCCGTGGCACCCTGCTAACATCTCTGACAGATTGTACCGCGCAATCTCCATCAGATGCCTCCGCCAGATCCGTCGGATGATCCTTTGGCGATAGGTCCCCCGACCAACGACTGGGTGATGGTCAAACTTGCTACGTCTGATGTGGCTGCGATGGATGTGCCGGTCAAGTACTGCAAGACCTGTAGCATTTGGCGGCCGCCGCGGTGCTACCACTGTCGTGTGTGCGACAACTGTGTAGAGACGCTGGACCACCATTGTGTCTGGCTCAACAACTGTGTTGGTCGCCGAAACTATCGCTATTTCTTCACCTTTGTGAGCTCATCGACCCTGCTCGCCTTGTTTCTTCTCGGGGCCAGCCTCGCACATCTCCTCGTGTATCGCCTGCGCGAAGGCATCTCGTTTGGCGCCGCGATCGATCAATGGCGAGTGCCGTTTGCCATGGTGATTTACGGGGCTATCGCGGCCCCCTACCCAGCCTCTCTGTGGGCTTATCATCTGTTCCTGGTCGGGCGCGGCGAGACGACGCGAGAATACCTGAATTCCCACAAGTTCGCAAAGGCCGATCGCCATCGCCCGTTCACGCAAGGGAACATCTTCCGGAACTGGATCACGGTGCTGATGCGACCACGACCTCCGACGTATATGCAATTCAAGGCACCATATCACGAAGGCGACCAGCGGCTGAGCACGGTGAAGCGAAAATATCTCCCGCGCCGTGTCGATCCTCAGACCGACATTGAGATGCAGCGTGTGACCCCTGGTCCAGAATAGACCGACCTCGCATTTACGATATACTTTCCAGATCTCTTCTTCGAAAATTAGGAACTACCCTTCTGAGTGACCTATTGCTTTATCCAACACGCTAACGCTTTTAATGTATATCCATCACCTTCCCTGTGACATTTCCTTTTGATTCATGGCCATTCTGCATCTCTCTCCTTTGATTCCCCGCGATTGTTTCTAGAGCGAGTTGTCTTTTCACTACCCTTTGCTGGCGTTCTCTACGACGATCTTCTATTTCCTTTTGGTTCGTTGCCGCCACTCCTGGTGGACTATGGACGGTGTTGATATAGGGTTATTTGGTGGGAATTGTTTGATATTAGGCACCCCAAGGGACATCTGTATGATATGGGCGCACAAAGTCCTGCAGCTAGATAGACTATGAATAATCTCTACATAGGTAGTTGTGTCTGACGGTGCAATGGGGGTATGGGCGCGTAGATTGATACACCCGGACTGGACGGACAGCAAGGAGACGGATGTAGCTTCTAGAAACAACGTCAAGAACGTTGAAAGCGAGAAAAGAAAGACCTAACTTGACCTGACAAGGAGACGAGTGCAAGGCCAGGTCGACGTGGGGCGTGACAGGACGATTGCACTGAGCATTCCGCGGCAGTGCCTCCGTCCCTGGCGGACGATACGGACCTTCTCTCTTTCCACCTCCTCTCCTCCGCACCTCAACTCCCATCTTCTCCCCATTCCCTCCCCATCCCCCGTCTCTGGCCCTGTGGACGGGTATTTTCCGTTTGGTTGTAGCATGTTTGTTCCCGTCTCACCCCCTATCAGTCGCCTATACTCCTGATAAGCCGAGAACCCCGTGTGCATTGGTCCCTCAGGTCAGCTTTTTAACCGGAAGCCACACGCTCCCCGCGTCTTACGAGCCACGCCATCCTCATATTTGATCGTGTTTACATCTTGTGACGGCCAGTCTTCCTCAATCTATTGTCCTTCTGCCGTCTGTCGCCAAACCATCTCTCCCAGGCGTGGGATGGACACTCACTCCCAACGACTCCCGTCCGGCGCGTCTCCTGCGACACCCGCAACCCTTCCTGACCTGAAGAACCACCCGCACGAGCCCCGTGACGACACAATGGCGTTTGAGTACACCGAACAGCTTCTGACCCCGGAGAACAGTCGCTCCGAGACATCGAGCAACAACGAAAACGCGTCGACTGAAGAAAAACCCACCCTCCGGCGGAGATCTACACGTGTAGCACGCGCCTCGTTACAGAAAGCCGCCGACCTCCACGGCGACCTCGACATAGACACACAGGAAACATCGTCCCAGGCGGTTGAGAATGCCCTTCCCGTCGCAGATAAGGTCCTCGCCGTCGCCGGCAAGAAATCGCAAGCCGGTGCAGTAGCCGCCGCCGCCGTCTCCTCATCCCGCCTCCGACACAGCATCGCGGTCATGGAGTCGTCGCTATGGAGCGAGACTCCCCTCGCGCGTGATACAGCCGAGCCAGAAGACCACCCAATGGCGCCCGATACCCCGGTCTCGAGGTCATCGCAGGAGCCGCCTTCGGAAACAAAGCCGCCCTTGCAACAGCGCACGCTGAGGAAGCGTGTAGAGCGGGTATTGAGCAAAGAAGGCTCCAATGGCAGGGAAAAGTCCTCCGGTCCGGCGGACGCGCAAAAGGAGACTCCTTTGCGGCGCTCATCCCGCGTGAGCCTCCTGCAGAAGGCCTCGGATTTTGTCAGCCGCGCGCACAGCGTTCTGGGTAAACGCTCCCGCGGTGTGGTGGAGAAGGGAAAGGATGACAATCGACGGGCAAGTCTGCGGCCTCGTCCTGCTCCTGTAAAGGAGGACACGCAGGCCCCGAATAATGAACCTGCGGCGAAAAGGAGACGTGTCTCCGAAAGTGATCTGGCTGCAAAGATCAAGGAGAATGAGGAGAGCCGGGGCGAATCAACCACGCCGGCCCCTGTCACGCGGTATCGTGCTAAGCGCTGGTTAGCTCATGGTCTGTACTCGGGCCAGGAACCCGTGAGCGCGCGGCCCCTGCAGAACAAAAATAACAAGACATCCAAGAGAAGAAGCATCAGTGGTGCGCGGCGGAAGCTTCTCCCGCTCCCTATGTTTGCAGGGGAGCGTCTTCTCCGACAGGGCAGGGATTTCAAGCTGCCCTTTGACATCTTTTCGCCGCTGCCTCCTGGCCAGCCCAAGCCCAACGAATGGAGAAAGACCAACAAGAGTAAGTGTGATGGAACCACGCTATGGAAAATGGCTAACAGCTCGAAATAGACGTCTTTGTTGGAGAGGCCGGCAGCATCTGGAGGGCAAACAAGGACCTGGAACTGTCCAAGTGTATGTGCACGGAGGAGACCGGCTGCGACGAGAACTGTCAGAATCGGTACATGTTCTACGAATGTGACGACGGCAACTGCAGCTTAGGCCCGGGATGCGGCAACCGCAACTTCAACGAACTTAAACAGAGAACCAAGGCTGGCGGGAAGTACAATATCGGCGTCGAAGTCATCAAGACGGCGGATCGTGGGTATGGTGTCCGCAGCAATCGCACGTTCGACCCCAACCAGATCATTGTGGAGTATACGGGCGAGATCATCACCCAGTCTGAGTGTGAGAAACGGATGCGGACGATTTACAAGAATAATGAGGTTGGTTTCTTCATCTGCGTGACTGACCATGGCTAACAGATTGCCAGTGCTACTACCTGATGTACTTTGATCAGAACATGATTATCGATGCCACCCGTGGCTCCATTGCACGCTTCGTGAACCACTCCTGTGAGCCCAACTGCCGCATGGAGAAGTGGACCGTTGCCGGTAAACCGCGTATGGCGCTTTTTGCTGGTGACCGCGGGGTAATGACTGGAGAAGAGTTGACTTATGACTACAACTTTGAGTAAGTGTTCTCCTCCACTGGATTTCTATACATAGTGTTGACCTCCACAGTCCGTATTCTCAGAAAAATGTTCAGCAATGTCGCTGTGGCTCGGCCAACTGCCGTGGAGTGCTGGGCCCCCGGCCTAAGGAAAAGGAACGTGCAAGAGAACTTCGAGCTGAAGCTAAGAAGGCCGCATCTGCAAATAAATCGAGTCGAAAGTCATCTAGCGCCAGACGAAGAATCGGGGCTGTCCTTGATGGTCCCACATCCCGCATTACCAAGAAGACTCGCAAGCGTGCTACGTCTCGGTCTATCAAGTCCGGTGTTAAGAAGGCCATTTCGCGGGTTCGTGGGGCCGCAAAAGCCACGGTTTCACGGCGAACTGCTGTCCAGAAGGCCAAAGACGATGCAAAGGCATCGAAAGAGACGGCTACGACTACAAGAGCCCCGAGACGCCGAGCGAATAAAAAGGAGTCAAACGAGAAGGTCAAACTACCGAGGGTCAGAGCCACCAAGGCGAGAGCAACAGTCCGCGTCCGAAAACCCGCCCAAAAGAATGAGAAGGCCGAGGCAAAGGCCACACCTGGGCAATTGACGCGTCCCTCCGAGAAGACCAAGGCTAGGATCCTCGCCACGGCGAGAGGAGCGAACGCGCGAAAGCGCGCCTCGACTAAGAAGAGTCCTGCTAAACAGTCTCCTCGGGCTAACGCTTCAACCCAACGTGCGAGAACTACATCCAGGTCGCCCAGAAAGCCCAAGGCTTAAGCAAACTTTACGTGACCAATTTGCACGACCCAAGGACAGACTGGTCCTGCTATTGCCTGTTCTGAACAAACCTGGGCAGTATTATAATTTATAGTCCTCGTACTTTGTTTGATGTCTTGGACTCGATATTTTATCCTTCTTATTTATGCGACTTCCTTTCATTCCCAATCTGCTTGCTACGATGTGGGTTTCTGGCTTCTTGATGAAAGTTTTGTTTCCGGTTAATGGGCTCCTGATCAGCTTGACTGGTGTGCAACTGGCGTATTGTTTGGATGTGCTTTTCCTGTTCTATCGATCATGGTTTGCAGAATTGGTGTTGTGCGTTTTTTTTTTCGAACTTGCTGTGTTCGGCTGATGGATGAGTCCTATCTTGTATTTTTGCTAGGGTAATGAACATGCAGATTGGACTGTTACTTATCTAGAGTAGCCCGCTTTAATAAGTGCACTGCGGCTTGGGAGCATCGAGACTGACACCAGTCCTTAGCTGATACTCCCCGGTCCTATGCGTCGGATATGTTGAAACCTGGACTACGTCCGCTTCCATCTCCGAAATACGTACGAAGTTCCCAGTCTTGTAGCCAGGATGAAGCTCCAGACGACCACTCACATAGCCCCGACGCCCTTACACGCCGATATAAGAAAATACGCAAACTCATCAGCCATGCCCAATTCCCCGGCTTCCCAGTCTCGCACGAACTGGTCATACGTTACAATATCGCGCCACCGCGCGGATGCAAGCAGCCCCATACTATTTGCTGAAACCGGCGAGTTCATGTATTGCCTCGAGACGGGCAATGCAACAATCTGCCGAAGAAGATAACACGTTTTCCACCGGAGCACATGGCGGATCTCTCGCGCAAGGTACGAGACTACCACGACCTTGCGTGCACTGTCACATGCATGCCACAAGCCCAGCGCCTCGTCCGCAGACTCGAGTCCGATTTCAACGAGTGTTGCCGTGGACTGGCGAGTCGCCAGTTCCAGGCTCTCGATATGGGCTGTTCGCTGTGCGAGGAGCCTCTCTGTCTGCTCCACCAGACTAGTCGTTACAGACGCTCCCCCAAAGACAGCGATGATATAATACAACAGTATCGCGCATAGCTCCGCTAGCCCGTCTTGCAGCAAGTCTGGCGGCTGCCCCGCGATCAGACCGTCTACCTCGGTTTTGAGGAGCTGCGTGCAAAAGGGAAATGCAGCGTCCTTTCGGAGTTTGTACGCGGCGCACACGCCATAGGCGGCCCGTAGTGGCGGGAGAAGATCGCTTCTGCTATCTGCCGATGGATGAGTGAAGAATGCTGTCCCGTGGCGGAGAAATGCGTCAATCTGCGTGCGCAGAGTCATCACGCAGAACTGCCAGGTCTCGTAGTCCTCCACCCGGGGGTAGAACTCGAGGATGCGGCGGTCGAAGGAGACGGGCCATGGGGTTTGCTGGGTATATGCATCATACTCCGGGTTTGGTTCTGTGGGTGAGATGCTGAACTCGTCGACTAAGGCCCAGGTGTGGTCCAAATGCCGTGCATTGTCAGAACCAATCACAGCCTCCACGGATGGATGCAGTCCTGCTACTGTATTGCCATTCGTAGCTTCCGCTGGGCTCAAAGTATTCTCGTCCAGCTGATCATCTCGAGACAGAGTCAGAGGTGGGTACGGATATCGACATGCCAGAGAACGTTGCGCGCAGCGGTGGCAGGTCGGGAAAGCCAGGTCGCATTTCCGCTTCGCCGCAACACACGAGGCACACGCTCTCTTGCGGAGAGACATCGTCTCATAAACGGAAATGATATGGAAGGATGAAGTTGATGGTGGAGGGCAGTCTTAGTATCAGTGCTGCGGAGATCCACCTTTCTCCGCTGCGGCGGATGTAAGCGGGTCATCATCAGCTAAGTAAATAGTTCGTCAGCAACGAATACTAGTATGTAGGATCCTATTACGGTATATTGATAGAGTAAAGGATTGTCTATAGACCGCAAAGTCGGCGATATGTGGGCCAGTCGTATTCGAATCATTCCGTGATACAAATGTAGTTAAGCATAGGCAGTGTATATATATCTCTCTCTTCCCAACAGTCCATAAAACCAGACCATCAACTCCAGACCTTCAATACCATCTCAAGCACCATCAAAATGAGCCAACTCCAAAAAGCAGTGATTACCCGCAGCCTAGGCCAAGCTGAATTCATCTCCAACCGGCCTTTGCCCACCCTCCGCGATGGCTATCTCCTCGTGCGCACCGTCGCAGTAGCCGTGAACCCAATCGACTGGAAACGGCTGGAGAATACACCCGCACCAGGGGCAACAATGGGCCACGATTACGCCGGCATCGTTGTCGCCGTCGGTGCATCCGTCAATCGTCCGTTCAAAGTGGGAGACCGCGTCTGCGGGCTGGTCAACGGTGGTGACGGCACGCAGATCGAGAACGGCGCGTTTGCCGAGTATATCGCCGTCAAGGGGGATGTCCAAATCAAGATCCCGGATGGGGTCAGCTTTGTCGATGCGGCTACGGCAGGTGTTGGTATCATGTCTGCTGGACAGTGCCTTTATGGGCCGTCGGGGCTGGGACTGGGCTTGCCTGGCGTTGGACAGGTCCAGTTGAACGGAGAGGCCGTGTTCATTTATGGGGGGAGCACGGCATCTGCGCTGTGGGGAATGCAGTTTGCGAAATTGTTTGTAACATCCAGTTCTACCTGTAAATCGATTGCTGACGGTGCATAGATCAGGCTACACGGTAGTCACCACGAGCTCGCCTCGCAACTACGACCTTGTCAAGATTTACGGAGCAGATGTGATATTCGATTACAACGATCCGCACTGCGGTGCCAAAGTCAACGAGCGGACCGGCAACGAGCTCAACCTGGCATTGGACACCGTAGCCACCGCCGAGTCTGCCAGAATCTGTTCGGATGCAATCGGCTCTGCGGGTGGAAAATACCACGCTCTTCTGCCTGTGCCGGCGCCTCGAGATGATATTGCATCTGCGTTTACTGATGCTGGCACTCTTACCGGAGAGGCGTTTGAATACGGACCTGACAGAATGGTGGTTCCAGCCATGCCCGACGAGTTCGACTTTGCGGTGCGATGGGCTGGTTTGGCGGAGAAGCTGTGGGAAGAGGGAAAGTTGAGGACTCTGCCGGTTGAGATGGGACATGGTGGTTTGGAGGGCATTCTAGAGGGGCTAAAGATGTTGAAGGCAAACAAAGTCAGCGGCCGTAAGTTGGTGTATGTTGTTACTGACACTGTGTGAACCTCACAATTGCTGATAGACATTGAGAGTATGAAAACTAGTAAGACTAAACGCATATTTCGTATACATTCTGAGCAAACAAATCATCTTACAGGACTGACACACTATCTACATTGAGAGAACTGTCTCTCCTGGCACAAGACCAGCCCACCTCCAGCATGCATCCCAGAGCTTGTTCTGTATACCTTCATCGTTACGAACCGCCGCAGCATCTGTCTGCCTCTGACCAACGAAATATCCCCTCTTTCCCTGGAAAGACGGATCAACACTCAGAGCGACAAGGTCTCGTCCAGCATCTGCGGTTGTTCGGAAGGCCTTGGTCAAGTGCTTGAGGACCGGCATAAGAAAGTTGATGGCTGCAAACAGACGCTGGGTAGACTTTTTTTGCCCTGCCTGGGCTCTCGATGATGGAAGTCCGCCGGGGTCCATGGCAGTCGCAGTGATATGCGACAGTGAAGGGCTCTATACACTGTCAGTATCTGTTCAATGATCCGTTAATGGCCCGCCGGTAGTTTTACCTCCAGAAGTAGTCTGTTGAGATGGTTCATAAACGTGACGTTCGCCAGCTTGGCCGTTGCATACCTCTGGAATCCTCGGTCATGGACGAGACCTGGCGGATCCGGCTGGGGCTTGAGGAGCTCCTCGATATTGTCAGGAAACTGGGCTACCAGCGACGACAGAGGGTTCGCATTATTCGAATCGTGGGTCACCGAGCCGAGCATGACAATACGTCCTGAGGTGTCCATGTTTTGGAGCAGCTTCAGGACCAAGAGGTAGTGCGACAAGTGGCAGACTTGGAACGTTGCCTCGTAGTTGTCTGAGGTGAACTTTTGGCCTGCCTCGAGCGACAATGTGGCCGCGTTGCAGACAATCGCTGAGATGCGTGGGAGTTTCTTTGAGAGGATGTCACTAGAGAGCTTCTCTGCGAAGGACCGTACACTCGATAGCTTTCCCAAGTCGAGAGCCTCGATGCACACCTTTGCCCCCCGGTATCTGGACACCAGCTGCTCGAGTCGAGCGGTGTTGGCATCGGTCACTGGGGATGGGTCTCGCACAGTAGCCACCAGCGTATGCTGAGGGTATGACTGGAGGAAAGCTTCGACGAATCCAAGGGCCAGGGAGCCGTTGGCGCCAGTAATGAGCACTGTTCCACGCATTGTAGGCAGTTGTCGCTAAAGATGATATGAGGAGATCATGACCTCGAGCGAAGGCGGTTTATATAGATCCGCATTACGAATCCTGCTGTGCTAAGTCCGATATGTCCTGATCTATCAAGACCAAGTAGAAACAGAGCGAACACAAGAGACAAGTCTTTCATCTACTTCCTCTATCTATACAGTAAGCCTTTCCTCTTTGAGCAGGCGCAAGTCTTGGCCATCCAAAATGACTGACTAATGTTAGTGCTTACGCCTCAGTAACCACATTCTATACGTTCCACCCACTCCAACTCATTTCTTCTCCTTTGACTGCCTTGAACTCGACATGTCGGAATTACAGTTCATCATCTCGTCTCCCAAATCAGCCGGTCCCGGCACAACCGAGTCCCAAAAGACCATGGCGCACTCGCACGCTGCCCGCTCCGCACACGCTAGGAAGAGGCGCTTACGGACCATCCAATACCAGGCCCAGAAACGGCAACGACAGCACCAGCAGCATTCCTGTCTCGTTAGTGTACTGCCCGCCACTCGGGCAGACCCGTTCATGAGCTTTGCCAGATCCTTGGACCCCCTTGAATCAATGCTCTTCGATCACTGTATGTCCAACCCGTAGTATGGTTGTAGCGCGGCAAGAGTGACCCTTTTGTCCAGATGTGACCGTTATCATCCCACTCATGCGCTGCATGGAGACTGCAAGCGGGTTTTATCGCCGCATGACAACGATCTGGGTGCCACGGGCGACAGCGGAAGCAAGTCTTCTGGATCTGCTCTTTCTCGCCTCGTGTCGGCATTTGGCTGCGAGATATGGGGTGCAGGAAGAGGGGTACTTTGGCCGACTGTCTCTCCAGTACAAGCTCAGGTGCCTGCGGTCACTGCAAGATGCGATCGTGTCTGACATGCCGTTATTGAGTGACTCGACCATATCGCAGGCAATCATGTTGGCGTACGATGAGGTAGGATGTCCTTCACGATTAGAATAGAAGTAAGATTGACGCTGGCTAGCTGTTTGTCTGTGACGAGAGGATGTTGAAGCATCATGTCCAAGGGGCTATCAGGATGGTCGAGCTTAACGGTGGGCTTCAGTCACTTGGCCTGGATGGCCTTCTTGCGCATTTTCTTTCCAATCTGGTTTGGAAAACAGAAGAAATAACAGGCCTTCACTTGAGGATTCCCTTGGATACTAAAACAAATCAGTGTTGAAGGTATATATTTTCCAGCAGTGTATGATACATTTATTACTCATAATATAGATCGAAGAAGGAAGAGAGGAGCCTTAATCCATACATCCACATCGGGCGTGACCGTTTTTGGAGAAAAAGACTGGCTATCTTTTTCTGGATGCCGCAATTCGGCAAGGCGCTTACTGGCCTCACGCGATATCTGAGCACGGTAGTGCCCTGTCCAACTGTATCCTGTAGCATGACAGTCATCATACTACCTGCAGGATGCAGTGGATGGTGGCTAGCTTTGGCATAGTCAAACGCGAGAAATGGCCTGCAGAACCCTGTCTGCCGAGCAGCCATATACTATAGCTAGCTCCGACTCTTGCCTCGCGCGCGACCTCTCACTTCTGGGGTTCATAGTGTAACATAGTGAGCCGGCAGAATCATCCAGGTAAAGCTTCCTTCACGGCAAGCATACCCATGGACAATGCGAACTGATCCGGCCAGGCTGGCAACCGATTTGAAAGCCTCTCCTCGGTGCGCATCGCGACGAAAGGGGCCTTCGACAGCGCGGGAATGACATCCCATGACGGTTGCGTAGCCACCGTTGGATCCATGGACAAGCGGCGCGATTCAGCCTGAACCAGGACATTCATCTGGTCCAGAAGCGCGAGAGCCGATTCTGCTCCATGAAGCGCAAACCGTCTGAGCTTCTGGGCTACCGCGACAGGAATAAGCGCAATCAGGTCTGCTTTATTCTCAAGCATCCTGTCCTCCAGTGGAGCCGGGAACACCAAATCCAGGTCCTGCGTCAAGGACTGGAGCTTGTCTCTACACAATATGATCTCATCCAGCAGGGTCTGGCGCACTGCGCTGTCCGGCTCACGGGCTCGGATCACACCGCAAGTCCGTGCATACAAGCCCGGACACTCGGTGACCTCGACAAAGATCTGCTCGACTAAATCGCCTAGACGACAACCCTTCCCTCTAGCATTCTCGTCTATGATTGTCTGCGACAGCACGGAGCGCCATTCAGGCTCGGCAAGGAAACACGCCTCTCCCCGCACAAGAGCATCAGCTACGATAAACGACTTGAAAGATACCAGCAGGGTACGACCGAATCCGCTACGATGGGCCTCTGCTCCGCGCAGGCGAATCAGCGTGCTGATGCCGCGCGAATGCGTGAGCCAGGACTGGGCGGTGATGCCGTCCAGCATCTCGAAAAAGCCGAGCATGACGGCGATTGCAAGCGTCATGTCAGATCTGAGCACCCGTGGGTTCTGCAGCAGATCACGCAGTCCCCGGAGCGCACGGCCGTACATCGACCTGCTGCTTGCGATCTTGTTCTCGTCTTGGTGCTGGTTGCCCAGGTGCAGCAAGCCCAGACACCGGATGCTCCAGATGAAGGGATCTAGGGTGGACTCGGCGTGGCGACGAGCGAAACTCATCCAGTTCACCGCGACGCGCGTGCTATAGGTATAATAGAGCCCTGGCACTGTGGCGTCGATGAAGAAGCTCAGGGTCTCGATTCCCTGCACGGTCAGCGCTTTCTGCACGAGACCTGGCGCCACCAGCTCGTCTACATTGTTCTTCCGTCGTGGGGGCCGCTTGGCGGGTGGGCGTGCCTTGGGCGCATTCTGATCTGGGACGGTGGTGGCCTCGGGTTTGGTCGCAGTGTCTACCGGTCGTTCGCGCTGCGCAGGAGTTGTAACGGGGATGAACTTGAGGGATTTCTGATAGCCAGGACACTGTATACCTCGACGCTCGCAGCGTCGACATGCTGGCCGTGACTCGTCACACTGTGTCCGGTACAATCAATCAACGCATACTTCTGACTTATTGCCTGTAAAGTAGTTTCGAGACTCATCTTACCTTGATGCGACGCTGTACACAAGTGCGACAGCCTGTGCTGTGTGGAACTGCCACCATGGAGTTGATCGGGAGGTGTGTGCTTACTCCTGAACTCGGCCAAGAGAAGAGAGGAATGTCCTTAAGGAGGTCAGAGCAGACACGAGGCTACGAGGCTGAGATATGCTCCCCCACCCTAAGGATGCCAAGAGCATGGCCCCTTTTGTAGGCGGGAAAAAGTCCATGGCATTTCAGCCGCGTCGGAATACGAGGCCGATGTCACCTTGAGAGTCTCGTGGTACAAGTGCGTCTCTATACCTTGTTTTTTAACCGAGCTACTAGCCAAGTAACCGTCAACGATGTCACTGTTCAAAGATCTCAACTTCCCTAGAGATATTCATATAGATTGTCTGGTCGATACTAGATATATCTTTGAGCCCAAGGATTAGATAGAATCTTTCTAATACCGATCTGACCGACTCACCATCACGAGCCATACATGTCACCAGTAAGTAGCAGTGTATAGAGTAGTGATGCGTCGACTACGTCAATTTTATCAACTACCAACCCCTTCAGACCGTGACAAACACGTCAAACACAAGGTGGAATTCCAAAGTGTGTGAACCAAGCTCTATAGAGCCTATAATACAACAGTAGTGATATAGTATGCCTCGTTCGACCCCGTTGTTATCCGATTTCCAACATCGTGCCTGCACCGAAACACCGAATCCCGCGCCCTTGAGAACCAACAGTGAAATGAATGTTCTAAACAAGAAAGATAAAGGGAATTCTTCTGTACTGAATTTAGGAGGAAACAGATATGTGTTGCGATCTAAGCACTGTTTGTATCTGAGGGTGCAGGTGCCGGTTCTGCCGAGGCCGAAGAACTCTCTGCTGTCTTAGGTTCGGGGTCCTCGCTTTTCTCTTGCTCGGGGATTGCCTCGGTGCTGGGAGCAGGTGGTTCTGCTGGGTGGTCGTTTCCGTCTCCTTCAGTAGGTTGTGCTAGAGTGTCGCCCTGAGGAATTGGGGATGCAGACTTGGGAGGTTGCGCCGGTTGCGCCGGTTCTGGCTCGCTACCCATCGGAGCCGCATCCTCAGTCGGGATTTCAGCAGCCGGTTGAGTTGGCTGCTTGGGCTGCTCTGTTTCGGATGGCTCAGTTGCTGGGACCGGTGCATTGGGCGCTTCCTGTGCGGTGTCTAGTTCATAAGACGGCTTCTCAGGTTCATCTGCAGTTTTCTCTGGCGATGCCTCATCAGCAGGCTCTGCGGCAGATTCGACTTGCTCAGAAGGGTGTTCGATAGGTTCCACAGGAGCTGGTACAGTATGCTGTTCTGTCGACTGCTCTGCGGATTTCTGCTCGGGCGATTCATCGGGGCCCTGTTCGGAAGTTGGCTGCTCTCGCTGCTGCTCGGCAGTTTCTGCAGTGGACTCTGCAGGGGCTGCAGAAGGCTGGATGGACTGTTCATTTGCTGGCGCTGAGAGTGACGGCTCATCCGTCGGAGGGAGTTCAGGTTCTGGCTGAGGATCGTCTTGTTTCTCTGGTTTATCATCTTGTGTGGCTTCAACTGGCTTGTTTAGACTGGCTTCCAGCATGTCAAGCATGTCCACATCCTTGCTTTCTTCCTGCGTCGGTTCCATTTCTGAAGCCTTTTCGAGGGGAGCTTGTGACTGATCTGCTGATGTATCCATCGCATCCTCGTTCTGAGCCTCAGCTGGGGGTGCAGACTCGATCTTCTCCGCAGTTGTCGTGTCTTGTGCAGACTCAGCTGCAGCAGATTCCCTGTTCTCAATAGGTGGCGCGCTGGAATCAGGTTGAGGGGTTTCTTGAGTCGGAGCCGGAGTAGTCTCGTCGACAGTTGGCTGGGTAGTATCTAAGACAGAGGTCGCGGCGTCTGCAGCCTTCTCGTCTGGTTTAGCCTCAGTCATTTCCACATCCTGGGGAACATCTTTCTGCTCGGTGGCGTCAGCCGGGGTAGCAGTCGCTTCACCAGCCGCTTGACTTGCGTCCTCAGACACCGGGGGCGGCATCTGGGAAGGGGTCTCAGACAGCTTCGGGTCCGCCAGTGCGTCCGCCATCGATGCAGGTGTTTGCTCCGCTGCAGACTCAGATACACCATCAGCGGCGGGCTCCACACTGGAAGGCTGGACAGGAGTCTCTGGGGTCTTTGCATCCAACATGGACTCCTCACCCTCGTCGCTTTCGTCTCCTTCCTCGCCCTCGTCATCCTCATCATCCTGTCCGGGTTGGTCGGCCGACATTTGCGAAGCATCACCGTCTTTAGCATATCCTTCCGTCGTCCCATCAGTGCCACCAGTGCCAGCACCATGAACCAACGACGCGTCGGCCCCTTCCCCAGGCGCGAACATGACCTTCTTCCGTCTTCCCTTTCCGAACCCCTTCGCCTTGCGCTTCGGGGGAGGCGGCCGTCTCTTGGGGGGCGTCATGACGGCCGCAGAGCCAGCCTCTGCGACCACCACACCCTCCCCGTTCACCACACCCACGCCTTCAATGACAGTGCCAGGGGCTGGTGCTTCCGGGATCACCGTCACCTGGCTACTCTCTGCCGCCAGCTGCGCGTCATCCGTGACCTCACCCTCGATCTTATGGCCTTCGGGTACCCAAGCCTCGTAGACAGAGATATTCCCCGTGGCAGGATCGATCTTTTTGAACCGCGTGCGTCTCATGGGCTGCGACGCATTCGCACCATCAACCGCTGCAGCCGCAGCCCCGTACAAGGAGGGTAACCCGGGGCGTCGTTTGGCCAGAAACTCGACCTCAGGCGGCTCAAGGTGCTTGGGGACGGTGGTCCACTTGCGGGTGACGAAGCTCCGCTCGGCGCTCTGTATCACGGTTTGTTCTTCCACATCGGTCGTCTCCTTCTCCTCATCTTCGGGATCCTTCACGGCAGGCCGAATGTAGATGCAACCGGCGCGGGCGGCGCGCAGCAACGCCCGACTCGTTGGCGTCAGCAGATGGCTATCCCGCGGCATGGGGTGTTCAGGTATGGTCTGTTTCCCGCCGGGTCCCTGCATAATTGACTCGGACTCTTCGCTTTTGGGCATCTGCGACACGGTCTGGGTCTGGCGCGTCCATCGGCGGACGGGCAGTCCTTCGAAGACATCGTGATCGATCTGGCCGGTTCTCGTGCGGTTGGCGCCGTCGCCGAATTGGCGACCAGAGCGAGAGGATCTAAACTTGAGGTTTGTCAGGGAGACTGTTCAATGAATGGCTTCGGACTGGATTGTGGCGCGTGGGAGTATGGCGATGTTGTTGGTTAGGAGCAACCTACCGTCGGCGGCATGGTGAGAGTCAACTGGCCCTGCCGTCTTCCTCCACCAAACAATTAGAGAAGAAAACGAGTTGACGTGTAATAGGCCCCTTCTGTTGTAATGATATCAGATATGTAGTATGATTCAAGTAAATGGGGGAGATTGGGGCGATGCGCCGGCGTCGACTGGGGGCGAAGTCAACGGAGACTTGAGTCGCGATGCGATGAATCGGAGTGGTCACGTGATATAGAGAATACGATCCTGTCGCAACGAAGCATTCGATTGCATTTCTATATCCAGAGAAGAGAAGCCACAGACACCGCTGAATCAATCCTACAATGTAGTCACGTTCATTAAAAATACAGAGCCCCCCCATTGCCTGTCTATCACCCTAGCCAACA
The DNA here is from genome assembly GCA_001931935.1 of Aspergillus aff. floccosus IMV 01167. Lineage (NCBI taxonomy): Eukaryota > Fungi > Ascomycota > Eurotiomycetes > Eurotiales > Aspergillaceae > Aspergillus > Aspergillus aff. floccosus IMV 01167. Next base: position 351,682 of record MSJE01000315.1, read on the forward strand.
TCTGTGCTCGGTGGTAATCCACCTCTTCCATTCTGTCAAATCGGTTGACATGCTAGTATTTATAGGCTGCATGAATTAGTCCCAGCTGAGGCATAGTTAATAAGCTGTGGAGGAGACCGCGATGGTCGCAGGGCGCGTCTTACCCAGTATCCTTCTGACGAACAATGCCGCCTTCTTCCCCGGTTTCCTTCCCCTATAGCGGCCGTTAACCCGGCGATCAGGTTGACGCGAACAAGGCAGAACTCACTGTCTTCTGGCCTTCCACAACGAGCTTGTCCATCTGGTAGAACTGGCTGATCACAGTTTGTCTCTGCAGTCAAGTCAGTCAGATACTCTTTGCGTGCTGAGCGACATGGGCGGGGAAAACAAGGGAACGCTGTGCTGCTACCCTGCCGCAGTGTGAAGCCTTACCTTCATCATTCGCAGGTTCTGAAGTCCATCCTGGATCAGTTCTTGAATCTTCCGGTCCTCCGACTCATTCTGATGCTCGCGGAAGGCGTCCCTCGTGCGCCGGCGGGCATACTCGCGGAAGTTGTAGTTCGAGAACTGAGACGACTGGCGGAGTAGGGAGCGGAACTATTCAATAAGAAGAGATATGATCAGTGTGTTGATCGAAATGGGCGAACTTTCCGAGGGAACCCCGCGCGGATGGATGATAGGGGATTGACGTACCAACGAGCGAACCTGGAAGGAGGTGTTTCGCGGTACTGTCATAGACATGGTGCAGAGTGGAGAGTGGTAATTGATAGATAAAAAAAAAATGCTCGATAGAAAATCTGGAGGACGGAGTATATCGCGAAGCTCAGGAACGGATCTTCGGGAGGTCAGGTCGCGGTGTCCGGTCTGATGATTTAGAGCGATATTCAGACGCTGAGATAGGTACAGATAGCGGTGTGCCGGATGAAATCGATCAGATCCTGATGAAGCCTGTGGCGATGAAGGGATACTCGTCAGAAGATCGAGTGTAGGTAGTGTTGATTATCGCAATCCCGGTGGCGTTGGAACGGAGCAGCGCTGTTATCCGAGGGAATACCAGGTTAGACACGAACTATCGCCGTCGACAACAGCAAACTCACGAGAAAGCAGAAACACAACAGAATGGCGTCGGCTGGGAAGGTTGAAGCTGGGGAGAGAAGAAGATGTGACTAAGTGGGAGTGGTTGTTGGTGGTTGCGCCGGCGGGAAATTCTTTTGCTTTTTTGGGCGATAAATGACGGAGTTATCGGACTCCTCGGCCAATCTTCTCCAGCTTTTCCTGTCGTTCTTCCCCGACTTCCAATTCCCCGAGCTCAACATCCACGACATACACTGCCATATACTTGTATCGCATGCAGGGATGGATCCTCTAGCTATGCCACAAATCCCTACTCCTCCAGCCTCTCGTCATGGATCGATATCTCCCGACCCTGAGCACAAACAAGCTCCGACGACCGACTTGACACAGACGCTGGACGACCTGTTGGAGCGGTATCTCCACCTGCTAGATCAGCACCAAAAGTTACAGTCCCAAATGGCCTCTTGTTTGTCTTCAGTATGATTCTCTCCTCAACTTCTTTGGGAATAGGTGTTGAGATTAATTGTAGGGGTTCATATCGCTCGCCCAAGCCAACTATGCCTGTCCCCCGGGGCGACGATACGGCGAAGATTACTACGACGATCGCATGAAAGCAACAAGACGGATGTAAGCCAAATTAACTACCTGCATCTGATAACAAAACAAGGCTAATAGTTGGAGTTGAAAGGACCATACGAACCCCATGCACCACAACCAACAATCTGTCCGCGAAAGATGAAGATCAATCCGACAACTCCGACACATTTGAGTACACGTTTCAAATCGAGACAGTTAGAACTGAGGAACCGGAAGAAGACCCAAAGAACGACAGACCGCCGTCTCCTAAGAACAGCGATCCCTCGGACGACGAGTCAGCTTTAGAGAAAGACGCTACGAAGCCTTCGAAAGTTCCAGACTCCCCGAAACCCTCCAATCCAGGTGAAGCAAGCAGGACAGAATCAGAATATACCACTACTTCTGAGTCAAAGTCGAAGTCCAAGACGAAACCTCGCTCTTCCGACCCTCTTCGGTGGTATGGAATCCTGGTCCCACCATCCCTCCGCAGTGCGCAAAAATCCTTTACAGCTGCTGTGGAGGGCCATCTATCAGAACTCGCAAATGTGACGGTTGAGATGCAGTCAGCAGAGAAGGAAATTGCGCGAGTACGAGAGGAACTTGGTCGGGCTCAGTCCTGGTGTGACCGTACGAAGTCATGGATAGGATCGATACCTAGATAGATATCGACTAGCCGCATGCGTCCATGTCAGATGCATCTATATTTGGCGAGTGTCTTGAATGGGGCTCAAATGTCGTGCAGGGGTTCTATATTTACATACTGGATGTACTCCATATGGATCATGGAGCTATGTATACAATGTACTCCGTAAAGCCCGAGTGGAGTCACATAAACCAAGTGGATCTGGACATTATGATTGAAGAACTGAATATTATCCTGAATATCAAGCCAATGTAATGACAAACATATTAAAAGGAATGTAATGGTGGAATTATCATCACACTCGTATTGCAGCAGTCTACAAACTGATCACGTAAGATACACACAAGGTTGTTGATCTCTTGTCGATGCTGCTTCTTCCCTGTTCACATCCTTTCCCCTACCTCCTCGTCGTCGGGAATGCTATTAATACCATCAACCATGGCCCAAGCACTATCGGAAGGTATTACAATAATACCCAGAATCAATAGTGCCATTGACTAGCCTCCCCCCAATCCCTGGAAGCGAGGTTAGCCACGGACGGCGCGGTCTCCCGCCACCAGCGCGCCATAATCACCTCCAACAGACCAGGGAATCCTCATGAGGCTGGTGTATTCCATCGAGAATGATATCGATCCAGCTGAATATACGTCGGATGCGGTGATGATCATGCGTTTTGACACCATGTCGATCCCTTCCGAGAACCATTTGCGATCAACCGCCAGCTGGATGAGTCTATCCAGCCTCGACTCGTCCTCGGGTACCCCAGCTCAATTGGCCAACCGACACGGGACGCTGGTTTCATGTTGACTTCTGCGGGTGGCATTGCCGCTGCGCAGCCGTGGCTCCGGTGCTCAAGCTGAGACGTAGCGTCAACCGCTACGTCCTTGGTGGCCTCCACCAGCGCCAATGGGACTCCGCCGATTCAGATGTTTTACTCCCACCGGATTCTGGCCCCAATTATCTACCCGAGCTCATTCGTTTACTCCGGATCTTTTCGACCGGCCAATCCGACTCCGTCGGCTACACCTCCCATCGCGTGGTGTTGCGATTCATGTCTCTAGTCTGGCTCACAATGCGAAACATAATGGTATCAAGAAAGCCCCAGTCCCCGCGAGTACCGCCCAAATGCAATTTCATGCAGTGAGCTGGGCCAAAATCCATTGAAGTTGGGGATATCTGCAGCACGGCATCTATCTACTTTTCTACGGAGCACAATAATTCTCCGATAGACGAACGGCTGGGATTTTCGAACACTGACTGCGACTATCAAACGGTCCTTCGTGTCAGCCTCCACGCTACTACTTCGGCTCTGCTCCACTTCGACCGAACCAGACGGGTCCAAACAGTCGACCATTCTACCCTAGCTCTGTGCCCATGCATTATTGCACGGAGATGAGGCAGTTTAATATCAACGCCTGACCTTTGGTTCTCGGGTGCTGGAAAACCCTGATTCATATTACCCACCCGTGTCTGGTGCTATCTCCCAAGCGCCCCCATCTATACCGAGTTCGCGCTCTCGGCTGGTTTTCTTCTTTCTTCTCTACACCATTGTCGTTCTCTTTCTCCGAAGGGGCTGGATGCTCCTTTTTTTCTGTTTCCTTCACACAAAGGATCCGTAAGTCCAGGTGTCAAGATTCTCTTCGCCTTGCCGAACACTAAAAGACTGACATTGATCATTTCAGGGGCTGGTAACAGCTGAAGATCCATTGACACTTCATATTCTAGTTCGAGACTATGGAATCGTGATTGTCTATCCTCTTTCGTTTCTTTCTTTCCATCCATCAAGTTCCGGTATGCCTTGTCGTTGAGATTTCACTATGTTTGTGGCCTGACTCCTTCCAGAAGGCATTGAATGCCCTCCTTCTATACTTGAGCGCAGGAATCTCAAGATCCAACTTCTTTGCTTCCACCTACCGTGTACACAGCTTTGGAATAAGCTAGCTACTCGGAGAATCACAACGTTTGCCTTTCATTTATCCATCACTCTCGACGCGTTCGAGCTGGTATTCAGTCAAGATTTGCCTTGACCCTTCATTCTTTACTATCCACTTCACTCAATCACAATCTATGTTCTTTACAAGGTCATCTACAGGACTGTCATATATCCCCTGCGAACAGCTGTGACAGAAGACACTATACTCACTCTGAGAGTCGATGAAGTCCAGCGCACCAAGAAATCAAGGGTCTGGGCCTGGTCCGAACAGGGGTCCAGAAAGAAAGGGATCTGTTCGTCGAGCAAGGGAAATGTTGGAAGCTGGGAGACGTCCAAAAATCCAAGCTTCGCCAGCGAATAGCCCGGCAATGCCGCCTTTCAGACAGGACCCGGCCCACATGACCCAGTGGCCTTTGCCAGATGACAATATGCCGCCAACTGTGGTTGATCCGCACGGAAGACTCTTCGTTCCCCGAGGCCCTCCTCCTCAACGGCCGCCGCGACCCGATATTCCTTCTCCGTCAGTGTACTCCGAACGGAGCGTGTCCGACGCTGCACCTAGCCCGCTTCACTTCCAACCTCGGCAGGTGCCGTCCTTCTCGCAGCCCTTGCCTCATCATGCAGCCCAAAGACAGCCCGACCAGGCGAGCGTTGAATCGAACGTTCCCCGTTCCTCCGTCGCGACGGAGGACCTCTTTAGACAATCCGCCATCTCGTCAACCGGCTCTATCCCGTCGATCCCTGATTTCCCATTTCCTGCCCAGGTTGCTCATGCCGAGCACAATGTCCCTCAGAGAGTCCCCAGAGGACGAACCAGCAATCTCGCTCCATCCAACTCCCGCCCAAGCATGAAGCGTAGGTCTTCCGTGTCTCCCATACCGGAGGAAAGTCCCAGTGGATTCCAAGGGTCCATCGCGTCCAGCAGAGTAATCCCCTCCAGCTGGGGGTCCGGTCCCGCCGAGTCCGAGATCCTGGGCACGTACCTGGATGTCGACTCCGACGACTCGGACCCGAAGGATCTCCATGAGGCCAGCACTGGCCTTGTCCGACAGGCCAGCTTGGGGAAACGAGGAAAGCCGTCGCTCCGTACGATCCAGCGATCTACCACTGAATCCCCCGCACCGTCGCGGGACGACGCCCCCAAAGCCGTCACAGCGGAGGCAGTACCGACAGCTACCCCGAAAGAAGTCTCTGGCGGTGACAGCAACACGAAAGAACAGCGCGATTCCTTCCTGACCTCCTCTACCGACTCCTCCTCGCACTTTGACCCGGAGAAGCCGCCTATTGTACTCGATGAACCGCGTCAGACCGCGAGCCCCGACGCACACGATGTTTCCGCTCTCGAAAAAGAAGCCGGTATTTTTCCCAAAGCAGCCCCTACAATGAGCGACAAACGCCCGGGCGGCCGCAGACCCCCTCGTCTCGACATCAGCGCTGTCCGCGACGCTGAGAAGCGCGGCAGTCTAACCAGCCTGCCTGATCTGATCCGTCGGGCCACGAAGCTTGCCACGAACCTCGAGCACGGCCGCACAGCCAGTCGCAACGACCTCCTTAACGGAGGTGGTGGGCCACGGGTACCATGGGGTAAGCATCTCGTCACCCACAACATGCCTTGTAACGAGCTCTCGTACTAACCCGACCAGGCCACGAGTACCGCAAATCCGGTTCAATTCGCAGCATCCTGGCCTCATTCCCTCCACCGGCTGCAACCCCTGAAAACGGATACCGCTCCTCGTGGCCCGTTTTCTTCCGACGCTCAACCCTGCATCACCTCGACTCGCACGACGAGGGCGCCGACCAAGAAAAAGGGACGCGCCAGCGTCGCTGCTGCGGGATGCGTCCCTGGCTCTTCGTCCTGGTGCTCTTTATCATCATCGCCATCATCCTCGTCGCCGTCCTCGTCCCGGTCTTCCTCGTCGCAATCCCCAAAAGCCACGCCAGCAGCGCCAACACCTGCGAGAAGACGACGCCCTGCGAGAACGGCGGCGTCAGCGTCTCCAGCGCGGACGTCTGCTCCTGCGTCTGCACAAACGGCTTCACCGGCTCGCGGTGCACCATCGCCGGCGACGCAAGCTGCGTCACCACCGAGGTTAACGGCCAGAACGCGACGGTCGGCAGCGACCTCCCGCGCCTCTTCACCCAGTCCTCGGAGACGTTCAACATCGACCTCGATCCCACCACCATCATGGCGCTGTTCAGCCAGAACAACGTCTCGTGCACGACTGAGAACGCACTCGTCTCGTTCCGCAGCATCAGCAGTAGCAGCGGTAGCAAGACCCGTCGGTCTATCCTGGATTTCGGCAAGGAGACGGAGGGAGGTGCAACGAAGACGCTCGCAGCGCGCGGCGCTACCGCAACAGCCAACGGCATCGTCTTCGATAACTCCGGCGCGACGAAACCCAAACCCTCGCCCACGGCTACGACCACCGACGCCACATCGGTAACCTCCGTAACTGCCACAGCCTCACCCACCGCAACCGCACTCCCGAGTAAGGTCATGGACTTCTCCCGCGTCGCGGTGCTGTACATCCTTGAGAAGACCGGCACACTTGGGGCGGCCATGCTGACCGAGGAGCGGCTGCAGAAGTTCCTGAGCGACGCGGATGCGAGCTCGATCAGCTCGCAGAACTACACGATCGATTTGGCGGATGCGGGCTTGCTGGCTAATTTCACGTTGGATTATGGGCGGTTCCAGATCACGAAGACGTGAGTTTTGGAGCAGGTTGGGTAATTATTTCTCTTCTTTGGTTGCTTGATTGGTATAATCGTATAGGTAGTATATATCCCCTGTGTTTGGAGCATTGTAGAGTAGAATAGCAAGTCATTCTTCTCGAATCACTTTTCGATTCATGCATGCATTGTACAGTACTATAAATACAGGTGTAGTTCCATATACACGAAGAGATAGATATCAACCAGCCATGCAACGCCAACAACACCATCCATGCAATCACACAGAAAACCATCACACAAACAACGAACTATTCGGCGCAATCCCCTCCAAGCCAGACTCCCCCTCAATAAGCGGCCACAACCGCCTTACGCGATCATCAAGAATCATCTGCTCCGCCTCCCAGCGTTTCCGCTCCAACTCCAACGCCTTCACACGGCTCCCGCCCCCAAACCACGCCTTCTCCGCTTGCAATCGACTCTCAGCTTCGGCACGCTCCGCCTGCGTAACCAACCGATCCATCATGGTCTTCCAGTTCTCGAGCCCAACGCGCAGACACTCGGCGCAGCGGTGGCGCGCGTCGACGCCCTCGCCCAGCTCCATCATCGTGGTCTCGGCCATGTCGACCGCGTCGCGCGTCCATGCTAGCCCCTTCTCCTGCGACGAGGACGCGAACAGGATCTCCCCGATGTAGGTCATCAGGCCGGCCTCGTCGCAGATGGAGGCCGGGGTGCGGGGTGGCGGGGCGTCGCCGTTGGGAAGGGCGCGAGGGTACTCCACGGGGCTGAACATGTTTTTGAGGGAGGTGAAAAAGCGGCGAATTGGGTCGTTGGGGCGGGCTAGAGGGGGGAGGGCGGGAAGAGTCATGGCGCTGTCGGCCGAGGCGGGGGGCAGGGCGCGACGCGCTTGCAGGACGGAGGTGAAGATGGATAGGGCGGTAGGGAGGTTGCCGTGGCGGGCGTGGTGCACGGCCAGCGCCGTGGACACGCGGAGGATATTCTCCGAGGGCAGCGGCGGGCTGCCCGCGCTGACGGCGGTCTTCTTGAGCACGCCGGTCTTCAGATCGACGACACGCGGCGCGTCCGCGCACCCGGCGGCGGCAATGTCCATCGCCCAGGTGTACATGTCGCGGGCGGTGGCCTGCAGACCCTTGTAGTCGAGCCAGTCGGCGTAGGCGAGCGCGGCGTCGAGCTTCTGGCGGGTGTCGAAGCCGCGGGTGGTCAGGATGCGGAGGTAGAAGACCTCCGGGCTGGGCGAAGCGGGCTCGCAGTCCTCTTCGCGGGGTACCTTGCTCTGGCCGGCGGGCATGGGCTTGGGGCGGGGGTTGGACGGGCCGACGACGTAGTCGGCGGGCGCAGAGATGCGCTGCTTGCGGTCGGTGAGCCAGCCCTCGAGGTTCTCGGCCGCTTTGGCGGCGGCCATGAGGGCCTGAAAGTAGCCGCGGCGCCAGGGCTCGCTCTTAGCGGAGACGTCGAGGCCGGTGCGTCCGACGCCCTCAACGAGGAACCCGCCGTGGTCATCGCCCTGTGCCACGACGCCCTTGCCCTCCGCGCCATTGGGGTCCTCCAGCCGCTCGAGCAGCTCGCGCAGGTACCCAGCGACCATGGGCCAGTTGGTCATGAGCTTGCCGATCTGCTCGGGGTGCATGAGGGCCTGGGCGGAGCGCAGACACCAGCGGCTCTTCCAGGTCCATTCGGGCGGCGTGGGCCAGTTGTGTTCGATTTCTTCCTGGTACATGCCCAGCTTGATGACCTGGAAGAGCACGAGGATGGCGTAGAAGCTCAGGCCGATGCGGAGGCCGCGACCGAACCGGCGTTTGTAGTAGTCGCGGCGCTCGGTGGAGATCAGACGTGCGAAATGCTGGCGGAGGTGGATAGACAGCGGAGGGAGCGGGCGGTTGGTCGTCAGTGGCGAGAGGAATGGGAGCTGCGGACGAACAAGCGGCGGGGACACCAATTCCCGCCTAGGGGGGTGTGTCAGGGCATGTCGGTTGGATGGGAGTCGCGGTAGACGAGCCGCCCCCGGTATTCGACCGACGGGTAGACGAGGGGGAGGCATGGTTGTGGTGGTGGTGAGAAGATGGAGCCGTGCAGTTTGCGATGATGAAGTTGACGGTGTTTGTCTGGTTTGGAGGTCACGTGATACTAGATGCCCTGAATCATCCAATGCATTGTCCAGCAATTCAACATCATGAGTTATCTGAGCATGATAGTAAGCAGGCCAGGTTTGCATTATGAAATGATCATGTCAAAGCATTTGAAAGGGGCAAAAGACTCCTACATCCCCACATCCACCAACGCCGTACCTTGTACAGCTGAAATCTATCAACAGACCACAATACCGATGAATACAGTTCAGACACCTACAAGTTTACTCTGCCATCTCAGGGGAATCAAAGCTGTATTAAAAAAGTACATTCTATAAAAAAAAATCCAGCAACCACCTAAATCCTAGTCCAAAACCGAAGCGCCGATCATCTAAAGACGGTCGAAGTAGCCCTCGCTCTCGAGCATGAGAATGATCTCGTGCACGATGCTGCGCACGCTCTGCTTGGAGACGTCGACAACCAGGTCGGCGTTCTCGGGAGCCTCATAGGGGTCATCAACACCAGTGAAGCCCTTGATCTCACCACGGCGGGCCTTGGCGTAGATGCCACGCTTGTCGGTCTTCTCACAGTACTCGAGAGGGGTGTTGACGTGGACGAGGAAGAAGCTGCCACCGAGGCCGGAAACCGCCTCACGAGCGGCCTTGCGGGAGCGCTCGTAGGGAGCGATGGGGGCGGCGATGACAGCGGCACCAGCGCGGGTCAGCTCACCAGCGACGAAGGCGATGCGCTGGACGTTGGTGTGGCGGTCCTCGGCGCTGAAGCCCAGCTCAGAGGAGAGCTCGTGGCGGACGGTGTCACCCAGGAGAAGGGTGACGGAGCGGCCGCCCTGCTGGTTCAGGGTGACCTGGAGGGCACGCGCGATGGCGTCCTTACCGGAGTTCATGTAACCGGTCAGGAAGATGGTGAAACCCTGAGTGGCACGGGGAGGGCTGGACTCCCGGAGGATCTTGACAACCTCAGGGTAGGAGAACCACTCGGGGATGTGGGCACCGGTGCGCAGGCGGTTGCGGAGCTCGGTACCGGAGATGTCGAGGGTCTTGATGCCGGCGGGGACCTCGTCCTTGGGCTTGTACTCATCGGTGTCGGGCAGGTAGGTGACCTGCTGGAACTCGACGACCTCGATACCCAGCTCCTCGCGGTACTTCTCGACGGCGTGCTGGGCGTCGTAGGGGCCGTAGAACTCCTCACCCTTGGAGTTCTTACCGGGACCGGCGTGGTCACGGCCAACGATGAAGTGGGTGGCACCGTGGTTCTTACGGATGATGGCGTGCCAGATGGCCTCACGGGGACCACCCATGCGCATGGCGAGGGGCAGGAGACCGAGGACGGCCATTCCGTTGGGGTAACGGGGGAGGAGGGCCTGGTAGGCACGGACACGGGTGAAGTGGTCAATGTCACCGGGCTTGGTGAGACCGACGACGGGGTGGATCAGGACATTGGCCTGACGGGCGCGCGCGGCGCGCACGGTCAGCTCACGGTGAGCTCTGTGCATGGGGTTACGGGTCTGGAAAGCGACAACTCGGGTCCAGCCGAGCTTGTCGAAGTGGACACGCAGCTCCGCGGGGGTGTCTGTGCGGGTCAGCAGGCGATTGGAAGATAGAATACGGACCGAGACATACAGCGGAGAGCGACATAGTCGTAGTGGTTGAGCTTGTTGACAGCCTCGATCTTACCACCGATGTAGAAGTCCTGGACCTTGGTGTTGAGGTACTTGATAGCAGGGTGCTCGGGGTCACCGCCGAAGACCAGCTTAGCCTCCTTCTCCCTAGATTGATGGGGGAAGATTAGTTATCCGCGTCATCTAGACCCACTTATAGCGCCCGCAACGCCGGGCCTCGTGCATGTCAAGTCGCCACCCCTCCGAAACGAAATGAGGTCGCTGTCGGAGGAAAAGGTCGGAAATGGACATGCGCCAAGACCGAGCGCGCGCAAGGCAAAGGGGGAAAAAAGTAAGAAGAATGAGGGGTCAAACGTACTTGTCAGCGCGGTAGATGTCCTCAATGGTCAGGATGGCCAGGTTGCGGTCATCACGGAAGTCACGCAGAGTGACGCGAGAACCGGGCTTGAGGTTGGCGTCGGAGATCACCTGCTGGGAGGCATCGAGGGTGATGGGCATGGAGAAGAGGTGGCCATCGGCAAGACGGCAGTTCTCACAGACACTAGAGAGAGACCCGAGTCAGCCACGACCCCTCATTGTGTTTACTTTTGCCAATTGGTTTCTTCTTTTTAGATTGCCAATGTCTTGGGGCTGTCCACATACCCGTCGAAATCCTTCTGGGTCATGAAACCTGTGCGACAGAGCAAAAGTTAGTCCTCATGCCGAGGAGCCAAGCGCTGGTGTCATCGCACCAAGCGTTCGCATCATCGCGGACTGCAGACATACCCTCAAGAGGAGAGAAACCTCCGTTCATGATCAATTCCAAATCGCACAGCTGGCGCTCAGAGAGGACGATGGCGGGCAGAGTCTCGGCCTCGGCGGCGAGCTCATCATGGCGGGGGGCATCGCGCGCGAGGAGGTCCTTGAGGACACCACCGTGAGGAGAGTTGGCCATTGCGAATGGATAGATTGGTAAGGAGAGAAGAGAGGGGAATGGAAAGATGAAGAGAAGAAGAAGAAGAAGAGAAGAGGAAGAGGAGGAGAAGAGGACGAGGTGGGGGAGAAATAAAAGAAGCGCGATGGGGTTAAAAAGGCAGTCGCGGCAACCACCAGAAGTTAAAACGGACCAAGGATTCCACTACGGAGCACGAGGACCAAACTACTTGTCATACGAAGACATCGTAATAATAATAATAATAATAATATTTTTAATTTCTTCTCACTAACAAATCCCCGGTTAAGATTAACGACACTCATTCCCCTCCGATTAATGAAACTTGGCGGCGTCGTCAGGCGGTGGAGCCTCCGCTGCTGGGGCCGGTAAAGATTGTCCCTCATATCCGTGGTACATTCAAGGCCTGTACTTGTACTCGAGGACAATTCTACTTTAAAGGAGAGATCAGAAGCCATGTGTATAATCGAAGAAATCAGGCGTTCTTCACCCATCAGCGCATATACATGCAGCATCTCCCCCCGAAAGGGCAGGCGGCATGCCGCTAGGGCCCCCATAACCCCCATCTCCCCATGATGACGCCGATGATGATGACAATATCCGACTGGAATCCCGGAAGAAGGCATGATTTTCAGGGGCAACCAGGGTTTTGGAGAAGGACCGGAGAAACGTGTCCTGTGGCGAGGGGCTCGTGTCAGGATGGTTGGGAGATGAATTCAGTATAAAGTACCCTTGCGATCATCTTGAGATGGATGAAGTTGGAGAGATCTAGCGTGTTGTCTTACATCCAAGGATCCCCAGTGGTGTCTAGCTCAGAAGAGACTAGGCGAGAACTCCGTACCTGTCACGGCAATTGAAACGTGGCGGGAGCGCCATCACGACATCCGTCCAGCCGCTTGCGTGATTCGGCTTGGCAGGGCGGGTCACCTGATCGACATGCCCTAATTCCCTTCGTCCTCGTACATCTACTACCTACGGAGTACCTACCAACATCAACCAGTCAATAAGTAGTAATCTTCTCGATCATCCCCCTCCACTCGGTGATATTCAGGGTTCATCGTCAGGAGACCCAGTCCCCCCCCTCCTCCGGGTAGAATCCATAGTCGGTCTTGTCCAAAGCCAAGCGGTAGGTTATCCCGGTCTTCCACCGGGCAAAGACCAGGTCGGAGGAGACGGAGGAACTCTGTCTCCTGAGTATCAGCATCTGGCTGTCGATCTGAATATAAAAGAACGGAGGAACTGTCGTCTGTGTCTTTTGACTGGATGTTGACTCCGGTTGTATCTGGTTTCTCCGGAATTGAATACCACCCAAGTATCTCCTCCGTAGCAGGCCGGTCGATTGATGCAACCCAATTGGTTTCACGTTGGTTACAGACACTCAATCAAGCAGAGATCTGTCAATTATCCAAATACCTTCTGCTCCCTCCTATGATGAGAGGACAAGAAATTCCTTGAGCGATACTTTCTCAACCATCAATACTGCCCCTCACTCCAGTTGCATCTTCATTTTCCAGTTGAATCCAACGGTCACGATTACACTCCACAGTACTACCTATATACTGCTATTCATAATCAAATCCAGAACCATTGCAGTCGACAAGCAATCAATTGTACCACAGAAAAGCTTGGCCGGTGCCACCGTGGTCATGCCTCCCGATAAGATAAGATAAGATAATATCCCCGCCACGTGAGCCACCAGTTGCCCTAGAACTAGTCAGTCTCACGCCATCGTCACCCGCATGGCGTCAACGTCAACGAGATCGATCTGCGAACCAGAGGGTCAATCTGGTCGATCAGGATCTATCAATGGTTTCTGGAACAGATGTGCGAGTTCTGGTGTTCACCTGGACCACCCCTCCCAGGCATCAAGTACGTCGATGGACCTAGGCGGATAGGAAGGGGTTTATGATAAACTTGAGCCTCTGTTCTTACGGAAAAAGTTTGTAGTCACTTTATCCGGATTCCTAATTTCTAGCCAAAGTAAATGCTTGCTGCTCGTAGGGTGAGACATGTTTCTGCCTACTCGGCTTAGGGTTCTCGCCCCACTTACTGCTACGGCCCAAGGCTTCAGTAACAAAACCTACTATACAATATATACTACAAAGTCCAAAACAAATGTATCAAATCAAATCTAGTCATTCTATCATGCTAGTCATTATCGTGGTCGGCCGTCCGGCCTTGCCAACCCACTATGTACAGAAAGGAAATTTGGGCTGGCAACAAAACAGCTTTTAACCCATCCACCCCAGTATGTCCCAAATCATAACGACATTATGTCCGTGCCCATGTAAAAGATGTAAAAGAATCAAGGCTGGTAGTATCCCGCTAGTAAAACCCAATGAAAACGCCGATGAATGCAAATCAGGAATTGATGGTGGCCCTCCATCACTGAGCCGGCGTCAGTTGAGTGTTCAACGCCTGCGAGAGAGCCTCCTCCTGGCGCTTGCGCTCCATGTCCAGTAAGTACTGGGCATACTTGGAGCGAGGGTTGTGAATGCCACACTCGGTCTTCTCTTGACCCTTCCAGCGGCCCGAGCGTTCATCCTCGTTCTCGCTGACGGGCTGAGTGGAGTGGTAGTCCCCGATGCTCTTGTAGCCCCGGTCAAGGAGTTCGTTGTAGGGCACGTTGTTCTCCTTGACGTAGGCCTTGACCTGCTGAAAGGTCCAGTTGGCCAGCGGATTGATCTTGATGAGACCAGCCTCGTCAACTTCGATGATGTCGAGGTCTCCCCGCTTGCCACCCTGGCTGCGACGACGGCCAGTCAGCACGGCGTGGACGTTGAGTTCACGGTAGGCCCGCTGGGCGGGCTCAACCTTGGCCACCCAGTCGTAGAACTGGTCATCCCGCTCCCAGAGACGGGCACCGTACTTCTTGGCGAACTCTTCTTCCGTCTCCAGGCCCTTGGGCTTGTAGACATGGATGGTGACGTTCGGGTATCGCTGGCGGACCTTGTCAACCAAGGCCAGGGTCTCCTTGAAGTGGTGGAGGGTGTCGAGGAAGACCAGGTCGACCACCTGGGGCCGGGGCACGTCCAGCTTGGAGAGCATGTCCAGCGTGACCAGGCCGGTCAGACCAAAGGCGGTGGTCTGGAAGAGATGAGGCAGTGATGTGACACACCATCTCAGGACATCTAATATCTTGTCAGTGATTGGCCCTTGGATGAAAAGAGGGGTAGCGAGACGGACCCTGAGGCTCGAGGAACTGCAGCTGACGGTTGAGAAACTGGAGATGAGGCTTGGTGAAGACAATCTCCGGGAGATAGTCCTCGCTGGAGCTACCACTGACATATCCGGATTCTGTGGAGGTATCTTTGGCATCGTAGGCCTCAGTCTCGGCGGAGTAGGTGTCAGGCATCTTCGCGGGCATAGTGACTGACGCGAGGAGAGGACTGCGGGTGAAAGAGAGAGAGATCCCAAGACTGAAAGCAGCAGACAGATCTATAGAAAGGCAGATGGACCGAAAATGGGCTAAGATGGAAGATTGCGGATGGGAAAATGCAAACTGGAGGCGAAAAGTGATGTCGGACAGAACCAGAGGTGCCACTGGAGGGTCTGATATAAGAGAAGAGGCACCCAGGGGCAATCACGACATCATCGGCAGTCGGAACCTCATTCTGGCGTGCCCAGAGGGCTTTGGACATGCCGATGCATTCTGCCGCTGCGATCACGACATTCGCTGTGACCGCCTGCCGCATACGGGCGGGAATGCTGAAAAATTCAATTTCCTCATGTCTCCAGGAAATCACGCAATACCTGCGCGGATGGTCGCTGTGCGCGCCCGCAGCCACCGTTTGGCTGAGAAATCGCTTTGTTCGGTGGAGGCCCAGCAGGTTCTAGTGAGAAAAGTCTATCCCGGGCGTGCGCAGTGACTGGTTCCGCCGGAGCGGATCCTCGTGGGGAATTGTCATCTTGATGATGCACATCCCGGGCGGGATGATGTATGGGAGAGTACTCGTTCGGTGATTATGCTGTGAACGATTAGCAAGCACGATTGATTACTGATGATCGTCATGGAAGGATTGAGAGATGTGTGTAATGTACTGACTGTGATCGACAACATCATATTCCCATTCGATGGGAATCACCAGAAGGACTGTATATCCAAAGCGTAGGACCGAGTGAGGCGTTGAGGTTGAAGTTGTTGTCATGATGTTATCACGTGACCGACCACGTGCCGATCGACGCTCCCCCCAAAGAAACTCCCGCCGAATTCTGCATTATCAAAACTTATCGATAGCAACGGCTTCACGCTCTCTGTCTCCTCCCTCCGCGGGCTTGGTCACATTCCTTGCGTTGTTTCTCTCGGTCGCTCAATACCCCCTCCCTCGTTTATCCGCGCGATTGTCTCTCTGTCGTCCCCTCCATGGCTTCCAATCCGCCGACCGCCCGTCCCCAACGGCCGGTGCTACAGCAGACCCTGCGCAGTAATTCCTTCATTCAGGACCACCAGCAATACAAACCCTCCATCCCCGTCAATCAGACCATCAGCAATGTTCTGGGGACTGGCAACTCCATCGACTCCGGGCTGAGCTCGCTCTCTCTCAACAACCCTATCAGTCCCGATCCCGAGAAAGTCACCGACAGCGGCATCATCCACAGTATCTTCAACCACCATACCAATCCCCTGCCTGGTGGCACTCCGCAAGTCGTGGCGACCATCTACTACAAGTCCGCCAACCCTATCCATCCGCATCTCCACCCCGATTCGTCCGCGAATGCGGCACGCCCCGGCGAGCGACTTCCCTCCCCCATGGTCCCCCCGGGGTCGGCCCCCACCGTGGATATCGAGAAGATCCCCCGCGAACCCCCGGCGCCAGAACCCGAGCCCCTCGACCACCTCTACGGACCCTTCGTGTCGCAACTCTGCTTGACCAACTTCCTCCAGATCATCGAATCATTGCCGACTCCCTACCAGCGCATGAACACCTCCCACCGCTGTCTCGACCAGCATGAGAACCCTCGCGTCGTCGAAGTCACCTTCTCCCCGCCGCCCAACCCCGACTATCTGACCTTTGCCGATCTGCGCAAGCACGAGAGCATCTGGCGCTTCGAGCGCGAGTGGAATGTTGAGGTGGTCCTGCAAAAGGAGAGCGTTTTCCGTCGGCACAAGCGACTGGTCGTCTTTGACATGGACAGCACCCTGGTGGACAACGAGTCGATCGACGAGATTGCTAAGTTTATCGGTGTCGAGAAACAGGTGTCTGTACGTTATACCGTCCCGTCCCATGCCCTCCAGTCACTCACGAAAGTCTAGGAAATCACGGAGCGTGCCATGAATGGTGAACTTGACTTCTCCTCCTCGCTGAAGGAGCGTGTCAGCCTGCTCAAGGGCGTCCCCGCAGACGTCTTTGACAAACTCAAGTCCGTTTTGAAGATCGTGCCCGGTGCACGCGAACTCTGCAAGGCGCTCAAACAGATGGGCTGCAAGATGGCCGTTCTGAGCGGCGGATTCCAGCCGCTGGCCGAATGGCTGGCCGGCGAACTAGGCATTGACTATGCCCATGCTAACCACGTATGTCTTTCACCCGCTCCCCACTATCAGTGAATCATATGATAATAACCAGGCACAGCTCGAAATCGACCCCGAAACGCAGACCCTCACGGGCCGTCTCGTCCCCACGTACCCGATCATCAACGCGGAGCAGAAGCGCGCGCTGCTAAAGTCCATTGCCGCGGAACATGGCATCCCCCTGTCGCAGACCGTGGCCGTTGGCGACGGCGCTAATGACCTGCCAATGCTGCACGCTGCCGGACTTGGTGTCGCCTGGCGCGCCAAGAGCATGGTGCAGCTCGAGGCTCCGACTCGTCTGAATGGCGAGAGCCTGGTCGACATCCTGTACCTCTTTGGTCTGACGCATGAGGACGTCCAGGAGTTGATCGCCGATGAGATCGCATGATCGGGTGTTGGCATCTCTTTCTCTGTATATTGTACTTTCTTGGATCTTGTCAGCAGGTACGGCAAGAGGGCTGCATTCGTTTCTTGATCTTTATGAGGTGGTTTGGTGGGAGGACGAGTTGGGCTTTTGGATTGAACATTGCATTTTATGTCGGCGTAGGAGTGTACATATACGACGCTACGAATATACCGGTTGATGAATCTCTACTTCAGAGATCGATCCGCCCTAGAAGTTGGGAAATGGCGGCTTCTGGTGCTTTCTTCCCTCGCTCGAGGAAGTGCTGTTCTTTCCTTCTTGCTGGTCTCCCCTTCCTCACAAGCTCATTTCTTCTGCTATATATTAATCCTTCCCCTACTGGAACCCTTCCCTTTTTCTATCATACATCCCAGTTTCTGCTCTCTCTCTCTCTCTCTCTCTCTCTCTTATCTGGTTTAGGTCTTAGCGGAAACAGCCTTCATTCATCATTCTTACTCTGCCATACGAACCCACAATGAGTCGCCTGACAAGCCTCGAGTTTCGCGACACCCTCACAGACGCGATCAACGAACACAGTGCGGAGTATGCAGCGGTTTACAGTCTCTCCATCAGGTGGGCGTGCGATGATGTTCGTGCATTCACCGCTGCTATGGAGTTCCAGAAAATTCTGGATATCTTACAACTCCCTTCTGCAACGGAGCTCACCATCGAGAAGTCAGATAGTACTCCGGGCTGGACGGCGCAAGGGAAGCTCAGGGAGCTGCTGGCTTCGGCCAAAAACAGCATCGGAAGAGCCCTCGTCATTGTCCATTATGCCGGGCAAGGGCTTCTAAGCCGCAATGCGCTGGCCATCAATCTATGCGACAGGCTCAATACCCGACGCTTCGTGTCGTTCGATGTAGATACATTTCTGATTTCGCTGGCTTTGCCTGTTCACTACGATCTGAGGACCAGCGCGAATGTCGACGTCCTTTTTGTGTTGGATTGCGACTATCCCCTTGGGGCAAGCTACGCTCCCACCCTCGGTACCCACGTCGTCGAGGTTCTCGCTGCAGTGGATGAAGACTACTCATGTTCCTATCACGACACTCCCAGTCTCGCAGAACACCTCAGAAATGAAATCGCTCGTCGACACAAGGAGGGAGCCCGGTATGTGGAGGTCGCGGACCTCGTCAGGACCTTGAAGGGCCGCTCAGACTTGAACATGACACCGACCCACAACCTGAAGCTGGGTGCATCATCGATATGCCTTCCATTAGCTGGATTGAAGAACCCGGTCAATTACCCCAGGATCCATCCTTCGCTAAAGGCTGTTTTCACCGTGCAAGTTGCAGACAACATGACTCGGGAGCAGCTGGACCAGCTGGTCTCCTTCATCCGAAACGCGGGGCCCGATATTGCGCTCACATTGCAAAGCATTTACCCTTCTGATTGAGTAGCGTGTTCTTCTTTTTTGTGACAGATCCAGCTATGATTAGTGCATCCCACTACACGTCTAGCACCTAATATTATCAAGTAAAATTCATGATGTTGAACCCAAATAGTATGCGTATGTATACCCAGACGGCTTCTAGCCCGTCGCCCCGGTGAAATAATATCTAGAATACAAACAATGATTTTGCCAACCTGCGCCGTAACCAACTTCCATGCAAGTACAAACAAAGCTCAAAGACCAGTAAAGGACCGTGCAGCATCACCGCGCCTCGTCCATCGCAACGGCGCCATCGTGCACAGACTCGCCTGTCGCACCGCCCGCCCGACGCTTCTTTAGCACGTTCTCGATGAACGCCTCGCCGGCTTTGTAACTGCTGCGGACCAGCGGGCCCGACGCGCAGTATAAGAAGCCCATCTCCAGCGCGCGCAGACGCCAGTGCTCGAACTTGTCCGGCGTAACGTATTCATGCACGGCCATATGGCGCTTCGTGGGACGCATGTACTGGCCGAAGGTGACGACGTCGACATTGACAGCGCGAAGCTGGCGGAGGGCGTCCTCGATCTGCTCGTCCGTCTCACCAAGACCGAGCATGAGCGAGGTCTTGGTGATGAGGTCGGGACGGGCAGCCTTGGCGGCCTGCAGGACGCGGATGGACTGCTGGAAGGTGGCGCGGCGGTCGCGGACGAAGGGGGTGAGGGCCTCGACGGTCTCGACGTTGTGGGCGTAGACGTCGAGGCCGGAGCGGGCGACGAGGGCGACCATGTCCGTGTCGCCGGCGTAGTCACCGGTGAGACACTCGACGAGGATGCTGGGGGCCTTGGACTTGATCTTCATGACGGTCTCGGCGAAGTGGCGGGCACCGCCGTCGGCGAGGTCGTCGCGGTCGACACTGGTGAGCACGACGTAGCCGAGTCCCCAGCGGGAGATGGCCTCGGCGGTGTTCTCGGGCTCGTGCGGGTCGAGCGGCGGCGGACGGCGCGAGGTCTTCACGCTACAGAAGCGGCAGCCGCGCGTGCAGGTGTCGCCCATCAGCATGATGGTGGCGGTGGCGTGCGACTTGTCGCTGCCGCCCCAGCAGTCGGAGATGTTGGGGCAGCGGGCTTCCTCGCAGACGGTGTGGAGGTTCAGCCCGCGCAGGTCGCGCTTCAGCCGCTGGTAGTTCTTGGAGTCCGGGATGGGCGTCTTCAGCCACGACGGCAGCCGGGTCATCTCCTTCTTGCGGCCTGCGGGTCCGACGAGCGCCGTCTTGAGCGCGTACGCCTCCGAGGGATCGAGCGGTGCGTTGTCATTGTTTCCGCCGGAGACGAAATCCGTGAAGCTGGGGCCCGCGTTCAGCTTGTCGGTGAAGTTGGTGCGGCGGCGCTGCGGCGTGGTGCCGGTGGCGGGCGAGGAAGGGTCGGTGGTTGCGTATGTACGCGCCTGGACGTGAGCGGGAGAGAGGATTGTGTTGGTCTGCGGGATGCTCCGCGAGAGGAGCCGTAACCGGCTGGTAGATGCGGCCATGATGAGTGTTGTTGTAATGGGGGGAGTTGGTGGAAGGGAAGTTGGAAGATATGAAGTTTGGAATTCCGCGGGAAACGGAGATAACGGGCTGACTCAGCCGACTTTTCCTTCACCCGAGAACTACTACCAGAACCACACAAAGTATAAGCCCCAAGTGTTTCTTTACCTTGTACTGATCTTTCTCGAGCTACTACTTCTACTTCAACAGCTAGGAGGTAGGGTATCATTCTTCTCCGGTAATTATACATTAACCTTCCGGTTAACAACATAGGAAATAGCGCCGAGGGCAGGCAGACAGAGAATGTACAACGAGGGACAGGATAGAGGTAGTATGCAACCAAAGTATGCCAGATTAAACGGTCTATGCAATGGTCTCGCCAGAACAAAAAGGAAAAAAAAGAGTGAGAGGAAGAGGCTGAATGTGCAAGCGACATTATCTCGAATGCTAGTAGAATCAACGAAGGAATTCAAAAGTCAAAGAGGGTCAGGCGGCGATCGCCACTAGGTATTGGTCTCCAGGACCTGGGCTAGAACAAGCACTGCAGCTTTCAGCGTCTCGTCTTGCTTGCCAGAAATGGCAAACAGCAAGTTATTCACGATCCGATCAAGTTCTTTGCGAAGATCCATACTGCGGGAGCCCAGGACCCGGTCTTTGACCCGCGTGGGCGACGTCTGGGGATAGTGGATCCCCAATGTGGAACATGCTTTTTCTGGAACTTTTTCAGGAACAGTGTCGAGACGCGACAAGCTGGGCTTTTGGGAGAAATTACTGGTTCGTCGGTTAGGGAAGGACATGGCGGACAGGGACACCACATAGTTCTGGGCGATCAACGCTGCACAGAGACTGTCGAGCAGATTCTCCGCAACTTCAGGGAAGATCTTGCGGAAGGGGCGGATAAGAGCCTTTTCATTGTTCTGACGGAGGAACATAATGACCGGCGAGGTGAGTTTCAGCATATTGCGCGGAAATTCCTTCACCGATTGTTCCAGCTGGTCGATGGTCCACTCGTGATCCCACCATTTCTCCAATTCCTCCCGTGGGGAGGGGTTGGACGAGTGACGCTGGGAAGGCTTGGTGGTCGGCCGAGGGTGGACCCGGAGAGTCGGCTTCGGCATGGACTTTGGGCGTATCTGGTCGTCGGCACCGGGCCTGTCGCTGTGGCAGACGACGGTCTCGCTAGCACTCCCAGAGCTGATGGAAACCGCATCGACCGAGTCATCCTCCTTGTCACCGGGGTAGTCTTCGGGAGTGTAGCAAGAACGGTGCGTCCCATAACCACTGTCTGACATGGCTAACGGAGTCTCAGGACTGAATGCCGAGATTTCCTGCAGGCGTTGATCAGGCGTGCAAGGAAGAGGTTGCTGGGGAGGCGTGGGTATGGAGTAGCTGGTGGCAGGAGAGGACTGCCGCGAGATGTCGACCAGCTTGGGTTTGGATTTACTGGCAACCGAAGCAAACATCTGAGAACTGTTAATGAGGTTCTAGGACAGGGTTGGTAGGTTCCACTTACCAATGGCTCATCCGGCGTAGACTTCATGTCACGTCTCCGATCTAGAGGTGGCGGGCTGTTCTGGACGATTTGGAACTTCCTTCGACTGAGTTCCCGCGCATTCTCTCTATTCTCATCGATGGTTTCGGTTGGCGCCCCTTGGAGCCATCTCTCGCAGTAGGACAGGCTGCTGGCAGCCCAGCTGGCCTCACTGGAGACGGTGCCAGACCGACTCCGCTGGGTGCCCATGGAGGATCCAGAGAAGTCCCTTTTACCAAAGGACGCGATGTCGGACGTCACCGGAGGCGATGACATGCGTTCTGAATCCATGGACATGGGCGTGAATTTTCCGTCCCCGGACGGCTCGCACTGTTTGACCATATGTGAATGCGCCATGTGAACATTGGTGGCTCCTGGTGTCTTCTTCGAGCATTCAGTCAGTGTCTCGGGAGTAGAGGTCCGGTGCATATTATGATGTTTCACGTCCGGTATGCAGGTGTTACTTTTCGGTGTGCCCTGCTCGGTGTCGGTGTCGGAGTCTATCTTGGGAGAGAAATATGTCGATGACGGGGAATGTTGCGAGGTTCTGTAATCCGAAAGAGGCGGGCTTGGGAGGAGGCCAAATGTCTCAAGACTGGTGGTCATGAGGTTACCATCCGAACGCCATGTCCGCAGCGAGTGGTTTCCAGATGGCGTCCTCGAATCTCGAGAAGACACGGGGGAAGGGTTGGTATCGTAGGATGGAGAAGATGGAAGACGCAGTTGAAATGGCTGCTTCATCCTCCGCACTGAGCGAAACGGTGAGATGCAGGCACTGCTGCGGTCTGCCACAGGGCGTCGGGGAAGTATTTGAGGGGGTTGCGGTTGCTGGGGGTGCGGGTGTTGTTGTGATGTGGTGTATTCGGAATGCTCCGAGCGCGGAGACGTGGATGGAATGAACGACAGAGAACTGAGAGCCTGTTGCCGCCTCCAAGGCTGCACATGAGGCGCATATCGTGGTGAGACCATACTACTACCATCTTCCGCCGTTCCATAGTAGGAGGGAACATGTCGGTTCCCATATGTCGGGAGGTTCTGAGCGGACATGGTGTGTTGATGATTAGCATAGGGAGGTTTGAGAGACATGTTGGTTTCATAGTCCATAGTGGACATGGTTGTATATTAAAAATAAATAACCAAAAAGTATGGATATAAATGAATGATGGAGAAGGACGGAAACCGAGAAGGAAGAGGAAACGGCATCACGACGGGCGTGGAGAAGGAGTCTCCAGGCCTTATACGAAATGATCTTAAACATCCCTGGGCTGCCTTGCGGTGGGAGAGCGCCAAATGACGGGGTATGTGTTTCCCTCCCTTCAGAGGGTCACCCAATCCTCTGGAACATGAAGGTAGCGTCAAGGGCCACTGCGGCCACCATCCTTGCATACCAGAGCGAGGTGAGATCGAGTCCCAGTCGACGATCATTGGACCAGGGAGGCGATGGACGCCACCTGCAGGACGGCGACAACGTGGATGGGCTACTCTTTTTATGTCGATTTCGTCATTTGCGGTCCAATTGAAACACGCATGGGTCCAGGAGGGAAAGGATGGGCGGAGCAGAGCCTGACCCTACATCAAGGGGGCGAATAGATTGAGAAGATGTCAGGCACAGATGGGAGATGTTGCGCCGGGCAATCAAGGTCGAAGCATCCCTAGCAAGAGCATCCCTTGCATGGCGTTGCTGTGGGCATTAAGGGCGGGATAGTCCATATTTGACGGTGCGCGCAATTTCAGCCCGACATGCACGGCGGAGATTTGAAGAGTATCAAAATAGGTCAACGCCACACAAGGGTATGTGTTCCTCATTCCTGATGCCATATATATCCTGCAGACTCATCCGAGGCGACGATCTGGAGCAGCTGTTGAAGGTTCATCTTTGCTGCAGGGATCGACTTGACTCGTGCACAGGATCGACGGAAGGACCGTTTGCAAGGACGGGGCGATGAATTGGCTAGGAGAATAAATCGGACAAGGGATCTTCGGGGTTCATGGTGGCCGTTAGTAGTTTGTGGAGGAACTATGCAGTTGCCTAATAGGGTTAGTTGTGTTACCCACTTAGTCACATAACGCTTTCCCCAAAATAGAGCAAGTGCAAACAATGCAAACGCCCTCTTTATCGCGTTTTTTCCCCGAAAATTCCTAATCTGGTAATCTTCTCTCTTTTTCTCCTCCTCACGATCCCCCTCTTGATACACCCTCTTCTCGCGATGCTCACGGAATCATTCATCGCTTCCACTCTCCCCTCCGCTGGGAAACCGCCGCCGTCCGCGGCTCTCCGAGATGTCGGCATTTGCATCCATGAGTTTCAACCCGCTCCAAACCTCCGATCCACCTTCAAGAAGAGCTCAACAGCCCCCAATTGCCTCGCCGTAAGTCCGTCGCATGTGTTCGCCGCACAGTCCGAAAAGGCCATTGTCCATGTCTACAGTCGTGAGAAGGGGAATCAGGAGGCTACCGTGCCCTTCCCCGAGCGCATTCGCAGCATCGCCATCGCGGGGAGCCAGAATGGCGATATCTTGGTGCTGGGCACTGAAGACAGTACGGGAGGAGGGCGGTTAATTCTCTGGGAGGTGAGCATTCCACATTCTGCATACCGGTCGACATTCCCTGAGCAAAGCCTAATGAGTGTAGACCTGCACCGGCCGTCAAGTCGCCTCTACCGCGTCGCATCTCAAACCCGTCACCTCGCTAGTCGTCGATCCCACTTCCAATTATATCCTGTCAGGATCGTCCGACGGTAGCATTCTTGTCTGGTCCCTCGTTGATCTTCTCTCCTTCACGAAACCTCTCTCCGGCCGGGATCGACAGCCCTCGAATGCCCCCCTCCGCACATTCTCCCACCACCGCGCCGCCATCACCGCCCTCACTGTCGGCCACAGTACCGGCCGCTACAACATCGCCGTCTCGACAGCGCAAGATTCCACCGCCATCGCCTGGGACTACCGCACCGGCCGCGTCCTCCGCACGTTCCTCCTCCCCGCCAGCGCCATCAGCGTCGCTCTCGATCCCGTCGACCGCGCATTCTACGTCGGTTACGAAGACGGCAGCGTCCAGTCCATTGACTTCTACAAATCCTCCCAACAACCCACCCAACACCCCCTCCACGACGCCTCCCTCCTATCCACACCCGCCCAACTCCCTGCCGAGTCCCAATGGACGCCCCCCTCGCTGGACTGCGGCGCCGCCCGCGCCCTCACCCTCTCCCACGACGGCATGACGCTTCTCTCGGCGCACCACAACGGCAAGGTCCTGGCTTGGAACGTCGGCCGGCACAAGTACGCCTCCACCGTGGCGGACTACACCCACCCCGTGACAAATATCGCCATGCTCCCGCTCGACGGCCTGCCCCGCGGACCAGCCGGCCGCGCACCCCAGCGCATCGCACACACCATCGTCAAGCCGCGCTACGACAGCTCTCTCTCGGAGCGCAACAGCGCCGCCGATCGGGTTCCAGCAGATTACACCTTCAGCACGCATCTGCTCGCGTCGACGCTCCCCGCGCAGACGGCCCCGGCCCGCTCTGACCCCTTCGCCGCAGCCTTCACTCACCCATTTTTCCCTGAGTCAATGCTCGAAGAAGGCCTCGCCGAGTTGTCCGCGTTCTCTACCACCGGCGGCTCCACCGCGCAACCGACCGCAACGATCAGCGACGAAGACGCCGCCGCAAAGGACGCCCAGATCGCCGCGCTGGAGACTGAGCTCGCCACGCTGCGAAAGAAGGTCTCCGCCAGCGATGCCGCGCGCCACACCACCACCGACGAAGTGACGCGCCTGCGCACCGACCTGGTGCATTTGCACGACTACGTCAATGAACTGCACCAGAAGCAGGAGCAGACGCAGCGCGATCGAGTCGCTCGCCAGGCGCGGCGTGAGGCGCGCGAAACGCGCCGGCGCGAAGCGTGGTTCGCAGCGGAAAAGAAGGGCAAGAAGGGTGATGCGGTGTTGCGACAGATGGATGCGGAGGAGAGCGCGTTGACGAGCGATTCGGATGATTTGAGCAGTGGAGAGTGAATCTAAAGTTAGGATGATAGATGTGCATTGATGTGTGGTTTGCATGTATGGCTGGTTAGACGGCGCACGGGTCGAAAAGTTCGCTTGATTCAATTCCATGCCGCAGGGTAATGGGATCGACATGATGTATATAGAAGGCACGAATGCACGTAATACCTACGGGGTAGCGTCCCGACGACGTTCAAAGTCAGTTTGAAAGTCACAGTCTACTCCAATAAGAAGCTGCATTAGAATGTGACCCCAGCCACACTACGCGACGCAATTAAGACGACCGAGTCATGTTGCACGAAACGAACTCAAACAAACCACTGCAAAGCGAACACCCTATACGCGCAGGTTCATCAAACGAGTCAAGATGCATGCATTGGGTCATCACTAATAGCCCCTCAAAAGTGAACGAAGGAGATTTATCTATCTATGCAAGGCACTAGGGCGCCAGGATCTGCAGGACGGCGGCAGATCCCGAGATTGGACTTGTCGCGGCACGGGCGAAAGGATCAAAGCAAATCCTCGCGTGTTGGATCGTCGGGGATGGGTTACAGGGGCTGTCATAGGTCCAGGAGTACGGTAGGCATGTAGCAGCTGGTACAGGGTCTGGGTGGCTATCGCGTGCCTGTCCGTTCGCTTCCATGCCTTGGGGAGAAGCTTCCTGCAGGGCGGTTCCAGGCGGAGGTAAGGGCGGGCGGCAGAGCCAGGGGGAGGGGGAGAGGGAGGACGGAGAAAGGAGCGGGAAGGAAAGGATGAGACGGCGAGGGAGTGACCTCACCTGAGAAGATGGGGTGTCTGGCCCCATCTGGATACAGAAAGGGAGGGGGAGGTTACGACCCGTTGTATCGGTAGGACCGCTTTGCGCGATGGGTGCCCTCGACCAGGCCACGAAGACTCGTCAGGCCTAGCCAGACGGCTTCTTCGGTGCGGATGGTGCGACTGCCCTGGCCTGGGAGGAGGTTGATCCAGTAGTCGAAGAGCTTTCCGGCGTCGGTGGGACGGATGTCCATGTCGCGGAGCTGGGGGTCGTTGTGGATGGCGGCCTCGATGCCGGCGACGCCCCCGAACACGACCAGCAGATGCTTGTAGTCTGGTCGGTGGGGGTGGGGAGGACGGTGGTACGGTGCCTCGTCCTCCAGGACCTCCCCAACCGGGGCGCCGCGTTCGGAGGTGCCAAAGGACAGGTCGTAGCCGCCGTCAAAGGGGCACTCGGTGAAGACGGAGGAGAGTGACCGACAGCGGCGCACGTAGTAGCCCCAGTAGTAGCCGGCTTCTGCGCGCGGCGCGGAGGGATGGACCGGTTCTGCGTAGTGGTCGTGTCCGTGGTGAGAGAAGCGCACGGTGACACGGGCGTGTTCCGGCAGTTCGATATGCGGGAGGACCACCTTCTCGGAGAGACCCGTGTCCACGACGGTAGCCGTCGTGGGGTTAGTAGAGGCTTGACTAGAGGTACTAGAAGGCGAAAGGTTACGATGGGAATGACGGTTCGGGGACAGGCTCATCTGGGATCCGCTCCTGCCCCGTCCATCGCGAGGCGAGCTCGAGAGGACAATCCCCTCGCGGTAATCGCACCACTCGTTGGCGCGCAGATGATGCGGCATGTCGAGACTCGGGAGTAGACCGGCACCACGGAGGTTAGGATGCATGGGGAAGAGGTGTTTGCGTAGATACGGGGGCGCCTCGAGGTACGATAGGACATGGGCGAGGAAGTGGGAGGGGTCGGAATAGGCGGTATAGCCTTTGGTGGAGGCGTTGAGTTCGTCGGATGTTTTGGCAATGGGCGACTCATATCCGTCATCGTAATGGCGATAGTTTCGAGATCTATGTTCCTCGTCATCAAAGATCACGACTTCATCCACACAGAAGACGGCCAAAGCACGCGCAATGATACCGGCCAGGAACGTTTTTTGCTCGATCGAGTGGGCACTGAGAGAGTTAGCCTAGGTGCATCTAGAGAGTGCATCCAGAGGAGTCGAGCCACTTACTTGGCCACGATGCTACCTGGGATAGCAACACTCAGGGTATGAGTGCGACCGCCCGAGGGAGAGAAGACCGCGGTGGGTTTGGCTGTGAAGAGACTCGAGCATTCATCACGAGCAGGAGGGCTGTGCTCGTGGGAGGTCTTGCGTTTCTGCCGCGGTCAGTACGAGATTACAAGCGAGATACGTCACACAGAGAGATCTACCTTGTAGTTGGTAGGGCGTCGCATTGCCGATGAGGAGAAGGAGGAGGAGGTAATCGACAGGGGTTTGGGGGAGGATGAGTTCATAGTGTGGACAACAAACGAAGAGAACTCGCTAACAAAACAGGACGCTGGACGGTTGACCGCTGAGGACGGTTCCTGATGACGTCGCGCTCCACCCGGTGGAGCTCTCTGGTGGTTCCTTGGGTCACATCTTTAATCTACTCCGTACCTTACGGAGAACTGTCTGATTCAACTCGGTGCAGAGCTAGACTAGCTACAATACTCTCGAGTAAAATTTCTAGTATGTGACAGAACTCAATAGGCATTGCTTCCCTCCATCCCCCTCATAATCGTCACTCCGGAACTGCTCCCAATGCGCTCCGCCCCCGCCTCCAGCATGCGCACACAATCCTCCCTCGACCGCACCCCTCCGCTGGCCTTCACACGAGTGCCCTGTCCAATCTCCTCCGCCACTGCCCGCATCAGCGCCACATCCTCCACCCTCGCCCCCGGTCCATTGAACCCCGTACTCGTCTTGATGTAGTCCGCCCCCGCCACACAGGCAATCACCGACCCGGCGATGATCTCGTCGCGCGTGAGCTGCGACGTCTCCAGAATCACCTTCAACCGCGCCGACGGCGAGGGCGCCGCCGTGCGCACCCCCAGGATATCCTCGTAGACCGCCGTGTGCTGTCCATCTTTGAGCAGCGGGTAGTTCAGCACCATGTCCAGCTCGGTCGCGCCGAGGGCGACCGCCTCCCGCGCCTCCTGGGCCTTGTCGGAGGTGGGGTAGGTGCCTTCGTGAAAGCCGACCACGCAGGCGACGCCTACGTTGGGTGAGGACTGGAGCTTTTGGACGGCTTGTTGGACGTGGGCGAGCCGGACACAGACTGTGGCGAATTGATGCTCGACGGCTTCGTCACAGAGGGTGTCGATTTGTTCTGGGGTGGCGGACAGAGCTAACAGAGTATGGTCGATCGTGCGGTTGATCTGGGATGGGTCTGCTGGGTATGTTGAGAGGATGTCTGGGAGGGAGTTTTTGATCGAGGTGATCAGTGTCGTCCAGACTTTATCATGGTGAGACATTGTGGCAGAGACGTGAACACAGGTCGTAGTTGATAAGAGGTAGGGCTGTAGGGAGATTCCGGATCGACGACAAACACAGCTTCATCAACTTCATGGTGGTTGATTCTTCCCCTCTGCGGGGAAAACAGGCGATATCACGTGATATCATCCAGGCCAGATCAGCTTCCTACTTGAACAAGAATCTCAAACCTCCGCGTACAATCGAACTCGTAGAGTATTGAAATAAAGTCCATGGACAACCGCTGCCTTATCACTACCATCCACGCTCAACTTAGACTATCCACAGCTCCCACACTCCGGACCGCGCACATCATCCACACGACCAATCCGTCTCGGGCCAAATCCACCGCTCCCTCCCCCACCACCACCACCACCTCCTCCTCCTCCAGGACCTCCAGAGCCGTAGCCGCTGCCGCCGCCTCCCCAGCGCGAACGGGCATTGGAACGATTGCCGGGGCGGGAGACGTTGAACTGTGAGTTTTGGGCGGCGGTGTAGGGATCGAACTGTGAATGTTCTGTTAGAATCAAGAGACAGTAGGAGGCCTTCGGCTGGTGAGGGATAGAACGTACTGAGAACAGGCTCACAAAGTAGAGTCCGAGGAACATGTAGACATTCTCGACGAAGCGGGACAGGCGGACGGTGAGAGGAGGGCTGTTCTGTTAGTCTCCGTCGGAACAAGAATATGTGTCCAGAGAATACCTGTCCAAGACATTCCCGTTCGACATGTACGTCTTGGGCTTGGGATTCGACATGATGGCTGATGAGCTGCGTGGTGAGGATGATACGAAGTAGAGAAAGACGATAAGATGATCGTCGATGGGTCAGTGGAGCGGTCCCGTGACCTGCCTTATTCAGCATGCATACAGCAATGTTTACAACTCCTCTATTGAACACTTCATTGAATAATCCATTGTTCATGATCATTGATATTCGTATCATGCAATCTATAGGGTATCTCGACCAACTCCAAAATCAATCCAACACGCCGTCACCATATGCATCCCATAATCCCACAACATCTAATCAATCACCCGCAGCTCATCCACCCCCCGAAACCCCTCTTCCACCGTCCATTTCTGCTCCTTCGACGAATGCAACACATGGCAGCTAGCTCCCACAATCAACAGCCCCGGCGGCCGCGATCCCTCCGCCTCAAATGCCTGACAGACATGCTCCAGCGTCGAGCGAATCACCCGCTGGTCGGTGCAAGAGGCGCGCTCGACAATCGCGCACGGCGTCTCCTTCGGCCACGGGTTGCGCGGGCGGGCGCCCTCACCCGGCGGCGAAACCAGTGAGTCCACCAGCGCCGAAAGCCGATGCAACGCCATGAGGAACACCACCGTCTGCGTGGCCACATACGTCGGCGGCTCGGGCGCGGCGCCCTTGCGCCCCGTCCCCGTACACACCAGCACCTGGTCCGACACGCCGCGGTGCGTCGCCGGGATCTCCGCAAACAGCGGCGCACTCAGCGCACTTGTGATGCCCGGCAGCACGACGGGCGTGTAGCCCTCGCCGCGGAAGAACTCAAACTCCTCGCCGCCGCGCCCGTACAGATACGGATCGCCCTGCTTCAGCCGCAGAACGTGGCGCCCGCGCCGCAGCGCCTCAATTCCCATCTGCAGGAACTCCTCCTGCGCTTGGTCTGCGTTGCCGGGAAACTTGCGCGCGATATGCACCTCCGTGCGGCGCGGGATCAGCTCCAACACCGGCGCCGGCACCAGCTTGTCAGCCAAGATGAGGTCCGCGCTCTGAATGGCATTGTACGTTGCTCGGGTGAGCAGATCGGGGTGGCCCGGCCCGGAGCCCGCGAGTACAATGCGGCCGGTCGACCGCGTCGGCGGATCGACGCCCGCGACGCCGTTCGGCTGGTCCTTACCAGACGAGTACGCCGCCAGGATGCGCTCAATGTCTTCGTCGGAGATGGTGGCCAGCTTGCGCAGCGGCCAGTACTCGCAGATCTGCGACAGCCAGCGCATGCGCCGGGTCTTGGCGGCCGAGACATCGTCCTCGGTGACGAGCGTGTTGAAGGTGTGTTTCTGGCTCGTGGCGTCGTCCTCGTCGCCGTCGAATAAGGCGCCGTGCGTCGTGTCGCACAGCCCGGCAGCGTTGTCCTCCGCCCAGAGACGACGCCGCACGGCGCCGAGCCGGTCGATGGCGCTGCCCAAGTTCAGCGGCAGCGTCGACGAGATCTCGCGCCGCAGCCGCGACGCCAGCTTACACCCGCGGCCGGAGGTGGTGATACCGATGTGCAGCGGTCCGTCAGAGTACGTCGATAGGAGACTGAGCGTGCACAGCTCCGGGGCGTCGGTCACATTGACCGGGATTCGCAGTCGACGACAGAGTGCGGAGACATGGGGGCCTGCAATTGTTAGTGCACGGACAGAGTTTGACAGTGAAATGCGGCATACTCAGCAGGTGAGCACCCCCCAACGTAACAAAGACCATGTCCACGACATGGTCGACTTCCTCGCGGCCGAGCGTAGTCAGATCCTCATCGCGAAACTCTCGTTTGAGCCACTGCGCCGAGCCGTCCTCGATGCGCTCGGCGAGAGCATATGGCAAGTCAGCAGTCTCAGGCGCAATGATGATGGGCTTTGCGCCGACTTCGAGACTCTTGGTGCAGCGCGCCGCGGCGAGCGGGTTCGCCCCGATAATTAGATGCACCTGGGACTCGGCGTTGATGGCGGCCAGCAACGGAGGGGTATGAGGGCACGAGGCATCTCTCATGGTGTTTGATGTCGTATATTCAGCTGAGTACAGAGGTTAGAGGCGAAGAGAAGGAGATAAGGTAGTTAAATATCAGCGCCCAGACAGGTCAATGGCTCGACCAGTGAGAGGCGAGATGATTCCGTCCGCGGAAAAGGGCAGCGAGATAAGAGTTATCAGTGGCAGTATCAGCGTCGTGACTGATCGTTTGACTCACAGGATTCATGAACACGATACTGCCTACCTATAGGGGCTGAGTAGTTTTTATTTCTATCGGAATCTACAATCCCATCCACAAATCATTCGAGATAGTTCCTAAAGCAGTTAACCCCAATTGCGTGATCGTGATCGCTTACTTAATTCATGCCTGAGGCACCACAGCCGTTGACTTACTAAGCTGTGTTTCTTTAGTCTCATACATCTCTACACCATTTTACACTCTACAATCAATCCACCACCTAAACTCCAAAAAAAAAGAAAAACAAAAACAAAAACAAAGAAAATGCCCCCGCTCAAACTCCTCTGCCTCCACGGCTACACCCAATCCGGCACCCTCTTCCACGCCAAATCCCGCGCCCTCATAAAACACATCACGAAGGCCTTCCCCTCCCACGACGTCTCCGCCATCTACCCCACGGGCCCTCTGCGTCTCAATCCCGCCGACATCCCGGGCTACGAGCCGCCACAGCCCTCCCAAGAAGGCGGCTCGACCCCCTCCGTCTCCAATTCCAACGATGACGACACCAAACTCGACTCCTTCGCATGGTATCGCCGGTCGAACACCGCAGACCCGCCGCTCTACCTCGGGCTGGAGGACGGGCTGGCGGCGGTGGCGGAGGTGCTGCGGACGGAGGGACCGTTTGACGGGGTGATTGGGTTCTCGCAGGGGGCGTGTATGGCGGCCATGGTGGCGAGTTTGTTGGAGCCGGGTCGGCGCGAGGCGTTTGACAAGTTCGCTGAGGGCCAGGGGATTCCGTTCCCAGCGGCGTTTGAGGGGCTGGCGCATCCGCCGTTCCGGTTCGCCATGTGCTATAGTGGGTTCCGGTCGCCGGGGGCGCGGTATCGCGGGTTCTATGAGAGTCCGCCGGTCCAGACGCCTGTGTTGCATGTGCTGGGCACGTTGGATGCGGTGGTGGACGAGGGACGGAGTCGGTCGTTGATCGAGGCGTGTGCGGGCGATCCGGAGAAGGAGGGAAAGGTGGTGTGGCATCCTGGCGGACACTTTCTGCCGAGTCAGCGGCCGTATCTAGATGCTGCGGTACGGTTTATCAGGGAGGCCATGGAGGGGGGTGCCGACAAGAAGGACGAGGAGGAGGATGTGCGGGATATGGAGTTGCCGTTTTAGACTCTAGAGATGGAGATGCTTGTTATAGATATAGATTGTGCTTCAAAGATACCACTTCACGTTAATGCCATCATTCTAATTACTATCTATCTAGCGAGCCTTGCCCTTCTCGCGGGTCGGCAGAATCCGCGCCATCATCTCCTCCTTGGTGATCAGATGGTCGATGCGTTCCAGCAGCCCCAGCAGGCTCTTCATGTCGCTGCTCCACTCGTTGAGCACATCATCGGCGTCGCGCGGTTTGGCAAAGTTGACCAAGCGCGCGGGCCGGTCGATCTTGGCGTAGATCGTCTTCGACGTGACCAGCTCGCTGATGTACTTCTCCGTCTCCTCCTCCGTCAGGTCGAGTAGCTGCGTCAGCCGCCCCATCTGGATGCGGGTGTAGTACTTGGCCACGACGCGGACGTTGTGCTCGATCACGCGTTTTCGCAGGTCCTGCCACCGCTTGTGCTGTTGGTCGTCGGCCGACTGGCTCGGCTGAGCGCTGAACACGTCGGTGTTGCACAGGTGGGGGCCGAACTGCTCGGCCACCATGGGCCAGCGCATGAGTTCGTGGATGGTGAAGAGCTTGATGAGACGGGCCTCGACGGGGACCATGGACAGCCGCGAGTCCTGCTGGATGCGGTGCAGCAGGTCCGACTGTTCGTTGTCGTAGGGGGAGAGAACAATATAATAGACAATCCGCGCGAGGACCTATCCTGATCAGTTTAACTTCTCGATTCTAAAGGTGAAGGATACATACTGCTCGCAGCTGTTCAGGGTTATTCTCTACCGACTCAGTGTCCAGCACGTCGCGGAAGTGCTTGCACACATCCAGGTACTTGTATTCGTGGTTGGCAAGGATGATCTGCTGTTCGTAGTAGCGGAGCTTCAAGTCGGTGACGTCGTCGTCGACCTCCATGGGAGGCTCATCCGGCCCGCGGGTCTTCTCTCTCTCCTCGGCTTGCTTCTTGAGCTTCTCGATCTCCTCGGGGCTCTTCTTCGGCTTGCGGGCGAAGTACCGGCGGTTGATCTTGCGGCTCAGGATGGTGGCTTGCGTCCAGTCGCCGCGCTCGATGCACAGGGAAACCTGTTCGAGGATGAACTCGGTCTTCTCGCGGCGGGTCATGGATCCGAAGGTCTCGACCTGCAGTTCGCACAGGGTGTCGGCGGCCGCGTTCAGGTCGCCCTGGGTCTTTTTAATGTTGGAGAGGATGCGGGTGACACGAGCCCGCTCGACTTCGACGAATATCTTGCCCTCAGTCACGGTGCGGAGGGTGTGGATGACCGACAGCTTGACGTCCAGGTTGGGGGTGGCATCAAGGAAGCCCATCACCACCTGCACCATCTTCGTGACGGCCTGCTTGAGCTGGCCATGTTTCTTGGAAAGGAGAAGCACATGGTCATTGAGGAGGTTCCAGTCGGCAGCGTCCTTGCAGAATGTGACAATGGCAACGAGGAGACGCGATGTCGTGGGGAGGTCGGAGGCCTGGTGCCGTTAACGCTGTCGTACATCACCAGACGGAGGAGAAACACGTCCATACCTGTCGTGCTTGCTTCTCAAGAACAAGGAGCTTGTCAATGGCGCCCTGCAGATCAGTCTGCAAGAGTTAGTCGATGCTGGATACAACCGGGATCGAAGACCCTACCTTGGCCAGCTGTTCGGCCTCCGGAATCAGCTTGTCAGCATCCTTGCTGAAGTCCTTCTCCGCCTTCAATAGTCCGTCCGACATGGTGGTGAGACTATCGTGACTGAGGGGTAATAAGATGTTAGGGAGGATGCAGAGAGAAGGGGGTATCGGAGGAGATGGGTTGGAGAGGATGTGATGGTGTTGGCGATGCTCCAGGCGGAATGACGAGCGGTTGAGCTTCGGAAGCTGGAGCTGTCACGTGATATCATGTAATCCAGCGGGCGAGTAGGAGGAGATTCCATCCCTCCATCCAGTCTCCTAGATCATTCGTTGTAATTTGCTTCAGAGTTAGTGACTAGTGCTAGAGACATCCGTACCCCTGCGTAGCGAGGAGACCAGCAGCTCGACCAGCGGTGAGCTCCGTAACAACTTGTCCATATTCCCCATACTAGTACCTCTCCATCTCCATCACAACTACAACAACCCCCACTCCAAACAATTTAATCAACAACCACTTTATTCCTCCAACCGAAACCAACAAACATCACAATACCTGCCAACAATAACACCAACATCGCCGAATTGGAAACCACAATGGACGACCTCATCAAGTACCTCTCCCCTCCCACAACCCATATACAATGCAGAATCTCTAACATGGAACAACTGCGCCTTCAACGCCCACTCGGGCCTGCAACCCCCCTCCGTCAACCCCACCGTCTTCTTCATCGCCGACTTTGTGCGCAACACGCGCGCCGCCCTCGGCCGCATCGACAAGGCAAAGTACCAGGCCGGAGATGTGCGTGCCCGCCAGGAACTCAACGAGGTGGTGGGACGCAATGGGTTCGCCAACATGCTCATTAGCGATACGACGGGACAGTTGTCAGCGATGACGGGGGGGGGGGTGGACCGGTGGATTTTGGGGATGATATTCGGGCCAAGGTTCAGGCTGTTGTTGCTTAGCTGCACATATGACCTCTTTGTTGATGTTGTCATGAAATGGGAATGAGAGTTTACGATTGTGATCAGAGGAGCTACTTGATTTACATCTGTCGAGGATGAATTGATACCTGCCTGAGTATGACACTTGTCGATAGACAGAACCCGTAAGACTACTGCGGACTAAAATGGCATACTCCGTACTCCGTGTATAGCGCAGTGGGCCCTACAAATCGTGGGGGATAGCGGGGCTACAATTACGGCCTACAGAAGACTAGGACGGATGGAATAGAAACAACTAGAGTATGAACATACGAACATACATTGCATGAGCAGGATGTACACAGCTTGAATGCCGGATAGACCAACAGACCGTCCAAACGAACCATCTGCACGCCAGGCCCCAGTATCCATCCTCGTCAAGATCTGACATCCGAATCCTGCACCGGGCAAGGCTCATGCAACATCCCCAGCGAGGTATCATCTGCCCATCGATCCACCAGACCGAAGGACCCAACTCGCAACGACATCCACTGAACAAAACACAACAATAACAAAACGCAGAGAATCATCTCCCGATGATTCGCCAGATATCCGGAACTCCCCATGCTTTTTTTCAGGCGTAGTTGGTGCAGAAAACGGTAAGGCAAAAACGAAACGAAACGGTGTTTATGGAAATTTTTTTTGAATTGGTTGTCCCTTCGAACCTTTTGTATTTTGTGGGGGCTTCTCGCAAGGGGGCGAGGATTCCATCTTCTATCTGAGTGGGCACTGCTTGCTCAAACAAAAGGCAAAATATTAATCCATCATTTCGAAGAACGCCACATTGCTATTCATTCATCGCCAGTCCTCGTTTTGGATCGTGTCGTGACATTTACTTGCGACGGAAAGAGCAGCCCTCGGTGAGACGGGCCTTGCCACCGGTGGGCTGGCAGAGGACGGTCGAGCAGCCGGCGCAGACGACGACGGTCTGGGCGTGGGAGAAGACGGTGGTGATGGTGAAGCAACCGGGGCACTTGACGTCCATGAAGAACGAGCGAGGAGCAGGCACAAGCATCTAGAAGAGATTGTCGTTAGTGGATCGATCATGTATCGACTTGATGGGTGGTCCGTCCACCCTCAAGATCCAAAAGTTCATACCTTCAGCTTGTGCTTACGGGCCTCGGCCTGAGGCGTAGGGTTGAGGAGGTCGACCGCGAGAACCTATTCACACAGCATTCATTAGCCCTGTGTTCCCATTCCTTTCGATCAAAAATTTTCCCCGTCGACGGCGATATGGAGTGATGAAGGCCGATGGCGGCGACGATGTTGACGGCGAACAAACAGGACGCGGAGGTGCAGGCGTAGGAATGCACCACTCGACC
Source organism: Aspergillus aff. floccosus IMV 01167 (assembly GCA_001931935.1). Lineage (NCBI taxonomy): Eukaryota > Fungi > Ascomycota > Eurotiomycetes > Eurotiales > Aspergillaceae > Aspergillus > Aspergillus aff. floccosus IMV 01167. The sequence goes on from MSJE01000315.1 coordinate 388,786, forward strand.
GACGGGACTCAAGGTGAAGCAAAACCGAGGGAACCTACCATCTTGACGAGACAAAAAGTCGATCAGCGATAGATATTGAATGATGCGCTGATGGAGATGGCCGGCTTGAAGGGTGAGAAGCGGAAGAAGGAGGTCTCGTGGAGATGGCAAAGTTTGAAGGGAATTCGTCGACGGCGTCACCCACCCGGCTTCCCGTTTGGGGCGAAAGCGTAGGGTTGCAGCCCTCTTTCGCTAACGCTGCCCTTCACGGTGGTCTTGGCGCCCATACGCCAATCAGCGGTCCGCATTTGCTGACCTGATCCATGGAGCATTCCAGAGCGATCGGTTTCTATCAAGCTTCGTCTTCAAGGTTCTTACGTCCATTGTACATGCAACAGCTTCTATCGCTAATATCCATACATCATACCGATACAGGGTTTCCAGCCCACAGTATCGGGGGAACGCATGTCGCGGACATCGCCCCGGCCTGACTTTCAACAATCCAACCGACCGACCAACGCTTGAACGCTCACCGCAAACAAAGCCTCCAGATATTATACTACTTAATGATGACAACTCACCGCGCTCTACGCCCGCTCTACATCCGTCGAACGATTCACGCATACTTGATATACCCCGCCTGTGTGCCAACTCCCCTTACTGCGCCTTCTTCGCGTGTCCGTTGGCCGCCATCACCTCGGGGTGGGGGTGCTTGATCGTCAAACACCAGATGTCAATGTAGTCACATATCGTTGTGATGATGTCGTGCTGCAGATCCATTAGTATCGGGGCCACCGTAGATCATCTTCGTCTTCGTCACTTACAATGAAGCTTCCGTAGACACCCACAGTCAGACCCAAGCACACGTATACAAAGGCCACCTGACGGGACTCATTGCCCAGGACACTCGACCACAGACCAAGCATAGGGGCCAGACTGTCGGACACGCCAAATGCCAGCGGGAAGAGCAGGACGTTGAAGTAAGGAAAGTCAGCCTTCACCAGGTGCGCCGTGATCATGCGGCCGACAGCGTACGCGTTTATCAGACCAACGGAGAGGCAGAAGGGTACCAGATAGTTCTCAAGGATGACGGGCTGCAGGTAGAGATAGGCGGGCACCAGGGTCCACACCGCAACCAGAGGCAGGAGGCCGTAGAGCGGAGTGATGGGGTCCTGACCACGCTGTCTCCGCGCCTGCATGACATTCACAATGCTGGACCCTGTGGCAAAGAACAGGAGGACGGCGCCGTAGATGATGAACCACTGAGTGAAGGCCATGTCGTACAGGTCCTGCGGTATGGCGTCAAGCTTCGGTACTCCGAGGGTCTGGAACATGGACTGGTGCCAGAAGCTACCGCCGCCCATGTAGGCGGTAAAGCCAAAGACCGTGCAGAGCGTCAGGACACCTTCCACGGGACCGGATACAATGCCCAGAGTGAGCACATGGGTGTGATACTCGTCCCAGGTCTGGACATAGAACGTCATGGTAGCTGAACAGGTCAGTCAGGACAGGGGACAGCACAAGGAGGATATGCATACATCCGAACAGAGACAGCACGGTCGACCAGGACTGGCCGAGGTTCATGGCTGCGCAGAAGATCAAGACGCCAAGGGCCGTATTGCATGCATCGACACTGTGATCAAAAAGCTCACCGAGAGGGCCACTCTGCTTGGTTCTCCGCCTGCAGGAAAACGCATTAGTCCGAGTCCGCGCCGGAAGGAAGCACAAGGGGTCAGGCATACGCTTGGATGCCATCGACACCGTCAAACGTCTGGTAGAGGAAGAACCCCACGGCGCAACTGGCATAGACCCAAGGAGGACAATCTTGGTCCAGCGTCGGGTTAAACCACAAGATGGTGAAGAAGTTGATTACCACGAAGAGGAAGCCAGTGAGAGTGATCTACCGGGTCTATTAGCCTCCTGTTGATTCCACGCGGAGGACTGGACTTACAGCATTAGGGCTAAAGCGACGTTAGTCGAGACCTCTAGAACAAAAGGTGGGAGACGCGGAGTTACTCACGCCATGCTCAGGGGGAAACATTTGATCACGACATTATTATAGAACGGCTTGAGGACATAACGGCTGATTAGGGAGAGATCGAGTCCTGAATAGCGGTAGGCCTTGAGGTTGGGGAGCTGATGTTGGCGGATATACACCATCTTGGTGATGAGATGCGACTCTGGCCTGTGCTAAGTACGCTGGGAGTTGGTTCTTGGTACTTTTACGGGGGCCAACTGGACACCAACGACGAGGCGGAGGCAACAAGCCCTGCAAAAGCTTAATAGGCCAACACCAAGAAAAGGGTTGGGGAGCAGGATGTGTCTTGACGGGAGACAACCACGGGAAAAAGTCGCGATGGGGCAAAGGGGAAAGGGGTCTAACGGTGGTGAAAGAAAGAAAAGGGGAAGAAAGAAAAGGAAAGGAAAGAAGGAAAGAGGAGAAGACGGCGGCTTTTCAAGTGGTGATGTCCTCTTTGGCACGACCTTCGTCCCTAGAAAAATTTAGTAGTATGCATGATTTATTATGATTGTTCCAATTATGATTGTTTTTTTCTGCCGGCGAAATCCACTGCGGCCTTGAGGTTGCCGCGCGGAGAAGACAGACCCAGACTACTGAAAGAATCTGACCGCAGACCGTCGAAGTTACCGTACGTTACCTTTTTCGTAGTACATACAAGCACCTTGGGAGGTAATTTCTCCTGATTCTGGTACGATGGAGGTAATGAGACGTCCCCTGCGAAACCGGTGGGGATCGGCTGCGGTCTCGGGAATCCACGTGTCTGTTCATTTGCCCGTGGACGACTGGGTGACTGTCACGGACATCACTTCCAACCTGATCGTCATGGTTAGGAGTGGGGTAAAGAGGGTGTCGGCGGACCTGGTCCCGAGGCACCATCTGATCGTGAATGAACACGAGGGAGGAAATTAATGAGGGGTTAAAGGGGATGCCTGGGATTGATTCGATAATATGGAGCCTCTAAGATACATGACAGATGGAACAGGCTTATAGATCATGCTAAATGGACAACACGCTAGGAGCCCTATCGGACTAGGGATGGCGTAATGTGGGTGCGTGGGTAGTTCAAGTGCCGTAGTGAGGGAGAGGTCCGGCTAGGCTACCGTCCTCTCCATCTGGTCCATCCTCTGCCAATCGTATTGCATGGGATTTCCTTCCACTACCCTGCCATCACCATCATCATCTCTGGTTGGACGTCCCATACATCGACTGGTGGTCGACGTAGTCGGAGCTGGACAGACAGCCCAGCACCTAACCCACAGGGCTCCAGGGCATGGGGATCAGAATCCGACTCTGCATCGTCTGAATGAGCGGCACGGTCTTGTGGACCGTCTCCGCCCACCCTTCAATACCCCACGACTGCTCACGGCGAATCTTGCGCTCCTCCAGGTTCGCAAACTGCCACAGATGATGCACCGTGTTCAAGTCCCCGATTTGCACAAACCACGCACCGACCCCTTCCATCACCTCGCGGCGCGCCTTGAGGCCGCGTCGCCAGTGCGTTTCCCACTCGAGCAGATTGCCCGGGTGGAGGGTGTATGATCGCAGTTCAAACAAGCCTCCCAGGCGGCGGGGCGGCGTCGTGGGCCAGAACGAGAACTCCTGCATGAGCGACGTCTTCTTGCTCTTGATCAGGCTCTTCAGTTTCTTATCGAACGCAGGCCATTCCGGATGACACGAGATGTTGTGCAGAGAGTCATGGTAACCCTCATACCGCTGGTACTCCCAGATATGAACTAGAGTGTCACAGTTAGCATCACACTCGAGAACATGCCATCGGGTCGGCAACGAGAAGCATCGTCTAGTAAATACCGAATGTATCGTTGTCGCCCACTTGGGTGCGCCAACTGCCAACCAGGTTCACGCGGTTCTCTTCGGTCTGCGCCATGCGTGGGTACCACTGTCCGACGAGATCGACATACTCATCGACTTTGTCGGGTTTGACCTCGTGGAAGACGATGGAATGGACGTATTTGCCGCGGGCGAGGACCTGCGAAAAGGAACGTTCGATGTCCTTGTCGAGCTGCTGGCCTTCCTTGGTGCCGTAGATCAGGGATGACAGGGGGCCACGCTTGGGAGACTGGTTGGCTTCGTGCAACTGTTCGTCTCCTAGAAACCGGTGGGTAGATAGTGAGCCCAAAGCCTTCTTATCAAGGATTTCGGCGGCGTCAAAGACAGCGGGGCCGGTACTGCTCGCATTGCTCTCGCGGGGAGCAGTGGGAGCGGTAGCGTACTCACGGAAGCGATCACGGGACACAGGGGATGATGAGGTAGAAGCAGAAGCAGAAGCATTGACGGACTGACTCTCTTCCTGTTCTCTCTTCTTGCGAGCCGCCTCCAGATTCTCGCGGAACTCCTTCTGACGGGCACTAAACTCAGCGGCACCGGTGGGGGTGATGTCGCGAATGGAGGGAGCACGATAGGTGGTGGAGGAGGAGCTGAAGGGGCGAACCAGCGCAGGCACCGGTCGGAAAAGACGAGGGGCGAACATCGTGAAAGGGACGATGTACAGGCGACTCGATGGGGAGGTTGACAAGGGGAGAAGAATCGAGCTGGTGTTGAAGATGGCGACGAACCGTACGAAGGGGCGAGGGGAGGAGCAGGTTGCTTAGGTAGGTAGCGAGGGGATCGAGACACGATCACCGGGCGGAACCACCACAAGAGCTTTGTGAAGGTGGCTGAAGGATAGTACAAGAGGGGTAACAATTCAAAGAGGGGAAATGAACCCCAGACAAAGAGGAGAGGAGATCAGACGGAGATAGAGAGGTACAAGATCGAAGGAGAGGTTAACCCAGAATGGGCTGACCGGACGGGTAAAAGGGAAAGGGCCGTTGCAGGGAATGCCAGCACGGAGGCGAACTGAGTTTAGGCCGACTGTCAGACGGAATTATTATTGTCGGCCACGAGATTGGTTCGGCGGAGAAGAACAGATCCCTGACAAGGGCAGTCGGATGATGGTCACAGATAGGAGAGGAGGTGGTGGAAATGTGGTGAGTGGTTGTGAGAGAAGAGGCCCAAAGCTGGGGAAAGCAATGGCAAGTGCGGGGAAAGCATTGACTAAGGGGAGATGGTCTGGTGCCTTTATACCGTTCTCATTCTACTAGACGATTACTACTGATACTTCAGCTGTGGGAATCTTCTCCTGATCGTCCTATTCCTTAATGTCATTCGTCAAGAGGAACAGGTCCAGGCGATCGTTGCGTGTTTCATCATCCCTTTGAAGCCATTATGACGAAAACAGTGGCTTGCTCCACAGCATACCTCTTCATGCCAGCCTACAGTCCAGGAGACTGTAAATCGATCATGGTCTCTCGGCACTCAGCGTTGATCATACTAAGATGACCAGGTTGGCATTGTCTCTTCTATGAACTGGAGGCGAATTCCATCATACCTATCATATCCACTGCAATGACGGTGACGTCGAGCGTCTGTAGCGTTCCGCCAAACCACCCGGCGATCCGGGCGAGACCGATTAGCCCGCCTCGTTGGTTGGTCATGATATGTCCAAAGGAGGACGTTGGTTCAGTTAGAGTTATTGGATCCTTGGAGAACCCATTCAGCTATATACCATCTCGATTAGCAAAACCAAATCCCTAGGGTACTGGCTCCAACCATCCGTGGGAAATCCAACGATGCGGTAGAAAGAAATTCCACTCCGGAACGCCCCGCTGGCGTCCACTCCAGAAGGACCAGGCAGTGATCAAGCCTCATCCAGCTCTGTCCGGCCTTGTATACGAGCTCTTTCCTGGTCGTCAACCCATTGACTTTCTGCTTCACGTCTTTCTCCATGGCCGACCCCGTCAACCCGCCTCTCTCCTATGAGGCGTCCGCCACAACCACCCATCCTCATGTGGCCACCACTCTTCCGCCCGAGGTCATCTCGTCCCTGAAGAACTCCCGATTCGTATGTCCTCCTAACTAGACTCCTTACCTCTCCTTCTCTCTCACTCATTCGCTGACGAAACAGCTTCATCTGGCAACATGCGACGGTCTTCAACCCCACATCTCTCTCATGTCCTACACCTACCTCCCCTCGACGCCCTATGATCCATATCCCACGATCATCATGACCACCAACCCCTCCTCCCGCAAGACCAACCATCTTCTCACCAATCCGCGCGTCTCTCTTCTCGTCCATGACTGGGTGTCGCACCGTCCGCCGACCCGCGCCCCTAACCCGGGGTCGGAGCGCGACGGGTCCCCGCCCCCCGCCGCCACCCGCTCGTCCCTGGCGAGTCTGTTACTGAACCTGAACACGAGCGCTTTGTCGAGCATCTCCACCACCATCACTGGCACCGCGCGGTTCCTCGAACCCGATTCCGAGGAGGAGGCCTGGTGCAAGGAGCGTCATCTGGAGAATAACACCTTCGAGGAGGAGATGAGCGTCTTCGGTCAACAGCCGCCGCAACAGGGGTCCCGGCGGCCCAGTCTGTCGATCGACAGCGACGTCCGGGTCGTGACCGTCCGCGTGCGCGAGGGCCGCATTGCCGACTGGAAGGGTGGTGTGCGTGACTGGGTGGTGGTGCGCGAGGGAGAAGAGAATCAGGATAGTCTGGTGAATGGTATCTAGGCGTTCTTGGCTTACGAGTTATGCTTGCATCTACGTCAATGTATTCTACCCTACACTCTCCAGTATGTCTCCTAGACAACCCGTATGTGACGTATACAACGGAACAACATCCAATATCTAGTTAGGTCTCATCGTGGTGTCTGTGGTGTTGGCTCAATTGATCCTCCGGGCGATGACATCAACCCGAGGCCAAGCTAACCCCATCGGGAAGCTCCATCAATTCCGCGGAAACCAATCCGACAGACCGATCTATACCTACATCTCCCCGGACAACTTCAATTTACCATTCGAGCAGCCTCACCAGACAAGCCGGACCTATTCCACACACCCATCGCAAGAAAATGAGACTCGCACACCTCCATTTCCCAGGAATCACCTCCTTCACGCGCGTCTCCAACCTCCAACAAACCCTCACTACGCGCCTGCTCGCCCACAAAAAGCACCAGGACACCACGATACCACCGCCCGACCCTACCATCATCACCTTCACCCCGAACCCCGTCTACACCACCGGCCGCCGCGACCTTCCCCCCTCCAACACCACACCACAAACCGCCTCGCTCTCCCTCCCGCCATCCCTCGAACCCATCCGCTCGCTCCTCACCGCGCCCAATGCCTCATCCTCCCCATCCGCCGGCAAAGCAGAATACCATCCCACCCTCCGCGGCGGCCAAACAACCTACCACGGCCCAGGCCAAATGGTCGCATACACGATCCTCGACCTGCGCCGCCTCGGCCTGACGCCGCGGTGCCACATCCGGCTGCTGGAGAACAGCGTCGTGGACGTGCTGCGCGGGTTCGGCGTGCAGGGGCTCATCACCGAAGATCCGGGCGTGTGGGTGTCGCCTCCAGCCCAGCGCGCCGGGACAGGCCGCGGGACGGAGCTGCCGCGGAAGATCACGGCGGTGGGCGTGCACTTGCGGCGCAACATCAGCAGCTACGGGATCGGGTTCAATGTCACGGACGAGCCGATGTGGTATTTCCGGCAGATTGTGGCGTGCGGGCTGGAAGGCCGCGAGGCGACGAGTTTGCAGGGCCTCGGGGTGCAAGGCGCGAGTGTGGATTCGGTGGCGGAGCTGTTTGTGCGGGCATTTGTACAAAGGGTTAATGCGGATTTTGCGTGTGGGGGAGCGCGTGCCGGGGAGGGGATCGAGGGGGTTTATGCTGCTTCTGAGGAGGAGTTGTTACGGGGTAATTGAATAGATTGGGTGGTGGTTTAGAGAAATAGGTAATTACTTGTGTTCGGTGGTGGGAAAAGGATTTAAGTCTAGGAGGATTCCAGGCGATGCCTTCTATCAGTGAAACCGGGCTGCGCCCAGACATTAAAAATACAGGTTATAAGAATCCAAAATATATACTCGTGAAAAGGTAGAAAGGAAGAAGCGAAACCGGCATGGTAGAGCGCTCAGAACAACGCAGGAACTAGCCGTAGCCGGCCTCCCATTCGCCATGAACAGCCGGCGATGCGAAAACGATGCGGGTATACAAAATCTCGTGATACGGACAGACAACAAGTCTAGAGGATGACGCACCGCTCGCCGGAGCCGTTCGATCCTTGGGTCTTCACATCCAGCGCGACCTTGGCCGCTTCATAAAAGGTCTCCATGATGCCACGGTTCTGAACCGCGGAGCATTCTGCGCATCTGTTAGCACCAGCGCAACCGTTGCGCACACAGACAGGCATCATACCCAGGTATTTCACGGCGCCAATCTCCTTCGCCTTCGCCAGGCCTTGCTCGTAGGTGATCGCGTTAGGGTTGGGGTTCTCGAACTCGTCCTTGCGCAGGTCACACTTGAGCGCCGTCAGGACGAGCTTCACGCTGGGGCAGTTCTCGGAGATCTCGTCGATCCATTTGCTGGCGACATTTTCGAACGAGTCGGGGCTGTCGACCTAAAGGAAAATGTCAGAGGCCGTATGTTCAGAGGGAAGGGCGGTCCTCACGCTGAAGCAAAGCATGATCACATGTGTGTCCTCGTACGAGAGCGCGCGCAACCGGTCAAATTCTTCCTGTCCGGCCGTATCCCACAGCGACAGTTCCATGTGTACGTTATCGACAAAGATATCTGGCGGTGATGAGCGGGGGTTTTATTATGGACGAAACGGGGCGGTTTACCGTGGACATAGTTCTCTGGAGTTGATGGTTAGTCGAGGGTTGTTGATGGGGAGGGGTTCCGCGCACCGAAAACTGTAGGCTCGCTATGCGACGTTGTCGATGGTTAGTATCGCCGGATGTTGTAGACACTTCTGGAATTGGGATTTCTCACTAGACAGTCGGGAAATATCTGGAGACAATTAGCAGTCCGAACGGCGACAGGGGTAGAGGAATAACACACCCTCGAGTGAACACGTTCAGGGCGGAGGTCTTCCCGCAAGCACCGTCACCGCTGTGTCTGGTCAGTTTGGAGATCTGGAAGATTCATCATTGTCACACTGACAGAAGCACCATCTTGCGCCGCACGACTTTCTGACGCCCGCACAACTCCATGGTGGTGGCTGGACAGGGAGTGGATTCAGAATGCGCTTGGTCAGGGGGGATCTAAACAGCGTCGCTAAAAGCAGGCAAAGACAGTCGTTAAGCAATCAAGCGTATAAATAAGAACGAGAGTAGGCACCAGGAGACAGCAGGAGGCGGAAGTCTGACGAAGGAAAGGCGAGTCAGGCACGTAGGTTGAAGGTGGCTGCGAAGGCTGCGCCGTGGGCCGTGCAGGAGTCGATGTCATCGGATCGTGTGAGGATCAGCGAATAGTGATCGTCCCTCTTATCCATCTGCCAAGGGCGTCCTCATCGCCTTCATCGTACGGAGTATCCGAACCATCACTTGCCGCGTTCCAAGTGAGTGAAGATTCACATTCTGCGTATATGGAGTAGTTGGTTTTCGGGCATTATTGGACGTGGATATGGTGGGAGTGCTGTCAAGCGGTTGAGGTTTCAGTTTCCCGGGGTGGAGGGATTGTAAATTGTAAGGTCTGTGAGCTGGAGTATATATAATGTTCTGTCAGATATTTTCGAGTCTCGATATCAATTAGGTAGGGATATATTATTATTTTATACATATATCTGATGTAGCGAATATTCGAGACTGGAGGAGGTCGGAATATATATCTGAATTATGCACAATTGACCAACAGACCACGTCAGAAATAAGATACACATTTAACATACTCAATGTCCAATGTATCCAGCTCTCATAGCTAATAGTGATATTATTAATTGGGCTATGACCACCTCTAACCGACCTAGTATACTAAACAGTTTACCTGTCTCAGGATGTGTACTCCGGAGTAGATGGATGGCTAACATAAGCGGGGAAGCCCAGGCTCCGATAGGCGCGGGAGCTGCTATCTTGCACCCACCGACAGTCAATACCTACCTACATCACTTCTCCAACACCAACGTCCACACAGCCTACCTCTCACCTCTTGCTGGAACAAGAGTCACACAGCTAGACACACCCCACACCTCCAGCACCCAAAGAACTCTCTCCAGCTCTCACCATGTCAGACGACGATGATTTCATGCAGGACTCGGGCGATGAGGAGTAAGTACTGTGCTTGTTTCTCCGTCGTCAACCCCAACTAATCGCACTTTCAACGACAGGTACGACTTCGAATACGAAGACGAGGACGAGGACGAGTCGGGCGACATCGGGATCGAAAACAAATACTATAATGCCAAGCAGATGAAAATCGACAACCCGGAGGAAGCCATCGATGAGTTTCTGGGGGTACCTGCTCTGGAACAAGACAAAGGCGACTGGTACAGCTTCACTCCCAAAGTATAACAAACACGGCACTTACTGATTCGCAATAGGGGATTCAAAGGTCTCAAACAAGCCATCAAACTCGAATTCAAGCTAGGTCGATACAGCGATGTACGTCACACACTACCGCTTCAATCGTCCACTGACACCACCCCAGGCCGTCGGACACTACAAAGAACTCCTCACCTACATCAAATCCGCCGTTACGCGAAATTACTCCGAAAAATCCATCAACAACATGCTGGACTATATTGAGAAGGGCTCCGACGACGCCACGGCATACCAGTGCATGGAGGAATTCTACTCGCTGACGCTCCGCTCGTTCCAGAACACCAACAACGAACGTCTGTGGCTGAAGACCAACATCAAATTGGCGCGTCTCTGGCTCGAGCGCAAGGAATACGGCCAGCTGAGCAAGAAGGTGCGCGAGCTGCACCGGGCGTGTCAACGTGAGGACGGCACAGATGATCCCAGCAAGGGCACGTATCTCCTCGAACTGTACGCACTCGAGATTCAGATGTACGCCGAGACCAAGAACAATAAGCGACTGAAGGCGCTCTACCAGCGCGCGCTGCGGGTGCGGTCCGCGGTACCGCATCCCAAGATCATGGGGATCATCCGCGAGTGCGGTGGGAAGATGCACATGAGCGAGGAGAACTGGGAAGAGGCGCAGAGCGACTTCTTCGAGTCCTTTCGCAACTATGACGAGGCCGGGTCCATGCAGCGCATCCAGGTGCTTAAGTATCTGGTGTTGACGACCATGCTGATGAAGTCCGATATCAACCCGTTCCACTCGCAGGAGACGAAGCCATACAAAAGCGATCCGCGCATCGCCGCCATGACCGACCTGGTGGACGCCTTCCAGCGCGATGACATCCACGCTTACGAGGCCGTGCTGAGCAAGAACCCCGACGTCCTCGCCGACCCGTTCATCGCGGAGAACATCGACGAGGTCAGCCGCAACATGCGCACCAAGGCCGTCCTCAAGCTGATCGCCCCCTACACGCGGTTCTCGCTCGCCTTCATCGCCAAACACATCAAGATCTCCGTCCCCGAGGTCCAGGACATCCTCAGCTTCTTGATCCTCGACAAGAAGCTGCACGCCAAGATCGACCAGGAGACGGGTGTGGTCGTGGTCGAGAGCACCAGCGATGTGGACCGGCTCCGCGCCGTCGACGAGTGGAACACGGCGCTTCAAGCTCTGTGGCGCGCCACCCTCACCGACGGCGACGGCTTCAAAACCGACGAGTCGTCGCAGTTTCCCGGCCTGCGCGGCGGGCCTCTGTTCTACTCTGGGTTAGGCGACGAGACGTCCCCGGCGACAGGCGGGACGCGAGCGGGCAGCCGACGATTACGGGGGGAATGGAAAGGCAAGGGAGGTGGGCATCGAGTCAAGCTGGGCGAGTGAGGTGACATCGCGATGGGATAGAGGGATAGCCAGACAGGACACGGAAGACAGGGGCCAGAACAGAAAGCGGGGACGCAGAAGCGGGATCCTTGTTTGCTAGCGATTCATGAGACATCGAGTATTACCGCGCTGATTATCACTTCACGAATGGACGGATTGATTGCTACCTACGATGCATGCAGATGGACCGGGGGTCAGGTACAGTCGCGATGGGCACGACGGAGTCAGTTCCCTAGCTGCCGCGGGACTGCCGCTAGCGAAGGCAACTGGCGCTGATTCGTGTTGCACGGAGACAGACAACACCACCCGTCAACGATGCGACTCGCATGGTCTGCAGTAGTTTGCCAGCACCGGTCGAGATCCCCTCAATGGAAGGTCGGCTAGATCCTTCGGTATGCACAGGATGCCCGTCCCTGAGAGTTGCGACGCAGTAAGAAACTCGAGTCAGTCGAGATCATGCCATCCCATTGGGCATTCCTTTCTATCTCCTCGTGTGAGACCCCTCGTCCCCAGGAGGCAACCGGCGACATGGATACACACAACTATACCGATCAAGCTCTTAGCCCTGGATAAACTTGTCAAACGACGAACAGCAAATCCCGAGCGAAACCCCTGCAGATGAGACCATCGGCCGAAACTAGCGACGAGAGTACTTTTGCCTGGACTCATGGATGAGCGTAGACAGGGGTGTCCTGATCGTTATAGTCCAAATACGTCCTATGTCGAGGTAGACTCCACAAGAAGTCGGGAATTATGAATTGGACACGATTGAAGTCAACGTAGACACCGCACACAAGCTGTTTGCAACAACAAGAAAAGACTGATACGATCGCAACCCCAACCGATCATCCACACCGTTAACAACGCTGTTATTATCTCCACTTGGCCCAGGGCCCCAGGCACAAACACGGGGTCCGTCCCCTGTCTCCCGCCGGCCAAAAGTACCTGACTCCCTCCCTACCTACATACATGCTTTGTCCCTGTTGTGTCCCCGGTGAACGGGTAGTCTGTCCTGGATGGCCCTAGTGGCCGTCGCGTTGTCAATTTCTTTGTTCTGGGGACACGCCATTCATTCCGATAGACTGGGCGAACCTCCATCCGCGGTGAAACGGGCGAGGACGAATCGGAAGGACCCATGACTTGCATGACAGCGGGAAGACCATCCGCTACCTCCCTCTGCCTAGGTACGATGATGCTGATGATTGATTATACTTTGGCTGAGGCTGCAGGCGACCGGGGTGGTTGTCGCCCTGGCCCTGAAGGGATCCAGAAAGCAGGGACAGCAGGTACAAAGTAACGAAGTACCTCCCTCCCTCAACAGATGGGGAGCGATCAAGGAGGCAAAGCAACTACCGCGGTGGCGAGAAGCCAGTCGGGATTCGAAACAGGTCCGTTGAGACATTGACCATGGACTCGGCGCCGGCTTCCGAGGTAGCATATGCACGCCTACGTCTAGCTGGATCGGCAATCTGCTGGATGGGAGGGCGAGAAGCTAGAGGAGGTGTAAGCGAACGCAGAGAGGAGGGCGAACGAGGGAGAACGAGGGCACCCGACGCACGGAAGCAGTCGTATCGCCGCGATCCTGTTCTGTTGCCCAGCGCTATGGGCCTGGCATGGGCTTCTCATTCGTCTGGGGGATGGTCTGATCCTCGTCATCGGTGCTCGCACTGACGATACATGGGCCAAAGGGAGGGGAAGACAGATCGGTGGGTTTCCTGATGACTTGCTTTTTTGTTCTTTTATTTCTTTTATTTATTCCTTTTTATTATTATTATTATTATTATTATTATTATTATTATTTTTTCTTTACTGTCACTGCGGTTATTGGAGGCCTTATGATGTCTAGCTGACTGGAAGAAAGTGGAATAATCCTGCGGAGGATGATTGGAATGGGAGCCTTCTCCGGCCGAGATGCTCACCTCGTTGTCCACGGTGGTGGTGTTGGACTACCTGGGAAAGTAGACTCCGCAGTGGAATGGAGAGAATGATAAGATGGAGGAGATACTCTCCGACATAGATAAACAGCCGACTAACCAGATGAAGGAGTAGATAGATCGTACTACCATCTACTAGTCTACTAGTAACACTGGAGTACTGGATTATCTACTAGGTAGGTAGTTAGTCCGGATTCGCGTATCTGGATCACAGCCCAAGTGGAGGTTGTTGGGACATGTGGCCGCTTTCCAGCGCATGGTTCTTCTCTTTGTTCGTTTTGTTTCGTTTTTGTTCTAGGGCTGTTCAGCAGGATTATGGCGATCGGAAGAAGGCCCAGAGTGCCAATCATGCGATGTGATGACATATGAGATACTACCTCTTACCAACTAGGTACCTAGGTAGTACCTTAGGGAGTAGGTAACTAATGGACAAGAAAGATGTACGGAACGAAACCACGCCAGTGTTCTTAGGTGACTCTAGAATTATGAACATCCATGGTGTACCGAGTAGTTCCCGTCGGCCCCAGAAGTGTGGATTATCGGTAATCATCCATGAACAAAGAATGGATCTAGTGCAGTGTAGTGGAACTCCCGGCCCATCCGTACCGTATCGTACCATCAGTCGGCTCCGTCCGTTCTGGACGAAGACAGCGTCTTTCTGGGCGACCACGATTCCTCCTCTCGACGAGTCTAGGACATCAACTCTCGAGGGACAGTCGGTTATCGCATCTCTGTGAGGTCCTCTCGTCTCCTCGTGGCGTCTCCTCCTGGTGACTCTTCTGATGCGGATTCTCATTCCAGATCCTCATCATACGGAAAAACAGACTAATTGCTCACTAACGGACACCGACCAGCAAACCCCGCGCTCACCCACCAACCCTGAAGCCATTGACTTATTATTTCCCTTTTCTTCTGCTGCTGTCTCTCCTTCTTCTTTTCTTGTCCGAATTTATTCGATCTCGCCGACTATTCTGGATTGGTCTTTTCTCATTGTAGATACCGACCTCAGTCTGATCCAGTCCATATTAGATTCTTCTTCCCTCCCCACCCCCATCGGCCATCGTGTCATCCTCCACCCTCGCCCAGTTGACCGATTCTGCGCCGTCCACTTCATTCAATCAGTCCATAAATCTCCTTACGCCGGAGTCCTGACTAGTTCACATTCCTGACAGGCCTTTATATCAGCCACCACACGTGGGATCATCGATATTCTTTTTTTTTTTTATTTTATTTTATCATTTGATTATTTATTTTTGTTTCCCCTCACCGCAGTTGGAGGTATTGATGTATGCGCTCCGTCTGTAAGGGAAGACGACAACGAGAGGAAGAGACACACACAACCAAAAAGTACTGGTACATTCCTCTTCAGGTATGAACCGTGATTTTTTCCTGTCTCTCTCTCTCTGCTACAAGTTTTGTCGTTGTGCTCCTATATCATCCTGAAGACGACCCACCCACCCTGCCAAACTTTCCTTCCCCCCTCATTCTTCACCCAACCATCCTATACTTCCTTCTTCCAACCTCCCATTCGTGCTCATCCGAGTTGCATCGCCTGTCTGGCATTCTGCTCCGGGTGAGAATCCGACGGCTGAGCACGCACATACCTTTTTTCCCGCCCTCCACCGGCCTTCGGGGAGTGGGTTCGGGTTTCCCTTTCCATCTATTCACGTTGACTCGCTTGGTGTGATGATCCTTCGTAAGGGGCACCTGTCGAATGCCATTGGAATCAGCCCTTCGTCACTGACGAACCCTCTTTTCCCCTTTGGTACCTCGTTGTGACTGTACCTCACCGTGCGTACCTCGCCCATCACATGCCGCGACGTCCCAGAAGGCCTCTGCCCCTTTAGCTTTGGCACTTCTGACAGGATAGGAGAGACAGACAGACTCTTCAGCTGCCTGGTCTTTCCTTGCTTCGGATTGTCCTCCTCTTCCTTTCATTGGTCTGTCCGTGCCTACTGCCACTTATCGCCCTGTTCTGCAGCGCCGGGCTGACTCGTCATGTTGCTTCCCTCCTCCATGGCCTATCTGTCATGATTGGTGCTGTCGTGCTTCCAACCCTTCTGTTCACCCCCCCTCTTCCCACGATCGTTACCCCGAGTAGCCGGGTCAAGATCATGGTCCCTCCGCTTGTTCCTCTGTCGATCCCTGTGTAATCGTTTGCTAATCCTATCCGATCTCTAGGGCCCCTTT
The DNA here is from genome assembly GCA_001931935.1 of Aspergillus aff. floccosus IMV 01167. NCBI lineage: Eukaryota > Fungi > Ascomycota > Eurotiomycetes > Eurotiales > Aspergillaceae > Aspergillus > Aspergillus aff. floccosus IMV 01167. The sequence goes on from MSJE01000315.1 coordinate 404,645, forward strand.
CGTCATTCCCAACAGGAAAGTGCCTGGCGCTTCCAACTCCGGGGGGACGATCTGACCTCGAGGGGAGACGAATTCCTTACGTGAAACATGCGGATTGACTCCGTATACATTCCCTGATTCGTGCATGACCGAACTCAATAGGGATTGGGTCTGACGATACCGAAAGGCATCATTTCTTCTGTGAATCTCGCTTTCAAAGGCCCCTGCGGCTCGGCTTGCTCCACCCGGCTATGCGATGTCATTGTCCGACATATCTTGGAATCATTTGCACCTTTTAAACCAATTTCCCGCCAGACCGGATTCTACCGCTGATCTCTACTCTGCACCGGCCCGCACTGCGGCGTTCATAAACCACGACTTCTCCCGACTGTCCAGCGCGTATTCCAACCATCGCTCGCACTTCAACATGAATACGCTTTCCACCGAGGAAATGGAGCGGTTTCAGAAGCTGTCCAATGAGTTTGAACCGGACATTCAGGTGAGTGCCTCGATCTGGGCCGGCGCAGGCCCTCCCGCTGACTCCATCGCAGGGTCCGCTCGTTTCAGCCAAACAATCAACCAACGCCATTGCCATGGAGTACTCGGGTGCAGATCCCACCTTTGTCGCGAAAACCAGCGTACGCGTATCCCAATCGAGGTGCCGGATGTACTCCCGCTGACCATTCCTAGGCCTTGGCAGTCACGCATCCGTACTGTCGCATCATGAAGCGGGACGGTAACTGCGGCTGGCGAGGTGACTACCATTTCATCCCTGGCGGGAAAAGGAGCTAACAGTATCTAGCGGTTGCCTTTGGGTATTTTGAAAGCCTCTTCAATCTCCATAATCTCATCCATGCGCAGTCCGAGTTGGTCCGCATCAAGGGTCTCAATTCGCTTCTTGACCAAGTGGGTCACCAGGAGCATCTGTACGAGATCTTTGTAGATGCAACCGAGAGTGTCTTTGAGCAAGTGTGTGAGGCGATTCAGGCCGGGGTGCGGGACGATTCGTTCTTGAAGGATCTCTTCAATGAGGAGTTCAACTCCAGCGCGGTCATCACGCATTTCAGGGTGAGTAGTAGTAGCCTTGTTGATGCATAATTGCAAGCATTCAAACTGACCGTGGGTCCTCCCCGCCACAGCTTCTTACGAGCGCCTGGATGAAATTGAACCCCCATCGGTACCAGGCCTTCCTGCCGCTCCCCCTCGACCAGTACTGCACGACGCGGATCGAGACCGTCAAAACGGAAATCGATGAAGTCGGCCTCCAAGCTCTGGTGGACGGCGTCATCGAGCCATCCGGCATTGCTGTCGAAATCCTGTACCTGGATCGAAGTCAGGGCGAAGCAGTCACTCCCCATCTCTTGACCCCGAGCCGGCCAAGCGCTTCGACGATCCGTTTGCTGTATCGCCCGTAAGCCGAGGACCCGGTCTGCCTAAACGCTTATCGTGGCTAACATGTGCAACAGAGGCCACTACGACATCGCATACCAAGCGGAACCTACCGTGACCATGGAACCCATCGTCAATTATCAATACGGCATGACCACCAACTACTCGCCGTGGGACCAAGGCGCCCTCTCGTTTGATGTGAACTCGAGTCTCATGTCCATTCCCAACCTGATGATGGACCCCTCCTTTGCGCTCTCCCCTTCCCCCATGACTCCTGCTCCCAGCCCGTACCGCGTCTCACCCCCTCAGGAAGTGTTCCAACCTCCGATGCACACCCCTCCGCCACCTGTTCCCGTCGCATCGCCGCCACCACCCCGCATGTCAGCTCCACTCCCGATGACGTCGTTACCCGCCCGATCCTCGGACGGGCCGCAGATTCGACTGAATCCGTTGGTGATGAAGCAGAACTTGAGCCACTCGCTCCCCGTCACGACTCCATTCAAGAAGTGAGTTATCCGATGTGAGGTGCCATGCAGAGCTAACCTATTGCAGCTCCCCCTACAACCAAGCCCATTTCCAGAACCAGGACTTTGAGCCAATCCACTGGGAACCCAGTGATTCTCGCAAATGACCGTCCGTCACCTGGACCTGCACGACTGACCATGTGTTACGCTCGCTCTCGGATTTCCTTCTCTTCTTTGTCTTACCACGGGTAGGCTGTCTCTCTTATGCACCGCTTTGAGGGAATTATTACCGTTCGCATATGGGTGACTGGCACTCGCCGTTTCTACTAGCTACTTCTGTCTTCTGTATGTATTGTTTAGCGTGTCTGTGTGCTTGCATCGTTGTGAGCGTGAGTTCCATTTGGGTTTACTTGTCAGAACGACCACCGGAAACGATGTGGGAGGAGATATTCGACCAGGTTTAAAATTGACCCAGCTTGACGAATCGAGACTACCTTACTCTTGCCTTTTTCCCGTAACCCCGATCCGGCTAGCGGCGCGTAAACACTGGCGTCAGATAGGAGCGGGAAAGTGGAACATGGATCCACCGTCAGCCCGAACCGAACCTTAATTTAATTGGGCAGCCTTAGGCTAAATCAATCCCTTCCAATGAAGACGGGGGACGAGTCTGCAGAGAACTTGCTGTTCGAATGTCTCACTTCCATGCATCATCCGCGATTACAGTTGATTACCGAGTGTAGAATGGGACTCAAATGAGACAGGCGCATCACGATCTCCCCGGACCACCATGTCGGGACCATCAGGTACATTTTTCAGAGTTCATGCCGACGAAAGCCGTCTTCGATCTGATCGAGATTTGACCAGCACCACTCATCTTGTTGAATCAGCGATCTTGCAGTGTCATTGATCGAAGATGATGGAACATCCCACGGGCATCTGTTTGATGACGATACCATCCAGGTAGGCCACACCGGCTTCTACACCTGAACAATGACATCAATGACATCACAGCGGTTATGGTCGAGCCGGCTGCACGTTCCATGAGCACAATGCCCTATGCAGTAATGGGTGGCTACAGCGGCCGCGGAGGTTTAGCCTCCTCGCTGGGCGGTGGACTGCACCGGTGGGGCGCCTTGAAGTGGACGTGATCATCCTGAAGAACGGATGTTTAGGCCGCTCGGGGTCTGTGAGATTGGGGGGTTTGACTTTGGGAGTCTATCATCTGATGCGTTCATGCTAGGGCTTACTGGTGAGATTGGTGCAAATGCTTTGGTTGGCTGGGAAGGATGCCGATGGTGATTCTATTGGATACGATTTGGTTGAGTTGATGCCAGTTTATTGTTGAATTATATCTAGGTAGACTTCTACTGTCTACCTGTAGCTTAGCTACCTTACTCGGCTTGGGTTCGGGATTCTTTCCCTACCGGACTTGGCTCTAGATGTCTTGGTACCGGTACCTGAGGCAGGGAAGGAGTGCCTATGTACCTTGTATGGTAAGGTATTATATAACAATACCATACATACAGCAAAGCCCCCGCTGAAAATCTCGCCATTCCCAATCGGGCAACCGACCAACATCCGAAGTCCGACTCTGACATCCATAAGTACCCCGACTTCGCCCCCTCGAATTCCTCTTCTCGCCAACACCATCGACCGAACATCAGGTCAAAGGCTTCCTTCCTCCTCTTTTCATCCAGTCACCGCCGCGGGCCGCAGAGGCCCGCCTGAGCTATCGAATCATGGCAGACACCGCAACCGTCTTCGCGGCCTGCATTGCCTTCTCGTTCTTCTACTACCAGCCTGCACAACTCGTCTAATTCCCATAATTCACATCTACACCCGCGTTCCCATCGCAGTGACCTGCAATTCCTCGATCCGCACCTCTATACCGCCCTCCCTGTCTCCTTTCCGCCTTCCCTGTCCTTGGACTCGCCCTTCGACAACCCGTTCGGCGAAGACTTTGCCGAGCTCGAATCCTGGGACCCCTGGACTGCGCCGTTCACCAGTTCGGACACTCTGCCCCCCGATTTTGCGGTTGACCCGCAGCCCGCCCCTATCCACTATGACTTTCCTACACAACTTGATACGAATGCGCAAGATATCTTCCAATTGCCAGACACTACATTGACTTATTGCCAAGGTATGCTTCAAATGGACTTGGTTCGATTCAAGTTAGGACCCTGTCTAATGTGAATAGATTCGCACCAACCACAACCACCCATGTCCCTTACCGCTTCCACCGCCACATCCCCCAACTCGTCCGCGCCCAGCGACTCAGTCTCGACCGGGACGTCGAAGGCGTCGAAGCAGCCGTTATCGCGCATCGAAAAGCGCCAGCAGAACACTATGGCTGCGCGTCGGTACCGGCAGCGTCGCGTCGACCAGCTGAAGAACCTGGAAGAGGAGCTCCGCAAGGTGCAGCAGGAGCGGGATGAGTTGCGGATGCGGGTGTCGAAGTTGGAGGGGGAGACGGAGGCTCTGCGGGGTCTGCTGGGGAGAGAGAAGAGGTAGTTTTCTCAACTTTCGTCTGGGTTGAGAGGGATCTGGTAGTTACTTGATTAGTGGTGGTAATTGAGAGTTCTTGCTTGTTTGACTTTGTGTCTACTCTGGAGTAAACTGTAGACTGTGTCTAAGTAGCGATTAGCGCTGGTCACGTTGGAGATATGAGTAGGGAGTGTATATGAAAGGTGGGCAGTCTGACGATGTCGACAGATTGATTCCATCATGTATTAGGCAAGGCCTGGATCAGAGAAAGTCTTCTTCATGCACCCAATGCATGGAGCGGATCCATGGGATGGCGGCGGGAAAGTGGGGACCGACTGACCGTGCGGTAAAATGTATCGGTATTACATAGCGTCAGGTACATGGAAGGGTCCAACCTGAAGGAACCTCACTGACATCTGTGCAGAACGACACCTTGCTGTTGACCTGCAAGGAGTTTTGGCTGCAAGCTTCCTGAATCAGGGAAGAAGGTTTTCAAGATGTTTCTATTCTGTCTACATTGTTTACTGTGTAGGTAAATCAGATGTTATATACTGATAGTTGTTGTTGGTGATGTCCGTATCTACTTCGGAAAGTCATGTAATCATACTGTATACAGATTGCATACAGTATGAACACAAATTGGTCGTTTCTTTGTAAGAATGAGTGAGAATGACTCACTTTCCTGCACCGTGATTGGTTCATACTTGCCATGGGATTGCGGATTGCCTTGTTGGTCTACTCCATAGGTACCTATTCTTAGCAGTCCCTAAACAAAGTTGAACTGAGCATAAACCAGGAAATAGTTCTAATGATGAACAACTGACTAATTTGATTTGTACCCAGTCTAATGATCCTGGATCTCGATCTATCAGTCACCTATAGCCCGAGGTACTCCGTATGCCATACGGCACTCTAAACTCTCCGTTGTACAACATCATGTCAATACTGAGTAGGTACGAAGTAGGCACTATGCTCGTACTGAACCAGTCCTATCTCCTTACATAGACAGCTCATACACATCCCATCCTACATACGGAGTACTACCAACATACTACGTCCTACATATGTATCGGCCATCCTCCGACCATCAGCGGGGTCCATCCCTACTCCAATGACCCCGATCAAGCTCCCCCCGCATTTCAACGCGTGATACTGACTGACTGACCGCTCCCATTCCATTTCTCGGAGCACTCCCCTCCGTCAACTCGAAGACCGTGAATTGCCATTCCCTAGAGACCGATTCCCCCTCAATGTGGTGGCATTCGTCTTCCATGCGACGCCTCGCTGCTGTGTGGCATCGCCAATCCGACTTCTGATGCTTTCAAGCTAGACGTCACGAATGACCCCAGAAGCTGGCATGGCTTCAGAAATGGACCCCGTCGCGAAGGATGGCTTCGCCCTGATCTGCCGGAACCCTTATCTGCTGGGTGTGGCGTCGGTAAGTGCCGTATACAGAAATAGCGTATAGACAATCCTCTGACGACGGCAGTTCTCGACACTTGGCGGCCTCCTCTTCGGCTATGACCAAGGCGTCGTGTCCGGCGTCATCACCATGGAATCCTTCGCCGCGCGCTTCCCTCGCGTGTACACAGACAGCGGGTTCAAGGGCTGGTTTGTGTCGACGCTGCTCCTCGGTATGTCTGACAGACCCACGCCCATACACGGCGCACCCCAGCTGATATGGATGTGACGACAGCCGCGTGGTTCGGCTCGCTCGTCTACGGCCCTGTCGTCGATCGCCTCGGCCGCAAACGCTCCATCAACGTGGCCGTCGTCATCTTCGTCGTGGGTTCCGCCCTCCAATGCGCGGCCGTCACCCTCCCCATGCTCTTTGTCGGTACAACACCCCACGCATCTCACTTTGTATACCCTGCTGAATAACAGCCAAAGGCCGCGCTATCGCCGGCCTCGCCGTCGGCCAGCTCACAATGGTCGTGCCCCTGTACATCTCCGAAGTCTCCATCCCCGAGATCCGCGGCGGGCTCGTCGTGCTCCAGCAGCGTGCGCCCCCTCACATCCACCGCGCTATATCATAAATCCTAAAAAGCTCATAGTCTCCATCACAATCGGCATCCTAATCAGCTACTGGATCGACTACGGCGCAAACTACATCGGCGGCCCCCGCTGCGCCCCGCACACTCCTTACACGGGCGGCACCCCCACCGCCCCATCCTTCGACCCCTACCACGATGTGCCACCCGGCGGCTGCACCGCCCAGTCCGAGGCTTCCTGGCGCCTTCCGCTGGCCATCCAGATCGTCCCTGCTATCGTGCTCGGTCTGGGCATGCTGTTCTTCCCGGATACGCCACGCTGGCTGCTTATGACTGGGCGGGAGAAAGAGGCGCGGCTGGCGCTGGCGCGGTTGCGGAGGTGTCCGGTGGAGAGCCAGACCCTTGAGGGGGAGTTTCTGGAGATTAAGGCTGCGGTGGTGTTGGAGGAGGGGTTTGCGAAAGAGAAGTTTCCGGGGTTGGTGGGAGGGCGGTTGGATGTTGCGCAGGTGAGAGATCACACTCTTCTGCTTCGTTTGTGTGATGGATGGTCGAGGAGGATGGCTAACGGTGCTTAGTATGTGTCGCTTGTGACGACGTGGTCCCGCTTCAGACGCCTCGCTATCGGCTGCGCGGTCATGTTCTTCCAGCAGTTCATGGGGTGTAACGGTGTGTGTTTTGACCGCTGTTCGGTTGCAGGACATGCTGACCGTGCGCAGCGATGATCTACTACGCGCCGACGATCTTCAGTCAGCTCGGTTTGGACGGGAACACGGTTGGTCTTTTCCTATCTTCTTCGATGTAATGAGATGTCTAGATCTAACTGATGACAGACGTCCCTCCTGGCCACCGGCGTCTACGGCATCGTCAACTGTCTCAGCACGCTGCCCGCGCTGTTCCTCATTGACAAGGTCGGCCGGCGCGCGTTGCTCATGTCCGGCGCCGTGGGCACCTGCATTTCTCTTGTCATTGTGGGCGCCATCATCGGTGCGTTCGGGTCCGATCTGGTCAACCACCAGTCGGCTGGATGGGCCGGCATCGCTTTTATCTACATCTATGATATTAACTTTTCGTATTCGTTTGGTGAGTCATTGCAGAGTACTAGTACTGATTAGATTGAACTTGGAACTACCGAGTCCGCTAACTACTCAGCTCCCATCGGCTGGGTCCTCCCGTCGGAGATCTTCAATCTGTCCATTCGCTCCAAAGCCATCTCCATCACCACGTCGGCGACGTGGATGTGCAATTTGTTAGTCCCTGATGCGAGAAATTTTGCACCTTTCCCTAACAATCGTAGTGTCATCGGTTTGATCACCCCCGATATGCTCGACTCCATCACCTGGGGCACGTATATCTTCTTCGCCGCGTTCTGTCTCCTGGCGCTGGCGTTTACTTTCTTCTGTATCCCCGAGACACGGGGAAAGGTTCGTGCCCTGTCTCATGCTACGTCCGTGATCGTAAATGCTGACCCGACAGACCCTGGAGGACATGGACCTGATCTTCGGCGACACCGCCGCGCACGAGGAGAAACAGCGCATCGTACAGATAGAGGCTGAGCTCCGCCAGACGGCAGCCGAAGATGTAGACGGTCTGCCGAAACCCTCTGTCCGGGAGGAGGAGCACGTCTGACGTGCCCTCTCCCCCTGGGTATTTTAATAAACCGAAGGGCCATGGAGTGGAAACCCCTGCCCTCTGTTTCCTTGTATACGATCCGCCCCTACAGCACAACCTGCCTCTCGCTGAGCGGTCGTTGTACAGTATACATCCTGTAGGTTCTCCATAACTAATGAAATTCGTTTGTCGGCGTGAAATTTACCCATTCGGAAAAATCCATCCCCCCTAGATTCAGTTCCTGGTCGACATCCGGGAACATGCTGGCGAAAGAGGGGTTGTTGAGAAGCTGGTCGGAGAACTGCATCAGCATCGGTGGCTGGCCAACGACCCCGTCCGCGATGGAGCTCGTGTACGCCGGCGAGCAGAGCCGATTGACCACCTCCAGACAGCGGGTGGCGAATCGGTTGCTGCTAAGCGACGGGTGCATCAGCAGGTTCTTTGTCGTTTCGACGTCTTGTAGCCAGCCGGGCGCCTCCGGGCTGGTGGGGTCGGTCATGAGCAGGATGATCGGGATGAGGCCTGCCTGGAAGAGGAAGTATCTGCGTATGGTCAGTTGGGGCATTTTACCCTTTGGGAGGGTGACACGTACAGCATATACCATGCACCGATTCGAGTGCAGATGTGGTTGTTGACGAAGTCCGTGATCGAGGAGAGGGTTAGCCGGGCATTGCGCAGGCAGAGTCGTCGGCAGTCGGTCTCGAGTGGGTCTTCATGATCCGGAGAGGAGCCGGTGGTCGGTGTCCACCTTCGAGAGGCCCAGCGGAGAAGGATAGGTCTGTACAGCAGGATTCGCAGGTTCCAGTCTCGCCACATGAGTCGGTTGCGGACGAGGGCGAAAGGGTCCGACTCGGAGGTCGGCGGTGGGGTCTTGAAGTAGTCCGGAAGATTGTTGTACCACTCTTCCATGGGCTTCTGGAGACTGAGCGTCTCTTCTGGCGTCAGACTCGGGGTGGAGATCAGGCGTTGATAGACGCTGTTGGTGAGTAGGTGGAATTTCGCCTGCGCGATCATGCCGGAGTAAATGGTCGGCCCATTGACCTCGGGAGGCAGGGTGGTCGTGGTTGCGGTGAGAGCATCATCGTGAATATTGAGCACCTGCTTCGAGTCCATGACGCTGTCCTCTGGCAGGAGAATCGGCCGGCCGAATGTCTTCGCAGCGCCGCTATCGAAGATATACACACCCCACCACAGTCTTCTCCGAATCTCACGCTGTAAAAGGCTAATCTTCCAGCCAGGGAACTCCTTATGGAGACCGAGACTCATGGCCATTCGGACGGCCAGACCTAAGAAGTTCCAGCCGGTGTTCGGCTTGTTTCGTTTCTGGGCATAGTTGCTGAGGAGTAGCAACGCCTGAACCAGTGTGAGGTTTCCGGTTTCGAACACGGACACCCGCTGCAAATGGCCTCGGGCTTCTTGATAAAACGTGATATCAATGTCCGAGCTATCGTCCCCTATACTCCAAGCACCCAGAGCCAAGACGGTGTTGAGAAGGATCTGCCACACCTGGTTGTTGTGGTGTGGGGATTGCTTATAAAATTGCGCTCGGAATGTGCCTTCGTGGATGAAGGGGTAACTGGTGTGGTAGTTGAGGAAAAAGGCGTCCATGAAGGTCTGCTCAACCAAACCGGAGGGAGCCGAATTCAGGAGCTGCGACTTTAACGGGACACCTTCAGGTCCCATGTGTCTCGTCTGCTCGGGGAAATTGAGATCAAAACCATGCTTATATAAAGCTCGAAGCGGCACAACGCTCGACGATGCTCCTATAGCATTTATTAGACGCAAATCGTTGCCACGTGGGATGAAACGAACCGAAATATCCCGTTCCCTCCGGCTTGATCGACAAGGCTGCCATGCCATCGGTCAGATCACCGACGGTGATTTTGTTTTCGGTCCAGTCAAAGCCATCTGCCTGCTGGGGAAGCGCCTCCGGAGCGGGTTCGGTGCGATCGGCCTCCGTCTTGGCTGGAGTCGAGTGCCGAGAAGACGACTTGGAAGAGGACGGCTTGGGGCCATCCTGGTCATGCAGAAGCGAACGAACGGTTGCGTCCAGATCACCTCCGGGAAACAATCTACTCAAGGCAGTCTCGAAAGCCTGCAGACGGTCTTCCACATACGTGAGATGCCTGGGATGGAGTATTAACGCGGGTCCCCGTCGAAGCGGGACGGTATCGACAGGCGGACACCGGACGAGTTCAAGCTATTAATACTTACTGTCGCGTGAGCGGACTGCGGGTGACTTTGGGGCTATAGTTGCATTCTTTGTTCAGCTGTTTGCACTGGGCGCATGTTGGTCTCTCTTTGGAGCACTGGGATGATGTGTCAGTTCGAGGGGCCAGCTGGCGGGGTAAGTAAGGGTCGCTGAGCGCACCTTGGACTTTCGCAGACGACACTCGTCGCACTGCAACATCGTGCGGGTTAGCGAGTTTGCGCATTGTCTACGAGGAAATCTCGATCCAGAGAGATCCTGAGAGGAAACTCACAGCGTATGAGTGAGAGTCGCGCGTACTGGCCATTTTGCATGAAGCGGTCCGTGTTATGTCTTTTGGTAAACAGAACCTTGAGCGCCTTGACAGTCACACAACACAGATCTCATCTAAAGATGTGTCAGCGATGTTCGGAGAGATGCAATATGGTATGTTTAAAGGTTGTCCCAGGCAAGTCGAAATCCATGGACATGCGGACGCATCGAGATGTTACCGCGAGATGTCGATGAATAAACGAGGGGAAATGAAAAGGCACTGGGTTAGGGAAAGACCAATGCAGTGGGATCAAGAATATGCACGGAGGCCATATTTATTGGATAGTGAAACATCGGATGGTAATAGCAAACAGGCACTAGATGGAGGGACTGTGGGGTACTCCTAATAAAAAGGGACGGCAAAAAAGAAAAAAAATTGCTGGAAAAGGGACCACTCACGATCGGCATAGGGGAGATGCGGTCAGTAGTCCATCATCCTCCGGGAGGGAGTATCAAACACAACAGAAGGCAGGGAGAGGTGAGAGAGGGAGTGTGTTGGGGATTGTACAGCAGAATGATAGAAGAGAGAGAGAGGGGAGAAGAGAAACTTTACCTAAGACGGTCGGATGAAGACTGCCGCATCCCAGGCACATGGTTGGTTGCTTTGGTTCGTGTGGGGTAATTCTTAGTCACGTGATGGTACCATTTAAACTGATATACATGTACCCAAAGGGTGACTAGTAGTCCTATGGAGTATGTTGTAGTCATCGTCCTGAGAATTCTATCTTAGTAGAAGACGCGACCTCCTTACACGTTGTCATTCGTCCCAGCCAGTGGCACCCAGTAGTCTCCCGATACCGAGGACCTCCGGGTGTCTCGGAGTCCATTCAGCCAGTGGTTGTGGTCAGTCTACCACGTTGGTCCTCGCCATATATATCAACAGCTTCAGAGAGTGCACGAACTATACACTGGGAACAGCAGAGATTGCCTCCTGTACTCCGCCTTTGGCATTTACAGTATGGAGATGCAGTTGTGAGATCGATCAATCATCGTCACGTGATCTATAGTTGCGCTGGGGGATGTGAAGAAAGCCAACTTTCATTCGCAATGAATTTCAAGGTAATACCTGGTAGCACTGGTAGACATAGGGCTATCTTCTTGAGGTAATTCGCAATAGTTGACTTCTTCTAGACACTTATGCAAAGTCCTCTATGGGCTCGTAGACGCTGGAGATGCTGCAGTATATATTCTTACAGCTTGGCCACATCACCTCTGCACATAATTATCCTTTTGTACATGATTTATGGAGTTTCTTGACGGATATAATCAAACATCCCCCTATAATCTACAGCATGAGTCCCTTTTAGATCGCTATCGCCAGAACATGGACGATAATCTAATACCTGTTAAGTCTTGGCATCGAAATCCACCCCACCAATGATCCCGAGCATCACAACTTTTTTGCGATACAACGTCATCCCCTCACAAATCTACAAATCTACCTCCAACATCATCCCACCACAATATCTCCCTCCAGCGCACCGCGACAGCAACCAGCCCAATTCGCGGGCACAACCTCAACCATGCCTACCCAGCCGCCCCTCCCGCCCCTCCTCACACCATATATCTCGTCTCTCTCTCCCTCTTCCCTCACCGTGGTCTCCTCCGTATTAAGCGCAAGCGGGAACTGGCTGATATTGCGATATCTCCATGCCGCCCTTAGCACATCGTCCGACCCGCACGCGGGCCAATTCGCCGACCGCGACGCCGCAAAGAAGCGGAAAGTCGTGCTGGTGAGTTTTCTGCGGGAATGGGAATTCTGGAGGACCGAAGCGAAGAGACTGGTACGTTGCGCCTAGCCCTACATGAGTCGCGGTGATTTCACCCTATGAATTATTTGCCTCCTGATTTGCATCTACAATACATTAACCATCCGCAGGGCCTGGACCTCGCCCGTCTCACAGACAAGCGCCAGTTCGCCTTCGTCGACGGTCTGTCCGAACTTTTCTCCCCGCCAGCCGCAACGCCGTCCTCGTCTCCATCCGCCGCCCAACCCACACATACCGGTCCTGTTCCTGCGCGGACCGTCCTACCCGTCCGATCACAGCCCGGGCCCATCCCGGCACGAGGGCCGCAGCCCGCGCCAGCACGGCCCAGCAATCCGACTCCAAGCCCATCCCCCGCCCAGACGACGACAACGACGAGGGAAGTCGGCCCAGTTAAATGCCTACACCTCACAGGCACCGGAACAGCAGCGCTAGACGCCATCGAGCGGGACATTGTCACCGCCATACAGCAACTGAAGACCGCGACGCCCGGTGCGGCCACCGAGACGGACGAGGTCCTTCTGATCGTCGACCAGCCGGATCTCCTCCTGGCCGCCACGGGGCCGAGTAAGGGTATCGGCGCGACGGAGATGGGAGAGTGGATGATGGGATTACAGCAGGTGCGTTTACGTCGAGAGTGGCTTGCTTGAGGGCGTACTTTACTAATGTACGGTTGTTTGACTGGCAGAATGCGTATGCGACGGTGTTGACCTTGTCGGCGGATTTGCCGTTAATACACAACGCCTCTACGTCTGCGTCGCAGCCTCCGACGCCGCTGGAGACGGAGCATGCGGCGTTTGCGGTTGGGTCGGCGCACCGGGCGCAGATGGTCATGCAGCTGCGCAATCTGGAGACCGGGGCCGCGCGAGATGTCAGCGGTGTGCTACGGGTCAGTAAAGGAGGCGCATGGGGTCAGCATCACGGGGGCGAGGAGGGTCACTGGGAGGAGAAAGAGGTCTTGTACTTTGTGCAGAGGGATGGAGGGGTGAGGGTGTTTGGGAGAGGGGAGTAGATGTACCACGGGACGATATATCGCGCATGTACATAGAATAGACGGGTCGAATAGAGGGTCGTTGAATGTTGCACGTTCGGAAACTGGATGGATTCAGGTAGACAGATCACATTGAAAGGGATATCTCAATCGCGTGTCTGTCCAAACATGGGATATTCGCCAGCCATAAACAAGAAAAGGAAATTCATGCATTGCTTTCCCTGTAGATCTTTTTTCCCTTTCGAAAACCCCACGAAATTCTTCCGTCTTCCATTCGTTTGTCGTCGATATTTTTTCTCTAAAAAAACAGGATATGACGGCAAGAAACAGACAGACAGAAGAGTCCCAACACCAACTCCACGGGAAAGCGTTCTTTTTTTGAGCGCCTCGCACTGAAACCGTAACTCATTTCATATGCCAGGCCTTTGTCATACCAGCCCTCTCCAGCCTCCGAGAACGAGAAACAAAGGATGCGACGTCGGGATTAGGTTTAGTGGTTCTCGGGACCACGGGCGCCCTTGGGAGTGCCGACCTGGAAGCCGTTCTGGAAGCGACGGTGGACCTCCTTGAGGTGGCGCATTCTGCCGGAACCGGTGGTCTTGCGACGCTTGGCCTTCTCGCTCCAGTTGACTGTTTGGATGAAGAATTCTCGTAAGCCAAAACAATTCTCAATAGGAGGTGCATTCGCCCCCCCCCAAGTCATGACCAATGCTGAACCAAGCCCATCATCGACCATCACTCGGGGACACACGGCACAGAAGACACAGAAAATCATGAATCGCAGGACAGGGAGCTCGTACACTTGCGGGTCTTAGCGGCAGGGTAACCGCAGTTGGCGCAGGTCGACTTCTGGATGTGGAAGGAGCGGCGGCCTGAGCAGTCGAAAATTTCACCACGTTAGCCCATCTGAACAGCCCATGTGCAATCCCAATTCCTCTCCGACTGCTTCTCGCTTCTCATCCCGTATAGGAGATCCGCAACGATGTTCGTCGGGGGGTTGGATCATTTCGGAGAAGAGTGAAATACTGACCACAACGCCGGCACAGGGTGTGAGTCTTGTTGTGGCGCTTGCCGAAGCTGGAGGTACCCTTCGCTGTAATCGGTGTCAGTCCGGTTGGTTCTCACGGTATATCGGGTTGTCTTTGTTTCTCGACGGCGAGGGAGACTGAGGGTAGGTTGGAATATCGAATTTGCACGTACTCATCTTGGATTATGGAACTGCAGAAGACAATCACAACAATGGTCAGCGAAATTATTCGGTCATGAAAGAACATGCGACAGCATATCCCATCCGCTGATCACTTACCTGGCGATTCCGCTGAAGGGCTGGTTGTCGTTGTCGTCGTCGCTGGGCGTATCGAAAGTGTCGCGCTGGGATCTGGGGGGCCCGGGTCGCTAAGCGAGTTGTGGTGCTATCCAGGGCTTGTGCCCTGTCCCGTGACCACCACCTCAGGGCTGTGTCACATGATCTGGACCCGCCAGCTAGTCCGTTTCGGGAAACAGTCTAGAAGAACTTCTACTTGCATCATTTCATGCTGTCTTCTAAATGCACTTTTAATCGTGAATGCACTTTTAAGATAACCAATATCATAGACTATATGTACACGTCAACAGGGTATTTCGGATCAACACCGCCAAACGCCCCCAATGAAAAGTGGAAACCCATCGCTCAAAGGTCCTTCCCGATAAATGCAGCCATTGGATCGTCGGCAGCAAGACGACTTCTCTTATACGATTCCAACTCTTCCTCTGAAATGCCAGATTGGACCTCTAACAGTGTGCGCTTCTTCGGTTTCGTTGTGGGCTCATCTTCGCGACTGCCGTTCTCAGCCTGCGCATCGTGGTCGTTACTCGACTCGCCATTTTCAACCTCAGCAGAGGCTTTCTTCTCATCACTCTCCGGCAGCATGAGCATATTGTCCGCTTCCTCAAACGCCTTCTTTCCGTCTTCTCCCGTGCAATAGCTGTTCTTCACTGTGGAATAGCAGCAAGCGTAGCCCCATTCAAAGTTGTGCCACCAACTTCCCCACACCGTCGTATGGTTGTTGGTCAACACGTCCTCGGGGTACTTCGATTTGGCCGCCTTCTTGGGCGCCCCCTTGATGGCTCCAGTTTCATCGTACTCCACGAACCGCTCGTTCTCTGTGACCATCGTTTCCCGTAGCGGGGTGGGCGCAAGATGTTCGGAGCCCCCATACTTCTCCAACAATGCCTTTTTGTGCGCTTCACGCTTGGCCACACTTTCCTGCACTTCCTTCTTTCGTAGAATTTCCCCAGACGTAGGATTGGCTTGCAAATGGATCTTCTGGGACCCGCGCTCCTGAGCCTCCCAGGCATACCGCTGCGCCCTCTCAAATTCTGCAGCATCGCCAGATGCACGCACAAAGTTCTCTTCGGCAACGAGCGCAGCGGCCTGGTCCTCCTGCGCTCCCATGTCGACCATTCGTCGGGTCTTGGGGTCGTACTTTGCCGAATCAAGGTCAAGGTTTAGAAGATATTTCGCCGTGTCTTCTCGAATACGCAGGTTGCGGGTGGCCGTGCTTTGTTGTCTTCCCATGTCGGATTCCTCGGCGTACCGGGCCTCTTCTTTCGGAGCATCTTCATCATCCAACTCGCCATCCGCGATCTTCTCCTGCTCGGCGTCTAGTTTCGTCACTCGCTTTAACTTCTCCAGCTCCTCATACTCCTCCACTACCTGGCGATACTCGCTAGGATCGTAGCCGTTCCACCGATCTCGTTTCGCATCCCACCCAAGGTCTACCGTCTGCACGACCTCATCGGCCTGGATATCTTTGCCGGTCCATTTGGCACCATGCTTCCGTGGCCGACTGAGACACTCCTTTGTTTTGTGGGTCATCGCACCGCAGTTTTCGCAGGCGCCTTTGCGATATTTGGTCGCCGCCGGGCCGGCGCGCTTGCCACGCTCATACCATTTGGACTGATCGGACGAGGCCTGCTTCTGGAGACGCTGATGCTCGAGATAGTCGTTCGCAGATTCGTCGTCTGGAACATAGAACGGTTTTTTCGAGATGAACGACGGGATGTATTCGTTGCGCTCTTTCGACGCCACATCGGCCGGTTTCCGCGACATCGTGATTAGAGTGTAGTTGGTTGTATAAAAACACAATCGGGTGAAAGTAATGAACTAAATTTCTCCGTGTCGAACGCGACCTCAATCAACGGCCTGCGCTGTTGCGGAAGTGGTGAGGCGGAGCTTGACGATGAAGATCGGGGCTACGATATGCTCACTGGCACGTGACTTGGCGTTTATCCGTGCCCCGAGGCGCGTATCTCTTTGTGGTTCCTACACGTCATGTTCGCTGTCGCCAGCAATGAAATCACACGATAATTGGCGCGACTCGAAGAATGATGTATTGAGTGACATGAGAGTTCACTTTGAGTCTGGTCATGTCGATGACAGCGTTCGCTGTTTCGAAATCGCCCGATGGAGCCTTTCCAAGTGCGCCTCAACTGCGTAGATCACTACCAAGCGACCCCAACCGAGTTCGATCCTCCCCTCCCCTACAGGGATGTTGCGGCCGGAAAATATGACAGGCCCAAAGTCCCAGTCATCCGAATATTCGGTGCGACTGAGACTGGCCAGAAAGTTTGCGTGCATGTACACGGCGCGTTCCCGTATCTCTACGTCCAGTATGACGGGAGCTTACAACCGGAAGATGGTTCGTCCAGGCCCTTTCTTTTCTTTTTATTGGTCGTGCATCGCAGCGATGCTGATACAGATGCACTGCAGTCCGCCCCGCCATAAGGAGTCTGCATCACTCGATTGATCATGCACTTGCGGCGAGCTATCGTCGCAACGCTTATGACAAAAGAGCTGCTTATGTTGCCCATATCACGCTGGTGAAGGGGGTTCCCTTCTACGGCTACCATGTGGGATACCGGTTCTTCTTCAAGATCTACCTCCTCAGCCCGCTTTACACGACGAGATTGGCCGACCTGCTCATCCAGGGCGCTGTTCTCAAGCGACCTCTGCAACCGTACGAAAGCCATCTTCAGTACGTTCCGCAGTGGATGTGCGATTATAGCTTGTACGGGTGCGCATATATGAAATGCGGCAAGGTCAAGTTCCGGTCCCCGGTCCCAGAGTGGCTGGAGCTGAATGATTTATCCCATCGCTGGCATGATCGATCGACATCGTCAGATTGCATTTCGGATGAGTCGGCTCTTCCGAAGCAAAGTCACTGCCCGCTCGAAGTGGACGTCTGTGTTGAAGACATATTGAATCGCCTGGAAATCAAGGAACGACCGATTCACCACGACTTTACCGAGTTTATCCAGCCTATAGCTGTCAATGAGCGACTCGTCCCAAGTATGGCAGGCTTGTGGCAGGATGAAACTCGCCGGCGGAAGAAAAGACTTGGACTTAATGACTCGGAAAGCAGCCCGTTTGGCCCTGAAGATCTGGTCTCGCTCTCGGCCGACCCGAGGAACCAAACAAAAGGAGGCTGGATCCATGAGGAGGAATACCTTCAGATGGCCGCGCAAATAGCTGCTGAGGAGCGACATCAATTTGGCGGGGGCGACAGGACAGTGGAGAACTTTTTGCCCGAGAACCCATTAGAGCAACACGTCAAGACAGCGCTGGAGAGTGTCGAGGATTTCTATCTTGATAAACAGGAGACCAATCTGCAGGCTCACCAGGATCGGGTCCTGGATAATCCCAAATACGAAGACGAACGTGAAGAGAGCACAGACTGGGCCTTCGGAAGTGATGGCTCTTACAATTCGGACGATGATAAAGTTGCTGATCTCTTTGCCGACGAAGAGAGCGAGGGGGGCTACACCGATGTTGCGGATGATGAAATGGTGCTGCTGGATTTGCCGTTCCAAGACGATGATCTACTGAGCGATTCGGACAGGTTGAAGTACTTGAACTCACCGGAGAACATAAGGAAGGATATTCACAAAGCAAAACGCGCCCTTCAAAGCCCCCAGAACATAAACCAGGAGTCACCGGCCAAGAGAAGGAAGTACTTTGATGATGACATCTCGCAAAGTGTAGCTAAGCTACCCCGAGATTCCACTACGTTTTCGAAAGGTGCCAGGACTGAAAATAAGTCTGATAGTGGCCCTACTGTGCACTACGTGGAACCTTCCTCGCAGGCGAGACCTCTAACATCTCAGTCAAACCTTCACTCTGGGCCGAGTAGCCAGAAGCAGAACAGCAAACTCAACTTTCCTGTCGTCAAAAACCCCAATGATCCTACATCAATTCAACGTTACGGCCAGGAAGGTGCCTCTTTCAAGGCAACACAGGATATCATAGAAAACAATGTGCCTATCGAGACAAGCTCAGGCTCTGGTAATCATAAAGGCGACGTCAGTTCATCATTGCAGTCATCTTTCGAAGCCGATTTGAGTGAGGTGAACCCCTTTCTGCTGGAACTGGGCCCAATGATCTACAAAACATTTAACATTCCCTCTAAAAGACGGGTGCTGTGTTGGCGGCCGCCTTGTCCTGGTCAGAGTGAGGTTACGTCGACTCTTGGCGACTATGGCTACCCATCTGTCATCTACCAGAAAGCTCATTACAGCAACGAGGACGACGTGCCGGATCGATCGCGCGATTACGGGGGAAGGGAGTTTCGACTTGAAGGCAGTGGAATCCATTATCTCCCGGACTTGGATCCGTCTGGATGCTCATCGGTGATGACGGGCGAACAAGGCCCAACATCAAGAGATAAACAAGAGCAAGAGAAGACCGATCAGCGCTTGAGGGAGCTTTCTACCAGTAAAGTCTGGGAATTTGCCCCAGTGCCCCCAACTCGCTCCGAGGTTATAGAGTGGTTCGAAACCGAACAAAGAGCTGTACATACTGCGCAACCCAAAGGAATCCAGCATGAGCCGAAAACGAAACCCAATTTCTTGTCGCAGATCGAAGGCCCCACGCAAAAGAATGAGTACGGATTTAAATACTCACAAAAAATTAAGTCAACTAGCGTCGAACATCGGACACAGTATATGAGCTCGATGAGCCTCGAAGTCCATGTCAACACACGTGGTGTTCTATCGCCAAACCCAGATGAGGATGAAATCACTTGCTTGTTTTGGTGTATCCAATCTGAGGGCGACTCTCTGGACGTGAATAGCTACCTTCCGGGTACTCATGTAGGATTGATCTTCCAAGGCGACGGCGATAGACCGGAGGAGAAGCTGTCCAAAGCTCTAAAGATTTCTATGGAACATGAGTCCACAGAGCTCGAGCTGATCAATCGACTCATTGATATCGTCCGGTATCATGACCCGGATATCATCACCGGATATGAAGTCCACAACGGTTCATGGGGCTACGTGATTGAGCGAGCCCGCAAGAAATATGACTTCGACTTATGCGAAGAGCTAGCAAGGGTCAAGTCACAATCGCATGGCCGGTTCGGCAAAGACGCAGACAGATGGGGTTTCACCCATACCTCTTCCATTCGTGTGACGGGGCGTCATATGATCAACATCTGGCGAGCCATGCAGAACGAGCTGAACCTGCTTCAGTACACTATGGAGAATGTAGTGTTCCACTTGTTGCATCGACGAATCCCCCATTACTCATTCCGCGACCTCACAGAATGGTACCAGAGCGGCAAACCTCGCAACCTCCTGAAGGTCATCGACTATTTCGTCTCCCGTGTGCAAATGGATCTTGAAATCATCGATGCAAACGAACTGATTCCCAGGACCAGCGAACAAGCGAGACTCCTAGGGGTCGACTTCTATTCCGTCTTTGCCAGAGGATCCCAGTTCAAGGTCGAATCGCTCATGTTTCGCATTGCCAAACCGGAGAATTTCCTTCTAGTCTCGCCAAGCAGAAAGCAAGTCGGTCAGCAGAACGCCCTCGAATGTCTTCCCCTAGTCATGGAACCTCAAAGCGACTTCTACACCAGTCCCCTTCTGGTTCTCGATTTCCAATCTCTCTATCCCAGCATCATGATTGCCTACAACTACTGCTATTCCACGTTCCTGGGGCGAGCACGCCAGTGGAGAGGCCGAGACAAGATGGGATTCACCGACTACGCCAGACAGCCTGGACTGCTGGATCTGTTCAAAGACAAGATCAATGTCGCGCCCAACGGTATGATCTACGCAAAGCCCGAGGTGCGGAAATCGCTCCTCGCAAAAATGCTATCTGAGATCCTGGAGACCCGAGTGATGGTCAAGACGGGAATGAAAATGGACAAAGATGACAAGATGCTCCATCGCCTTCTCAACAACCGACAGCTCGCGCTTAAGCTCATCGCCAACGTCACCTACGGCTACACCTCCGCCTCGTTCTCTGGACGCATGCCTTGCGCCGAAATTGCCGACAGCATCGTGCAGTCAGGCCGCGAGACCCTCGAAAAGGCCATTGCCCTGATCCACTCCGTGGACCGCTGGGGTGCAGAGGTCGTCTACGGCGACACTGACAGCCTCTTCGTCTACCTCAAGGGGCGCACGCGGAACGAGGCGTTCGACATCGGCGAGGAGATCGCCAAAGCCGTGACCGCCATCAATCCGCACCCGGTCAAGCTCAAATTCGAAAAGGTCTACCACCCATGTGTTCTGCTCGCCAAAAAGCGCTACGTCGGGTTCAAGTACGAGCACCGCAATCAGAAGGAGCCCGAGTTCGACGCAAAAGGCATCGAAACCGTCCGCCGCGACGGCACCCCCGCTGAGCAGAAGATCGAAGAGAAAGCCCTCAAGCTGCTCTTCCGCACCGCAGACCTCAGCCAGGTCAAGCAGTACTTCCAGGCGCAATGCATCAAGATCCTGCAGGGCAACGTCTCCATCCAGGACTTCTGCTTTGCCCGCGAGGTCCGCCTTGGCACGTACAGCGAGCGAGGCCTGCCTCCACCCGGCGCCCTCATCAGCACGAAGAAGATGCTTGAGGACCCGCGCGCGGAGCCGCAGTACGGCGAACGCGTTCCCTACGTCGTTGTCACGGGGGCGCCGGGCTCGCGCCTCATCGACCGCTGCGTGCCGCCCGAAACCCTCCTCGACGACGCGCAGCTGGATCTCGATGCGGAATATTACATCACGAAGAACCTGATTCCCCCGCTGGAGCGCATTTTCAACCTCGTCGGCGCCAACGTGCGCCAGTGGTACGACGAGATGCCGAAGGTGCAGCGGATCCGTCGCGTCGAAGGCACCGCATCGTCATCGGCCGCAGGCAAGGATATGCGCAAAACGCTGGAATCCTATATGAAGGCGTCGACTTGTATTGTCTGCCGGACTAAGCTCACCGACACGGACGTTCCGGTGTGCACGGAGTGCATGCAGCAGTCGCATGTTTCGCTGCTCGATCTTGTCAACCGGCAGCGACAGGCGGAGAAGAGAGTGATTGATCTGCAGCGCGTGTGTCGGTCGTGCATGGGCGTTGCCTTTGGTGACGAGGTCAAATGCGATAGCAAGGATTGTCCGGTGTTCTACTCTAGAACGAGACATATGGCTAATTGGCGGCATACTAGCGCCGTGTTGGATCCTGTGATCAAACTGCTGCAAGACAGGAGCGATCGCGAGTTGGAATGGTAGGCTATTGGCATTGTATGATATGATTTACGATGGGATACAGGCACAGGAGGACATTGGTGTTTAATTGGTCTTGAAGGTAATGGCTTGGGTTGAAACATGATACCGCTGAATTGCTACTAATTTAATAATCTGTTTGCATAATACATGTTCTTCGTAAAATCTATATGCGAAGGAATACGTGATGCATTGAGTTGTCGTGAATGTGAGCATCGAAAGACATCCTCCGTGTTCAGTTCATACCAAGTAGATCATAGAGCCTATCAAGAGCGTTCGGCTCAACGTCAGTCTCGATGGGCTCGATGTTTGCAGAATCCTCTTCGTTCGGGCTATTGTCCATCTCTTTCCCAGATTTCTTGGTCTCACCGTCGGTCTCCACCGGTTCGACAAGCGGATCGTGGCCATCATTTCCCTCCAGTGCGTTGATATTGTTCTCCTTGTTTGGTTCAACGTCAATTTCTACAAGCTGCTGAACAGCCATAGAATCTCCATGGTTTTCCTTCGATTGTTCGTCCGTCGCAACCGTGGGTATCTTTTTCTCGACAATTGGCGCATCGTCAACCTCTACGAGCTTAACCGGAGCTGCCAGCGAGGGATCATGGCTTTTCTTTTGCGATTCCAGGGCCGTTACATCCACCAACTCTCTGGCTTCAACTAGGCCCTGGCTGCAATGCTGCACCTGATCATCGAGATCTAGCAAGCTCATGCCCTCATCAACGGTGGTATCGGGTACCTGTTCACTGGCAAACAGGGACGAGACTGAGATGTTGGAAAGGCCAAAATCGAGGAGTTCATCAAGTGATTGGATAAACCCATTATCTTCGCCCGCGAGGACTTCATTAGGGATCGCACCACGGAGAGGTGTCTGCGAGACCACTTCGCCCTCGAACAGCCCAAAATGATCTTCATATGGTGCTTGCGCGGTCTCGACCGGCGAGGTGCCATCATCGAACATTTTCACACCGTGTGCGGTTCCATTCTGACAACTTTCAGAGACACACTGCTCAGGTTTCGGGCCAACAGTCGCAGACGCAGGTGCAGGCTCTTCGTCATAGTATCCCGTAGCGATCTGTCCCAGAACACGTGGGAATATCCACGGAAAGCTGATCAGCGGCAGTTGATCCATTTTCGGGGCTGTTTTCTGGAAGCTCTTCCCACCCTCGGAGAATCCAGCGCGGTGCATTTCCAGGGCCACGTTCATTTCCTCATGCGTAATGCGGTACATTGCCAGAGCGAGGGGCGCCACGCGATCGAATCCGCGGCCTCCGACTTTGTCGTAGCATTCCCGTTGGAAGCCTTCGCGGAGGGAAGATGACAGCATACCGATGTCCTCGTGGAATTTGTAGTCCTTGCTCATGTTGGCGTGGGACAGGACGAACGTCGACCAGACTTCGAACTCGGTTTTGATCTCGTGTTGGGCCATGATTCGACGGAGTGCTCTATCGTAGTCATTCTTCGTGTCCCTCGCGAACTGGTAGAGGTCTTCTGCGACGGGGATCCGGCAGTTCAGGATCCGCACATCAAAGGGCTTCTCGAGACTGGGGACGAAGTCGACCCGTTCCACGGCGTCGTATAGCTGGCCTAGAATCTTTCCGGACTGGTACACTTTCTCGGTCTTTTTCTCCATGAAATGTGGCCAGAGTTTAGGCTCAAGGTTGCGTGTCATATGCGCTGGGGTTCCGTTCTTGTTGTAGTCAACCGCGTCTGAGTGAAGCTGGGCCAGTCGGATGCATTTTTCTTCATCTACCCCGTTGTCGAGACGGTCTGCCCAGGCGAGGTGGGCGTGGGCGATGGTGGGGAGACAGTCATTCTTCATATAAGTGACGAAGAAAGAAGTGATCTCATCCACGGTAACATCGTGATCCAGGTCGCGGGCTTTGTTGGTCGCATAGTTCATCGGGGGCCGGAACCAGTCTTTAGGAATCAGATCCTGATCCCAGATTACAACATAATCATCTCCGTCGAGGTCTCCGCCAGAGCACATGCTTGCAATGTCTCGATCACCGGTTTGAGGCAACACCACTACATCTTGAAGGTGGCGGAGGGCTGGGGCGTCGACAGCCTTCACAACTCGGATATCCCCAGAGTGGAGGGACGGGTTGCGGGCGAGAATGCACATGCCTTGGATGACTTCATACTTGCCTCCTTTTTCTTGATTGGGGAGTTGCAGGAAGATTTCTGGTAGAGCGGCAAATCGTTGCTCAAATGGGGCGTTTTTGTTGGGTATCTTCTTATGAAAGTAGCCCTTAAGAGTCCCGGTTTCATCCATGCAGCCAAAGACACAAGCCCCTTTGTCGATGGTGACCTTGGCTTTGTCCTTGAGGTATTTGAGATGCCATGCTCTCCACAGCGTTAGCACAGATGTCACAAAGGGCTCTTCTCTTCTTCTGAAACCGTCGACTACCATTTGGCTAATGGTGAGGGTCCTTTGGTTGGGGTCAACGTATTTCCTGAGCAAATGGATAGCCTTTGCATCATTCTTCAATGCTTCATTTAGTCCCCATAGGACGGCCCTAAGCTTCTCGTGAAAGATTCTATCCCGAATTCCAAGGGTTGACAACACTAGAATGAGCTGCCTGTTCAGGCTTGCAGCGGTAAATTGAGACCAGCGGATGATCTCCAGTCCGTTGTGAGTCGCGGTAAACTTTGCCTGACTCTTTCTTATGTGGACTTCCTGGCGCTGTGCCTGCGGAGAAACCGTCAGGATCCCCTTGCAGCCCCCAAGACGAAATTGGAAGACGGAGGGAGGCTCGCCATTGGGCGTTTTGATTTTCAGTTCGGACATCACCATTTGAGCGAGGAATTTTGAGATCCTTCCCACACCATCTGAGAACGTGTAGCCATTACGCACGACATCATCGATTTCCTGTATCTTGACCGGACAGCCAAAGATCGCACGCGTTGTTGAAAAGCACTGTCCCAACCTTGCGGCGTGCTTTGCAACGTTGCGAATGTCATCAAAGTGTCCCATCCAGGCCCGGATATTGGCAGAGGTGAGATTGAGTAGTGGAGCAAAGAAATAGGCCCCGTGCTCGCGGAACTGGGAGTTTCCAAACGCCAGGAACTCATAACGCCTATCTCCGATGACGATACCGTTCGCCAATGCTCTCTTAACACGGGTGAATACCTCGTCCATGGTGTTGTCAGTGGTCGAGTAGATACGTCCAAGCAGCTTCTCATCTGTGAAGCGAACTCGGAGGAAACGATCAGCATACTCGATGTAGTGACGGATAATCCGATTGGACATATCCATTGATGGCGTCTCGTAGTACACCATGCTTGGTGTCACCCGAGCGGAACGGATGTAGCAACAGTATGGAGGGATCTTCGCATTTGTGGCGCCTTTGATGAACTTCAGATCGAAAATCTTCATGGGATCATAATAGATCCGCTTTTGCGTTGCCACATGCTCCAGGAGCTTTTTCGCTTGTGTCTCCCCGAGTTCGGACAGCTTGACAGCGAACTCACGGGCCATTGCATATTCGGAAAGATACCCATTAGAGATACAAACTTCAAGTTGGTAGCGGACTGAGAACGGAAGATGGATGTAGTCGTGATCTATAAGATCCACCAATGCCATGCAGGATTCTCCGGATGGGCGAGAATCCGAAGGATCAATCCACTGCCAGATCGGAGGCGGCATGGGTTTGTCCTTATCCAAGAGATTGAATCGATCGGTATGCTCAATCTTGATATTGTAGTCATTCAGAATATTACAAAGCAATCCGAACTCCTTTGTCTTCGAGACCTTATTTGGGTACGTTATCCTGAGAGCGTTCCAACGGCCTGCAGCAGCGAAAGCTACAGTTAGTCACACGTAGGAATAAACACCAAAAGGAGGACATACCGATATCGACAACTGGCTTAGTTCTTTTCAGACCAACAGGAAGGGAAGCGTGTTCATGTGGGTTATGGACAATATGTGTCTGTCGGAACCAAGTGTCGGCCTCTCTCCAATTAGTATCGTCGATGAAGGTATACGAGACGTTTTTAACCCGTCGCTGGTAAATTGGAGGTGAATCCAAGAAAATGAAGTGTGCTGTGTCCCCGAACTCTGGAATTTCTGCCTGAAAGATCCGAGTGAGTTGGACCAAGGGAATTTTGAGCCGGTACTCTTGCGTCACGAATGCGGACTTCTCCCTGCTTGTAGGGCCACAGATTGGGAGGACAAAATAGATCCATACGGCCCGGCCTCTTAGATCGAGAACCAGAGGAGTGATGTTGTTGAAGTTGACTGAGCGCATTGGCAGCATTGTCGTCTCGTTACACAGGACGCCAATGTCCATGGCCGAGATCTGCATTTTCTAGTCGTTCAACGTGAGTATATGGAAGCCTGATGGTGTAAACCTTCCGGGAAAATTACCAATTCGGCAGGATATTGTATGTCGCGACGGGTTGGGCTGGGAACATGCGGGTCCAAGCGCTTCAGATCGAGAGTAACTGAGATGATGCATTGTTGGCCGTCAGGCAGGTTGATTTGATATGGTCTGTTCCAGAACTCCTTTTGAGGTGGTGGCCTACTTGCGATTAAAAGAGTTGCCATGGATTTTGTATGGTACTTACTTGAAGCGTATCTTGCCCTTCGACTCTCTGTCTCCCTGGGCATCCTCAAAGATATCAATTGAGTGAATATTCCCGTGCACCTGGAATGCTGACCAGAGGATGAACGTATTGATTTCCTTTGGAAGATTGCTTAGAGTGACCGCCAGTGAGTCCCAGAGCTTCCACGGAGCTATCACTTGGGACGATTGATTGAACGACGGTTGATGTCTTCTCGCGGCTGGAGGGGCGTAATATCCGGGGTTCCCCGCCATCCTGGCGGACTTTGACTGACGAGACTGATGACGAGAGACTGGGGAGGAAGACGACGAGGAGGAGTAAGATGAGAAGGTGGGCGAGGAAGAAGATTCGAGAGGAGAAAGTGACGAGCAGTTTGTCGCCGATGACTGTTGGAGGAGACCAGCTCGACGGCGACGGCGGCGAGGATGGCGGGAAGTGAACGGCTGCGGTCGAGGACTGGGGTGGCTCTCATTAAAGACAGAAAGTGATGAGTTTCTGTTTCCTCTCACTTGACTGAGAAAATGAGGGTGAATGTTCCTTTCACCTTGTGTTTGCCTCCCATAGGGTCTTACTCTCTCCCCAAGCAATCGCACCCTGAGCTGACTTTCAATTGACTTTTCCTCCATCCTGACCAGACATCTACCGTCTTCGCTACTATCTTCAAAGGGTTTGACTATGTTATTCAATCCTAGGAGACCACGAATTCTGAAGCAAAGAATGTCAGTAGATATACAGAGCTGGAGATGAAAGTAAAGAGTGTACTGTATATGGAAAGCCTACGCAGGCATGGCAGAATGCGACACATATACGTATCATTCAATCGTCTATGTACAAGAAAATTAGCGCCCTGTGGGTATTAATGTTGATAAGAGAGCAACGAAAACGATTTTGGAACAAAGATATAAAATTGGCTTGGTGCTAATATAAATCACTGCTAGGGGTCCAAGTACACTTAGACCAGGGAATAAGCAAGAAAAAGAACATTTACACTAGAAACCAAACCGAACAGACGCTGGTAATTGACTAGATCATATCTCATGTCGGCGGAAAAGCCCATCAACGGCGAACCTCTGGAAGCACGTTGTTTGCTTCAACTGCAGGCTTGCTGGTGAAAATGAAGTCCTTCGAGAACTCCAAGTCCATATCCAAGTCAAGATCCTGGAAATGATTTTCGTCCCCAAGGCCATGGGACTGAGCATCTGGAAAACTCTTGCGTTGACTAGAAGCGGATTTTCTGCTTCCATGCGTGCTGGGTTGACTGTTCTGGCCGTTCCGATCGGCTTCTACCAGGACTCTGCGCTCTTGCCGATCTCCTGCACCACTCGGACAACCAGAATTTCGTTTGCTCTCAGGCGCTTGAGACGATCGCGGTGTCGTCTCAATGGGAAATGCATTATCGCGGTGTCTCTTTGGGCTGCGTCTTCCAGTGAAAGAGCCATCCGATTCAAAGGACATGATCGACAAGTCATCGCCTTCGGTTTGCGTGTATCCAGCTGACCGCGTTTGTTCTTGCGGTGTGGACTGCGGTTGACCTGCAGTCGATCTGGCCCGCGATTGTTTATGCGACGGGTTCGAGCTGGGAGGTCCAGTTTGGAATCCCATAATATTCATCAGGCGTCCGATATGTTGCTGAGCTTCGGAGAATTCTCTGGCTTTGGCTGCCCGCTCGTCTCGTAGATGTTGTACCTGACAACATTAGTATGGTACATTATTCCGCATAAGCATGCGTCTCACTTTTTTCTCCAGGTTCTGGATTCTCTTGTCCTTTGCTTGAAGCTCCTTAGTGGCGCTGGCTGCGGCTGTTTGCATGGAGCGTTGAAGGGAAGAGAATTCGTCGTTTCGCATAATGCGCTGCTCTCAGAGTTAGAAAAACCTACAAACGAATTGGTTAAAAACGTACCTCTACTTTGGCTTCCCGAACTTGCTTTTCGAATTGCTGTCTGACGGTTTCCAGATCCGTTTTGAGCCTATCTTCGGTCTTGCGGAGCGCAGATTTGAGGTTATCCGACGTGGTAATCTCTTCATTTAACTGCAGAGAAGCATTTAGTCTTCAAAATCCATCGCAAATCGCATATAACACCACGCTTACCTTATTTTGTAGAATCTCTGCGCGAGCTTCCGTGTCGTCCTTAACTGCAAGCAAGCGCTCGATCTGTTCATCTTTCCGTACCAATACAGCTTCCAGATCTTCCGCCTGCTGCTGAACTCTGGCGACTTCCTGTGTCAAAGCATTCTTGTCCACAAGAAGAGAAGACTTCTCTTCAATCACCGCATCCAAAGCCCGCCGTAGCTCCGCATTCGTGCTCTCTTTCTCACGGACCTCATCTTGCAGCCCCTCCATTTGATCCTCCTTCTCGGTCACGGCAGCAATCAAGTCCAACTCCCTCGTTCTGGCCTTTTCTCGCTCGCTAGTGACAGAGTCCTGAGATTCCCGCCGTTGTTCTTCGAGCTCTTTGCGAGTCGCATCAAGAAGCTCCGACAACTCTTGAATTTGGGCCGAAGAGTTTTCTGCGTGGCTCTCGAGATTGGCGACTTCCTGATGGAGAGCGGAGATGGTCGCAGCCGCCTCCTGCAGTCGTAGCTCCAGCTCGTGATTGAGGCGCCGCGTTTCCTCTGCCTCTTGCGAGGCTATGTCCCGCTCCACTTCGACGGCTCGAAGTGGGGCTTCAATGTCACTGCACCGGTTTTCAAGATCGTGGCAGATTTCTTCGACCTTCTGAACTATCTTCTCCTGTGATGTCTGCGCGTAGAGCGCTAAGGTCTTTGTGAGCCCGGTGCGCCAGTCCTGTCGGGCGCTAGGTGGTTTCTCCAGTGGCCTTAGTGCTGGAAGCGACTCACGGAGCATCATTGGTTGAATCTGAGAGAGTGAACATGTGGCTTTAGCAATACTGTTTCCTGCATTTTTCATGAAAGATTGTAAAATTTTGAGTTCTGATGAGGACGAGGCGTTCTGTTCACCGCTCCGTAAGAACGAAGAGCTAATGAACAGGGTAAAGACGTCGCAGAGAAGCTTATTCTCCATATTGACGAGAGAAGCGGGACATGTATCCGACTCTTGACACTGTGATAGAGACAGTTGTCGGGGGAAACTCTCCATTAGTTGAGGTATGCTCTCAATGAACTGTCTGTGTGCTTGCTTAGCGACGGCTGTATTGAAGAAAGTGGGATCAAGGCTCCGTAGACCAGAAACAATCGCCGTCGACAGCTGAATCATTGCAAGAGTTGCGGTATGCGTGAAAGGGGCCGGTTTTAATGAAGAGATTACATAGTTCAACAGGCTGCAAATTGCCGACTGTCCCAGACACACCTGAGGAAGGAGTTAGCACATATTGCAATATAGCTCAGGATTCCTCTTACCGCGACCGTATTCGTTATTCTTGAAATCATACCCAAGGACAAGACATCCAGGACCAGCCTGCTGTCCTTTGACACAAGCCACTGCAATGCAGTTCCCGATATGCCTGGCGACATGACGGATGGTTGAAGCAACTCCGTCAAGAAGGCCACACCCTGTAATACGTGAGTATAGAGCGACGCGCACATTATCTTCCTCGCAATGACATACAAGCATCTGGACTTCTGGACTGATCCCGCTTCGCGTAACCTTCTCGCAGAGCTTCGCAATCTTGGGACGGTTGGTTGCAACCCACGTATCTCGTTGCGCTTGTTCCACGTTGTCGCAGATTCCAATTGCCAGGTGAATGCTTTCAGCAGCCTGATTGGTGGTCAGACTACTGCAGCTAGCGGAGCAAGCAAGGATCACGCGTAGCACAACGAGGTCCAACGTCTTCAACCCGCGTTTGGGTCCGAAGAAGTGATTGATATTCTGCAGCCATGATGGAACTTGTGCGTCGCGATCCTGGGCCTTTCTTCCCGAAGCTGATATTTGGGCGAAGATCGAAAGACAGAAGAGGTTACCCATATGGTCATCCAGATTGCGTAGCGTCTTGGTGAGCTCGAGCTGAAGACTGGACATTGTTTCCTGGGGAATCTCGAACAAGATCCTTGGTGATGTCTGGAGACCACTGATCAGTCGATGTAGGGGTTGTATCGTTTCCGCGCATGGATTGTTCCCCATTGTACAGATCAGCCTCGTGAAGAATGGGGCCAATCGAGCGGGAGTCACGAAGCCCGGTGGAAGGGGTGACGAGAGAATCGAGATGCACGCTGATATATACTGTGAAACCAGACAGGTCAATGCCTTTCCATTCGCTTGTAAGCTGTAGCGACTAACCTCGGCTTGGCCATCCTCAATGGATTTCTGAAGGAACTGATCGAGAATGTATGGGTAGCGCTGCAGTAAAGCATCACGAGCAGCTGGAACCTGCGCTACTTGTTGTTAGAATGTGTCCAGAAATAACGACGTTATTGAACTCACTGAAGATTTGCAGTAGGTTAAGTGCGTAGCTAGAGCGCGATAGACCGTCAACAAGGACATCAACTAATGCACTGACTTGGCATGGTTTGTGAGATGCCCATAGCTTGATCTGAGACGAGGAAGATTGACGGGCAATGCTATAGAGATCCTAAGATTACGACGAGTATTAGCATTGCACTACTAGGGGTGCGATGCCCAACGGGTCTGCTTTACCTGGAGCGAGGGTGCATATGGAGCTGTAACAATGCGCGCTACTTCACGCCCTAAGGCTCCAATATTGTCCTGCATGCTTGCGAAATACTAGGGATCCCTCAAATATCAATCCCAGGGTAGACTAGACCTGGACCCTCTTTCATGAGATCATCGGGCGACTGAATGCTTGCTATGGATGACGTTGGGGAGGAAAAGAAACACGAGGTTTCTGGCCGGCCCGTTGCCCCATCAACAACTAGACCCAAACCATGCACCTTGAACACCATGGTGTGATTCCACCAACCATTCATATTGAATGATACTGATATACTCCGCCCTTCTGAAATTTAAAATTATAATAAAACAAACGTCTTACAAAAGGTATCCGCTGACTCCCAAACTATCATGCATACCGATCCCCCCGAACATTGCTCATCTCTGCGATCACTGGCTCCTCCCCCGGCAACTCGACTGGAGGTGATTGTCGTACCGGAGCATACATCTCTTTTGCCGGCTCGGTGGACTGCAACTCAGATGGTGATCCCTCATTGCGTGATGCCCTCCACATGACTGGTCCTCCTGCATTGTCTGCCGTCTTAGCACGCCTGCGTCTGATAACGCAGTACAGCAGAGTCCCCAGCCCCAGGAGTACCAGTACTCCGCAAGAAGACCCGATGCCAATTCCCACCAGTTGTCCACGCGAAGCACTCGATGTGGTTCCATGGTTCGAGCTGTCTGGTGTATTACCGAGCGTGTTGCCTGCCGGCTGGCCTGCGGTCGTGGTGGTAGACAAGGTACTAGTAGGCGTCGCTTGGAAATCGGTGGACTGCCATCGGATCGCTATCCCATGTGCGTTTGCGCCTTTGCCGCCCATCGATGTCCCCGTGTACCATCCGCTACTAGCGCTTGAGCTGTAGGTCCAGATTTCTCCGGACGAGGGCGCTTGGGTACATGCATGGTCTAAGTACCACGGCCAGCCTGAGGTCTCCGTCTGGCAGCTATAGCCGCTGATTGTGCGCAAGGTTAAGTCAGTCGTGAGGGCACGAAGTCAGGCCCTGGTAGCATGCCACGCACCTGGGACAGCATGTCGCTCTTGTTTCAGTCAACGTGCCGACACTAACCACCTCTGAACAGGCCGTATTGTAGCCAGAGGGACAAACGCCCGGGGAGAAATACCAGTTGTGGCTGTCTCGTAGCCTGACGGTAGACACGCTGATGTGCTGGGTGGCCCGAGGCTGATGAATTTGCAAGTTTGCGTTGATCCGCCGACAATGCAGGAACCGATATCCGTAGAATTCCAGATGTAATAATCAGTCAGGCATGATGGTGCTGGGGTGAAAGTAGCTGTGAGCGGAGGTACTGTGATGGACATGTCGACAGTTGGATGTTGGCTTAGAACCGATATATGGCACCTCCACGCCGCACAAGATTCAAGTCATTTGCAATTATTTGAGAACAATTTCTCGACGCAGAATTGCTGACCTGCAACGGCGCTTAAGAAGGGGATTCATCCAAGCTGGCTAATTTAGCCATTTTGTTAGGATACGTTAGCGTGGATAGGTTGACCAATAGCCTAGAGACATGCCGCAGGGTTGTCAAATTTCTGGAGCGCACCGACAAGATAACGAAAACTGTTCATAATCTTAATTCTGTCAGTTATCCCAGGCATAGAAAAAGGTCTTTATTGTGGAGGTCAATGGGGGCGTCGAATAAGCGTATATTCTGGTGGTATAAGCTTCTAGGCGATATGGATCCTTCTGGATACCCTTTCTCCAAACCAGTGAGAGATAAATTCAGCTGCAGAGCCCTGTCTGCTCGATTCCCCACATGGCGTGCAGGAATTGGTTACTTAGAGGGGGCCAGAAACCGCATTTAAACCGTCCTGTCTCCTATCAACTCCAGGACCCAGCCGCAATCAGCTTGCTTGCCAGCTCTCACTAAGATGCTCCCACCCCCTGGCACGGTCACGTTAAGTGAATGGGATAGGTCATCCGTTAGAGAAAATGGCTTGATAAAAATGGACGGCAGGTTGCCCGAGAACAACGCTGATACTGGAGAAGAAGAATCTAAATGTGTCAAACTAGGGCGTCTCGTATTGCCTGCCATGGCTTCACCGCCCATACAAATTAGGTAGAGCGAACAGCCCCTGCACCTCGCTTGAAGACATGGAATTCAACCTCCGAACCCCGGAACTAGCGGTCAAGATTGATCATAAATATGGCCATCATTTTCGATAGTTTTAGATGATTTCAAGTCCTTGCAACCGTCCAGATTAAGCGGTATCATACGCAGTATTTCAGACTCCCGCATATTAACAAAATGACTCATTTCACCTATACAGAGGCGATATCGTGTGTCATTCGAAAGATTGCCGTTCATCCTGCGGCAATACCGAGATCAGTATGTCTGATCTGGACAATAAGTGATGGCCGAGTATAGCTACTCCACCAGAAAATTTTCAGCGTCATACTGGAGAGAGCAACAATAAGATCAATTGACGACGAGGACCGCAACGAGAAACATTTCAAACAATAATGGGTTGGATGATACATGACTAGGCCCTCTTCGACGCGATTCTTCAGCAGAACCGTGCTCAACTACCAGGTCTTACATCGGCTACATCTGCCCAGTCCTGTCCGCGTCCATATGGAAATACGCGTTACATGGATTATGCCATACCAATCACCTCACTAATGATCGTGTTGTTACCGCTCGCTTCTGCCAGATCTTCCTGTCCCGAGTTGGAGACTTTGCTAGTGACGAGGCGTTTCCCGCGATGATAATAGTACCAGCCTCAATGTTCAAACACGAAAGCATCAAATACAAGAAAACCAAAAAGTTTATTTACCAAAGAGTATGATTGCCCAGAGATCGAAGAGACTACAGGAGGTTTTCCCGGCATACCAAGGAATTGATGAAGGCAGAGCGAACGGAAGTAGAGAACGGGCGAGAAAGAACGATTGAAAGTCTACTTGACTAGGGATGTCCGCCTTCAGTCTCGCATCCGGAGATAGTTGACCATCTATATCAATGTGTTCTGCGCATAGTCCATGGCGGCTTTAATTCCGGGCAGTCGGACTTATGCCGAGCTCTCTTCTCCGGGGCCCCATTTCACCGCGTGGGGATGGCGTGGGGGAGATTCTTGTCCTGGACCCATTGTTCCCATTATTTTCCGGGGCTGTCTTAGTATGCTACCGTAGCGGTAGCCTTCCCTCTACCTGTATCGTTATTATCACACAAGGAATTTATTCGGCCGAGTCCCGAGTGGAAGTGAGCACTTAACCGACTCATCATTTGCTCCGATGATGGCGTGTCTACCAACCGCATGGGGCATAACTGGAAGCACACCACCGCACCCCCTCACGCGGAACAACCCAGCTGAAGGTCAACCTTTAACAACTTTGCGACTACATTATTTCATACTTATTGTCTTCAATTTCGCTTTTGTCATTTCTTCTCTCGACTGACAGCGTCATGCGAACTCTCTCGCGTCTACCTCGGGGGTTCCCCGCACGTCCCCGCGTGCCCCTTGGCCGGCCCCAAATCTTACAACCTTCGTTGCTCGCGGGCGCCAGAATCGCCCGGTTGAACAGCTCCAGCGCAAACAGCAGCCAGAATGAACAGAAGAAAGACTCTGCAAGCTCGGGAACATCCTCTAGCTCGTCCAATTCCTGGTCCGCAGGCCGAACGCTCTTGATTTCGGGACTGGCTGCCGGCGCAGGTTATGCGGGCGCGGTCCTGAGTCGCAAGCCGCAGGAGGAAGACCTCAAGACGCCCCAGTATGGAACGATGCAAGACTTTGAAAAGGTAGGAAACGGGCTATTGCCATCCATATAATTCGCGCAATTGAACTATATCACTGACGTCTACTTTCTGTAAGGCAATTGCCGAACTGCGCGCCAAGTTGGGCGATGACGCGGTTAACACGGAGGAGGATGACCTCCATCGACACGGCTTCTCGGAATGGTCGAGTCTGAACGCAGATCGGTTGCCTGTTGCGATTGCCTATCCCAGCAGCACGGCGGACGTCGTGGAGATTGCGAAAATATGTCACAAATACAAGATGCCCATGGTTCCGTTCTCCGGAGGGTCGAGTCTCGAGGCGAACTTCTCCGCACCCTACGGTGGTATGACAATCGATTTCGCTTTGATGAACAACATACTGGAGCTCCACGAGGACGACATGGATGTCGTCGTTCAACCCTCCATCCAATGGATGGACCTGAACGAAAAGATCAAGGACAGCGGTCTCTTCTTCCCCGTGGATCCTGGCCCATCAGCCATGATCGGCGGTATGATCGGTACGAACTGCAGCGGAACGAATGCGGTCCGGTATGGAACCATGAAAGACTGGGTCATCAACCTCACCGTGGTGCTGGCAGACGGTCGCGTCATGAAGACGCGCCAGCGCCCTCGCAAAACCTCGGCTGGCTATAACTTGACGGGGATGTTCGTGGGCTCAGAGGGAACACTCGGCATTGTCACTGAAGCGACCCTGAAGCTGGCTCCGATTCCGGAGGAGACTCGCGTCGGGGTAGTCGCCTTCCCAACTATGCGTGATGCTGCATCAACCGCCATGCAGGTGATCAAGAAGGGAGTTCCCGTGCAGTGCATGGAAATTTTGGACGACGTGCAAATGGATGTCATCAACCGTGCTGGTGGTACGGGACGAACTTGGGCGGAGCTGCCTACCCTGTTCTTCAAATTCTCTGGCACCAGTGCCGGTGTTGCTGACAGCATCAATCTGACCACAAACCTTGCGAAAAAGAACAATGCCGCGTCCTTTGAGTTCGCTCAAAACGAGCGGGAGGCTCACGATTTATGGTCCGCGAGAAAGCAGTCGTTGTGGAGTATGATGGCGCTGCGGAAAGAAGGCTCAGAAGTGTGGTCTACAGATGTCGCTGTTCCCATTTCTAGACTTCCCGATATCATCGGTAAGTTGCATGCTCAATTCATTCGCCGAACTGAACTAACATCGTCACAGAGTGTTCCAAGAAGGACCTCGACGGGCTAAACCTTTTCGCTAGCATTCTCGGACATATTGGTGATGGAAATTTTCACTCCAGCATCATGTATAATCGCCATGACCCCGAGGAGCGACAGCGTGTGGAGAAAGTCGTCTACGATATGGTCGATCGGGCCTTGGAGATGGAAGGATCTTGCACGGTAAGATATCTTGACGCAAGTAGACAGTGAACGTATAGCTGACTCTCACAGGGTGAACATGGTGTAGGCTTGGGCAAAAAAGAGTCCCTGAAAAAGGAACTTGGTCCGTGTACAATTGACGTGATGCGGAGCATCAAAGCAGCCCTGGACCCTCACTGGTTATTAAACCCGGGCAAGATCTTCGATTTTGAGCAAAATAAATGAGGTGATCAGCTTCTCCCAATAGGGAAACCGCCTGTTGCATTGTATCTTGAGCTGTGAATAGACACATTGTCGCATCGATGACGGGCGCCGTATAGAGTTGTCAATAAATAGACAAAATTTTTGTGGAGAAAAGGCTTCCTCCAACCGGAGTTGGTCCCCTGACTCCGGTAACTCAGTTACTAAGGCCCGCTGACTCATCGCGGGGCGAACATCTCCGTCTCTGCGATATCGCTGTTCTGGTCCAGATTGCCACAAGCAACATTCTTGCATCACTCCATTTGCATTGAGGTGAGTACATAGATTGCTCGTTGAGTACAGCGTGTTTCCCTGAATATTTCACTTGTTGCTTTCAAATTTACCCAACATTTATGGCAGCAGCCCATCGAGTCGTTTATGGCCCTATGCGGGGCATGAGTCAAGGCCGTTGGGTATTGGATCGCAGTAGTCATTCATAGTCTTTGTCGCCAGAGACCTTCTTATTTTTCTGCATCATAAT
Source organism: Aspergillus aff. floccosus IMV 01167 (assembly GCA_001931935.1). Classification (NCBI taxonomy): domain Eukaryota; kingdom Fungi; phylum Ascomycota; class Eurotiomycetes; order Eurotiales; family Aspergillaceae; genus Aspergillus; species Aspergillus aff. floccosus IMV 01167. Next base: position 441,351 of record MSJE01000315.1, read on the forward strand.
CTTTATGTTTTGTCCTCTCAATTGTCTGCACTGTCGTCTACTGGACTGCAGCTGACGTTATCGCCGAGCAGATTTGGACCGCACTTGACTCATCGCGTCCCCGATCAAGATGACCTCCTACCCCAAGAAGAAGTGCGGTACGCTCGAGACTTGAACTGCTAGGTTATATCAATGACACGAGCTCACAAACCACAGGTGTCCTGGGCGCCACCGGCTCTGTCGGTCAAAGATTTATCCTCTTGCTCGCAGACCACCCCTTCCTCGAACTACAAGCTATCGGTGCGTCGGAGCGTTCCGCAGGCAAGCGCTACAAGGATGCAGTGAAGTGGAAGCAGACTACCGCCATGTCCGAGAAGCTCAGCAACCTCGTTCTGCGGGATTGCAAGGCCGAGCATTTCGCTGACTGCGATCTTGTTTTCTCTGGACTGAACAGCGATGTGGCCGGTGACGTCGGTACGTCAATTGCATGTTGCACTACAGATTGAGGTTTTATTGTTAACATAAACTTCCCCACAGAGATGGAGTTCATCAAAGCCGAGATCCCCGTCTTCTCGAACGCAAAGAACTACCGCAAGCATCCTTTGGTGCCCCTCGTCGTCCCCACCGTGAACCCCCACCATCTGGATCTGATCCCTCACCAGAGAAAGGAGTTTGGCCTGAAGAAGGGATTCCTCGTCTGCAACTCCAACTGTGCTGTCATTGGCGTCGTTATCCCCTTTGCCGCCCTTCAGGCCAAGTTCGGCCCCGTCGAGGAAGTCGAGGTCTTCACCGAGCAGGCATTGTCGGGAGCTGGCTATCCCGGCGTGCCTAGCATGGACATCATGGACAATGTGATCCCCTTCATCAGCGGAGAGGAGGACAAGCTTGAAAACGAGGCTCAGAAGATTCTGGGTGCGTTGAGCTCCGATGCCACTTCCTTCGAGGAGCAGGCCGGCCTCCGCATCGGCGCTACGTGCACCCGGGTCGGAGTCACGGATGGCCACATGGCTTTCGTTTCGTTGCGCTTCAAGAACCGCCCTGGTCCCAGTGCCGAACAGGTCGTGCAGGCCATGCGTGAATATCAGTCGGAGGCTCAGAAGCTGGGTGCTCCCTCTGCGCCCAGCGAGGCTATCCGCGTCTTCGACGAGGCCGACAGACCTCAGCCCAGACTCGACCGAGACATCTCTGGCGGATACACCGTCAGCGTTGGACGCGTGCGCGAGGGTGCCGAGGGTGGCTTCTTCGATCTTCGGTTTGCTGCCCTCTCTCACAACACTGTCCTCGGCGCTGCTGGGTCGTCCATCCTCAATGCGGAAGTTGCTGTCATCAAGGGTTATATCTAAAGACATGTAGATTTAAGCATATAGCGATAAAAGCGTTAGATACCATCCTAACTATATCCTTCGACAGTAATGCTCGGATAAGTAGTTTCATAGATCACAGATGTAATCCACCCAAATTCGTAAGCTAGTCACACTTCTCCCAGGAACCCAACAAGCATTCCGTGTAACTGGATAGTATTAATTTTAATGAGATTCTTGTGCCCTAATAATATAGAGCGAGCGCCTGGTACAAAGCACATGCAGCTGGGGGGTTGAGAGCGGGGAAGAGAGAGGAGATTATAAACATGAATCTTAGTATAGTTTAGCTTGTTTGCCAGAACTTTCCACGACGGGCTGAGGTGCCAAAACTGTTTGGAGAGACTGATGAATGAAGCTTGTATGGCTTGCACAGCCAGATACCCTAGCCTCGCCCCACACCTCAATTCTTCCTTGGTCTGGACCGCTTTCACATGCATCATCTGGTCTTCTACTACGGAGTAGCTCTGCGCATCGATTGAAAAAAAAGAAGAAGAAATATAAAAAATAAAGAAATAAATCAATTTATTCCTCTAATTTCTCTAAGTCTTGAATTAAGTTATTGCGGACTCAATGACTGGGCTTTTCCAACGACACCAATCCCCCGTCCATGACTAGCTCTGATCCCGTAGTAAATGTCGCATCGAAAGCCAAGAACACAACAGCCTTCGCCACTTCCTCTGGATCACCGATTCTGCCTAACGGCGTGGTCCGCACACCTTCCTCCTCGAACGCTGCCAAAGCCTCCGATGGCAACCCTGCTGTCCCCATAGTTGGTGTCTTGATAAATCCGGGGGAGACAGCATTAACTCGAATATTCCGGCCTGCTAGCTCGGCGGCTAGAGTCTGCACAAGAGAATGCACCGCCGCCTTTGATGCCGAGTAGACGGACATACCGGGTATGCCCTTTTTGTTGGCCACGGACGTGGTGAAAATGATCGAGCCACCCTGACGGACCAAGGGGGCCAGACGCTGCGCGGTGAAGAAGGCTCCAAATACGTTGGTGCCGAAGGTGCGGTGGAAGGTTTCTTCCGTCACCTCTGTAAAGGCATCAAGGTGCGCGTAGCCAGCGTTAACGAAGAGAAGATCGATCTGGTCGCCGAGGCGTGCTTCAGTCTGGTGCACTAGCTCGGTGATTTCCTTCAGAGACCTGATGTCGCACGGAACCACGTGGGCATTGCTTCCGAGTTGTTGCTTTGCGGATTCGATAGGCTGAGGGCTCCGACCTGTTACCAGGACTTGGACGCCTTGCTGAAGGAGCAACTGAGCGGTTGCAAGGCCAATTCCATGCGTTCCGCCGATAACGACAGCTTTCTTGTTGGAGATGGTGGACATTGCGCAGGGGATTTGGCAAGAAATGTGAAGGATGCTCAGAGACCAGTGAGGGAGTAGCTCTGTCCGATGTTGGTTTGAACTTGAGGGCGTATGCCCTCCTTTTAACTGTGTCCCTGTTGACGAGTGCAACGTCCCATTTCTAAGCACCTTCTGGGTGGCGTTCTGTCTGTTACATGGCACCATACTCCGTCCCAGAAATTCAAGGTGACGCATCTCGTATTTCCACCTGCTAAAAGCTTGGCGTAGTCAATAGTATTGGTATCCTGACAAATTGCTCTTGCTTTATCAGCTGCATGAGGTCAAATTTGTCAGCTGTAGCACTCGATAGAATGTCTTGGACAGATGGCTTGCGACCGATGCTTGCTAGTACTCTCATGTAGGTAGGGGGATTACGTAGATGTTGGCGGAATATACGGTAAAGAAGACAGAATAAACTGCGCTATTTCAGCCATACCAATTGAGCGGCAGCATCTGAGGTAAGTAATGGCCAGGTACAATTCTCAATTGGTCCAGTGGGCCTTACATAGGATGTAACACCATCATACTTTGTCCAGAAGTTTAGGGCTTCAACAGGCCAACTGAATGTTGAATCGTTGATTGATGACTATGTGTGCATTCTCTTCAAATCTGCAGCCGAAATACATGACTCCTGGAGACCGAGACACCAAAGTGTAGTCATGTAACACATGGCAACAATTCATACAAATGAATGCTCTTCAATCTGTCATCAGCCAAATGCCTAAGCTACTGCAGGGCCAAGGACCTCCGCTTCTGCGGCATGCGTGGCGGCGTCAGGATGATAATCGCAACCAACTTCCGAGCCTTGCGTCGGCCAGTCGACCAGGTAGGCATTACCATTGAGCTGCTGGCAGCCCGGAACGAATTAGACTGAGTAGTGTGCTGAGCGTCTTCTGTAGCAGCGTAGGAGTCGTTGCACATTGGAGAGGCCATCAGGAAGAATTTGGCCGTGGAGTAGTGGGTGTGAATGCGTTGGACGAAGTCGACTATGTCGGTGGTCTATGTGGGATCGAGGGGCGATCAGGCACGGTACGACTGTCCCGTTGCGCCAAAAGCAAGATAACTAAAGTCATTCGTTCCAAGGTTAATGGCCACGGCATCCGGCGTCCAGTCTTCCGGGAAGGTATAGCTGCGATCAGTATCATTGGCGCCGTAGCGAGTGTAGAACTCTGGCATCGGAGGGCTTATACCTGGACTGCAAGTAGCGATATTACGCACTAGACCCTTGCCAGTCCGGCGAGAATCCGGTAGTCTGCTCTGAGCATATTCGCGGTCAGAGCCGAATAGGCCTTGGGGTTGTTTTCGAGGACAGCTGTGTTGGTGCAAGGATTGAATCCCGCCCACGCCATAGTCGACGGTGATGGAGTCCCGGATCACTCCAATTCTTCGTGCTAGTTACCCCAGCTTAATTATTGACTGTTCGGAAGTTGCCAATCTGATTCACTTCAACATCTGTGTTGTGACTGGCAGTATAACTCTGCGCTGGGCGATAGGCCGCCACCCAGGTACACCTGAATCAGTGACCATCACCACTCTGGGCGGCCATCGTAGTCGGAGTCAATGACTTCTCTGTTCCCATTTGCTCTGTGAATGAATGATAACATCAATATATTGGAAACCGAGAGACAAAAGGGCCCTTGTAGCCATATGGACGTACAGGAAAGCCAGAAATGCCAGCCATGGCACGGACCTGCACAAGTCGTAGGCTCCATCAAGTTGGACCTGGAGACTGTCAGACGAGAGATCGGCACTAGGTAGGCCTTATTAATACCCGAATATTAAGGCCTCAATAAAATATCCCGCACGTGATCATACTTCCCATCTGGGGTCGTTGTTAGATAAGCGCGGTGGGTCTCTATGTAACCTAGCGCTAGGGCTAAACCCGAAGCACAGCCCGCTAAGCGAAGGTCACGGGCGGGATTGGATATCAGTTTTGCCCTCCCTGCCTTTGCTGTCTCCTCTCCTTCGCGACACTCCGACAACTTACCGGGACTTAAGTCGACAAAGCAGTCAAGATGCCTCGCGGACCGTGAGTACTCACCATTGTCCATCGAATGTTTTAGATCGTCGGCGACAACGGTGCACGAATTTCGACCACTGTGACCTCGTCGACGATTTTGCGATGCTGTTGGGTGACGAGAAAACTTTGAGACTGACCGCAATGCCTACAGTAAGAAGCACCAGAAGCGCCTGAGCGCGCCCTCGCACTGGCTCCTGGACAAGATGTCCGGAACCTATGCTCCCAAGGCCTCTCCCGGTCCTCACAAGCTCCGGGACTGCCTGCCCCTGATCGTCTTCATTCGTAACCGGTACGACGACCTCTTGGACAACTTTCGACGAAGGAAGGACGCGCTCGCTAACATGCCGGTTTGATTAGTCTGAAGTACGCTCTCAATGGCCGTGAGACCAAGGCGATCATGATGCAGCGCCTCATCAAGGTCGACGGCAAGGTCCGCACCGATCCCACCTTCCCTGCCGGTTTCATGGACGTCATCGGTATCGAGAAGACCGGCGAGAACTTCCGCCTCATCTACGACACCAAGGGCCGTTTCACCGTCCACCGTATCCAGGCTGAGGAGGCCGAGTACAAGCTGTGCAAGGTTAAGCGTGTGCAGCTCGGCAAGGGCGGGATCCCATTCTTGGTTACGCACGATGCGAGAACGTGAGTGCATGCTCTCCACAAGTTCCGCGTCATTCAGTCGTTGGACCAAGCTTTGGTTGATCGGCGGAGGACATACGAACTTGAACATTCCAAAGAGAATCTCTTTGCTGGGTCTTCAGTAAGGAGAACACCATCTGCGAACAGGTTGTGCTAATGATATATACAGCATCCGCTACCCTGACCCCGCCATCCGTGTCAACGACACCGTGAAGGTTGACCTTGCTACTGGCAAGATCTCCGACTTCGTCCGTTTCGACACTGGTGTTGTCTGCATGGTCACCGGTGGTCGTAACATGGGTCGTGTTGGTGTTGTCACTCACCGTGAGCGCCACGACGGAGGTTTCAACATCGTCCACATCAAGGACGCTATTGACAACTCCTTCGCCACCCGTGAGTCCAACGTCTTCGTCATCGGCCAGGACAAGCCCTGGATCTCCCTCCCCAAGGGCAAGGGTGTCAAGGTATGTTTTCTATCTTCTCTTCATTTGCTCTACAGCAGTTACTAACCGGTTTCAAGCTCTCCATTGCTGAGGAGCGTGACCGCCGCCGTGCCCACGCCATTGCCAACTAAATCTGGTAAGTGGTATTGGTTGTCGGGAAAAATAAAAGCTTTGAAAAATCCGCTGGAGACGACGTCTTGCCTTGCTTTGTGGCCTGTATGACACCGGTTATGACGATACCATTATGCGTTACTAGGGAAAAAAAAAGAAGAAAAATCTATAGGACGCATAATCGGGCGTGATCGTTGAACTGCTTTGTTTCGTAGTCTCGAACCATAGGAAGCAAAACGGGGACGGGACGTCTCATTCATGCCTTGATGTGATACCTATGCTTATGCTTAATCTGTGAAAGCGATTGAATTTGCGTTCGATTTGCCTGTAGTCCCCTCACCGATCGTAGATCCATTGGCGGGCGGTTGATGTAGCGTTCGTATCTGTTCTTGCGGCAACATTGCGATCCAGCCCAAGAGCACCATCCACGCAGGCGGCGCCCTCTAGTATAGTAAAAGGGAGGTGAGTTTTCTGGGCCCTGTCTATCCCACCGTACCCCTCAAGTCGCCCAGGACGCCAGTTGTGTGTTGGTGGCGAGGAACGGGCATACGGTGAACCATGGATCCATTCCACAACACCGATACTTGATTCGCCTGTCTCGCGGACGGACAGTATCCCTCCCTCGATACATACCGCGCGCAAACAAGTGGCCGTGTAACACGTCTATTTATATGCAGCGGACTCTCAATGCCTCCTTCCTTTGCTGGGGAGGCACGGCGCAAAGCGAGGGGACATGTACCCGACGTGATAGATTGGAGATTGGGGTAACGGCCGCTATCCAGTACCCCGTTGTGGGCACTCAACGCCCTGCGGCGGAGAGTCTGCGCCCCCGTTGAACGAGAAGACAGCTGAACCTGCAGGTTGAGACCGGTCTGGGGGGTTGTAAGGGCGCGTTCGGCCGACGGACAAGTCACTCACTCTCACTCTTTGGGGGGGGGGGAGGATCCTGGTGTGGAGGTGCATGGGTCAAGGCCGATAACGCCTCCATATTCCTAGAGAGAGGGTTCTGGAAGAGCTACCAGCCCCTTGTCGTGAGCTCGCTGCTCCACGGGCGTTCGTTGTCTTGCGGTATCGGCTTGAGCCGTTGTGCGTTAGGCAGTTTCCCGGTGTAGTAGAGGCATGGGAGTTTGCATCCACGGAATCACACTCCTTACTCCGTGGCTCCAAAAGGTCTAGGTTATACTAACTACTTGTTTCTCCACTTCCTGGTTGTTGTACCTGATGAGCAGCGATTGCACATTTTGGTATCCGTTCTCGTACCCATGATATCTAGGGTTCATGCTTATCAAGTTCCGTAACTCCGTTGAGAGTGATCACGGATGTCCTATGTACTTTCTAGTGTGTTTGGAACGCATATCACCGAGGATGAGCCAATCTAGGGTAGTGGATAGAGACAGCAGGAAGAGTGCAAGGGCTTCCTGAGACCGGCGAGCGTTGTCGCCAGGGCCGCGCGGATCTCGTGCAGATGGATTCATCGAGCCAGCTACGAAAGGGAAGGAAATGAAATGTTACCTTTATGTACGAGTGGTCGTGATGTCGCTACATATACACAGCTATATATTTATGCGCAGCTATGTGTTCATTGCCCTTACCGGAATGACTGATTGATCCTGTACATGACCCGCAAGGTAATCATGCATTCAGGATGGAGGATGTTATGTACTGACAGCAAGCAGGGTGGCTATTGTTCGCCTCTCCAGCCGTTGACCCGCACAGGATACATGCTTCCTTCATCCTTCCCGGTGCTGTACGCACCCATCTTTTCCGTCCCAGACTGGACTGGAGTCGGACTCAGCCAGCCTGGGCATGTCCAGCACATGGGTGCTCATTCCTTTAGCCTGCAGTGCAAGTGGGGAAGAAGCCGGGGGTTGATGCCGACGGAAAATGGGAGTTGCATGGAAACGGACATGCGCGGTGATACCCAGCTGGGAGGCGCACTCTCCCTCTTTCGGGGAGCCCATGGCGCCTAGGGAGCTAATCATGCTGCCTTTGACCAGCCGGCGAATTTCTACCTGTGGCCGGCCACGACCACCCAGAGAAAGTTTTGTCGGGTCCATGCAAAACTGCAAGCTTCATCCCTGATGCATGGCCAATTTCCCCTCTCCCTCATCGCCTTCGGACCTTAATAATAATAATATTAGTATTACCATTATTATTATTGTTATTGTTATTATTATTATTATTATTATTATTGATCATACAGAATGGATCTTCGGGTACGCCGACCCTCGTCCACAGAAATTTCGCCTTGATTTGGCGTCGCAGTCTTCAAGATTGCATCTTCTCTGTCAAGCGGTGGCTGTCCAATGTCGTGGACATCCGCCTGAGCCGATGTTCTGATCGGGTTTGCAACAGCGAATGATCGGTCTACTGCGTGTCATGGAGCGATCCCAGCATAGCGTCACCGTTATTTCCAGACAGCCAACCCGCCACCAGTTCCCTCTCATACACTGCCGCTCGAGGGGCTAGTTTGACGGCGCTCGTGGAACTCGATCCACCAAATGTAACATCCGACGCTCTTGTTGGAAGAGATGCGCCTTCGGAGGGTGGATGAACCCTAAATCCATTAAAGAAGAAAAGGGGAGACCAGTTGGACAACACATCAGAAGAAAAAGAAAATTAAAAAGCGAACTAACGTGCGGAAAAGGCGGACTTGCCCGAGCGAGATCCATGGTTCCGTCCGACCAACACGGAAGACCTGGAGCCGATACGGATCGTCACATATTATTATTCTCCACGAGAAGAGGTCCATCTCATATCATATGACGGATGGAAGACTAAACTAGTGCCCCTGGGATCCACTCCTCACGATGTCCCTCGGGCACCTCGCGAGACTTGCTAGATCGCGAACATTCGCCGCGACAAGCCCATGCAACTCTGGAGCTGAATCGGAGTGGCGATCCTAGTCGCCATGGGCATGCGTCCCGCTTCTCGTCAACAATAAGGACCATCCTTATCATTCACTCATTCATTCTATCTGCCTATGGCGTTCATCCGACGCCCTGCCTCGAGGCGATTGGTCCCCGAGCTGGCCGACACGAGGCCCCTCGAACAATCATTATCTGTGAGCTTGGCTCTCTTCCATACCGGATAGAATGGAATGACACATCCATCCTGTAGTATCTACTGCTGAATCTTCCAGAACTCAATGGTCCTGCAGCATGGAGGTCGGCGTCGTGCACCGTCCCATGCGCCCTCCTGACCGCTTCTCTCCTCTGAATGCCAATTATTGTTTGATCCATTCATGATGATTGCCGCTGCTGGCCCACTCGCCTTCTTGCCGCCACATTGGCAACCCGACTGATCAATTCTCATGGAGAAGTGGATGCCAGCGGAGGTGAGCGTTGGAGCATTCATTTTGCCTTTGGTTCTCAATTTCTATCCATGTGGAGAGTCTTGTCTCTTTTTCCCTTCCTCGTGTGTCTTTGGCCCTTCTCTCAACGGCTCAGGGGTCGTGGCGTGGCTGCACCCTCGGATGCTCGACATAGATGATGCCCAGATGATGCTCTGGTGGTGGTCGATAATTGATTGATCGACTCGGCCCACATCGTCCACCCCCAACTTCCCTCCCTGCCTCACTGGCACTATTTTCAGCTCCTTTTTCCCAGGTAATTTCCGAGGTCCCCAAACCTTCCAACTATCCTGGCTCTCGGGACCCGGTGGCCCAGTGGTTTGGATCCAGATCAGCCCGTCTTTTTGGTCTCTTGCAGTGCCACTTGCCGTCGTGCTTAGCCGTTCAGACTTTCGACTGATTGCAGGCATTCATCAAGTACTGACATCCAATTCCCTCGTGAGTTTGTTAACGTGGCAAAAAAGGTTGCAGAATCCACTCTGTTAGTGTTTAGAGAGGTATTTAATACAACGACCAGCTGGAATTAATCCAAATAGGGGACGAAATCAAAATAAAATTAATAAAAATAGAATAAATAATAGAGACCCAGCTGCTCGGATATCCCTCGCTCACTGTCAGCTATCAGACCCCCTCTCTCCCTCTCTTTCTCTCCTCATTCTCTTCCTCCCGTCCGAATTAAAGTTGATTCCTCCTACCATTCTCTCGGGTTTCTCGGCTCTCCCTCTCATCACTTTCTCGCCATTGGTTCTGCCCAAGCCGGGTCTACTTCGAAACCTCGAGTTAGTTGAGACATCCCCTGATCGAAGCCCAACGTGTGGCGGTGATAGGCGCTTGTCTCAGGATTTGCCATCTGGAGCCGTGTCTGGCAAACAAACACCGGGCGACCCTTAGTTCAGGTACAAAACCCCGGACAAAGAAGTACCATTTGAACGGGCTGTGTGTCGGTCGTCGTGAAGTCTCGGCATCCTCCCGAGTCCAGTCTTGCTCACCAGTAACCCTAACCGGGACAATCACTTCTGCCTGCCCCCTCCCCCTTCAGACCGTCCGTCCCCTTCCAGCATCAGGGGGATCCGTGGCTCGCACTCTAGACGGTGCCATGTCCCAGATGCTCGCCCATCATGCGGTTATAGGAGAGCCGGTCGGTGCAGGGTTGGCCCCCGGACAACCCAGCTACCCGTCGATCTTTCGTCCCAGCGCCGAGATCCCGCCGTTCTACGCCTCCTACCGGTGGTGGGAAGACGAGGCCACCACCGTGCTGTGGGCGTTCGACGCCCAGGAGATCAAGCGCGTGATCCGCTTTGGCCTGTACCGGGATCAGCAGCTGCCGCGGACAGCGCTACAGAGACGCAACGCATCGACCGTCGATGCGTTCCTGAAGACCCTCGTCGAGCCCGCTGAGCGGGTCTTCACGGCTAATCTCTCGCACATCCAGAAGGTCGAGGAGATCCTCCGCCGATGCAGGATCTCCACGCCTCCGCGCACCGCGTGGAGTTGGTTCCCGGCGCAGACGGATCGCGACGTGCAGCCGAGTGCTATTGCGAGCGCTATTGATGCTGAAAGTCATCTGCAGTTTACGCGGATTTCGTTCGAGGAGCTCGTTCGCTACTCGCTGGGGTACCCGTCTGCTGCGGTGGAGTGGTTCTTCCAGCAGCATACCGCGTTCTACATCCATCTGTATAACTACCTGCATGCGTTTCCGGACGAGGTGGCCCGGTTCGTCGAGGTCGAGACGGTACATACACCAGGAAAGCCTTCCGTATTCCTAATAGCATACTGACACCGTCCAGTATCTGCGCGGCCACAGCCCGTTCGCCCACCGCGCCCTGGTCCAGTGTCTGCTTGGAGTGCAGTCCGGGGGTACAGCCGAGATTTCCACACCGACCGTCCCCGCATTCGAGTTCATCGCCGGCCCCATCCAGGGGCTGTTCAAAGACCTTCCGCCCAGCCTGACCGACATCCTGAAAGTCCTCGCCGTGCTGAGCGTCCGCTTCCAGCGCACGTACGTGCACGCGCGGGAGATGGACTGGACGCGGCCGTTCAACGTGGCGTTCTCGTTCCTCGAAGACCTGCTAGCAGCGACGTCGGCCAAGGACTTTGCGCGCACGCTGACGGCCACCGACGAGGGCATCTTTGGCAAGCTCACCGTGCAGAGCATCGTAGACGAAGACGCGGTGACGAAAGGTATCCTCACGCAGTGGGAGCACCTCAGTCTTGACGTGTGGGAGTGTTGTACGGGGTTGCCGGACCTGATTCCGCTGATTCAGGAGTGTGTGCAGGTGAGTGTCTGTTCCCTCGTCCCTGGCCCTCGCGGCGGGACAACCATTTACTGACTGCTGTGCAGGCCCTCGTCGGGACGAAAAACTACCACTCCCTGACGGCCATCCTCAACGGCCTCGAGAAATACAGCATCACCGACTCCACGCAGACGTCCACCCCCTCCTCCGCCGCCATGATCGTCCCCAACCCCGTCGTCCCCCCGGACCTGCTGTGTCTCCTCCACCCGTTCCAGAACTTCGCCCCCTACCGACAGCAGTTCCTCAACGCGCCGGGGATCCCGTTCCTCGTCCCGCACATCAAGGACTACGAGGAGCACGGCCAGCAGGTCCTGAGCCAGATGTTCCAGCAGATGCGGACGGCGCTGCACTAGGGGGTGGACAGGTCGATGTGACCGGGCGATATGACGGATGACTGTATGCGGGATGATTAACGTGACGAGTAATAAATGGTGCATTCTTACTCTCTTTTCTTTTATTCCAGATTGAGCATTGGTTCGTTATCTCTTTTTTTTTTTTTTTTGGTCCCGTGGTAGTGCAAAAAGTCTTGTACGTTATACATCGCGTTGATATTGCTCTACGAGGATATACCCACGCTGTTAATGAGCATAATTCAGATGAACGAGATCCCTCCCATGCACACGAGCCAACAAAAAACCAATCTACACGCGCTTCCTATCCAGCTCTACCGGCGCTGTGGCATACCCAAAGACGCCGGCAAAATACAACACCCGATTCCCAAACAGAAACGCCGTAACCCCCACATTCCCCCAGGTAAGTACATTCCAGCCCGCGACATCGACAAAAACATCCCAGCCCATGGCCAGGCCCGTGACGTAGATGTGGCCGACGTCCGCGACCGCCAGCGCTAGAAGGTAGTTGCGCAGGACGGCGGGCTCGCGCGTGGAGTAGAGCGTGGCGACGCCGAGCAGGCAGAGGAGGCCGTAGACGTTAGAGAGCTGGTAGGCTAGAGCTATGGAGGACGGGGGGATGGATTCCGCGTCCAGGGCGGGTGTGTTGGGGATTTGGTCTGTGATGAAGCTGGGGAGGTTGACGAGCGGGTAGAGCCAGCCGCCGATCCTGGGGGAATTAGAATGGTGTGGGGTAGATGTTGAGGAGGGGACTTACAGAGAGAGAGGCTCGAGGATGGCGAAGAGGATGTGAGGCCAGGGGGGGAGGATTGTAGTGGGCATGGTGGGTAGGATTAGATAGATAGGATAGTAGGTAGGTAGGTAGGTAGGTAGGTAGTAAGGTAGTAAGTAGTTGTTTGAGTTGGAGTTGGAGTTAGAGAGTGGAGATCAAGTTAAACTGGGTTTAGTGTACCTAATACCTTTTTATACGGCGATTGTTCACGAGGTTATTCTCTTCACAACGCACAATGATTATTCTTGCGCACACTCCATATGTACCTGAATTCTAGCCAGGGCAATATTGATTCTTACCCGACCTGCTTCAGTCGATAATTACGTACATATGCAGCCCTAACTTAGCCCCGCCTCCGAGAGACCCCCAACATCATCCTACGACTAGCGCGTCCTAATATCGTTTTCATTCTCAATTTTTTTTTTTTGGCCGCTTGCTTTGATCTGCGAATCATTTCTCGATCTCTTCTTCCTTTGTCAACTTCCAGAAAACGCAGCGGAATCCAATTTATCAATTAACACTTGATTTCTCCAGCGTATGTAAGTCAACAAAAAGCCTTTCCAGTCCAGAGATATACAGTATCTAGATAATCGCCCCGCTTTGAACTTGTGCGCCGTAATAGAATAACAGATAACGAATTGATTCTTGGACAGCAGTGTCATGCTTGCTGTGTCCTAACAATGACATCGACGTGCATCCATTCCAAACTTCCCTCGAACAAATCTGAACGTAGCGGCTCCATCAAGAGCCTAGGCGCTTTTCTAGGAAATCAAAGATAACCTGATGCACCCTGAAGAAGGTTCCTTGATGACAATGTGTATCACCACCCTCATCTTGCCGCAGGCTGACAAACTCATACTCGCAAGAAAGATGCCTGCGGAGCAGGTCTGGCTGCCCTTTGAGGAAGTGATCATTTTCCGCATCAAGGATCAGACACGGTGTCGTGATCTTTTGACAGATTCCCTCTAAAGTATAGCTCTTGAGTGAGCGCATCATCTCCGCTTCGGATGCCACACCAAAGGTCCATTTGCCATTCCGTAAACCCCACCGGATACCTGTGGACAAGGATTGCGCACAACGAAAGATGAAATTGCAAACTGAATCGTATTTGAGATCCACCAGCCTTTGCACGAACCACGGTTGATTGATCCGAAAGGCGTGCCCAAAGTCGTACACCCCGTCATCTAGGATAATGGCCCGGATCCGATGCTCCTCGGTGGCCGCTCGAGCCACGAGGTAGCCACCCATACTCCACCCGAAGACGGCGATGGTGTTGGGGTCAACTTCTTTCCGCGTCAGCGCGTAGTCGACGATGGGCGTGAGAACTTTCTCCCAGTCAGGACGGAAGAATAGCCTTTGCGACCTGATCGTGGCACCCTGCCCTGGCCCATCGAATGCCAGAAAGTTATAGCCCCTTAGTACGGCAGCAGCACCGATGGCAAACCACCCTTCACTCATGGTGGAATCATATCCACCATTGAAGATGATGGTTCGTCGCGGGGTTTCTGTAGCATCAGGACTGACAATGTACCCCGCCAGTGCCATGCCTTCGTATGGAATGCTGATCGACTGGTATCTGAAAGTAGAAAGCTTCAGAGCCCGCGCAAATGCGGTTTCTGATCTTTCGTATATGGCATGCGCGATCTTGTCATTGTTAAAGTCATCTCGGCGAAAGAACTCAGCGGTGCGGTAGTAGTTGGATGCCCGGAGGAACCCCTCATAGGCACTCATTTTGTTTCCCACGGATGCTGAATTCTCTGCATTTGCAAATGCTCGGTCTGCTGCACTTTTCCATTCTCGTACCCAGTCATCTTCGTTTCCAGCCCTGATTTTCGAAGCGATATGAATTACTTCTCCAAGATCTGCCCCACCGTAATTTGCGTAGCCAGCGGTTCGAAGGACTTCGTAACTGAAGCATTCATTGGATTTGAAAAAGTGATTGATAAGCATGATGGGTGTGTTCTAAAAGAATGAAGGGGAGACGAGAGTAAATGATCGCATCGACGCGCTATCATCGTCCATTATAACTTTACATACGTCGTACCCAAGTCGGCCCGAGAGCTGGCCCGATAGCTGGCCCTTGATTGGTCCCGAATTCGGTCCGACTTGTACAACCCTCCAGTGTGAGTCAATCGGGTCACTTTGCATGTGGGTTTCTCTAGTGTCATGCCTGTGGCCAGTCTAAACTAATCTCTTGCAGGGCTTGCACGTCGTCTATATAAACAATAACATATTATTAGATTATGGATGACTTTCAGTGCTCACAAGAAATCGCAACACTAGGCGTATCACTTTTTGTTTGGGGCATGGCGCTTGTGAAACCCCCCGTTTCTGTCACCGTTGCTTCACAGGGCCACTAATAGGGCTTACTTTATCAAGGCATTGGATTTCTTATAGGAGGTCACTTATCAGAGGTGTGGCTAAAGATTGCATGTCTTCGGACAAAACTGACGCCCCAGGCAGCTCTATGGGCGAAGACGTGTTTATTCGGGCCCGTTTACATGTCTCGTTATTTTTCTTATTCCATGTGCTGTTTCGAACAATATGCAGGCATTACTCATCGCCCGGTTCCTCAATAAATTTGTGGGCAGTGCTTTCTTGGGTGCTGCAGGGGGCTCTGTTAGCGACATAACCACTCCGCAACAGGTGGGCACGCCTATGACGATCTACACGGCAAGACCGTTGGATCCTATTGATATTTCCGGGAAGACTTAGTATCACAGATGGCACCAGGCGCACAGTGTGAGCAAGCAGCCCGCAACGGGAGAGGGGAACGCCTAGAAAGTAATATTTTGTATAAACATCGAGAATATCGAGAAGTGAGATGATCTGCCCAGCTAAGCATAGTAGTTGACGGCATAGAAAGGACAGAGAGTGAAATTGCACGTCAATTAGGAGGGATAATTGGAAGGGTCATGTAATTGACGTGATTTGGTCCAAAATGAATGTGGTTTCCACCTCCGAAGACTCTTTCCGGCCTACAGGCTTGTCAGAGAGCAATATAGCTCTTTATGCTCTGGGAAACTTACCTGTCAACAGAATCATCATGACCCCAGAATCCAGCCCCGGCTGTGTCTCCAGAGCTGACCTCCAGAACCAATCTTCCACCCGTCTCGACTACGACATTGGTTGGCCACAGTTCCACATCGACGGCGTATATCTCGTTCGGAATAACAGGCAACACATCCGTGGAATAAAAATCCCGATGCGGCAACCAAGGCCGGTGGTGTGGATGTTGAGGGTTTGTCTTTCGAAGAGAAGCGCGTAGCCAACCTTTCGTCACCGGGACTGCTTCTCCCGTGGAGCCGGTGTAGACGATTTCGTCGCCCGAGGGTGCGAAATGACGGAGGCTGAGGAATAGGTCTAGATCAGAAGGTGAGCTACCCCACCGATCTCTGCTCACCGAGACATTGAGGTGAACCACGATATGCCCAGTCACCTCTGTTTCCGTTTCAAAAGGCGCCGAAGAAAATTGAACAAGTCCAGGCCGCTCGCCCCGGCCGAGGGCCCTGTAGCTCAGTTTTCGGGTCGTCTCATGATGGTGCTGGTCGAACTGAAGTCCATGATCAGCCGTCAGGAAGATTCGGGTATATTGTGTTCTGGCTAACGGCCATTCGGTTTCTTTGCGGCGGGGAAAGCTCTTCTCCGCTGCTGGGTTGTTGTGCTCAACGTTGCCTTTCCGCAAAACGAGATCCAACGCTGGGAGGGCGCCCTTCCTTGTCCATCCCTCTCGATCGTCTCCCTTCAGCCAAGCGTCAAGAAAGCTTCTCTGCACTTCAACCTCCTCTGGGTAGTAGAAGGGCAGATCATGTCGCCCGACAATGAAGCGAAGGTACTTGAACGCGGAACCGGCCCACAGGTATCCTAAGACATTTCCCCTTAGGTGTAAACATATGCCGCCTAAGTTGGCAACACTTAGAAGAGGCACTGTGACATCTTCCAGGTTGAAGTTGAGAGGCGCCATCTCCTCGTCATCCCGATATCGCTGCTCCTCCCACGCTGGCTGGTGTCGGTTTCCTTCCAGTTCTTCGACGCCCAGGTCTCCCTCAACGGTGTCTGGGCCCCAATTGCGAGACGCTCGTCCGGGAAGCCCATACTGATTTGGTGCAACCTGGCGAGCATACCATCCAGCAAGGAATTTATTCGATAGAATTCCACCATGTCTTAGGGACTCGGAATAAGGTTCAGAAAATCCCTCCCAGGGGACAATTGCCGCTAAGCCTCGCGGGTGTCGGGCTGCAACCTGCCACTGTGTCGCGGCGTAATAACTCACGCCCAGCAACCCGACTTTACCAGAAGACCAAGGCTGCTCAGACGCCCATTCGATCACGTCGCAGAAGGCATCGATTGAGGCCGCCGATTTTACATGCAGCACACCTGGGGATTGTCCGATACCGATCTCATCGGCGCGTAGGACAATGTATCCGTGGTCGGTCCAGTACTGAGGTGTCGGGGTTTCCCAGGCAGAATGCTCGGTTTTATGACGCGGATCGAGCTCGGCGAAACTCTTCGGGTTGAATCTGCAGCTCATTCATCAGACTCGTTTTGGAATAATCAAGCTTTTGTAGCAGACTTAAATCACTTACACCTTGTAAGGAACGTCTTTGCCGTACGGGCCATAGGTGATAAGAACGGGGAACTTGACCTCTGAAGAAGATGACTTGGGCTTGTACACATTGCAGCGGACTACTCCGCCATTCCCCAACGGGATAGATACGTTTTGTTCGAAGACATAGGAGTACTTTGTCGAATCAACTGTTCGAATGTCGCGATATTGGTTGGGCATCTTGGGCCTTGTCAGATAGGCTTTGGAGTATGGCTCCAACAGAGATACACAGATATTGCAAAGATCACTCTATGTCGTTGGAGGCAGAAATCCAATAAATAGTTGTACCCACCTCCCACCACTACCTGCGCTCGGTAACGAACCGGCTCAACCTCAATGCTCCGTATCCGAGCCATGCTCCGAATATCCCGAATGCTCCGACTCCGATGGATTCATCCATTGCACGTGATCATATTGCGGCCTCGAACAGAATGGCAATACGCGTAGTATGAATTAAGGACCAAAAAGGAAAACCAGATGAATCCTAATCGTTCTCCGTTAACTGAAAGATCTCCATCCGTGCTGAAACAGGTACAATGGTTCAAATCCCGCGAATTGTTCAACCCCGGCCTCCGCAAAAGACAAGCTGTACCAGGCACCATCCTCCACATCAGAGGATGGCGCCATGAATGAACTATCGGCAGGCCTACCGTCAACGTTGTTAAGATCACTATTGGCATCTTCAGTCGCAGGTGGCGTCGAAACTTCAGCGGCTCCCGTTCTATGGGGGCTCTTCGCCAAATGAAGGGGTGTGCCATTCGAGGGGCATATAGATTGGACTGAGCTGTCATGTGCGCCGCTAGCGCATTCCTCCCCAACCACACCATCTGTTCTCACTGTAACTGGAAGTCTGTGATATGTCTGCGTGGAAGGTCTACGACCCAACCCTCTCGTAGAACGTCTGCCAACTGTACCACTTTCTGATGCGGCTGTCCCACTATGCGTTTGGTTTCCAGAACGGGTTACCTGTAAGCCAGTAGAAAGCTTTTCATACTGCAGCCCCATAAGGTTAGAGAAGTCACGGTGAATATGAAAGAGAAGTCCACTTACAGGATACTGTAATGGTCTCCAATGCTTCCGAAGAGCATCTAGCAATCCAAGAATCGCCTCCACGGCAGATAACCTTCCACTCTCACTGTGGCTCCCGGGATGAGCTGCTTGCGACGTCATGGCCCGTGAAGAAATCTCCGTAGTGAGCAGCACCATCGCCGTAATAAAAGCCCCATAGCCTACAAGAGGGGGCACGCGTGTGATATCACCCTTTGCGTACAAATAAGGACTCAGGAGAGTCGTGTACGAACGTGCATGATTAACGACCCTTTCCGCACTTCTTCGAACAGAATCACGAGATGTGCTTCCGTCAATCGACTTTCCCGAAAAGACCGGGACAATCATTGAGTGCAAAGTAATTTGACATAGGTGGAAAAGAGCATTAAAAGAGAGCATGATCAGTTCGTGTTCTGAAGTTTTATCAGTGCCACTGGTTGTGTGACTCCTATAGAACTTTGCCTGATCAAAAATTGACGTTGCTAGGTTGGAGAGTGTCTGTATTTTGTCAAAGTTCTCGGTTGGTGTGAAGGAAACAGATTCGGTGACCAGAAGTTGAATCTTGCTCCTAAAGCGCAGGGAGGCAATTCAGCACCAACAGGAAGATTCAAGAAGGGAGATAAAAGATAATATCTTACCAGACACCTACTAACTTGACGAATAGTGTTGAGGGAACTGGCGACGAACTGGGCCCCTGGGGATTAATGAACTCCGAACTCCAGTCCCTATTCATTTGCTCATTTGCAATGATCTCATATCCGATTGACGTATCATTTATGAAAGCAGGGAGTGGTACCTTAGCAGCCTCCTGCCAAGCTGACGTGACGTACGGTTCGGGTGCTGCAACAATACATGTGGATGTCCAGCAGGCCCAGAAGCATCGACGTCGAAGTTCGGCTTCCAAGGAGAGATCGAGTTCGCCGACATGACTAGTGGTTTTTCGGTCATATCCAAGGAGATTGCAGGAACGATAGGCCATTGCTAATATTGCGTAAGTGCTTTCTTCTCAACTGAGATCTTCAACATGCTTTATGTCAATCAAAAAGGTGAAAGGCTTACTAAGACATAGGTTACCAGCGTATGTGTCTCCAACACCAACCCAATACAGCTGTAAGCATTCAAGTGCCTGTGTTACCGTAAGAGACCGTTCTTCGACCATCAACGGTATGGCCTCTCGCAGAACAGACTTTGCCCAGGGAAGGCCGCAAGAACGGTAGGAACTCAGAACTTTAAGCTCTGCATGCTCCCTTTGGCTGGTCTGGTCGTCTTCGTTCGACGGCGAGAGAAATCTGAGAAGTTATCTTAGCTGCAACTCAGCTATACAGTTGTAGACCTGGGATGTACAGTGTGGATAATGCAAATATGGACTTCAGGAGAATGTCGGGAAGGTTCCCATCAAGATATTTCTGAAAAAGCAAGGGCTTGTAGAACAGCAACGACGCATTGTAAATACGCGTAAAATATATTTCAAGTAGGGACAACCCAATCGCCCGGGAGGGTAGAGGTGGTTCATTGCAATCGGAAACTGATTTTCTCCCAATGGAGCCGGTTCTGTGTAGCTGGGTTGGATAGGAATGGGAAGGATCGTGGATTGAGTCGAGACCGTTTACGGGGGAGCAAGCCCAGTCCGCCGTGGGAAGAACCGTCTCGCGAGATGCGGAAGGGCCAGGTGTCTGGCTGTGAACTGAGCCGACAGCATCATTGTGATAGAGATTTGGAGAATGCTCGATAGGAGGTGGCCCGATGTGCTGACCAGGCGACCTATGCACAGGTGTAATCCGCCGTAGCCTGCGTCCTCGACGATTGGGTGGGCTGGGATAGATACATTCGGCCTTCAGTCGCCTGCACCGAGTGCATACTGGATGTTCGCGACTGCATCTGAGCTGATTATCGGCATGATTAGCAACCATATATGTGTGGGAGGGTGCAACCTTGACGCCACCTTCTGACCCCGACACCGCTGGCACGCCGTTATGGAGTGCGCAGAACGTTGATTTACAGCCGGTGAATGTGACTGTATTTCACATTGCAGACCACGCCCTTCTAGATTGGCGGTCCCTATAGTCGCCATATTTGATGGTCTTAACCAGTGGGACTGCTCGTGCGTGGGAGCTATGCCTGAATGCCATGCATGAGTCGGGCCGAATCTTCCCTCGGGGTTTGACTACAGTACCTTTCTGACAAGCAACACATTCTCTGCCGGTTAAGACTGCCTTAGTTCGAATCCCGGACGTGGCTTCGCCTGCAAATAATAGGTCTACGAATCTATTCGGCAAGAGTGCATACGTTAAGTTTATTTCGATAATAATGAAATAAATGCACATGGAAATGCTCATGTGGCCTGCGTTTATCGTTGGAGTACTAAATATTAGTCCTAGGTAGTTTACAGGGTTAGGCGCCTGGCTGCCTTTAACTTTGACTATACTTCGTCGTCTGTCGTGTCGTGTGTACTAGGCTCGGCACGTCCTGGCTACCAATAAGATTCTTGAGAGGGCAGATATATGGCTGGAACTATATGGACGACTAAACTATTTTCTAGGTAGGCTGAGATGTGAATTTCCCTACTATCTTCTAAGTACCCGGACGTTTCTTCGGACTAGAAGATCCGCATACAGTACGAAAGACCCAGAGCTAGTTAAAATAAGAACTGTTTCATGCCTGCATTGCTGATTCAGCATCCACGTGCCCGATACATCTCCATCATCCAACTGTCCAACATCACGCCTCACCATTCTCCTATCCAATAAACAGTCCATCCACCTACAAGATGGCCTTCTATATGGAGTACTCTGGCGTTTTGACGGCCCCAAGCATTCCCCAGTGATACGGGTGATCGACCATGGATTCCAGTCCCACCAACACACTCCCCCGGTCCTTCTACGAGTCCCTGATCCGCGAGCTGCCCCAGCCCCAGAGTCTCCGCATCGCTCCTCTCCGAGAGCCCGTTTCATCGCGGACTCTGAAATTCCCTTCACCGCTCGAGCCCAATGCTAGCGGCGTCCACGACCCCAAGGCGACCAATGCAGCCGGCAGCGGCACGCTCCCGCCCCGCAATAACGACTCCAGCGGAGCAACGGAGGGCGTGCCCCAGAAGCGAAGTAAAAAGAGCGACCCATCCGTGGACACCCTCTTGACCCATGACCCGCCTCCGAAACCCATCCTACCGAGCTTTGTCAACCCCCGTGCGCTGGAGCGGTTCCCCTACTCCTCGTTTGATGATGACGCTTCCGGTCGTAAACGGCGCCGCTTGGATGTCCAGGCTGATTCCTTCGGTCAGCATCTCCAGCTGCCCATCCCCCAGGCGAAGAAGGAACAACGACCCCGGCGCCCGTTCGGTCCATTCGCCATCGTCAACGGGCTCTGTGAACCGCCGCCCAACGCCGCCCTCCTCCCGTCCATAGATGACTCCATCACTCGGCTGCTGAGCAAGCCCACCCGTGAGGATACGGTGGTGGAGCCAGCTCTATTGACCAAGCAGCCCGCTGCAGATGGCCAACGCGAGCGGCGCGAGGGCCGGATAGAGGAGATTCTCGATTCTCCTGTGGGAGAGAAGGCCACAGACGAGGATCAGGGTGACGACGTTGGCCGCAGGGAACCAAATGTCGAACCAGAACAGTCTCCGCGAAAATCCAATGAGGATACAGAACCGCTCTCACCGAAAACCCGAGGCCGTTCGCGCAAGAATGTCCGCAAGTGGACCGAAGAGGAGACGACTACTCTCCTACGCGGTGTGGTCAAATGCGGCATCGGCAATTGGACGGCCATCCTGGCGCAGCCCGAGCTCAAGTTCAACAAGCGGAGCGCATCGAATCTGAAGGACCGCTTTCGCGTCTGTTGTCCGTGGGCGTACCGTGCCGCGGACCCGAACGAAGCTACGAAGAAACTGCGTGATAGTCTCGCTGATGCGCTTTCGCGCGCGGAAACAGACGGCCCTGATGGGACCTCGGGGAAGATCCACCTCCCGCATCCATGGCCAGCTGAGCCAGAGTCAACCACCGCGGGAGACAGTTCGGCGGCTACTGTGGAGGAGACTCCGACATCTGGGGCGGCTTCACCACAGAGGGTGGATCCTCCAGAGCCAGGAACGCGCGCAAAACGAAATGCGTCAACGATAGTGCCCACCCTGTCTGGGAAATCTCGATCCACACTGGCCTCGCTGGGTATTCCCGAGCCGCACGTTACTATGAAATCGCGACGGCGCTCGCGACGCCCGTTCACCGCTGCCGAGGACGAGGCTCTACTGAAAGGCTACGCGGTACACGGGTTCCAGTGGACACTGATACAGCAAGACAAGCGTTTGAACCTCATCCACCGCAGAGCAACGGATCTGCGGGACCGTTTCCGGACCAAGTTCCCCCATGCGTATCGAGATGGTGGCTCTGTCAGCGGTAAATCGCTCCATAGTGAGGAGAAGCCTCCAGAGACGGGTAGCAAGTCGAACTCGCTGGCGGCCACGCCACTTTCACAAATTAAGCCTGACACGGCAGATCAGACCATCGGGCCCGTCGACCCGGCGCTGTCGCCTCCGGCTCCGCCGGGCTATCTCGAAAATTCGACTGGTTTCCAGTTTCCGTTGGACGAAAACACTGGAGGGGCGGGCATGGATGCGTGGGATAATACTCTTGCCCCTATGGTGTGGGATGAATTGACTTAGGATTTCGGGACAGTCGCTCATATGTAGATTGGCATGAGATAGCTCGGACATGTACAGAAGGAATGGATAGCATCGCGCGTAGACTAACGACCGAATGAAAGGTATCAATTAACAGAGTATACACCACGGTCAGTAAACCGACAAGAACCAATGCAGCCCTGTTCACCAGGAACAAGGTATAACGGATACAACGCTTTGCTGAGGCAGGACAGAAACATAGGAAAGAGTCCACATCAGATCGGAGAAGGACGCAACAGCGCACACCATCACTGCAGCAGGGTCTTCACAACACACCACCCCCTCCATCTACCACGCATTGCGATCCCAGTTCGGATCTAGGTACCCAGTCAGCACACCCCAACCCGAACCCAAGAAAGCGAAAGAGAAAAATACTCACCCTGTATGAAACTCGCCAACACCTTACTCCCCGTCTGCAGCAACGGATGCCCAGCCACAATCTGCAAGAACCGCTGCAGCCCCTCGCGCCGGTGCTCAATCACATCGTCGCTGAACCGATTGGTAAACACTTTCCCCGGCAGCGGCGGGATTGTGACGCGCGTGCTCTCGCGCTCGAGGATGTCGCGGAAATACTCGAAGTCGGAGTAGCGGCGGCGCACGACCGAGTGCTTCAGCTTGAAGGCGGGGATGTTGGTGCGGCACACGATCTCGTACGAGGTGTACATGTTGCGGGATGTGCCGTGGGTTTGGGGGTTGCGGACCTATTATGATTATCTTTAGAATGCTGTCGCTATGTTCTGCCTGTGTGTCTGTGTGTGGAGGGACGGAGGGGGAGGGGTCGGTTGTGATAGGACGTACCTCGATCTCGAGGAAGTTCTCCGGTGGCCCGTAGATTTCCTCAAAGGTTTGCTGTCGCGACTCGGGGACGGCCTGCATTGTGATCTTGTTCTGTCCAGGTGGGAAGGTAAAGGTTTGGAGGTGGTGTGGATGGTGGTGACTGAACAGGTGGGGGGGACCGCGGGGAAGCGGGATGTCTGCAGTGCAGTCTGTTGATGGACGGAAGCAAGCCAACGGGGCTTATAGGGAGCACAAGAGCACGGAACACGGCTGTCGAAGATTCGCGTGCTTTCGGAATAGACAGCTAGAAACAGGAGTCTGGGCAGAAGATATGACGACGCTGGAGACTCGATTTGATAGAGCGCACGGTCCAGCTCTTACGTAATCCTTATCAGTGACAGTTGACTACAATATCCAGTGACATGAGGAACATACAAGGGCACTCCATGAAATGCAGAATCAATTTGTCTAATACACCGAAGAAGCTGGAACCCGCAATCACACCAATTTCCCAATAACCCGTAGAAACAGCAAATCAATCCCAGTGCTCGGACCAGGTAAACATGTAGTACAGGAAGAAAAAAGGAACCCAGATGATAGCAATGCAGACACCGAATTAAGCAGAGTATGAGAGCAAGAACAAGAAACACCCGTCGAATGTCATCGCGCCAAATTAAACAGAACAGAGAGAACTTTTATCTCTACTCCTGTCGACTGCGCTTGGCGCCATGCGGATTCCACGATCCATCGCCGACGCCCTGGTTAGGGAAGAAGCCCTGGTTGAATCCGGGATTGGGGCCTTGGAAGCCGCCTTTACCTAGCCAGACTGCGGTCAGGACACACTCTCCATGGTGACTCCATCCGTGCATGGTGACACGTACCTTGCATGCCCATGTTGCCACCCATGCCGCCCATCATCGGGTTCATTCCACCGCCCATCGGGTTCATGCCCATGCCTCCCATCGGGTTCATCGGCATACCCATCATATTCGGTCCGCTCATTCCGCCGCCGCGGCCGCGCATGCTGGCCGGTCCACCGCGCATGCCGCCCATCATGCCGCCGCGTTGGTTAAAGCCGTAGTTCTGCATGCCGCCCATCGGGTTTCCGCCGAACCCACCCGCCATGGGATTCTGGAATCCACCCATCGGGTTCTGGAAGTTCCGGTTGTTGTATCCGCCCATGTTGTTCATGCCACCGCGGTTGTTGAAGCCTCCCCGGCCGCCGCGGAAGCCTCCGCCCATATTGTTCATGCCGAAGTTCATGTTCTGGTTGGGCGCGTTGAACCCGCCGGACATGGCGCGCGCCTGGTTGTCCTTGCGCATGGGCGCGTCCTTGGGCAACGTGCGGAACGGGTTGGGTTGCGGGCTCGTGTAGGTGACTGTGTGTTTGCGGCCCGTTTGCCCCGTGATGTTGAATGACTCGATCTTGTGTTTCGTGGCGGTGGCCGCCTGCAGCGAGGTGAATTCGACAAAGACTTGTCTGTACGAGCTTACTTAGTACTCTGAGACACTGTGCTGAACGAGATGCATGCCATACCCTTTACTCTTGCCGTTGACTTTGTGTTCGCTGAAGGTGACATCCTTCAGTTCGTCCTCGCAGTCGGCCTGGCGGACCCAGCCGCGGATGTCATCGTCGGTCGTCCACCAGAAGAGATCGGAAATCAACAGCGCCGGCATCGCATCGGGATCGGTGGCGCGATCATCGTGTTCCTTGCGTTTCACGCCCTGTGTCGGTGCTGGGATTTCACTCGTGTGTTGCGTGCTAGAATCTGGGTGTGTTACATGCTCGCCGTTGGCACCAGTGCCATCCGCGTGGTCCTGCTTCGTGTCGGCCTCTGTGATACCCTCGTTCTGTGAGGTACCGCTCGCCTGCGGCTGGTCGGGAGCGTCCAAGATCAGCTCCGAGTCGTCTTGTTTCAGGTCATCGCCCTGGTCATTGGCGTTGTATCCGCTGCCATCTCCGTAGATGTCAATATCGAAGTTATCGTCCTCAGTGGCCATCGTGCTAGGGGAGCTCGGAATGTCAGAGCCAGAGGGAAGAGCTTGATTTTGCAAAATACAGTCCTTGTTTTCTTCTGTGCTTTCTTCTCAGGTTCTTGCGATGATTCAAAAGTACATGTCTGCAGACGAAAGTCGTCAATTAGCACGGAGATAAACATTCATTGAGAACAACGGCTTGTGAGTCCTGAAAGTCGAGGGAAAAGATTGGGCCATCCTGGATGAAAGAGAGCAAACAACGCACATCCCCTTCCCCATACCGGAAGCAAGAACAGGGCGATCAACGACAGGAGGATAGAAGGCTCGAAGATACGTACAATCCGAAGCAAACACAGCTTCACAGAGGAACAAAGTCTTTTATCACCGAGTCCAGCAATGTGATCGCTCTGATGCAGAGATACAGAGCGTAGTGCCTCTTCTCCAGAAGTGATTCCAAGTACAGGTAGAAAAGTAAGAGAAGTGTCTGTTCAATCACAGAGATGAAGATAGTATCTTTTCACAGAAGAGGTGTCGCCGATGATGAAAGTCCTGCTGTTCCAACGGCCAGATAGTGAGAAGAGATCCTTTTGCTTCAGAACAGCCTGATATCACCCTTCCGATCAGAACACAGAGTAAATGTAGACAAGTAAGGAACCAGTCGTAGATAAAATGTCGGTCCAGCTAGCTGTTAGTCTTCAAACGCGAATGATCCAGGAAGTACACGGGATCTCCGCCGGGGGTGTATCCCCTGAAAGGTGTCCGTCAGCACACGGGAGTGCGTCGTAGACAAGTGAGACGGGGGGAACACTCGACGGAAGTGCAGAGAGATGATGTGTCGTCGGATTACCTGGCGAAACGGTTTCGTCGGGGGCTGACGGTACGAAGGGAAGAGAATGGAAGAGAGAGAGCTTCGGATCGCGGTCGAAGGAGCTGCGGTGGAGGAGCTGATGTTCCGACCCGGACCGGGACAACCTTCCTCCGGTCTCAGTATACACATTGCTTACGCATCCTGTTACGACACTGTCTTCAAATAAAGTCGATAGCGTTCATTCATATATAAGGCGAACTATACACAGTGTATTCGCAAAAGAAGATTTGTATCCCATTTCCTTAGCCTCACCACAGTTCATAGCCATACTCGTCATCCAGAGGCGTCCGAGTCCGTTCAACTGGTCGGCTTCTCAGATACCGAATCGTGTCCTTGAATTGGTTGAATTCAGTCACATAGTTCAACCGACAGTCGTAGCTCTTCCCGACTGGCGGTTTGCCCTCATCCTCTGCGGCCCCGTCGTTCCAGCTATGTAACGTGCAGGTGCCTGTCGACAGGCCCCAGCCATTCCATGACGTCGCTACGATAACCATTAGCGTTTAGTCTTTCCCACGAAGCAAATCCCAACGTGGGACTTACCTGCAAGTACTGGAGCAGTGGGATGCCAGCTAGCATCTCGAACACACGTCCGCCATGTCATCTCGCCGCTCCGCGTCCGCGTCTCATACGCCGTCGTATAGATGTCCTGATCCTGCGGACGCGTATCTTCCGTGGCCTGGCCAACATCGATCGTGCCAGCGAGCGTGGCATCCAGATTATATACATAGACCTTCCCGTCTTCGCTACCCGTGTACACGTATCGCGAATTGGTGCTTCCTGGTGGGGAAAAGTGACACCGGATGAGAGTCTTGAGCACCCGATGGCCACCCCGGAACGTGACCACGGAGCAGTCGTGTGGATGTTGATAGTATCCCTCGGGGTATCGCTCAAACCGGTAGTCGAACCCTGTGGTGTACCTATGGATGTCCACCGTATCGAACTTGGCGGTCGTCATCATCTTTCGCAGATCCCACAGTTTCATCGTCTGGTCTTTTCCGTTAGAAAGAACGTATCGCCCGTCGCCTTTACTGTCGACATATGTCAGTCCCTCCGTGTGTCCCATGAAGACGCCCGCTTCGCGTCCGTCGCCCATGGATCGCCGATCCCACACCCGAAGTGTGGTATCGTCAGATCCCGAGTATAGGATATGGGGTGAGGATTTATCGCCAAAGCAGACAGCATTGACATCGTCTTCGTGGTTCTGTAAACGCAAGACAGACTGCATAGTTTCGATATCGTACACCACCACCGACTGGTCCGAGGTGCCCGCAACGATCTCCCGTCCGTCTCCGGAAAAGCGCAGAGACCAGATCTACCGGACGTTAGAGATATTCAGAATGCGAGTCGGAAAGTTATCTTACCCCAAAGTGTGAGTTCCCGTATAGAGGCCCGCGATCCGGCCGCCTTGAAACCGACGATAGATCCAATATAGTAGGCTCGGAACTGTCAGCAGGATCCGTAGGCGCCAGACACACAAGATTTCGAATCGACGAATACGCCAGGAACCTATTGTCAGGGCTCAAAGTAGCATCGGTAATAGTCCACTGGCCGAATCGGTAGTCGACCGTCTTGTAGTACTTCCATTCGTACGGGTTGGACGTGTCGTACATCCGGACCTTGAAGTCCTGCGCACAGCAAAAGAAGAAATTCCCGTCGTCGGAAAACTGTCCCGAGTAGCAGCGGGAGTCGAAATGGATAATTTTGTCCGCGGCAGAGCCCGGAATAAGGCCCTACATTCCCAGCTCTCATGAGCATCACTCCAGTGCAACGTAGGAGAGGGGAAACACTCACCTGAGAAATAGCCCGTACGTCTCTCTTCGGACCTCCAGAGACATCCATACCCAGCTCACGCCACATGATCTTCGTCGCGAGCGTCCGTTTGCGCTTCTTCAACTCATCGACATAATAAGAGTTGCTCCCGAAATCGCCGGAACTCATCAACTTGGCACCCTCTTCACTCGGTACCTTCGGTGGTTCATGATTCCCAGTCCGTCGTGGTCGATTTCGGTAGCTGAAGAATCCAAAGTCGTCGTCTTCGTCATCCTCCTCTACAAAGTTCCCGCGCCAGGCGTTGGAGTGGAGGATATGCCGCAGGCCATTGGAGGCTAGTAAATTCAACAATCGACTGGCTGCCACTACAGAATCAGTCTCATCAGTCCTTTCAAATGCCCCATCGCACTTCATGCTTCGCACAATCTCAAGGAACATTACCTGTCATACCTCGGCTGTGTTCTCCGCGGCCGCCGCCATTGTCTTCAACGTCGTCCATGCTGAACTCGATGTGTATATTTCCGGCCGGGATACCCAAGCCACCTTCAAGGAATACAACATTAGCATCGCACAAGAGGACAGATGCAAAAAAGGACGAGGAGGTCGTACCAAAACCATCGGCGTGGAAATCGGCGTCTTCGTCGGCCAATCCGTCTTCCTCGTCCTCGTCGTACAGATCAGGAAGAGCGTCGTGGTCTTCCGAGAATTCCGATTCTGGCTCAAAGTCCATGTCATTCTCATCGTCATCCGCTTCGAGCCACTCGCGCGCCGGATGCCATGTAGTCGGTGTTTGGCTGCGGGACTCCGGTCGGTCACCAGCGGCGGGAGGAGAGCCGGAGGAACTCATGGTCAGGTGAGGATGTGAGGGGGGGAGGGAATCGAGTGTCGGCCGCAGGGGTCATATCAGACCCTCGTTTGGCTTCCAATCGAAATAATACCTTGGGAAATCAATGGCGGAGGGCGAGACAGGGAGTCCAACGGTCAATTGGTTCTGGGGCGCACTGCTTATCGATACACACCGGTTATGTCATCTTCCCCACTTTCCGTGGTAACTCCTATCCCCGAGGCAGACATGAGAATGAGATATGAAAAGCCATAAATTCGATAACGCCAGCAAGAGACTATATATCGCAAACTGATCCAATGTATAACAAGAGAGGTATCTGATACGCCCTAACATCCAAGTCCCCGCACTGTACCATGCATCAATACATCATACCACTTCTCAAGTACAGGCGACAACCTCTGTTGCAATGAGGAAGCCATTCCGCATTCTCAGGATAGCAATCAAGAATTGCCAAAAGAACGCCATCACCCACCGCATTCCATTATCATCATCGTCATCATCACAATCCAAAAACGTATATTCCGGGGATGCAAACATGTCGGTCATGCCAGTATTGATGAACGAAATGATCTCGCAGACTCGTTCAAGTAAGGCCTGCGAATCAGGTCCAGCACTGTCGTCGCCGACTCTGGTCACCTCACAACTTGGGGTGGTGGACTTCGAGTCGAAGCTGGTTTTTCGTGTGATTGCTTGCTTAACAGTCTCCGGAGCTGC
Organism: Aspergillus aff. floccosus IMV 01167; assembly: GCA_001931935.1. NCBI lineage: Eukaryota > Fungi > Ascomycota > Eurotiomycetes > Eurotiales > Aspergillaceae > Aspergillus > Aspergillus aff. floccosus IMV 01167. The sequence goes on from MSJE01000315.1 coordinate 471,300, forward strand.
ATTGGCAACCGACGCATATCGTGCAAGTACTCGAGCAACGGCCTGAAGCTTCTTCCGCAGTCGAGCAGACCGCTTGTTCGACAGTACCTTTGCAGCAGTGGACGCTGCGTCGCGTAAGATCGGGGCATTATGGTGTTGGCTCTGCATCTGCTTGGCGATGAATGATGCTCCTTGAAGAGCGATGTTAGGGATCATGTTATGCCCTTTGGTAAAGATGTCTGCCTTGGATCCCAATCCTAGACGCTCTTACTTAGCATACACTTATCGCCAGTCCAGAATGAGCTCGAAGAACCTACCATATAATCCCAAAAACGGCAACATAATGCGAAGTCCTGGGTCGCAAAGCATCGCACTGCGATACAGGCTACCCGAAACCACCTCCTTTGGCAAGGAGGACAGGAATTCCACCTCACAGCTCGTCACCGTGACGCCTCCTTCGGCTCTCTTGAGGGACAGCCTGCTTTGCCGATAGGTTCTGTTGCTCGAGGTCAAGTTGGAGTCTTTAGAGGGCATTCCACACTCTTTTGTCCAGGTCCTCGTGGTAAAGGACCATGATTCCGCTGAAAATTCAGAAAGGGCACGAGTGAGATGTGACACAGAGCATTCGGAGCCATGGTCTTCTGTAGTGAGAGCTTTGAGGAAGTCGAGCTCTGCGGCTTTGCGGTTCCACTTTTGCATGTCATCGTTGTTGATCTTCCATTTGCCCGAGAGAGCTTCGGCGAATGTTGTACCACACATACCGTTGTCCAAGTGTTCAGGCTTGGACTCATCATAAGAGGGCCAGTCATCCTGCTCCGAAGATGGAGGGGAGCTTTCCGACAGAGTGGTCGATACGTCTTTGGAAAGGAGACGACTGCGAGGAATTTCAATCCGCAAAGGGGAAGGTTGTTGGAGCGAACACGTCTTATCAGCACAGGCGTGACATCTGTCAACGACGTGCTTCTGCGTTCGACATCTGACACACCCCTTGAACAGGTGACCGCATGACTTGCAGCTGTCCCTGGGATTGTCTTTCACATCACGGGGAGATCGGTCTGGGTCTTTCGAGATGAGTCCTAGTTCACCGGGATGAGACTCACGGGAAAGGGCTGGAGCGGAAGAGTGGCGTGCGTGAAGAGCGCGGGTCAGGGCAGATTCCATCTTCTTTGGAGGCGGCGGACGAACTTTCTCCAGACTAGGCGGAAGCTCGCTGGTGTCCCTAAGCAGAGTCGATGGCTCCGGGATTGAGGCTTCGCTGCACGAGGTGGGAACGCAGGGCGAATCCGAGAGAGGGCTCTCATCCTTCTGGATACAGGCTCCACGGTTGTTGTATCCGAAATACCCGGAGTAACCGCCTGATTGATATGCCCCATATCCCTGCTGGGAGTGTTGGTGTCCTGTTCCACCAAAGCTTCCGGGAAGCTGGCCGCCAAAGGGACCGCTTGCACCCGGACCGGAAGCGCCGCCACCATAGTTGCCATCTCCGCTGTTATTACCACGGTTGCCATTGTTGCGTGGCTGGTTGACTCCGCCGAAGACTCTGCTATGGTTTTGAAAGCACTCCCAGAATTCTTCCCAGGTGTGATACCATTCCTTGCAAAAACCACATTGGAATGGTCCGCTCTCATCAACCTTGAACCTGGTAAGCTCTTCCTTCTGTAGCTTCACGTGTCCATGTTTGTAAAGGTGGTCAGCTAGCTTGTCCCTTCTTGGGATCCGCTTGTCGCAAGTAGAAATTGGACACACATAAACCGCAGGCGCCAAGTGCTTATCGAGAACATGTCTGCGAAAGGTGCCTTTGTCCATCATCTTACCTGTTTCCTTGCACAAGCAGCAAAGGAACTCCTTTCTTAAGCTGTTGTGAGAAGGCCGGGGCGTAAACGGGGTGCTAATATTGCTAGTCGGCGACTTGTCCCCACTCATAAGATACTGGTCGAACAGCGAGTCAATGCTATGGAAGCCGTCGTGGAATCTCCGACGGATACTAAGTAGCTGTTGCCGGTCATGACGAAGGCGGGGAACAGATTCGCCGATCAGCTTAAGCCATTGGTTCATTTGCGACATGAGCGACTCTGCCTCCGCTTCAGATGCCGTTTGGCCCTGCATAGGGTTGGGGGGAAGCTGTACACAGGTGGTCTCTGTGTAGTCCATGTTGGAAGGCCCAGTGCTCTGGTAGCCCGTCATTTGCTCTGGACTGTGTCCCACGGTTCCAGTGTCGTAGATTATTTGTCCTTGCGCGGACTCCGGACTGGTGCTGCTTGGGGTGGGAGGAAAGTGGCGGTTGAATGGTACTGGGAACTTTGAGGCACAGTCAGTGGCTTCGTAGGATACCTCGAGTGAGCTAGGCTAGTCCGTATCGTGACTTACAGCAGACGAGCCAGGAGCCAAGCTACATTGATCAAATTGTGCGGTGGCTTGACCGTAGATCTGGGGGTCAGGAAAGTTGTGGTCCATTTCTTCCATTTCTCTGTATTCGGGGATGACATTGAGGTTCAGGTCCGAGTCCGGGTCCGGATCCAAGTCCTCCAAGTCCAGGTTCAAGTAGTCGAAGTAATTGAAGTGGGAAGGGTCACCCATGATGAACGAGCTACTTGAGGGAGAACAGAAAATGGATTCAGGAAGACGATATGACGACGACACGGCACACAAGGCACACTGGTCCACGCAGCTGATGCCAACCCCAGTCACCTGTGAGGGCGCGAGGCTGAATCAGTGAGATTGAAAGAGAAGGAAAGGGAAAAGATTACCTCATTCCAGGGGATTAATTTAGAATGACTGAGAATGGAAAAGAAGAGGAGCAGTGAAGAAACGAACGGGGAGGTTGAGAGCAAGTCATTCTTATACTGGCCGTGAGATTGGATAAGCACGAGCCACCCCACCACCAGGACAGAGCAGAGAGTGGAATTTCATTAAAAGAGTCGACACCGCCTGGTTCGAGGAATGTCCGGGAAGCGAATCTCTCACACCGACTCTCTGTTCAGGTCAAAAAAAAATAGAGGGGAGAAGGGCGATGGGCAAAAATGCCCGGACTCACCCAGCCTGAAGAGAGAGTAATTTCACTGTATGGGGAGAGGCCCCGTACCTACTGCATCTCTCACTGGGCGCTTCCCTACCTAGTAGTTTGCCTCCCTCCGATGATTGGTCCCCCTCCATCATTCCACTTTAGAAAATACATCAAAATGAATAGAATAGGTAGATTGGGGCTTTTCTCCCCAGGGAGATCCTACTTTGTGTGTACTCTGTACTGCTCAAACTGTGATCCACACGGCGTTCCATGGTTGAAGACGGTAGCTATATCCATGTACCGTTCCTTCTATGTTTTTATTCCCACGCCTGGATAGGCGTCTAATTAGGGTATATATCAGGTATGATAATTCATGTATATTCTACAGCCAAAGAGACGATGATGGTTTTTCAGGTAGTTGAGGCTCTCGCCTACGTCATGGAGAGACACCAGACTAACGGCTAAGTCATGTTTTCTTTTGCCTCGTTTCCTTTGTTCTTTAAAGTCAGGCATGATTGGCTTTGGTTATCCATAAAAAAAAAAAAAAACAGGGGGTGAAAGAGAATATAAAAATAAATAAATAAGAAACGGAGGTTTTTCGCAGGTGCATGTCATAACCCGCCTTGCCGAACGTGTGGATATCCCGAGCGAAGGGTCAATACTTTAATATTGGGCCCCCTTTCTGGTACACCTGTGACCAACTTCGAGACGAATAATTGATACCCAATTCAGAGCCAACGCATTGAGACCCTATAATTGGAACTAAGGGTGAACTGCTCTGACCTTCAATTCGACAATACGGCACATATCTCTCCCCTCCCGCCGTCACTCATCCACCGGAGACGAACCGGCACTCGACTCCAGACCGCCGAAGGCAATCTCTGTCAGTCATGAGAACCCCCGGGATGTTTCAGCAAGGATGTGAGAGATACTCCAAGTACAGGTGGAGACATGCACAGACAGCACCATTACGCAGACGAAGCGAACATGGTGGGAAAATAGGTTCGTTCCTGCGACAGCGTGCTGGAACAGTGGAGCTCCGATCTGCAGAAGGTCAAGCCAGGTAGTTTTTTCTAAGTCTGGACTCTTCGCCGGAACCCCAGAACACCGTTCGTCAACACCAACGTCGCGTTCCGGATTAGTACGGGAACCATCTGCGCCTCAGTGATCTCCGCATCAGAAACCAGATTGAACCGAACGTTCGACACGAAAACCTGTAAAAAAGCAACCAAGCGTCCTTCCCAACAGTCCGGCCGAACCTCGCAGCCGGACTGTCCAGTCCTCCTGTCAAGAACGCCAAGCCCGCACAGCAGTCAAGACGATGGGAGGCCTGACGAGGCTGCCTTGGGCAGGCATTGTTCGCCACCAGAGGGGGTATAGAGTTTAATGACGGTATTCTGCATATCGATTCCTCATCGCGACTTCTCGCGCTATCGAGAATGGACAGGTAGAATGAGGGGAAGGGGAGTCCATGACCAATTTCTCCAGTGTGGCGGTGCCACGTATCGGTAGAGCCTCATGGTTTGTGGCGGTGCAAAGGGGTCTGACCGTGAACCTCTCCCGATGGGGAAATCAAGTCGGATTTTGGCGCAAGAGATAGATGAGGAGGGTCTGAGGGTCTCCATCTTGTGTGTAGCTTTGACCCCCAGCTTGTCTCAGCGTACACAGTGAGAACAAAGAAAAGCTTCCAGAATGCCGCCGATCCAGGACTATTCGATTTTAATCCGGCCTGCACAATGTCATAGACTTTTCCATTTCATTTTCCATTACGCCACAAAAAGAGGCGACTCAGGGCATCTTGCCCAAGATTCACCAGTGGACTATCATTTTCTATTCGCAAGATGAGAGGTGGATATCTGTACATATGCAACCCTTTTTCTAAACACCCGAAAGTATCGCGAACCCCAATAATGCAGAAGCTATAATACAGAAATAATATATATATATATATATATATTTAAAAAAGAAATCAATCAAGAAGTCGTGCCAAAGAGGGGCAGAATTACCTCATACCTATCACAGTCAGGTCCAAACTCAAACAGAAACAAAGGGAAAAATCACTTACATCCCAAACATGATCGCAGCCGAGGGAACGACACGAAGCAGATGCGGCGTTAAGCCACCATACAGCCCGACCATCCCTTCCTCCTTCCAGACCGTCTTGAAGCACTGCACGAGACCCGTGTACTTCATTTCCACCTTGCCATCTCCGATCGAAACCGTGGGGGCTTGTCGCAACCGCGTCCGTACCACCTCATGTGGATACGTCGCCGCAGCAGCGATCAGCTTGGCCACGCCTGCAGAGCAAATCCGGCCTCCCCACACCTCAACATCATCCCAAGCACCGTAGCGGTAATGCGGATCCGCCCGCTTGGCCGCTTCGCGGCGTGCCAGGAACATCTTCATCTGCTCGTACATCACCCACTGCAGCGTGGACTCGGTCACGCCCAGGTACGACGCCGACAGACCCTTGTAGAGCCCGCGGATGCCCTCGTGACGCATCGTCTGCCGGATACAATCCCAGCTGTTCTTGTACTGCCGGCCCTGCCCGTGCTCGGCATTGGACTTGTCAAGTTGGAGTCGCGTCTTCACCAGCCAGATCGGATTGGTCGCGGTGCCGGTCGCGATGCCCGCCACTGCCGCGGCCGTCAGATGGATGCCCACCGGCGTCTCGCGTACATCGCGGTAGCCGAAATAATCACTCAAAAGGCGCTTGCCGTTGCCGTACACGTAGAAATTGATCGCGCGCGCCGGCACCACGCCGATCAGGTTGGGGCCTAGGCCTTTGAACAGGGCGCGCCAGCCCTCATGCACATGGATCGACCGGAGGATCTGGAACGTCTCGTTGAAGTGCATCAGCGCGCTGCGTGGCAGTGATGTCAACGCCGATGAGGATGCAGGTAGCGGGTGCGCAGCGCGCAGCTCCCGTAGCTGCGCCTGGTAAAAGTCCGACTGCAGCCTTGTTTTCAGGACGTCAAGGGGAGACGTGAGCGTCGCGGCCGTCATGCCTCCGATTCTAGAACACGTCCACGGGTCAGTCGGGCTGCGTCGATCGGGAAAGGATGCGCCAACGCGCGGTGTCTCGATCATTTGCTTACCCACCCGCGAAGAAATGAGCCCATGGCTTTGCTTGGTTGCTTGTGCCCGAGGCTGGGAGTTTCTGCATTTCGTTGGGGACGACGTCTCCCGTCTCCCGCGACTGCACGACTATGTCATTGCCGAGGTCTGGTCGAGGATTCCCAAGGGCCAGATGCGCCTGCGCAGAGCTGGGGTGGGTGCCAGTGACAGGCATCTCGAAGGTGTTGCACCAGCCGTGGCTGAAGGTGGTAGAAACGAGGTGTTATTGATAATCTATGCAAATCATGTATTCCGTATTATTCAGAGCTCCGATGCCTATGAAGAGGGTGAGAGTGAGACGAGTGTCTATTAACGTGAAGGAGTTGAATGCGAGGTTGACATAATCCGAGAATCATTTTTTGCCTTGGGCGGAACGGACGGTCTGGATTTGCCGCCGATAAGAAATTTGCCGCCTCTTGAGGCTCGCCTGAGTACGACAGCTAGCATTGATCTAATATATAACATTCATTTTCTACGATACTACAGACCTCATAGTCCCCGTTTACCAGCCAATGCGGCCGTAGAAATAGATAACGGAACGATGTCATCATTGTCCACATATTGTCGTACATGCTCCTTGGGCGTTGAGATACACAGGTCAATCCCGCGATTCCATCAACTCAATTGACGAATCTTCCTTCAACATCAATTGGGACATGCTTGCACTCCCAATCGCGTGGTTGAAATCACACAGCGGACAGCACAGACGGAGGGCGACGCCAGACTCTGAACAAGGGAATCGAAATTTTGTTTTTTCATTCAGGGGAATCTATGCACAGACTTAGATGTGCTAGTACATCCGAAAACCCTCCATTTTGCGCTTCGTCTCAATGCAAAATCCACCCATGGATGGCAAAACCCAGAAACACCAAACAACCGCATCGACCATTCCATTCGTTTAGATGTGGGTGTCGTAAGGGATGGGAGTGATGGTCTCGGCGGAAACACCCTCGACGACGTGAGCCTCACGGGGCATGGCGGGCTGACGCTTCAGGTGGAGGTGGATGCCCTGCTCCTTGGCCTGGCGCTTCTTCTGGGCGTTCTCCTTGACACGCTTGATGAAGTCCTCACGGGAACGGGAGTGCTTGACGTGCTCGATGCGGACGTTGACGCGCTTCTCGATGTAGCGGTTGCCGACAACCTTGTAGAGGAGGACACCGACGGAGGACTTGGTCACGTTGTAGACGACACCGGTCTTTCCGTTGAAAGCCTTGTAGGGCATACTAGATTCCAGAGTCTCAGCAATTCGATCTTTCTCACATATTCATTGCGAAACCGGGAATTCCGCGATGTCGAAATCGCACTGGGCGGGGGGAGGAAAAAACTGACCCCTTCTGGACGGCACCGTTGACCTTGATATCCACAATGTCGCCAACCCTGTAGAAAATTCATCAGATGCTGCTCGTAAGACGTATCGTCTGAAGCTATATCTCGCGAAGGATTTCGTCGTACCGGTAGGTCTTCAGGTAGGTCGACAGGCGGATCATGCCATGCTCCTTGAAGTTACGGCTGAAGGCATACTAGAAATGAGCAAGGCGGCGTTAGCTATCGGAATGGCGTCCATCATGCAAATAATATCATTATCTTCGATCGGTCAAACATACCCGAGTGCCGCTTCTCAAACCGTGCGAGTGACCCATGTCGGCGGTGTTGGTGGTGCTGCAGATGGGAACTTGTCGACAACGAAGAACACTCGATCCGCCTGTAGCGATGGTGTAGAGAGTGCTCGGGTCCTTAGTGCGCGGCTCCCCCACGGCCTTTAGGGCTAACCCTCATTAGGGTCCACCACCTCGCTTAGGGCTTCCCGCAGACCCTCCCTCATCTCAGCCTTAGAATCTCCGTTGCGATTCTCCTCGTGAAGTTAGGTGTGTTCGACAATCTCGCGACAACGCTCAATCAGCAGCCATGGCCCCCGTTCCGTGAGTAACTGCCTCAAGGATGCATGCATGTCGGTCGCATTGTTCTAACCGTCTTGTTTTCGCAGTCGCGTCTACTCCAAGACCTACAAGGTCCCTCGTCGTCGTAAGTGGCCTTTGCGAAATATTTCAAGTTTTAACCAAGCCCCGTGCAACGGCTAACTTGTCTCTAGCCTTCGAGTCGGCTCGTCTGTTAGTACTCTCCGGCCACTAATCAGAAGCGTGCTTCTGTTTATGTCGTGTGTTTCCGTGCCTAACCTGTTTCTGCTAGTGACTCGGAACTGAAGATTGTCGGCGAGTACGGCCTGCGCAACAAGCGTGAGGTGTGGCGTGTCCAGCTTACCCTGTCCAAGATTCGTCGTGCTGCTCGGTATGTGCTCTGGAGGAAGCGGAGAGATACAATGGGAGGAACATATGGCTGACGGTAGTGCAGTGAGCTGCTCACCCTCGACGAGAAGGACCCCAAGCGTCTTTTCGAAGGTAACGCTTTGATTCGTCGTCTGGTCCGCATCGGTGTGCTCGATGAGTCCCGCATGAAGCTCGATTACGTCCTGGCCCTCCGTGTTGAGGACTTCCTGGAGCGTCGTCTGCAGACCTGCGTGTACAAGCTTGGCCTCGCCAAGTCCATCCACCACGCCCGTGTCCTGATCAAGCAGCGCCACATCCGGTACGTTGCGCTCATCCATTTTCTCTTCTCGAGTGACCGCTAACTCCCATCACAGTGTCGGCAAGCAGATCGTCAACGTGCCCTCCTACATGGTCCGCCTGGACTCCCAGAAGCACATTGACTTCGCTCTCACCTCCCCCTACGGTGGTGGCCGCCCTGGCCGTGTCCAGCGCAAGAAGGCCGCTGCTGCTGCTGGCGGTGAAGGTGGTGAGGAGGAGGAAGATGAGGAGTAAATTATCAAAACCGGAGTACGGACGGGTTTCGTTAAGGAACATAAAAAGTAGGGGGCTTCATGGTGACTGCAGCATAGCGTCTAATGTTGTACGATCATGCCAATCAACGAATGAAAAAAACAGCCTTATGGCTCAATTCGCAGGCCCTAATCTGAGTCCATCAACAGTAGCCTTCAACACCTTACAACCGTATGTTCATGTACCAGATATCCACCCAAACGCCTATCGTAAATCATATACAGCCATCCATATAAACCATCTCTTACCCCTCCACCCCTACAAAGTTCTTGAGCGTCTCTTCAGCACTTCGGTACCACCGTCCCATTTCTTCCAGACCATCACTCTCGCCTTCCTGCTTCTTCCTCTGCGCTTCTCGGGCTTGAAGCACAGCCTCAGATTTCCGTCGCTCCAGAACGCCCAACTCTCGCTCGATCGCTTCCGCCTCCCGCGTCTTACGAGGGAGGGCATTCTGCACCGCAGCAAGCTGTCGATTGAGGGCCGCCAGCTCCGCCTCCCGCTCCGAAAGGAGAGACAGCGTCGCCGGAAGAGGCAAGTTCTGGGTCGACGAGGCGTCCATATTGGCGGCCTGTTTGGCACGCAAACCGGCGATGGTCGATTCAAGGTTCTCGATCGACTCGGGGAGACTTGACAACTGGGTCATCTGGAGCTGGATGTTCTTGTATCCTGGTTCGCGCGTTCTATCAGCATCCGACGGCTGGTGAGGACGGTCCCGCGCAATAGGTACTTACGCGCCGCAAGATCCCTCCCCTTCTTCTCCATCTCTTCGGTCATCGCCCGCACCTCCTCCTTGCGCGCGCGCAGCTCCGCCTTCACCTCGGCCAATTGCGTCTCCAGTTCGATGTTCTCATTGTGGCCTACTACCAGTGGGGGGTCTCCGACGATCGCGCGTAGGAATTTTTCTTTCGTGACTTGTTCGACGTAGGAGAAGCGTAGTTTGGAGAAGAGTTCCTGTGTGGTAGATGCCGATTAGTGTTCTGGGCGTCTTGCTAGCTGTTGGTCTCGGGCTATCTCACTTTGTAGTGTGTTAGGTCGGCCTCTAGCGACGCGGGCGTCGGGTTATCGATCGCAGAGACATCGGAGTTGCGCTTGCCGGGGGAGGGGTCCAGGTTTTCGGCATCGGGGGTGAAGATGGGCTCGCTGATGCGGACGATCGCGAGGTGGGATTCCAGGTCGCCTTTTTCTTGGAGTTGTTGCAGCTGTTGGCGCACTTCGGCGGGGTTGATGTCGGGCATTCTGTGGGGCTTTTTCCTTTGTAAATATCAGAGTATGCGGTAGAATAGAAGCAGCAGATCATTGAAAGTAAGAGCAGTTTATCGATCAATTTGAGGACTTAAATATGCCAAAGAAAACTATCGAAGAAGCGTCCCGCGTCAACATGCGGAGATAAACAAACGCAAGGGATCCGCTCCGGAGGCGGTGAAGTCACCACCCAGCAAAAGTCGCCCGCTATCGAGGATACAGCTCAAGTAGACACTCATCTTCCTTATGAATACCCCTTGCACTGCTGGACATAGCATCATTGGTCGCATGACCTGAAACCTACAGACAACGGCATGGTCACCATCTTCTCTCTATAAACAGCCCGCTCCCCGCTCCTGACTACCCTGGTGCCTCATCTCGGTCCACGATGCCGCCCAACATGGGGAGTGCGATTGGCGATCTCAGCAACGACGACTACGTCGCGCAGGTCCTCGCTCGGGAGGCGCGAGACAGCTCCCTCAAATACTCCGCGCAGGAGATGGGAGCATACATGCCGAAACGGTAGGTGTTTCTCATCAACATCTTCTGACCTACAACTGACAGCTGTTGCCACAGACCCGCAGGGTCAGCCCCCAAGCCGAACACACGATTCCTACGCCACATCATCAAAGAAACGGACAACCATAATGCCGCGCTGAAGCGGAAAGAGGAGCGCGAAGCCCGCGAGCGCATGCAGCAGCTGCGACACAAGACGGCGGCCGCGCGCCTGGCGGGGGAATCCGAATCTCGCAGTCATCGCCATCGCGACCGGGACTCACGCCGAGACGATCGCGACGACAGACACCGCTCCCATCGCAGACGACACCGCAGTCGCTCCGCCTCCGCCGACCGAGCGCGGCATCGCAAACACCGTCGACGACGCGACGAGTCGGACGACTCCGAGGAAGAGCGGTACAGGTCGTCTAGGAAGAGTAGGCGGCGGCGGTCGTATTCCCGCTCGAGGAGTCGCTCTCCACGAGACGAAGACAGCCATTCGCGCAGCCATCGCCGGCGACACTACAGACGTGGGGATCCTTCGCGATCCCGATCCAGGTCGCGATCCCCGGGAACGGATCGGAGACACAGGCGCAAAGAAGATGGTGGCCGTCACACGTCTTCGCGTCTGTCGCCGGTCCCCCGCGCAAGCCCTACCCCTCCCCCTGCGGCGCCGTCGGAGAACGAGTCGGATCCGCTGGAAGACCTGGTAGGACCGCTTCCTCCGAAAGTGAGTGACGTACAGCCTATTCGCTCGCGTGGTCGCGGCGCGTATAAACTCAGCGCCAGCAACATCGATGCACACTTCGCCGCGGACTACGACCCGACGCTAGATGTTCAGCTGGAAGACGACGATGCTGCCGCCGGGAGCAAGCCTACCCGTCGCCCGGTTGCCGGGCTCATGACGGGCGACGATGACTGGGAGCTTGCGCTTGAAGCGCTTCGTGATCGGGCTCATTGGAAACGACGAGGCGAGGATCGGCTGCGTGAGGCTGGGTTCAACGATGCGTTTGTAGAGAAGTGGAAGGCCAATACCGCTTCCACTGCGGCGACAGACCCGGACGCTGAGGGTCGGCTGGAAGATGTGCGGTGGTCAAAGAAGGGCGAGGGTCGGGAATGGGATCGGGGGAAGTTTGTGGACGAGGACGGACATATCGATGTCAAGGCATCGTGGTAGACTATCGGGTGCATACATTTCGGGTTGGAGTTGGTTGGAACTATCTTTTGAAGCGATAGATTTTGGTTTTATCACGGAGATTAAAAATTCGGGTTGTATAATTGCAATGAAGACATGAATCACGATCGTCAGCGTGTCTGGCAGATACGTAGACGGGGCATTGGAGAATATATATCTGTTGCAGAAACTACACAAGTGTCTATGCAAGCCGGCGAAGCACGCTTCAAAAAGCCCGACAAAGACCATATATACACCAAGGTCTTCCATTCTACACCATTGCCCAGATCAGATACTAGGTAGCTAGGTGTCTTGAGATAGGTAGGTCGTCGGTGCGAAGTTCAGCGCGAGTCGCGATTCCGTTCCGCGGCTTTGTCAGGAACGCGGAAATTCGCCGGCGCGCACACCATTTGACGGATGGATGACGGATATACAGTGTCAGATTGATTGATAATTACGATTTCGAGATTCTTCTCAAGGAGTAGACCTTATTTTCTGTTTATAAATTATATGTCAGGGCTATTGTTCTGTGCGACAGAATAATCCAGACGTTGTACGCACTAAAGATCAACCTACTACGTCACGAGTGTAGTATCTATTCACATTGCAGTCACGGAGCCTGCATAACTCCCCATCACATTATCCATTATCGGAACTACCTTGAATATCGCCATGACAGACCAGTTTGCGTTTACTTACCCCTCACCACTGGAGGGGTATGAGAATCTCGAACCGCTTCCAAAGTGAGCCCTCACGCGATAAGACAACGACAGTGGAGACTGACGTCCGGCAGTGAGCGAAACGACGACGGCAAATCATTCAAGAACCCCCAGCACGGCGTCCTGAGTAAAGCATACGAAGAGTTCCCCGACCCTCTGGCCAAGGGCCGACGGGGCGGCTTTGACATCCACATTTACCATTTCCAGGTGTGATCCGTCCCAGGAAGCCACCAAACATGCACATGTGCCATGTGATCTATGATCTAACCCATCCGCAGAACAACCCCGACCAAGTGGCATATGCGAAGGCGCTGTGGGAGCGTATCCGACGGGAATGTCAGTCTACCTGCAAACCTAACACTTGATGAGACCACCTGCTGATCGAGAGCGCAGTTCCCGAGCTCAGGATCTATCAGTTCTTTGATCGGCCGATCGGTCCGCACCCTGTTGCAATGTTTGAGGTGAATTTGTTCACACCGGCGCAGTTTGGGGCGTTTATTCCTTGGCTGGTTATCAATCGCGGGCCGTTGAGCGTGCTCGTGCATCCTAACACGACGGAGGAGGAGGAGGACGAGCGGAATCATACCCAGCGGGCGACGTGGATGGGAGACCGCATCCCGCTGGATCTGCGGTTGTTTAAGTTGATGAAGGCGCAGAAAGAGCAGGATCTGGCTAAGAAGAAGGATTGACAAGGGTGTGTATCATCAATTTTATCAGATGGGGTGGACATAAATCCGTCCTCGTCACAGCGCACTTAGACATGTCTGTAGGTACTACCTCCTCAGCCAGTGGATGATCTGCCCGGGGTGTTACGGGGATACCCTGGTGACTGATGGACGTCACGGGGTTGCATAGATGGCTTGATCATCGCTACGTTTACCCCTGTTCGCATCTTGGTCATGCTTGTCTGCAGAAGTTTCAAAGCACCCAGGACGTACTATATCCTGAAGATATGAGGAAATTGACATCATGGCTTTCCATCCACCTCGCTCCTTCCGGATATCCACCTTAACATGTACCAAAGGCGAAGCCCTCAGGTACAGCAGCGGATCGACAGCTCTCTTACCGTCTGACTTCTATTCACTCTTTCGCATTCCAACCTATCATCGACTGACTACCCTTTGATCGCATTCTTAGTCCATATTCTTCGAGCCCTGATCCGATCCTTCTTCTAAACTTGATAGCCGTATAGAGTCGGGACGGTGGACAGCTCACCATGTGGAGCCCACATTTACCTTCCATATTGTCTACACTTCAGATCTTATTGCAGATCACTGTCTCTGCTGGTGACTGTGCAAGACCTTCTCCAATGTCGTTGGAAGCAACAAGCATACCAGCTTATGTGCTGGAGTACGGTAAGCCACATCATACTGGTTTGGAGTGCATTCTGACCATACACCAGCGCCACTGTTGTGGCTGTATAGCCAAGATCCATTCAGACCATCGGGGATTGGCCAACAGATCATGCACACAACGCCATTGGTGGATTGGGAACCAGTTCAGGGGGCGCCATCGCCGTTGACTCTCGAGAACCTCGACGCCCTCAACGAGCTGGGCAACACGAGCGTCTATCTCACCTCTAAAGAAGGATCTAACGCGAATCCTCGGCCGGGATGGTTTCACGGCACTAGCCCTGATAGCTCGGGAGAGACGGTGGACATCGTTTCGTCGTGCGTGATTCTGGTTGACCACGGCGATGCGACTGGCAATTCGACCGGGACGCTGGATGCGTTTTATTTCTACTTTTACGCGTGAGTGTCGGAAAGCCGAGACCATTGCCCCGACAGGCTGACCCCCCACGAACCAGGTATAACAAAGGAAACACCGTATTAGACATGGAATTTGGTGATCATGTCGGGGATTGGTTCGTTCGTGTGGTACTCTGCATATGGACCGCGTCTGACCATTGACAGGGAGCATAATATGATTCGATTCTGGGACGGTGTTCCGCAGGCCATCTGGTACAGCCAACATGCTGGGGGCCAGGCCTTTACGTATGCGGCCACGGAGAAGAAGGGCAAGCGGCCGATAGCGTATTCAGCCAACGGGTCCCATGCTGTCTATTCAATCTCTGGGTAAATCTGGCCGGTGTGATGACTGAAGAGACCTGTGCTCATATTGATTCCCCTGAAATAGGTCTCACGACCACACCATTCCGGGGTTGAACCTGCCGTTCGGGCTCATTGTCGACTACACCGACCAAGGGGTGTTGTGGGATCCCTTGCTCAGCGCCTATGCATACCAATACGACGCTGGCAGTCAGACGTTCCAGCCCTACGACCCCAGCTACCCGGTCAACTGGCTGAATTTCAACGGGCAATGGGGGGACGATGCTCTTCCGGATGGCCCAAAGAAGTTTGGCGTGGCACAATACTCGGGAGGGCCCAATGGACCCAAATTTAAGAAGCTCCTCCGGACAGAGGTATGTCCGAGCGAGCCGTGCATTGTGCTGCCATTCCGAATTTGGAGCCAGGAAAGCGTAGCCGGGCGGTGTCGGGGAAGCACTGATCACTGACCACACCAAGCGCGGTGGTTAGTCTGGGTTCGGTTCGCGAGATACACCACCGTTACAACGGTCATCGTACATAAGTACATGGGACCGGGAGACTCGATTGATCCGAAGCATCAGACGGTTGTGGGGATTATGGGGGATAGGGGGAATAATCTCCGTGCCAGGTGCGCGTGGCATTGTGACAGGTAGACCGACGGGTTGCTGCTTCAATTGGACGTTGGTGTTTGTACGTGCTACGCGAAGAACCATCTCCGACTCTGGAGCAAACTGATCTGCTCATTGTCGAACCGAGAAGAGTAAGAGGGATTCTCAGGGGTTGCACACCAAGGAGCTAATAAGTACCTCATTAAGTACCTTTCCTAATCGGGCAGTCTGGTTGGTGTTCCTGAACCGCAGTTGGAGGCCAATCAGATGGCGTGCTGGTGGTATTTCTACCCGGTCTCCGGATACGGTATGTGACAGCAAAGCCCAGACAAAGTCATCGACGGTCAACGGATGCGAAGACTGGGAATTAATCAATTAATTAATTAATTAATGAGGCATTGGTTAATGAGCTTCATATCCTAGTAATGTTCTGGAAGCGAGGACTAGAAGGTGCATGCATGATTCTCCCGTCGATAATTTCTTCTAATTGTGGTCCAAACCTAACGAGGCAAATCACAACATTCCGCCAAATCCTCCTTACCACGTGTGGCGGCCTGGAGGTTACCGGAATGTAATTGGCATTTCCCCCATGTACGGTCGACGTAATGATGACTCGTATTGGTGGTGCTGTTGCTCGCTCTTTCATAGACGACGGTTTCTATCGTGGACCCCTAACAGCCTGTAGATAGACGACCTCTTAAACATATTATACATAGATTCTATCCATTTCCCCACGGAGTACTCTTGGATACTCCGTACAGACATACCGCACGAGGGAATTAATCTCCCCTTCCGCCGCCGTCTCGCGCTGAACGACCCTAACCTAATTGCACTTAGAACAGTGGAGACTCCAGTCTTGAGAGGTCGAGCCCACTCCTGTGAGGGAGGCTTGTTAGCTTTGCGGTTGGCTTGCCCCTGAATCTCCTGCTCAAAAGGTTCTCGAGCCTCTTGGGGAGAAAAAAAGATTCACGACCGCAAGGTGGATTCCATACAGGAATCGAAATTAAAAAAACTCAGGGAAAAAAAAAAAATTTGAGTCCTGGCGACATCTTCCATTCGACATCCGCATACGCGTGAGAGTGTACACGCTCAGAAGCTATCCATTGACTGATTGAGATTGCTGGATCAGTCGTTGCGCATTGCTGCGTGTTTCGCAAGTCGCAGGCAGCAAAAGGCTCGCGCACCACTGGCAGCGTCGTATCTGGTTCTTTGCTGGCCGATCGCCATCTTTCAATCTTGCCTTGCGGCGCGGTCGTTCTCTCATTCTTTTCCTCATCTATCTCCCTTGTCTTTTCTTTTCCGTCCGTCCTTGAGTGTCGGTCTGTCGCCATTGAATGCGCCGCATTGGTCGGACGCTGTGAATCTTTACAACGACAAACGTCGCGATTCTCCTGACCGAAGAACGACAACGACGGAATCCTACCCACGCTCATTGTGATTTTATTCCTCTCTTTGGCCCATTCCTCTAGTAGAGCCCTTGGGTTGACCTTGACAACCACTTGCGGGGCTTGTGGTGTCCATTTCGTGATCGCTGTATAACTCGCTCGTTTCGGTGACACGGATTTTCTTTCCCTGTCGAAACCAATCGTCTGGTTGCGTGTTTGACCAGGTCGGAGTCAATCGCGGAGTCGTCCCGATTGATCTCAGTCTGTCGCAAGAAAGCGGACGAACCGTATAGTCCGGTAGAGATTGGTGCGGTGTCCTAGAAGCAATTCTGCCCAAGCCTGTAAGTTGTCACCTGTTAGTTTGCTGATTGGGATGGGGGAGAAACCTGCATGCAGCGGGATGCTGTAGGGACTCGACTCGAGTCGACTCGAACACCGGATGGTCTGAGAAAGTGGATGCTAACCGGGACCCTTCTGGGGAATGAATATCAGGCAAGAGATTACTCCATAATCGAACCATTCTCGAACGTTGGCAAAACGGTCATTTCGTGGGTGGACGAGGGAATCTATATCTGAGACAACGCTCATCTCCAGCGAACCCCACTTTCTGTTCCAGCGGTGTTACAGGATTCTATTATGGCAACCGCTTCGTCCAGACCCCGGACCCCCGGGCACTCCCAACAACCCGACCCGGCGGCTGCAGTCACGGAGAACGGCAACAACAACAACCGCCGCACGAGCTCCTCTCTCGCCTTCCTCCGTCGTTCCAAGTCCACCGAACCGCTGGGTGAGAGGAAGTCGTCCGGCAGCAAGAGCAAGAAGAAGCAGGCGATGGAAGAAGAGCTCCGTCGTCAACGCGAAGCTTCCATGCCCAAACAGCCGCCTCGCCTTCCTGATCTGTCCCCCACCCCCGTGCTTGAAACCTTTGGAGGTGACGAGCGTTTGGACAGTCTCGCCGCCCTTTCCAGTCCGTCCAACCCGCATCAGATCCCGTCGCGTAGCGCCATGAGTACTCCCGTCGCCAACGATTATGATCCGTACGCCCGCACGGAGAGTATGACCCACCGCGGCCGCTTCAGCTATGCCAGCAGCGCTGTCAGCACCGTGAATAGTCCCCGCCGACTGCGCCGTCGCAAGGATCCCACCCCGTACAAGTAAGTTTGATATGTCTTCGCGAATTTAAACACGTTGATCTGATCTGCATTGATGCTGAGACTGCGCAATTAGTATCCTGGTGATCGGTGCGCGCAATTCGGGCAAGACCTCGTTCCTCAATTTCCTTCGCAAGTCGCTCGCTTTGCCGCCGCATAAGCATCCCTCTCGCGCCCCCGAGGAAGTCGAGTACTACGATCGCCATTCCCCCGCCAATGAGGGTTACACCTCTCATTATCTCGAAACGGAAATCGATGGCGAGCGCATTGGATTGACCCTCTGGGACTCCCAGGGTCTCGAGCGCAACATCGTCGATATCCAGCTACGTGGCGTGACTGGTTTCCTGGAGAGTAAGTTCGAGGAGACCCTCAACGAGGAAATGAAGGTGATCCGCTCTCCTGGCGTTCGCGATACCCACATCCACTGCACGTTCCTGATCCTCGACCCCGTGCGTCTCGACGAGAACATCGCCGCCGCCGAACGCGCCGCCCAAGGAAACCCCAAGCCGTCCGACTCTCCCGTCATTGGCATTCTGGATGAGAACCTAGATATTCAGGTGCTCCGGACCGTCCTCGGCAAGACCACGGTGGTGCCGGTAATCAGCAAAGCCGATACTATCACGACCGCCCACATGTCGTACTTGAGAAAGGCAGTGTGGGACAGCCTCAAGAAGGCCAACATTGACCCTCTCGAGATCCTTACCCTGGAAGAGCAGGAGGAAGAGTACAGCTCGTCGGAGAGCGCCGACGAGGAAGAGGAAAAGAAACCCGATGTGCCGGAGACGGTGAAGGAAGAGGAGGACCCGGAATCCCCCAAAGACGAGGACACCGAGCAGAACGGAGACGTTACGACCCCCGCATCCCCGTCCGCACGAAGCCAGGCGTCTGGAAGCCCAACTTCTCACCAGAATCTGCCCTTCTCCATTCTGTCACCCGACCCGCACTCCCTCGAGGCTGGAGACGAACCCGTTGGTCGCAAGTTCCCGTGGGGCTTTGCCGATCCGTACAACCCCGAGCACTGTGACTTCCTGAAGCTCAAGGACTCGGTGTTCACCGACTGGCGCTCGGAGCTCCGTGAGGCGAGCCGGGTGATCTGGTACGAACGCTGGAGAACCAGCCGGTTGAATCGCCATGGTCCGGCCGCGGTGCCTCAGAAGAAGGTGTACAGTGGGCGCATGGGACCGATGGATGGCCACCGGATGCGGTAGAAGTCTTCTGATGCTTACTACTTCTTGATCCTGCATATACCCGCTGCACAGCTTCGATTCTTCTGTTTGAATACCCTGGTGTTTTGGGCCGTCCGACACATACATCTTGTCTTTCCGGTTCTCCGACTCTCGGATTCTACGTCTTTGCTCGTTGGTTGGTGGTTTGAGGATGGTTGGACGCGATGACGAAGGGGAGGAAATCTTGGAAATCAGGCGGAACGCGTTCCTTTATCGCGAGTTGTGTTTTACTTCATTTTGTATTGTTCTCTTTCGAATCTGTTGAGACTCCTGCGCTCCCTGCTCTCCGAAGCCGGGTAGCTCGCTGGCAACCCTGCTGGGCGGACTTCTCTCTTATACCACTTTATGTTCTCTTCTGTGATATCACTGTGCTGTCTCGGCGTCTTTCACCACTTACCTTCCCCCTTACCTTTTTGTTTTGGCTTCGCTATTATCCTGTATTTTGGTCTGCTTGAGATCAGGTATTGCCTGCCCTAAACTGTCCCGGATAGTACCTACAGATATGGATGAATGTCAGTTGTCTTTGTTTCTGGCGTCAGCACGGCCCAAATTGACAACATTTCAGCTTTCGCGATCAATCATGTCGGCACTCGGACTTTGCAAAAGGCTTAGCGTACTGCGTAGTGCTTCAGAGGTGGCTGGCGCGTGCAGACGGCCACTGACAGCCGGGGAATTCCCACCAAGGCTGAACAAAGTGGACCAGCCGCCCCTGTTCCTTCTGCCAGCAGATCCAATCGAGCGGCGCAGAGAGGGGCGGCGATACGAGGAGGGGAAGCTGGATGGGCTGCAGGTGAGCAGTCGTGCAGTGGGGAGGATTGTTTTTGCCTGCTGATGCGGCTCAATTGGCGGTCTCCCTCTGATGGATTTTGCAGCTGGATGGAGAGGTACTTGACGGTACAACAAAGTACAAGGAACGCCATACTCCGACCCATAGTCGGCCAGGTACCTCGAAGGCACATGAAGTCTCCGACCACTGATCATCCTGCCGCTCATCACCCGAACGAGCTGAAAAACAAACCTCCCATCTCGTGCGACGTTGCGGTGACTCTCCTCTCTTTCTCACTCCTCGTGTACGGATGACTATTTCCTTTCCTTCTCCTTCCCTTCATCATCCTCATTTCAAAATTTCTCAGTGCATCCCAACCGTGTGTTAATCAAGAAGCTCTTGTAGTTCCTATTCTCAATTCTCCATTCCTTGCGATAGAGACCCCCTCGACTAACGTCGCATTTGGCTCATCCCTTCCATGTCACTCCAGGTCGGCGACCCACGGTCGCGTGGTCGTTCCAAGTCTCCGAGCGGGCGTATCCGCGAGCGTTCCAGATCTCGCGATCCCCGGGCCTCCCCCGCCGTCGAGGCCACCCGACAAGCAACACGGTCGTACCTGGTCGCCGAGCACGCGGACAAACATGGTCGCACGCGGTCCAGAAGCAGAGGCGCCAGCCCCCATCGCACCTATCGTGACGACGACCTTTCTGCCTCCGATTCGGACCACGAGCCCCGGCGGGACAGCCGCTACCTGCGCACCGTCGAGCCCCAGGAAGATCGCTACTACCTGTCCGACTCTGGGGCGAGAAAAACCACCGGACACCCTCGTGAACGGCGGTCGGCTGACCTCCGCACGCCCAACCTCCGTCCCGCGCGGTACGATATCCCATCCGACGACTCGTCGGCGTCCGAGGATGAGGCTCTGGCCTACGGGGATGTTCCCAGCGACCTAGAGCGCGGGTACTACGGGTACAAAGCCTCACCGCGCTCCTCGTCCTCGCGCATCGACAGCTCAAACCCGGTCATGTCGGGCGCTTTCAATGGCGCCACCGGGAGTCATCCCAGCTATGCGCGTCCAGAGGGGTCCAAGTATGCCACCCCTTCGCAGTATCTGCAACAGTCCAACTATACCGGTCCGCCCTCGACGGCACACTCGTCCGCCTGGGCACCCATCCCGGAGTGTGAGCGACCGGGCTTCGTGCCCCCGTCCTCCCAGGCAGAGGGTCAATCAGCCATGCCAGGGGCGTTTCCTGGTTCGACCCATCCTGAGACAACACCCGTCTCTGCGCCAGTGTACCCTGGGTCACAGTATGTGACGGCAGACGGACAGCCTGGTTCTTATGCTGTCTGGGATGGACGGCAGTATGTGCCGACAAGCGGCGCCTACGTTCCTCCCGTGACCCTGGCATCCACCCACCAACGGACGGTGTCTAGCGACGCCTCGGGCCATATTGTCTATGCCAATCCCCCTGCGTTCCAGTATGTGCAGGTCGACCCTAAAGTGAAGTATGCGTCGAAGCCCTCAGCGAAGCCTGCATACTCTGCCACGCCCGTGCACTCGCGGACGGCCTCTGAGTCCCAGGCACAGTATCCCGATATCAAATACTCGGCCGCTCCGCAGTTCTCCGCCAAGCCAGCTTCGAGTCGTTCGCATGACCCCGGCCCGCAATTCGTTGAGATCACTCCCGGAGGTCGGTCGGGACGGCCGCACAGCATGTCGATGTCGTCGGCCAACAACCTCTCGGTTGAAGCGCCGGACCCGAGCTTCCGCCCGGTCAGTCCTATGCTGGAGCCCTACAAGGGCACCTACCAGAGCATCTCGCCGATGCCTTCCCCCATCGTCGTCCCCTCCAGGCTGGACGAGGGTTTGTCGGACCTGGAGCCCCTGGACGCCAGCTCCGACGAGGCGCGCAGGAAACATCGGCGGAAGAAGACAAAGGACGACAAGGATCGCAAGGAGAAAAAGAGCGACCGAAGCAAGCGGGACTCGAGCCGGGTGCGACACGAGCGACACAGCTCCTCGTCGTCCCTGTCGCAGGTCCCGGGGCCAGAGGCCCTGATGGTGATCGCGCCCGGCAGCGCACGGAAACGAGTGTCCTTCTACGACCCGACACCCGATGCGACGGCCATGCAGGAAGCGCTATCGCACAGCCGCAGCGTCGACAACAAGGCGCTCATCCGCGTGCTCCCCCACCTGACCAGCGACGAGATCCTGGACCTTCGCAAGGAGTACAAGAATCACGTGAAGCTGCGCGGGAAGGGCATCAACCTAGCCAAGCACATCCGTGTGAAGTTGGGCAACAGCGCCTTTGGCAAGGTGTGTTACGTCACCGCACTGGGCCGCTGGGAGTCTGAGGCCTTCTGGGCCAACTGCTACTACCAGTCGAGCACGTCGCGGCGGGAACTGCTGATCGAGTCGCTGTTCGGCCGCACCAGCGAGGAGATCCGCGAGATCAAGGCGTGCTTCCGCGACTCGCGGTACATGGACAGTCTGGAGAAGTGCATGAAGGCTGAGCTTAAGGCGGACAAGTTCCGCACCGCCGTGCTGCTGGCGCTGGAGGAGACCCGGCCCAGCGAGCGCGCCCCGATCGACGAGGAGCTCGTCCAACGGGATGTGGTCGAGCTGCATCGCGCGCTGGTGTCCCGACACGGAGGCGAGACGGCCATGATTTGCATCATCGTGCGTCGCAGCGACGCCCATCTGCGGGAGGTGCTCCGCGCGTATGAGAAGATCTACCAGCAAAACTTTGCGCGGGCCATGATCGCCAAGTCGCAGAACCTAGTGGTATGTCTTTTGGTGGATGCTTAGTTGAATACTCGGGTGGTGGGACTAACATGATATAGGGTGAAACACTTGCGCACATTCTGAACGGCGTGATCAACCGGCCGATGCGCGACGCGCTGCTCCTCCACCAGGCGCTCCGCGAGTCCAAGAGCGGCAAGGAACGATCGGAGCTGCTGATCTCGCGGCTGGTGCGATTCCACTGGGAACCGCGTCATCTGGAACAGGTGAAGATCGAGTTCCGACGACGGTACAAGCAGCGGCTGGAGGAGGCGATTGCGGAGGAGATTCTACCGATTTCTGGGGGAAGCGAATGGGGGGAGTTTTGTATTGAGTTGGCGCGGAGCTCGAAGACGCTGGCTGGGAAGGCTTAATATTGTTCTTTTTTTCTTTTCCGTTCGTTTCTGCTCATGATTTACGACTGGGAGGGTATTTTTTGGATGGTGGAAGTGTATCTAATAGCCGTAAGAATTGCAATGTATGTATGATATATGTACCTATACAGACTTGATTCTCTACCTCCTAGGTAGAATCAATGCGGCTTGCCCTATCTGGATCAGGCCGCTTTAATCAGGGTGTTCAGGGGTTTGCCTACTGAGTATTTCTTATCATCGATCAAGGCTCAGCGAGCGCTCAGTGAACGTTTAGGCCCTACTTAGGGTAGGATTCGTGATTAGTTAAATTATTTATAGAATACCTATCTCTTAATATTCTATACTATTAGCGTCATCATACGACTGCTCCGGAGTAGGAAAATTCCTCAGTTGGGTTCTTCTTTCCGGAGACTTGGTTCTGGGTCAGATCCATACATTGAATCGAATACAGAGTTTCTCCCACATCTACCACCGTGCCATCGTTAGGCGCCATAACCAGATACTGTGACAAATTCGGTAAGGAACGCACATCATTGTTAAGCTTCCTTATCTAGATACCTGTTTACGACATCGTTGAATATTATATGCTTCTGATTACCTTGACATAGAGCAACTTGTACCGACAGTTCTTGTCGCTTAGATTATAGCCGGTTATGGCTCCGTTTCAATCACAGAAAAGAATCGACCAAGGTTGCATGAGTCACATCATGTCCTGCCAGCCAGCTATCACTACCGTGTCCCTCGGACAAAGTGGGCGTTATACTATCCATCACAAGCTATCTGCATGCGCCCACAACGGCTTCAAAGCAGTTGAGCTGTTCTATGATGATCTAGAAGCGCTGGCGAGCTCCCATTCAAAATTAATTCAGCCGACTCGAGACGAACTTCTGAGCGCTGCCCGCCAGATCCGTGCTCTTTGCGATGTGCTTCAAATTCGCATTCTCAACCTGCAGCCGCTTCGGTTCTACGAGGGCCTGGTCGATAGGCGCGAGCGTGACCGCATCGCCTACAGCGTCATCCCTACCTGGATGGACATCTTGGAAATCCTTGGAAGTGACACTATCTTGATTGCCTCCAATTTTCTCCCGCCAGACCCAAGTACTGGCAAGAACCCACTAACCGGGGACTTGGATGTCATCACTGATGACCTGCGCTTGCTGGCGACCCTCGGAGCCGCTCGATCCCCGCCCGTCAAATTTGCCTATGAGGCCCTCGCCTGGGGCACGTACATCAATACCTGGGAGGCATCCTGGGACATTGTACAACGAGTCAACCGACCCAACTTTGGTCTGGCTATTGACACGTTTAATATTGCTGGCGCAGTGTACGCGGATCCGAGTGCCGTGGGCGGCCGGAATGGTCCAGACGCCGATGCCGCTTTGCGCCAATCTCTGAATCGCTTAGCACACACAGTGGACATCGAGAAGATTCTTATCGTGCAAATGGCAGATGCAGAGCAGTTGGCTGAAGCTCTCAAACCCGGTCACCCACTGTACATCCCAGGACAACCGTCTCGGATGAGCTGGTCTCGCAACGCCCGATTGTTCCTCTGCGAAGAGGACCGTGGCGGTTATCTCCCAGTTTTAGAGGTGCTACAAACGGTCGTTAAGATGGGCTGGACCGGATGGATGTCTTACGAGATATTCTCGCGGACTCTAGCTGGTCCTCATCCCAAGACCCCTGAAATCCATGCCGCTCGAGCGTCCCGATCGTGGTCGAAAGTTGCTGCGTCCCTCGGCCTCTTAGCGGCTCAGAACAATCCATACCACCTATAATGAGGGCCATACCCAATGAGGCTCCAAGCCTACCGGGGCGATACTCGTAATAATAGAGCGTCCGATGGGGCAGGGCAGCCGAATAGGGCGCTGCTGCTCTAGGTATTTAAGGCAGTCATTCTAATATCAAAAAGCTGCACCTCCTTCATAGCTTGAAGCACAAACACACTTCTAGGTCACTTTCTTGTTATAACACGTTCACTATCCTCTCATGTATAGATTAGGCTTTGAATTGGTGCACAGCTCGCTAGTGGCCAAGTCCCTAGACTTAAAGGTCTGAATACTTAATGTCCATGGCGAACAACAGAGTCTGCCGGATCAAGGCCAGTTTGAAGGAGATGTAGCCTGGATAAAGAAAACTGCAACGGGGGTATGAAGAAAGGCAAATGAAAGAATAACTTGGATGTTACGGCCTTTTATGTATATTGTTTGTACTCAGACCTGGACGACCAAAGGAGACTGAATGATGTGCTCCCCTGTTTGAGACAGGTCTAGGACAGAGGTGATTCCTAGAATATTCCCTTGGCCGTCAAGTCCAGCTGCACGCACAGACGATATGGTAAGATTGTCTGGAACCGGAATGCGGGTCTCAAATCCTTCCTTAGCAACAGACGCAAGAGGAGTATGATTGTGAATGTCGGCATTAGCTGCGAGCAGTGCCCAAGTGGCCACTTCCGTGGCTCCATTCCAGCTGACGAAAATATCGCCTCCTTCGTGGGCGACATCCGGAGACGATCTAGGACGGCCCTTCCAATTGCGCTTCAGAACTCGGTAGCTCAGAACGTCTTCAGCGCCAAATCGCGATTCCGGCCCGAAATGGGCATCGCAAAGCAGAACTCCACTCGTGGAGAATTCAGACCAGCCAGCATTGACTCCATATCCCAGCAGTACATTGCCATTGTCAAGTACCTGCATGGAGCCGCGGGATTCGCTGCCGACTCTGTGAGGGCTGTGGTACTCTTGGAGCACCTTTGCCGTCATCGCCCGGTCGTCCAGTTCGATGACCATTCCCTTGGAGCTGTATGGCGACCCTCCTGGAGATACCCCGTTGTTGAATAGCGTGAGGATGGAACGCTCTTTCAGAAATCTTGCATGATGCTGCATGCTAAGACTGGTAGCTGCTCCATTGGAGAGGTCTTTAAACATGTTCCGTTTCCCTCCAATCGTCCAGGTGAAGTCTCCGCTGCGGCCATCGATATAGCCAACGGTGCTGGTGTGGCGTGACGAAACAAGGTAGTTGCCAGCAGTGTCTTTGTGAACACTGTTGATGTGGAACAGGTCCCATGGTCCCTCACGACTGCCTTCACTTCCGCGGGGAAAATCGACCACTACATCGGTAATATTCCAGTGATCAGACCAACGCCACTCAAAAAGCAGTGCCCCTGTCTCCAAATCAATCTCCTGGATTCCAACATCGCGGATCCATCCATCCCGGGGTCCGTCCACTGGTGTCAGATCGTAAGGGGCGAACATTGACGTCGTAAGTACTGCGGTGCCCTGCGGGGTGACCTGGAATTCTGTGCCATCGGCACCCCAGCCATTTTGTGGCCTGATGACGAATGCTTCCTCGTACTCGGAATCCAACTATGTGATTTCCCGTTAAACCCATCCGTAGCTGAACAATGGAGACATGAGTAAGCCCCTACCATATAGCATGTCACGTGCGTTCCTGATCCACGCCAGGCACAGAAAGTCAGGTAGGGTTCGCCATCCAGCATCTGTACATCCAGGCCCCAATTCGGGCCATAGGGCCTGGTCCATACAAGATTTCCGCGTTCATCGAGAATCATTGGACCGGCGGAGCGGACTTCAGACCCCATCAAACTAAGAAACGTGTACTGGCCGCTGTCGCATTCGGCGACATGTCGCTGAATGTTCAGAACGGGGCCGATGGCGTCGGAAGAGTGATAAAACTGCCGAGGCCACTTTCCATGGCCGGCATGCTCGTACGAAATAGACCTGAAGTAGGGACCAAGGTCTCCGACGACGTCGGGTATATGGGAGCCGATAGCTAGGAGATAGGTCGAGAGCTTTGACTGTAGCATTGTTTCCTGGTAGTTATGCAGAAGGACTCAAGAATGTGGGCGTCGACGCCCTCTGTATCGCAGGCGGATAGCTTTCCTTAAGGGGTGAGACGGCACGCAGAGAAAAACCACAAAACCGATTTTGGAGCATCTGAAAATACGGGAGATACAGTGCACAGGAAGCGTCACAATGGTGGTATGTGACAGGCGGAATGTATCTGCATAAGGAGCATACCATACTATCCATGACAGGTGGGGTGGAATTCCACAATGCAACTTTCTGGTCTTTTACTGTCACTCCCAATGTGGCGTATTTCGGCCGTCACGTAGGAAACTTTGGTAAGACAAGGCACCTAGGTCACCGGCGTAGAACAAGCGGTGGCCCGCTAAGATGTACGGCAAATGTCCTGTTTGTCGAGACTAATATAGGGATCATACCCCCTTGATGCTACATTAATCCCATCCTGGCTATTCTTTGGCATTTTAAAAACGACAATAAAGTTGCTCCAAGAACTCCAGATAGCATCATTCAAGGTGGATCTCATCCTCTGCGAATTTTATAGATTGGCTTTACTATCGATTCCTCTTCTAAACTAGTCATGGGTTTTCCTTCACAACCTCAGATACAGAGATTTGAGGCTGGCGCCAACGCCCACCTGGTCTGGGAAGCGGTCGAACAGGATGGCGTGGCCATCATCTCCAACGTCGTGCCGCTTGCTGTCATTGAGCGCCTCAAAGAGGAAATCAAGCCGCGGGTCGAAACCTGGGATAATCCCGCCCTCAATGACTACAAATTCTCCCCTCGGGAGAAATTTGTGAATGGTCTGGTCGCGGCCAGTCACGCGTATCGACACGACGTCTTGAACAATTCGGTAATGCACCAGCTGTGTGAAGCCGCTTTTCAGCAAACGGGTGACTACTGGTTGGTTAGCGCGGCGCTGCGGCTCACGCAGCCGGGACACCCAGCCCAGGTATGGCATCGTGATGCCAACGGGTGGCCGCTGGTGAAGAACCAGCGGCCTGACGCGCCCATCGTTACTCTCACCGTCATCATTCCCACCACGGCCTTTACCGAGGCCAACGGGGCTACACGCGTGATTCTAGGAAGCCATCGGTGGCCAGCGGTCGACGTCCCCTCGGATGCGCTGCACGCAGTGGCAGAAATGAACGCAGGGGATATGTTGGTGCTGCGCCAGGGAGTCGTCCACAGCGGAGGGACACACACCTTCGAGGAAGCCGAGACTCGCGGAATGCTGCTCTTAAGTGTGGCGAGTTGCCAGCTCAGCCAATTTGAAAGCGCGCTGGGGCTGCCGCGCTCGCTGGTCGAGAGCTTGACGCCTCGGGTGCAGAAGTTGGTCGGCTGGCGAACTGTGTTTCCGCTGGGCCATCAGATGGGTTTGAATACCATCCGGTCCGGCTTGGTGGAAGAAAAGCTGGGGCTCAAAGCCAACCAACCGCTACCGGATGAAACAAAGACGTAGACAGGAGCAATTCAGCGGGTTGGATGTATATTCTCTTCATCGGCGGGATTCTCGTTTGCTTCTGTTCTTCAATGGGACCAATATCTGGCTTGACGACTGTCATTGATAAGCGAGCTGTCTGCGATACACATGAGCCAGTGGCAGCGCATATGGTGGATATCTAGATGCCTTCCGGTTATAAATAGCCTGGCAGGCTCCCATATGTAGATGATTCTTTTCACCCCTCGCATATATTTCACGAGTTCAGGACCATCACCATCAGCCTGTTTAGGGGTTGGTCGCTTTTCCTCCCTACATATAAACTCCATTGGAATCGTGAAATATTCAAATTTATTTACAAGTATGTTGCGGTCGAAGTCAAGTCAACCGATATTCCTCTTTACGCATCCTCGAACGGCATCCAACCTCCTCATGCAGATGCTCCGGAAACACCCAGAAATCGACGCAATTGAATACCCCTTTGTCGACACTTACTATTTTGGACAGGAAGCATTGACGCTGCGGCGCAATGATCGTCTGCAGGCCATAAGGCAGCGAGTACAGGCCGACCCTGCTCTTGCCCAAACCTATCAAGAGGCCTTTGATCAACTGGAACAGTCGATCGAGAGCGCACAAGCCAAGGTAGACCTCTGTGTCCTGCTTTCTCACATTGGCTACCATCTGATAGAAGGAATCCGGCGGGCAGGGTAGGACTCCATTCATCAAGGAACATGCATTCACCTTCATGAAGCCAGAAATGATTTCACGGAGTCTGGCACGCCCTCAACGACACATGAATATACCGCGGATCACGGCACAGCCGGCCAAAGAACGAACCGGACGAGCTATGAAAGCCAGTGACGACGATGCTAATCCTGCGGTGTTACCAACACAGTTCCTGCGCAGCGTGACGCCCGTATTCCTTATCCGTCATCCTGCTCTGGTTTTCGAGTCAATTCTACGGGTCAGTGGGCCGACGATGGGAGCTCACGTCGACGACGAGGAATTCCCCGTGGAAGCCAGCATGCGCTGGCTGCGAGTGCTGTATGACTGGTACGCTGCATCCGCTGACGGCGGTGCGCGGCCAATCGTGCTCAATGCGGACGAGATCATGGCTCATCCAGTGGTCGTGCAGGAACTCTGCCAGCAGCTCCAGCTTGATCCGGCGGGGGTTCGCTTCCAGTGGGACCCGGTGCCGCGGGAGGTCATCGACAGCCAGAGTGCATACCAGCGGCACTTTTTCTCAACGATCCAGTCCTCCTGCGGGGTGCGGTTGGAGAAGCATTCTGCCGCTCATGGGCAGGGCCTGGATCTCGATGCCTTCACTGTGACGTGGCAGGAAGCGTACGGAATGCAGATCGCCGCCACTCTGCGATCACTTGTGGATGCTGCAATGCCGGACTATGAGTACTTGCGTGGGTACGAGCTGCGAGCCAGTGACCTTAGTACCCGGTGAGTATAGCAGGGCGCTGCGGGGATAGCGCTAAGGCGAGGTGTTTTCCCTTCAGCTTGTCTCATATACATTACTAGTCTATTGAAAATAACCACAGCTTGCTTCGTCCTTTAGACTGTGCTGATCAACAAAGCAGGGGGTGGTTTTACTCTTGTCTTGTTACTCTCGGAATCTTTTGCAAGGCTCTATATCATTGGATTTCAAACCTCTGGAAAGGAGGGGGAAACAACCCCAGAAAGATATCCATCATAGACCTCTAGATCGGTCGTTGCAGACGCTAGCGAGTAGACAGAACGGAGAGCTCACACAGTAGGTGGCAATGGTCATGATTCCGTGACCCCTTTCTCCATTCTTGTGGGTTCTAAAAGACACGCGTTTTTTCATGACAGACATGGTATTTTGGCAACTGGAATTTACCAGGATGTAACTTTCCAGCACTACCTGACTTTGTAATAGAGTATAACTTGTGTAACAGAGCATCATCGTACTTTTTTTCATGTCCATTTCTGTCTTATCGTTTCCGCGGGAATGCAGTGGGGTCGCATGCTTTCCATTATGCCTCAACGAGAGAGTTCAATACGTCTAGGGGGCATCCGTCAAAGCTGACAGTCTGCAAGGTATATCACAAATTGTCTACTCCTAGCTTTCTAATTGGCGAGTCCAGTAGCGCGCCACGGCCCCTTGACCTAAGTATGAACAAGGTTTCACCAAAGCTATACCGCGATTTACTTTTTACTCGTTCAGATCTCACTTTGATCAGATCATTACCCGGAGGATCGGAAATTGGATGGCGCTGCACCGTAGCAAATCTGCATTCCTAGGATCAGATCCGTATCCCGTGTTTCCATTCCGTAATCTGCAAGGTTTCTAACCACAACTAGTGCTGCTATGGGACAGCTCAGTGGAAGATACAACCCATGAAGAACTTTTGGGAGCATGATCTGGCTATTGGCGATATCCGTTTGCGTTACTCCAATGCAGGTCCGGGTCAAGATCTCCTCGCAAAGGTGGCTGAACGTAAACAGCAGCTGTCGTACTTTAGGGTTTCCCTAGGCCTATATGGGATGAACATACGTTGTACATAAATCCATACAAACCTGACAGTCTGGCACAGCCGTCATACGGAATCATGAGGCCGTCTTCGCCGCACGCACTCCCAATAGGGGTGTCACAACCCCCTCAGCAAGCTCATGTTGGTTGTCTATCATCTTCCACGCCGAGAC
Organism: Aspergillus aff. floccosus IMV 01167; assembly: GCA_001931935.1. Taxonomy (NCBI): domain Eukaryota; kingdom Fungi; phylum Ascomycota; class Eurotiomycetes; order Eurotiales; family Aspergillaceae; genus Aspergillus; species Aspergillus aff. floccosus IMV 01167. The sequence goes on from MSJE01000315.1 coordinate 502,139, forward strand.
GATAGAGACAATACTGACCACGACGACTGGATTGAAGGCCGTCAGCTGTTCCCTTCCAACATGGCATTCCATCGTCAGCTGGTCCCGACGAGAGCCATGGGTGGTCTCGCAGATGAAGTCTGGCTATCCGCGGTACGTGGCTCTATACCAGCATGGAACTACAGAGTGCAAGTCTGACTAGGAAAATGATACAGTCTGTTTGTCAACATACTCATACAGGAGCTGAGTGCGACGGTACTCGAGCGGTTAAGGATACATGATGATAACACGGGGTGTATGATCTTACCCTCAATGCCCGGGGCTCAGCGGTTGATCGCGAGCTTGACGGGAAAGAATACGAGCCATTTTGTGTCCCCATACATACGCTTCTGTGTGCCTGCTGGTGACATTTGCGGCGACGGCAACGGAAATGACGCTTCTCGCTGGGCAACGTTCTACGCGGTGCTGTATCATACTGACCTGGCTCACGACGCGATGAGTTTCTGGCGCGAGACGGGCGACGGGATTCCAAGTCGGCACGCGGAGTTCGCCCTTGCATGGTTCCCATACTTGGAGTCGCAGTGCGTCGACCGCTTGTTCTGCACGAAAGCCAGAGTTCCCTTGCACAAGGCGCGTGGGGCAGAGTTGCCGTCCCTACCGTCCCGCGTCACTACGGCAGCAGAGGTGGCTAAGATAAAGTCCCTGTTGGCAGCGTCTGCGGCATCGGATGCTCCGAATCAAGCACGTATTACTCCAAAGGATATATTTCTCTACCAGAAAGGACTCTGCGGGATCTATGCGGTTGCTAGGTCACTTGTCCCTGAGGGCTCGTCTGCAAAGACGTCACAGGTGGTGATCTATGGGTGAGTGATCATCTCCGGTTCTTTATTGTAAGCTTCTACCGCTGACAGGGGCTATCCATTAGATGGCCATACGCAGAGACAGTCAAATGCGTTGAGCGCAGTGGATGGGGGCGAGTGATACTCTATGGCAAGGGGACCGAGAGAGATCTGGACGATTTGGAACGGAGACTGACCGAGGGGGAACGCATTCAAGCGCTGTTCTGCGAGCTGCCCAGCAACCCCCAGCTCGCGTCCCCAGACCTCCATCGTATCCGACGCCTCGCGGATGAATACAAGTTTGTTGTGGCATGCGACGAGACGCTTGGCACATTCGTTAATGTCGATGTGCTTCCGTACGTCGATATCGCCATGACTAGTCTCACGAAGATATTCAGCGGCGCCTCAAATGTCATGGGGGGAAGCGTCATCATCAACCCCCGGTCTCAGTTCTACCACGCGATCCATGACCGTCTCACCGCAACGTGGGAAGACACCCTCTTCCCCAGCGATGTGAGCGTGCTTGCCGCGAACTGTAGTGATTTCGTGGAGCGCGTTCACTATTGTAGCCGCAGTGCGTTGGCTGTCGCAGAGCTCCTTTCGCAGCATCCGTCGGTAGCAAAGGTCTACTATCCTCCATTGGTGCCTACTCGGCATCTTTATGAGCGATACCGTCGCCGTAATGGAGGGTATGGCTACGTGCTGAGTATTATCTTCCACGACCCGCAGAGTGCCGTGGCGTTCTATGACACCCTCGACGTCTGCAAGGGCACAAGCATTGGGGCCAATTTCACGCTGGCGGTGCCATACGCGCAGCTGGCCCACTTCAGGGAGCTGGATTTGGCCGAGGCCAATGGAGTCCCACGGCACATTGTGCGCATCAGTGTCGGAGTGGATGACACGGAGAAACTGCTCGATCGTGTCAGGGAAGCTCTCATTGCGGTCGAAATGGTTTGCGACAGGGTCGGGAAGAGTGCCTCTCGCTTGGATATTGGTGATCCACTTTCTATCCTGGCATAGATAGTTTCATTTGTTGTGTAATCCCCATTTAGCCAAGCAATCCGGTCGGTCTCAAAGTATGCTGTTGCCAGGGTTAATCCATCTCCCGATTAGCAGACGAGAACTGCAAGATCGAGTTCTAGAGATAAGCAGCGACGCCCGGAGACAATCCAGCAGCATGTCTTGCCCCAGGGCTAGAATTAATGGATCGAGTGACAGCCAATCGCCTACGGTGCACGGGGTGTTCGTTCACGGAGGAAATCCTGCGGCCGGAGGCGAACATGTTCGCCCACCACCTGCAGATCGTTCAGCTCTGAACAGGCGGTAAGGCCCTTGCCGCCACCTACATCGATAAGGTGTCCTGGGCGCCTCGGGCCCTTCCGTCCAGCTGACAAAAGGGGCTGCCGTCCCCGTCATTCCCAAATCGAGCTAGGCCAGCCGCTCCGGATGCCGCTGCAGCAGGTGAACGAAGTCCACGTTCTCCGAGGCAATGAGGGAATTGGAGGGATCATCGGGCCTCTGGAATCCCCCCCCGCACGCGCAAAAATGTGACCAGAGGCCAAAGCAGTCCCACCGGTGTTTCGTATAGGCGCGGCTGTGGAGCGACGACGCCACAACTTCGATAGTGCCGCGAACAGATGGGGTCAAAAGGCCTGGATACCTGGCAGGATCAAGGTTCCGGATATCCAGATCTGGTGCCCCGACATGGAGACCAATGCACGCTAAAATCCCTATTTAGTGATACCCCCGATCGCATCCACGAACCTAGATTCCACTGAGCAATATACGCAGTGGTCGATCCACGTTCATACTGTAACACTGCATACATAGCGCTTATTCGGGGGTACGGAGTAGAACCTAGATGGATGCACTGCGGTCAGCCATTCCACGCTAATGGGGTCTGTAAAACTCAAATGCATACGGAATATACGCAGAATGCGCTGGAACTTCGGATTGTAAGGTCTAATTCTTACAGCCTGCCTATCTAGCCTGGTATTTAGGTATGGCAAATGCGGTAATCCACTATAAAATTACTGCAATGTAACTCACTAGGTGGTATCTTCCTGCCATGGAACTAACTCAGGGCGGCCAGTGTGCATGCTCTGCCCTGTTGGTTTGGTTGGTGCGGAGAGACGGCCGTCAGCAATGATGGATCTGACTTGGCGGATTGAGCTGGAGCTGCTGGCAGGGTGCGGAGTACATGATCACTATGCCAGCCACGATCTCAACTGCATTAGCAGAAAGCTAAAATCACTAGTTGGTTAATTTAATCACAATCCTCTGCAGCATCTGCATATACCTCAAAAGTCCAGTCAGGTAATGGTAATGCTGAAGAATTACAAGTCTCGTAAATGGGGTTGGCAATAATACCTCGTCTGTCACAACCAGACACCCACTTTTGCAGCACAGGGAACGAACAAGACGCTTGCGCGGAAACTCTCTCAAGATCATGGCATTGTATGGTAAACTATACGGACTCCCTCCCGGACTACCCCTTCCGGACATTGTCACGATTTGCTTCTGATCTTGCTGTATAGACTTCCCCACGATTCACCGTCATCACTCAAGAAAAACATTGTACTAACGGACTGTCTGCCCTCGCTGACGGCAATCACATCGTTGCTGTACGGCACAGCGTCCTGGCTGTCCGTCAGCGCCCGCACCGTCCCAACTGCGCTTGCCATCTTCTCTGGCGTCGAGAGAAGATCCTGGAAGATCTTGATGGGCTGAAATGCCAGCACAAACCCGGCACAGAATCGCGACTGACGTTTCTGATACTGCGGCGTTAGCGCCAGCCCGACGAACCGTTCTCCTCGGAACATGAGCGTCCAGGCGCGCTCCTCCACATCCTGGGGCACATCTGCTGGCCAGCTGTGCGGGTCACGGTCGCTGACGCCGCGCAGGAGATCCCAGAAGCGTTGCCGGTCGTCCGCCAGCAGCCGCGGTGTTGACGCGTGTGAGCTCGCAGAAGGGGGCAGAGGAGTTAAGACCACCAGCGATGTCATGGGGCCGAATTGACGCCAGTTCTGGGCATATTCGTCAAAGGCAGCGGCAAAGCGATCGAGTGTCGCGTCCGCAATGGGTGTCCCTGCGTCTGAATCCACGCCGTCGACGAAGCAGAAGCGATGTTCATTTGCCTTTAAGCCTTTGGTCGCGTAGATACATGGAAATGTTTGCAGTCTTTGGGTAAGGATTCGCGCACGAAACGCATCAAAGGCTTGTCGCTGCCATGAAGCAGGAGGGAAAGTACTGCGTATCTCGACACTTTGATGTTGTTCGTCCCCGTTAGCTATGTATACCACAACGTCTTATGAGATATGTGGCTCGCAGGCCAGCATATGCCTTACCTAGTCCAAAGGTGTTTGGCCGGTAATGCTGTCTGAGTATTGTTACTCTTACTAAAGATCTGAATAATGTAATATAGAGCCCAGCTAAAGATTCCGAGAAAAATAAGATGAAAACAGAATAACTCCATGCTAAATGCAATCAGCATACTCTTCATAAGAGAGTAGTTGAGTCGTTTTTGATAGACCAGTAATCGGTAAGGTAGGGCTGTGGAAGGAGAAGTCCCTCTTTCCTTGTCACTTAACTTAGGCTTTATGCTGAGCTAGCCTCCAAGTGCCCTTCCAAGCCTCCCGAATGCCAAGGTTTGCTGCTAGCTTGCAGCTCGTACCGTAGCATTACATTCGACACCTCCATTCCGTAAGGTTGCTGTAACCTTGCAGTTCCTGACGTCAGCCCCTGGGCTTGTCCGACAAATGATCGTGTAAAAATACAAACAATTTTAACTTTGGCACTTTCACAGAGTAGTATTTCACTAGTCAATAGAAGGTAGATTACCTTATACTCATGACCATTGTTCTCATTAGCTGCTTCATTCTATGGCTAATCCGGAATGTCGTGGCAGGCTGGCCTTCATTGTTTTCAAACATTCGTACCCCTGCAGGATCCCATCGTGTGAACTGCTGTCCCAAGTAGACATGCTCACTCTCTCACCAAATCCACTGTTGCACAGTGGAAAGAGCCTCCAATACTATTCACATGTTTGAAGGGACAGCGAATGCACGTCATTCCTAGCTTCTCAAACCACTCTGCCGTGCGGTCGTCCCCGGCTTCCACAATCATTCTATTTCCATCCAATACCAGAGCATTCAGACAAAGCCACGGGCTGGTCATGTAGAGTGGAGGCTGCTCCGGTTCTTGCGGGGTGAATGGATACGGGACAAGTGCCCAGTCTGCCAGTACCTCATGTGCTCGCAGCGCTGCTTCGGTGACTTTGTTCGGGTTGTACACGAGAAGGCCCTGGCGCAGGGGCAGAATGGTCGCATCGATGTGCATTGCATTAGGGTCGTTCACGGCCAACATCTCGATACGGTATCCCTCCGGAAGATGGCGCTGGAGGTAGTCCACCCCGGCTTGGTTGGTGACGTGGCTATACTGGCCCAAAATGACGGCGCCAAACCGCATGAAATCTGCCGCATCGAATGCCGGGCGGCTGTTGTTGATGATCCACCTGTTGTTGGCCTCGTCTGGGCCGTCCTCGTTGAGTAAAGTATCGGCAAACGTGTCTGTTGGCCGGCGGATGATGCGAGCGCATGGGTCCTGCAGAGCCAGCTCCTCAAGCAAGGCGCCATAGGCCAGCTCGATCTCCCGCGAGCGACACTTCCAGGCAAAACAAGCCTCCACAAGCGTATTGCCCACACTGATCAGTCCGTCCCGTGGCATGGCCCCCGTGTAGCCCTCTTCTGCCAACCAGTCAATACCTCTTGGTGGTCGGTAGACGCGAATGCCCTCGGCTTTCAGAATGGCTGCGAGGCAGTCCAATTCCGCCTCGGCCTTCTCAATGAGGTCCTCGGGGAAGAGGGACCGTGGTTTGAACCGGTGGACATGAGCTGCAGGCATTGTCGATGCAATCATCGCCGGCGGTGCTGCGGGAAAGCATGCACGACCCGCGCGACCAACAATCACGGACTTCAGGGGAGACCATTCATCGTGCGCATGGACAGAGGGGGTGCTCGAAGGAGCGCTCATTTTGAGGGGGTTAAACAACAGACTAGTAATGCGAAAACAAGAAAAAAGATAAGAAAAAGATAAAAAAAGGGCCCTGCGGGTTTCGGTTGAAGGTTGCAGCTCCCAGCTGATCTACAGATCCTTATACCTTCGTACCCGGAGGACACAATGGCGGGCTGTACTTGCTACTTCTTAAGGATTTTGACAGGGATGCTAAGGCCAGATGGAAGGCTGAACTCCCAGGTCGCTAGACTCCAAGCGACGGGCCTTACTATGCCTCCGCAAGAAAAGATCTGCCCGCCCGAACAGGAATGTAGCAATGTACCTACTCATCCAGGTTGCCTTTCGCGATCCACAGTGCAGCTCAAACCGAAAACGGACTGGATACGACGATGACAGGACAGGACGTATTGGTTCTGACATGTTTATGTAAATTTCAAATACATATGTTCGGTGAATTGGGATGCCATACATGCCAAGTTACCCGTGGGCCTGTAGGCAACGCTGGCCGGAGAATCCTTAATACTTGAACGGCTAAGAGGGGTTCTACTCATGCAGACAGAGACTAAGATACAAACCAGCAACCATTCACACCTGAATAATGAGCGAACAGCAGGGGAGGTGTTGCAGTATACCCTCAGCTAGGCAGAGTCTCGGCAGCGACATCGCCTCCATGGAATGGAGGCCCTTGAGCCTGCCTCTGGAAATTTTGACTTCCGCGACCCGACAGCTGTCGTTGCAGGATGTTAGCCTCGGGGATGTACTCGAGGTGCTTTGGGCGGTTGTGCTGCGAAAGTATACGGGATGTGACCAGATTGCTTTCAACCGCCTTGTTCACAGCGACGAGGTGCCTTCATGCATTTCAATGAATCTCGACGGAAATCAATTGGCGTCATTAAAAGGCCGCCCGTCTCTTTCTTTGATGATCGCAGCTAGGAGGGACGGAGCACGAGAGCCATTCTCCTTACGAGAGGGCAGTGACGCGCCCAGCTGTGATACCACAATATGGATCACGAGCACGAGCAAGAAGCGGGACAGCAAGCTCCTGCTCCCACCAGCGTCTTGTGGCGGCAATGTCATTATTGAGATGCAGCATGACCCATTGGAACAGAAATCAGCGGCAACATTCTGGTACAGGTTTCCCCAGGTCATCGACAATGAAGCGCGCAATTATGTCAGTACCCTGAAACAGAGCATGCGCTGCCTGCTGGCCGCCTACCACCGTGATATCCGTGATCTTGAGTTAATCAGTCCGGAAAACAAAGACGATATTCGGCGGTGGTTGTGTTCAAGTGCTGGGCCACGAGAGCCAACCATGGCGTTACCCGACATCCTTTGGAGGGCAGCCCAGACTCGTGCAGATGCAGGCGCGATCGAGGCTTCAGACGGCTCTTGGAGTTATTGCGAGCTCTCAAATGCTTGTTACTCTTTGGCTCACCACATGCGCGAGGTGGGGGTCGAATCTGGGGATATGGTTCTGCTGCTGCGAGAGAAATCTAAATGGACCGTCGCGGGAATGATAGCCATTCTGATGTGTGGAGCGGTATGCGTACCCATCGATATTCGTCAACCAGAGGAACGAGTGCAGAGTATCGTCGCGTCCACGAACGCCAGATTTGTAGTGACCAGCGACGCCATGGCGCTGAGGCACGCAACGTGGTCCACGTCCATACAAGTGCGGAAGATCTGTGTGCCCGTCTCGCCTTTGCTGTCAGTCCAATCAAGCACTGAACGAGTTTCGGATATCTCTCCCGATGCGACAGCCTTCGTCTTTTTCACATCCGGCAGTACTGGGATCCCCAAAGGCGTGGTACAGCCACACGGCGCCGTAGCCATGACTGCGGAACAGATATGTCGCGCCATGCGAATGGACTCCAGCACCAGAACATTTCAGTATTCGTCCTACAGTTTTGATGTCAGCGTCGGCGACATCTTTGCCACCTTCTGGGCTGGGGGCTGTTTGTGTATTCCGTCGGAAGAACAACGACTTAACGCACTGGCACAGACGATCAGTTCCATGGAAGCCACCCATATTTGTGTCACTCCGACAATACTGGCGCAACTTGCGCCCGAAGATGTTCCCACCCTGCGTCAAGTGACGGTGGGTGGAGAGTCACTCACCCGAGAGCAACTGCGAGCATGGTGCCCTCGCATAGCAACAATCTACGGTACGACAGAGTCAGTCATCTGGGATACCTACCACGCAGACCTCACGGTGGATGATTCACCTACAAATATTGGATGTCCCATGGGGCCCACGACCACATGGGTCGTTGATCCATCGAACGCCGGCAAGTTGGTCCCAATCGGGGCGGTTGGTGAACTGCTGATCGGTGGACCTCTCCTATCACGGGGATACCTATACGACGAGAGTCGGACGAAGGCGTCGTTTCTGGAGCGACCTTCTTGGCTTGTGGACTTCATTACGGAGGACGAGGCAGGACGGCTCTACCGAACGGGCGACCTGGTCCGCTACAACTCGGATGGGACCATTCAGTATCTGGGAAGGAAAGACCGCCAGATCAAACTGAACGGCCAACGTGTCGAGCTTGGGGATATTGAATATGCCCTGCGGCAGAGCTTTCCCGGTGAGCCGACTTGTGCGGCCGAGATGATCCGACCAGATTTCCGACAGGGCCAGGAGGTGCTGGCCGCCTTCATCGGCGTCCCTGATCCTGCGCTAGGCGCATCCAGCTGGTCACTGAGCAGCATCCGCAGCAAGCTAACGAAACTGCTTCCCATGTACATGATTCCTTCCATGTTCATCCCGGTCAAGGGTGGACTTCCTACTACTCCCACCGGGAAGGTCGATCGACCCAGGCTCCTTCAGATGGGTGTCTCTTTGGCACCAACAGATCTCTTGAAAGACCTTGATAACGACTGTGAAACTCATCGAGACCCGACCACGTCAAATGAGAGACTTTTCCAGCGCCTCTATGCGGAGGCTCTGGATATCAGAGGCTCCAGTACCGTGAGCATGAATACCAACTTTTTCCAATGCGGGGGCACCTCGATTCATGCGATGAAGCTTGTCACGCTTGCTCGCAACCAGGGCCTCTCCTTGTCCGTGATAGACGTCTTCGAGAACCCTCGGCTAGCTGACCTGGCCACCATTCTACAACGATCAACGGCGGGTACAGCCAGCGGCCAAGGAACGTGCGAACCCGTCCCGCCTTTCTCTTTGCTACCATCAGAAGTTTACTTGGAAGAGATACGGACAGTGGCCGCTTCCTGCTGCAGAACGACACCCACGCAAGTCCACGATGTGTTTCCCTGCACACTGTTGCAGGAGGGCTTGCTCGCCTTGTCTTCCAAAAACCCAGGCGATTACATTTATCAGGCAGTCATCGAGCTTCCTCCCACGGTTGTTTTTCAAAAGTTCAGAGAAGCGTACAAGTCCGCTGCAAGTCGCATTCCCATCCTTCGTTGTAGGGCATTCGCGCTGCCTCAAGCCAATCACCGGATTCACATGGCCGTCATCGACGAGCCCGAAGAGTGGCGTACTGACTCTGTACTTGGCCACCTCTCTGACAACGATGTGCAGCAGCTTAGTTCGTGCCGTCTTGGGGACCGTCTGGTAAGATGCAGCTGGGTTGTCGAGCCCACACAAAAACAATACTTCGTGTGGACGATTCATCATGCATTATTCGACGGTTGGTCTCTCTCCTTGATGTTAGATGAGATTGAAAACCAGCTCCTTGGTGGTGCCGTCGCTTCCCTCCTTCCATTCCAGAACTTCGTTCACTATCTGCAAAATGCCCTAGATAAGAAGGCATGCAAGCGCTTTTGGAAATCCTACCTCGAAGGTGCAACGCGACTCCATTTCCCTCCATCGCTGCACTCGGTCTATCAGCCTAGTGAGCGAATTGCCACTGTACGCCGCGCTGTTGCCGACATCCACTTCCTGGATACAGGAGCCACCCCAACCACGGTGATCCAAGGAGCCTGGGCGGTTCTCCTTTCCCAACATGCAGCCTCCTCAGACGTCGTCTTTGGGGTCACAGCCATCGGTCGACATGCGGCTGTCCCCGGTATTGAGCATATCGCTGGGCCAACCATTACAACTGTCCCATTTCGTGTCCAACTTGATTTCACCCAGCCAGTATCTAAATACCTCCAGCAGCTGCAGTTGGACGCTATTCGCAACGTGCCTTACGAGCAACTGGGCTTATCAGAAATTGCAAAAGTAAGCCTCGACGCAGAAAATGCCTGCGGTTTCCAGACCTTGTTGGTGATCCAGCCACCAGAGGAGGATACACGCGACAGAGACACGCGTATATTCGACCGCAGCCAGGTCAATATGTTAGGCACCTTGCGCACCTACGCGGTGACATTACAGTGCTGGTTACTTGACTCAGGTTCCGTCGAGTTCCAGATGGAAGTTGACGAGATGGTGTTGGGTTGCTATGAGGGAGAGAGACTGCTCGCTCAGCTTGAAGCGATCCTGCGACGGCTCTGCGCGGGTCCCCTGAAAGACGCACCACTATCGATGGTTCTGCCATGCACTGAGGCGGATATGGCACAAATATCGCGCTGGAACTCACCAACACCGATGCCTGCGCCGGAAAATGTCCTCCAGCTGATCTCAAAGCAAGTTGCAGCACATCCGGATCGCCTCGCCGTCGACGCCTGGGATGGATCCTTGACATACAGACAACTCGATCTCCACGTAAGCCAATTAGCGGGACAGCTTCTGCATCTGAATGATAAGTTGCAGAGAGCCCAGCCCACGTTTATTATATGTTTGGAGAAGTCTCATCTTGCCGTTGTAGCCTTTCTGGCTGTCCTCAAAGCAGGAGGAGTCTGCGTCTTGGTTGATCCGTCGCATCCCAGCCAACGCCTGAAATCCATCATTGACCGATCTCACGCGAGTCTTGCTATTACAGATGATGCTCAATCAGACCGTTTATCTCAGTGGACTCGCACTATCGCAATCTCAAGATTGCTCACCCCATCTCCTGCCTTTACGGATACCAATGCATCCCCGCCGCGTTTACCGGTACATGATGCATGCATTGTCTTCACTTCCGGAAGTACTGGTGAGCCCAAGGCAATATGTTGGAGCCACGAGACTGTCGCTGTTACTGCGCTAGAGATTGGAGCCCGCTTCCATCTCTCTCCGAGTAGTCGCGTCTTCCAGTTCTCCTCGTATGCGTTTGACGTCAATATTCACGAGACAACAGCTACCCTCGTCCATGGTGGCTGTATCTGTGTGCCATCTGAGCATTCACGACAGGATGCGCTGGAACAGACGATCGTATCCTTCAAGGCTTCCACGCTTATCCTAACACCGTCCGTGGCGCAGGTGCTGAACCCCCAGCACATGCCGTGTCTGGAGACAGTGGTATTCTGTGGTGAGCCGCTACCCACAAGCGTGGCGAGGAGCTGGTCAAAGAACATGGCCGTATACAACTGGTACGGTCCGGCCGAGTGCTCTCTCGCAACTTGCTGCCGCGTTGGGGATTCTTGGCGAGCCGGGAATATTGGTGTGGGTGCCTCGACGTCAACATGGATTGTCCACCCTCAGGATCATGATATCCTGCAGCCAATTGGGGCAGTAGGAGAACTGCTTCTCCAAGGCCCTTGTGTGGCGTCCCAGTACGCCCAAGATAAGGCTGGGACTGCGCAATCCTTCATCAAACCGCCGCGATGGCGGCAACAATGTGCCTCTGCTGTGACGAGGTCTCAGATGTATAAAACGGGAGACCTGGTACGGTACGCCAATGATGGATCCCTCATTTTGCTTGGCCGGAAGGATATGCAAGTAAAGATTCGCGGCCAGAGGGTCGAGCTGGAAGAGATACAGGGAAGGCTCCAGGAAATCCTCGGGGCAGACACGGGCGTCGTGGTGGACCTCGTTAACATCCAGGATCGTTCTGAAGCCCCCACGCTGGCGGCTTTTGTTCAAACCACAGCGCGACACGATATCCCTCACAACAATCACATTGCATCCGTGGATTGGGCCCACGCTGTTCAGGTGCAACTCAGTGACACGCTTCCAATGTGGATGGTACCCACGATCTTTCTCATCGTCCAACAGTTTCCCTGTACGTCCACCGGCAAAGTAGACCGCCGGAAACTTCAAGCACTTGGTGCCTCGTGGTGTAATCGATCGGACAACACAGCAAGCAGTGACACTCGTGGCGGGACATGGGAACCGTCAAGTGAAGCAGAGGCTGTCCTTGGTGGGTTATGGATGGAGGTGCTTGGTCTTTCACCGGAGCAGCTCGCATCCAACGCCCACTTCATCCGCCTGGGCGGGAACTCGATTGATGCCATGCATTTGGTGGCTGCCGCTGGAATTAAGGGATACAATCTCTCGGTCAGAGACGTCCTTAAATTCCCGTGCCTAGCAGATCTCTCACGACAGATGCGACGGCTGTCCCCCGAAGCATCTGTAGCTGAGCAGCCAACAAACGCTGCGTTCTCTCTGATTCGCGGTACTATCGATCTAGCGAGAGCCCGTCATGATGCTGCATCCCAGTGTAGCGTGCGACTCGATCAGGTTCAGGATATATTTCCTTGCACCGCGCTGCAAACGGCATTATTGGCCTTGACTTCCAAGAGGCCGGGGGATTATGTCTCGCAGAATATCTACCATATCCAGGGAGACCTGGGTCTGTTCAAGTCATCCTGGGAAGCCGTAGTTGCATCAACCCCGATTCTACGCACTCGAATCGTGGATCTGGGGGAAGACGAGTTCTTTCAGACTATCATCGACGAGCCTGTGGAATGGAACGATGCATACGAAACGCTTGACGACTATTCGCTCCACGACCAGCGTCTCCCCATGGGCCTTGGCACTTCGCTCGTCCGCTGGGGAATTCTCTCTGGCGAACGAGACAGTCCTTCATCATTCACTTTCATCTGGACCATCCACCATTCATTGTATGATGGCTGGTCTTTTCGAGCGATCCTGGATCAAGTGGAGAGGATGTACACAAAAAGACCACTTGCACCGACTGCTCCTTTCCAGGAGTTTGTCAGATACACCATGGATCCGGAGAGGGAGCTGGCTGCCAGGAACTTCTGGAAGCAAAGACTCGAGGGTGCCGTGGCTACCCAGTTCCCGGTGCTTCCATCTTCGCAGTATCAGCCGCGTGCAACAAGCACGGTGGAGTATCGAGCCAGTCTGTCTCCCGCCGCAGGTCGATCGAACCATGCGAATTATGTGAATTACACCTTAACTACGATTCTTCGAGCTGCATGGTCGCTCGTCCTCGCACGCTACACCCGGTCTACCGATGTCATTTTTGGAGCTATGGTCCTCGGCCGCCATGCGCCTGTGCCAGGTATTACCGACATGATCGGGCCAACAGTTGCGACAACGCTTGTAAGGGTTCGTTGGGCCGAGACCGACACAGCCCAGAATCTTCTGCAGACGGTGCACCAAGACGGTCTCGACACGATACCTTTCGAGCATCTCGGCTTGCAGAAAATCCGTCGTCTCGGACCTGATCCCCACGAGGCATGCAGGTTTCAGACAATGCTGATTGTCCAGCCGCCTAGGGAACAAGGGCAGGACTGTGCAGGGCTCTTTGACAAGGTCCAAGGAGATGAGAGCTTTGGGGTTTTTAGCAGCACTGCACTCATGCTTCGCTGCTCTTTAAGCGCCGCCGACAATAAACACAATGACATTAGCGACATACATTTTCATCTTGATTTCGATCCAGCTGTGGTTGAAGAACAGCAGGCTCATAGGATCCTTCATCAAATGGACCACACGTTAGCAGAATTGTTGTCCGTTTCGCCGTCAACTCGATTAGGCGATATGCAGCTATTAAACAGGTTTGACTTGGAAAAAATTCTTCTATGGAACAGGATGACCCCGGAGCCCGTTTGTGCGACTGTGCTTGACCTTTTCAGGGACATTGTCGAACAGTTCCCGACCGCACCCGCTGTGCATGCGTGGGATGCAGAACTCTCCTATGAAGACCTGGATCGACAGGCCACCCATGTCGCGCACCTTCTAGTATCATTAGGATTGCAGAGCCTGCAGCGTGTGCCACTCTACTTTGAGAAGTCCGCTTGGACGGTCGTCGCTATCTTGGGGGTCCTCATGGCTGGTGGTACGGCGGTGTTATTGGAGCCTAGCCAACCCGAGGAGCGTCTACGGCACATCGTGGACCGCATCAATGCGTCGCTCATAGTTACATCAGTGCGCAATAAGAAATATGCACAACGCCTTTTCCCATCATCTCCAGCTGTTGTGGTGGATGAGTCTGTCGCGAAGTCAACAGCCCTCTCAGGGATAATGCCTCGGCCCCGGATTGACTCATCTTCTCCTGTATACATCGTCTTTACTTCCGGCAGCACTGGAGCCCCTAAAGGTGTTGTCATCACGCATGGGAACATATGCAGCGCTCTGAAGCAGAGGCAGACCATCTTGCCTTACCGACCTGGAGACCGCGTGCTGGATGGCGTGTCGTACGCCTTTGACGTATGCTGGGGCAACATCCTCTTCACCCTGTGCTCCGGCGCGTGTCTCTGCGTGCCAGCGACCGTCGAAGATATAGCGGTCTCTCTCAACCAATTCCGTGTCACCGTGGTCGGCACAATACCCAGCGTTGCTCGACTGTTGGATTATAGCCAATATCCTACACTGAAAACGATGATCCTTGGGGGCGAGCCGGCTCACCTGGCTGATCTGAAGGATTGGACACAACAGGTGGACGTCTTCAATTCATATGGGCCGGCCGAGTGCACGGTATCAGTCTGCCTTGGCCGCCTAAACGGAGAAGACAGAGTGCATATTGGGCGTGGGATGGGTGCAACCTTATGGATTGTCGACGACACTACAAACGGTGCGCGCCTTGCAAGCATTGGTAGCATTGGAGAGCTATGGCTGGAAGGCCCACAAGTGGGGTTAGGCTATTTGGATGATCCAGGCAGTAGTGCAGCAGCTTTCATCGATGGTGATCCTGTATGGCTGTCGGCGCTGCCGGCGGCGATTCGCAGCAGACTACCCACCCAACACAACCGACGATTCTATCGGACAGGAGATCTTGCACAATACTATCCAGATGGGGTGGTCCGGCTGCTCGGACGCCGAGATACGCAAGTCAAGCTCCGTGGCCAGAGAATCGAACTTGAAGAAGTCGAGCATCATGTGAAGAAGCATCTTCCCAAAGGCATCGAACTCGCTGCCGAAGTGATCGTTTCTTCATCAGGCCCAAGCCGTCAATTCCTTGTTATGTTCGTGGTTCCAGATCCCAACCGTGGTTTGCCAGATGACGCAATTAGGGGACTCCGGCAAGCGATTCGGACAGAATTAGCCCAGGAATTGCCCTCATACATGTGTCCGTCAGCATATGTTCCGCTTCCCAGGCTCCCCCGCCTTGCAGCTGGAAAGGTCGATCGGAGCAAGCTGCGAGAAATTGGGAGAACGTTAAATGCTGAACAACTGAGCCAGCCTATGCATAGACAGCCCGATGCGAAGCAACGGACGAGACCTCCTCGGACTTCTACGGAGAAGAAGCTTTGCGAATTATGGGCAATCACCCTGGGACTGGAGACCTCTGCGATTGATGCGGAAGACAGTTTTCTCCAGATTGACGGCGGCGATTCGATCAGTGCCATGCGGCTAGTCCGGCTGGCCCAAGAACATGGCATGAGGTTGAGCGCGGCCGATGTGTTTTCACATCCAGTGTTGTGCGATCTGGCCACCATGGTGGTTTTTGAAAATCCCTCCACAGAGACCGTTCACCCATTTTCGCTCTGGCAGGGGCCGTGGACGGTGGATCGTTTGAAAGAGGAGGCTGCAGCACGGTGTGATGTATGTCCGGAGCAGATCGAGGACATTTTCCCTTGTACGGCATTGCAAGAAGGTTTACTGGCACTCACTTCCAGAGACCCGAATTTGTATACGTGGCGGGAAGTATTCAAGCTCCACGATCATATTGACATATCTCGCATGCAGCAAGCGTGGGACAGTGTTGCGAACTCCATGCCGATACTGCGCACCCGGGTCATTGATCTACCACCTCATGGCCTTCATCAGGTCATTGTGAACGAGCCAATACCCTGGGACTCCGGGGACATACCTCAACCGTTCAAATTAGGCAGTCGGCTGGTGCACTGGGCTTTGATCCAGAAAGGACTGTCAAAGCAGCTTGTTTGGACTATCCACCATTGCTTGTATGATGCGTGGTCAGTTCCTCGAGTCCTCAAGCAGGTGGAACGAGCCTATTGTCAAGGGCACCTTGTGCCATATCTATCCATGCAGCCTTTCATTCAGTATCTTTCTACTGTTGACGAAGCAACGAGTCGAACATTTTGGAATGACCAGCTCGCTGACTCGCCTGCTCCGTCTTTCCCAACTCTTCCCTCTGCCTCTTACGATGCAAGTGCAACAGAGAGCTGCAGTTGTTTTCTTCCGGATTTTTGGTGGCCAGTCGGCGTCGATGTCACGCCAACCATCTGGGTTCGTGCTGCCTGGGCTCTGCTGATCGGCCATATTGCCAACACCGACGACATAATATTCGGAGCGACAGTCTCCGGACGCCAGATGCCTATAGCCAGAATTCAGGATATCATCGGTCCAACCATTGCAACTGTACCTGTGCGCGTCCGGCTTGACTGGGGCACGTCAATCCGGGATTTTGTGCGCCAGCTTCAGCATCAAGCCACTGATATGATTCCATTTGAACAAGTTGGACTGCACCGTCTACGTCAGATGAGCGAACATTGCAAGCAGGGAAGTGAGTTTCGAACCCTATTGAACGTCCAGCCGGCTCAGACTGAGTCTCCCATCACGGGTTTATGGAAGCGCGTGGACAACGAGCCAAATGGCCAGTTCGACAACTTCGCGTTGATTCTGGACTGCGAGCTTCGCGAATCAGGCATTTTCCTTCAGCTGGACTTTGATAAAAAGATCATTACGCCGGAACAGGCCGAGAGGCTTGTCCATCAGCTAGAAACCATCCTGTTGCAGCTAAGTCGGAATACATTAGACCTGTCAAAGCGCTTGGCTGATTTCCACCCCATCAGTCACCGAGACCTTCTGGATATTTGGAAGTGGAATGCTGTTGTTCCTGAGAAGTTTACAGTTTGTCTGCACGAAATGATTCATAATCATGTTGTCCAACGTCCTCAAGCTTTGGCAGTAGATGCATGGGACGGTCAATTTACCTACGGCACCCTTGATCAGCATAGCACTAACCTTGCATCATATCTGCAAAATCAAGCAAAAGCTAAACTGGGACCAGGGACCGTGATCGCATTGTGCTTTGAAAAGTCCAAGTGGACCGTCGTTGCCGCGCTGGCTGTGATGAAGTCTGGCAGTGCGTTCACCCTGATTGATACCAGCCATCCTGAAGAGCGGATGCAGACCATCGTCTCCCAAGTTAACAAACGTCTCGTTATTTCCTCCGCTCTCAATGCCAATTTAGCCGCCAGGCTTGCCGAACAGGTCGTAGTCGTTGATCATGAGAATGCCTCGCGTTGGCCACCACCACGGCCTCTGCGCATATGTGCGCTTCCAGACTCTGAGCTTTATGTGGTCTTCACATCCGGAAGTACTGGGACGCCCAAGGGCGCTGTGATCACGCATTCCAATTTCGCAAGCGCCGTGAAACACCAGGGTCAGTTCCTGGGCTACAATACGCAGACGCGTGTATATGATTTCGCCTCCTACAGCTTTGATATTGCCGTCTCGAATCTGCTTCATTGCCTGGCCGCGGGCGGTTGCTTATGTATCCCGTCCGATGCTGAACGGAAGCACAGTCAGCTGGCCGAATCGATGAGGCAAATGCAAGTCAATCTGGTTGATCTTACACCCTCTGTGGCACGCACACTCGATCCAACAGCTGTTCCTACCCTCACGACGCTTGTTCTTGGTGGAGAGGCCGCTTCTCGGTCCGACATTGTCAGATGGGCACCATACGTGCGGGTTTTGAACGGCATCGGCCAGGCCGAGTGTACAGTAACGACGACCATGGCCGAGATGGATCCTGCGGTTCCAGGAACTCCCGGAATTGGTCGGGCACTAGGAACCAATACGTGGATCGTCAGTCCAACAGACCACCACCAGCTCGCCGCGATCGGTGCTGTGGGTGAGCTTCTCGTAGAAGGCCCCCTGGTGGGCGCTGGGTACTTGAATGATGAGGTCAAGACCGCAGCAAGCTTTATCCATGATCCGCACTGGTTGGGTTGCCCGCCTGTCCTTGGAGGAAAGGGCCGTCGCGGGCGACTTTATAAAACAGGTGACCTGGTTCGGTATGATGCGGTAGGGGGGCTGCAATTCGTTGGTCGAAAAGATGCCCAGGTCAAAATTCGTGGCCAACGGATCGAGTTGGAAGAGGTTGAATATCATGTGCAACGGCTGTTGTCGTCGCTGGGCGTGGAAGCAAGTGTTGCGGCCGAGGCACTGGTTCTCAATGGAACGCACATACGCAGCGCAGTCTTGGTGGTATTCGTCTGCCCAGCAACTCTACCTAGCCCAGATGATGACCTTGATGAGTTTCGCGCCCTCGATCCAGGTTGGTTCCCCCCATCCTGTAGGGACGAGTTAAACAGTCGACTGGAGAATGAGCTGCCGTCAGCTATGGTACCGTTCATCTACGTGCCCGTGAATCACATCCCCCTCGCGCCCACTGGGAAAACTGATCGCAGGAGGCTCAAGGCTTTCGGCGCATCTCTTACCACTGAGGACCTGGCAAAGTTCAAAGGAGTCAACAACAAGCCGAAAAGGCCCCCCTCAACAGCATCGGAGCGTCAAGTGCGAGATTTATGGGCCGAAATTCTGGCGATTCCCCCGGACCGTATTGGTATCGACGACAATTTCCTTCAGCTTGGCGGAGATTCTATTTCCGCTATGCGCCTTGTGTCTCTCGCAAGAGACCAGGGTCTCTTCCTGGATTCAAGAAACATCTTCATACCCGCATCAACTCTCGCGGACCAGGCTGCTAAGGCAAGTCAAGCCTCCTCAGGAGCAACAGTGGACCACCAGCCGCCGTTCAGTCAGCTGCAGACAAGTGATATCGCCGGCTTTCTCACGGCCTACATCGCTCCGCACATCGACTACCCTGTCTCAAGTATTGCCGACGTTTTCCCGGTGACAGACTTCCAAGCCGAATGCATCAATGCGGCAGTACAGCAAAAGCCGCCTGGATACTGGAACTACTTCTACATTGACTTCCAGATGTCAGATCTGACAATGGGCGCCGTGAGCACTGCCTGTCAGGCTGTAGCGATGCACCTTCCCATTTTGCGCACCGTGTTTGTTCCCTACAACGGTGGTTTTGTGCAAGTAGTCACGAAGGACTGGATCCCGGATTTTGTGTGGTTTCGAAGCACAGCCGGAAACCTAGCTACGACCTCTGAGAGGCTTGCGCGGGAAGACTGGCTCAAGCCCGATGTCACGACAGGCACCCACTTTGCTCGCTTCATGCTCATACTAGCCGACAATGAGTCCAGTACAGCGAGGCTGATCATACGCATGTCCCATGCGCTTTATGATGGAATCAGTCTCGGCCTTCTCCAGCGTGCCATAGTAGCAGCTCTCGAAAGGCGGCCACTACCTTCTGTTGGATCATTTGCGTCATTTGTTCAGTATTCGATGTCCATGAGAGACGATGCTTCTCGGTACTGGGGCAAGCTTCTGTCCGGGTCGTCAATGACTGGGATCCCGCGCGTGCCCCTGGCCGATGATGTCGGCGGTAGTACACCATACACAATCAGAAGAAGCGTAGGATGGAAGACATCCCTACCAGATGGAATCACTGCTGCGACATTCTGCACAGCTTGTTGGGCCGCAGTGATGGCGTTCACAACGCAGCAAGCCGACGTTGTGTTCGGACGGCTCGTTTCCGGGCGAGGACCTACTCTCGGTGTGATCAGTGAGCCTGTCGCGGGCCCATGTCTCAATGTGGTCCCTCTCCGAGTGACATGGCCCCCAAGAAAAGCTGGCACATTGTATTCACCGCATGAAGTTTTTGCTACTATCCAGCAGCAACAACTCGATGGGTTGCCGTTCGAATCCACCGGACTATCACAGATTATCACCTCCACGGACTGGCCCGCGGATGCGGCCTTTGGCTCCATTTTCCAGTATCAGAATATCGACGAGACGCCGTCCGCTTCTTTGAACGGTGCTCCCGTCCAACTGGACGTTATACCCATGGAATTTCGGCCGAAGCAACTATGGGTATTGGTCAAGCCGCTTGCTCAGGGTATTGATGTCTTTCTGTACGGTACGACGGGTATTATGGCGCAAGAACAGGCACAAATACTGGGAGATCGGTTTTGCAAGTATGTGGAAATGGGAGGAATATTGCAAGACATGTAGATATTGCTGTGAATTGTACCTGATTGAGTTCACAACTTTTCTGTTGCCAGGATCTGGATGTTATCGTCAGGCGTTCAAGAATCTTTTAACTCTTAAGAGATCTAGAGCTAGTTCCATAAACTTTTAGACTTTATGCAATCTTTCGCTGGAGAAACCCTATCAAAATATTGCCATGCTGGTACAGTGCGCTAACCACGGCATTCTTCTACCAGAGAAAGAGATCTGATAGCAGTGCCAGGATTTCAGTGTGACAGGTATGTGAAAGCGCACGCATTCAGCCTTCCGGTCATCCCGTGATCAGCGTTCGCCTCAGGCTGCTCAGAGCGTGCTTAGATCTACTCAGTGAGCAAAAAAGCAGCAAGGGGTGAGCACTAAAACGGAAAGGGCAGGTCATCCACTAGACTCCAAAAAGCTTCGCATTAGCCATCCCCACACGCTGGCAAGCATGGTCGATCTCGCTTTCATCAGGGATTCTTCAGGTTAGACAATTGCAACCCTAGACTTACTCTGAGACAGTGTGTGTAGGCGGAAGGAGTAGATAGGGATCAACCAGTGTGATAACGCGTGCTTAGATCTCCGTGATGCTTACAGGCTCCATACCAACCACTTAAAACACAACAATGTCATCAAACCCTGAATCGATTGTCTTGGGGAGCTCCGACAGCGCATTACAGTTGTGTATGGCTTCCAATGCTTATAAGTATAGAATCCCTCCAGTCAGTCAGTATCTGATACGATACATTTGCCACAAATACTTTTCCAGTACAGAATCCACCCCTGCCCAATCCCCATCGCATTCCTCTTCCCCGAATTATCGATCACTAGTGGCCTTATACAACAAGCTCTGTTCGTCTTTCTCGCTCGCGGCACTATTTGCCGCGCCTGCAGTGTCGTCTCCTCTCCCATCAACAGCCCGAAGACAACACACACCCGCCGAACAATGCCACGGCATATCCGGGCCATTCCTGAGCCCTTCTTTCCCCGACCCATGTCCACGTGCTGAAGTGGCTGAATGACACGTCCAAGGAGATCCGGCGCGAGGTCCGCCGAAACCTGAGATGGGTGAGCCGGAAGAAGCTGGCTATCCAACTGGGCAGGTCCATAACGGATACAGAGCCTCCGTGTACCTATGGAGACTTGGCGGGGAAGAGCCGTCTCGAGGTGTGGAAGCTCAGGGAGCTTGGCGGCGGGCGGTTGACACTATAGCCGTCTGGCATTCGGACACTACAAACGCTTGGGGCGCAATTGACTACCCTTAAGAATCTCGTTACATAGCCCTTTCTCCGGGACAAACATTGTCGGTCCCTATTGAGGATCGAAAGCTCGGGAATATGACATATCTTCCAAGCCAACTTTTGAGTTGTGGTAGAAATGGAGGGTCCTCATGTATCTAAACATCCGCCCGGGGACAATCATAACCTTCCAAGACGACACCAGCGACCGGCTAGGACCCTCATTCCTGATCGGCTTCGAGCGAATCCGGCGGGCAGAAGGCCGCACCGACAAATTTGGGGATCTAGACTGGGAAAAGAACCTCTACCGCCATCCCCTCCGCCAAGGTCTGCAGCCAGAGGAGATATTCGAGATGCGACACGATATCTACAGTCTTGGCGTATGCCCGCTCGAGATTGCGCTATGGGAATCATTCGTCAATCTCGATAGCCGGGGGCAACTAACCCCCTGGTCCGGCCTAAATATCACAGCGGCCCTACAGGATACAGACCAGCGCCGCGGCGCCTTCGCCGTCAAGGAGCGGCTGGTGGACATGGCCAAGGATGCGCTGCCGAGTTTGGTCGGGGAACGGTTTACCGGTATTGTCCTTGCTTGTCTGTGCTGCCTGGACCAGAGCGTGGATAATGCTTTGTGGGACCCGAAGGAATTGCAGGATCGAGATGGGATTGTGGTTGGAGTCAAGTATATTGAGAATGTAAGTATATGGTTGTCTTTCTGCTTGCGTTGTTTGTTTGTCGTTAGTCAGGGCCGCATCCTGTTGCTAAAACTCGGTTTGTTCTGCTTAGGTGCTTTTGAAACTGGAGGAATTGGTTATATGAGGCGCAGTCTCAGTCTGGATCATGCCCTAGCTACGGATCTGATCTGATGTGTGCGCTATCAATACCCAGGTAGGTAATGCCATTGGGGCAGTGACTGGTATTCATGACGACTATATAATAGGACTGTTGGCTGCCAGTTTGTACGTATACATCCGTACTAACGGTCACCTACAGGGATCGTACACTGCCATCAACCGCTTCACGTCTCCTTGACGATGACCGAACTCGATAAGAGCGGCACAAATAGAAATCTGTTCGCTAGATGCATGTCCCAACTTCGGACAACAAAGAATATACCTTCACGTAGCGAATTTACACGGATTAGAAATCTGATATCCCCCTATACTGTACATATCGAACCCTCCAGGCTAGTAGTGTCTCAACTAATCAACGCTACGTCCTAATTTTTGAACTTTATCCTGTTCCTTGGTAATGTGATCTAGCGCTGTTTGGTGTGCTGAGGATCCCTTGACTTTGGGATATCCAGAGCTGCTCCCATGAACATGTGAACTTGTGCTGTCCCTCGACGGAGGAAGCCCACAAATATGTTTTGCCATGCTGGGGCAACGCGGTAACTACAACAGTTTCCTTCGTCTACTCCTATACCGCCTATAGTGCGGGTACGTGACCTGACATCCGCTCTCCTACCCCTATTGAGATATATGACAGACGAGCTAACCCCACCCCTTTCCAGAGGCGCCCTGCTACGGTTTCTTCATCGTTGACGGCAATATTGGCTCCTCCCCCGACATCTGTGAAGCGCCTAAGAACAACTTCGCGATCGATCAATGCGGCACCGACATGACCTTTATTAATGAAGGTCCTGAATTCTTCTCTGGATGCGGCTTCCAGCTCGAGATTACGGGCAAGAAGTATACCCCGCGTAGACTAGACCCCCTGGATGAGAATACCCCTTGCTCCGGCCGCTGTGACCTGTCGTCGATTACGGGGCTGTTGTTGTATGAGGATTTACCGGTACCTGATTGTGGTCTATCGAGAAGGTGGTTGGGAAAGAGAGATTAGCAGGGTTGGATTGGGGATGAATGGATGGCGATAGAAGGCTGTACGTATTATATAGGATTATATAGTGTCATATATTGCTGTATATGAAGATTGTGTTTGTTGGGGAGGGGTAATTATGTACAGGATGAGGATAACGAAATGCAAGATAACATCCAGCCTTCCTATGTATATACAATGGCATGTTCTCACACTAAATGATCCAGCAAAGTGTAGGCCCCACTCTCAGCCATGACACCGACGTCAATGCAGCGTTCCTTCTCCACTTCCACGACCGGTTCCTCTCCATCGGAAGTATCACTCTCTCGTGGGGTGCTGGATGGGCTCGTCTCAGTTGAAGCTTCGGCCAAACGCCTGAACGACTCGTTCACCCGTTCTAGCATCGTCGGCACATCGACCGATGACGGGGTGCTGGATGGGCTCGGCCTCATTAAAGCGGAAACCAAATCGTTCTCTACCTCATCGACATGTCTCTTCCACATGGCAATATTAGTCCCTGGCACAGTTTCACGCAGGAAGCCGGTCAGCCCGCCGACCATCTCAACTGAGTTAGATTGCTATTCGGACGAAAATTCACCACGGGGCTGACGGATTCTCATAAAAGAGTATTGTAGGAAGGTGGTGTCGTCGCTAGCCCGGCAACTGCGGTCTCGTCGATCCACAAGAACAACCCAGTCCCCAGGGGGGATATCCCCGAGTCGAACTTTGGACGGGTCGTCAGGGGCCAGCTCGTCGTCGAAAAATCCGGCGGGGATGGGTCTCACGCCCAGTGGATCTGGCGATGACCGGAGCGACGATGGTGGCGGCGGTCTCCGGGGCGGAGACCAGCCGTGCTTGCGGCGGTGTTGCTCGCTGTCGTCGTCCATGGAAGCGAGCGACGAGAAAGCCCCATGATATGCCATTCGCAGGATGGCCTTGTCGGGATCTGAATACGGACCCAACGCCCGGAGGTATCCTAGGAATCGGATGGCGAAGACCTCGGCAGTTAACCCGGTATTGTTTATGGAGTAGTAGCCGCTGTACCCAGAACGAGCACAGTAGACGTGGCGGTCTGCGGTTGCGTCTGGGCCGTCTTTGCGCAGGGAACCCAGAAACGTTAACAGGTGGATCATGGGAAAGACCTGGGCGTCTAAGGTAAAGCTACAATCCGATCGTATCGTCGAAGACGATGTGAGGAATCTGCGACGGCGTAAACCAGTTAAGAATACAGAGGTCGAATGGATGGTCTTCGGCCGGAGCCACTCCCAGTCTTCTTCTGATGCCCTCCCCCACAGCCGCAGCAGCTGCGAGCAGAAACGAGCCGAGACCTCATCGTGAGTCCGGTCCGGTTGCTGCACGAAGCAGAGCTGCTGCATGGCTGTGGACCGCGCCAGGGCCACAGCAAGATCAACGAGGTCTGACTCCCCCTCTTCCTCATCTCCCGCCCACGCATCGACGCAGAGGCTGAGCGCAGATGCACCCCGAAGCTCATCCGATATAACAGCGGCCGCAATCACGCGGGGCGGCAGGTTGCCAAACAACACCCAGTTGAGGTGACTGCGTTCAGTGTATGCCATGCGCAGAACATGGCTGGAGATCGTGGAGGGACCGAGCCTGTTAGGCGCCTCTTCGAGTCGCTGCCGCAGCCTCTCGCTAAACGGGATCAGCATTTTAAGGTGAGCAAGCGCTTGTTTTTCGAGGCGAGGGGAGACGGGCTCCTGAGTGAAGAGCAGCAGACCATCAATAGTGCGGTCTATATCCACTGGGACAGTTTGTGGCGGTTCTTCTGATATGGTCACGCTCCAGGCTCTCCTGGTCGATCTATCCTCTTTTGCGCGGTCCATGGACTCATGTCGCGGCGGTTCGTTCACAATAAAATCCCTGGGTATTCTGACCTTACTGCCCGGCACAATATCTCTTCCAATAGTGTATTTCAACATAATTCATAACGTGTCAACCTAGTTGGTCAATAGAACTCAGTATATAAGTACACCAGGTAACCGGCAGTCATAAAGCGAATCGGTGAATTGCTAGATGAAGTACAATTTGGCTACCTAAACCCTAGTCCAGAGAATCCTTGAACACGCCATCTTACATATAGTTGAAATATTACTATAGAGGCGATGGTTGTATAATCGACACTGCAGCTTCCATATGAGGCAATGTTGATAGACAGGAAGATTGTCCTGAGCACTGACATTGTTGATCAACTGCATGGCGCAGAAGGGGTCGTTCGCTGGACCAGTACTGAACTTGTCCAGTATGCGATCGGATCCTGGGCCGACGCATGCGAATAGTCGTCTGTGCTTATCTGCAGTACGTTGGAACTCAGGAAAAGACGTCAAGGAAAGTTTAAATTGCGCCTCTAGGTATAAATCGATCAAGCAAGGATTTGGTGGCATGGGACTCCCAGGTGGCCGTCTGAAAAGATCAAGGGACTATGTACTTGAGTTCCCATACGACAATAGGAGGGTAACAACCGCATCCTTTCCAAGAGTCGAAGCTCATTGGAGCGGCGTCCGACCGAAAAGATCCTTCAGGTGGACATCTGCCCCGTTATCAATGAGCATCCGCACGACTCCTTCGTGGCCCCCTTCGACAGCCAGATGCATGGCAGTCCTGCCCTTAAGGTCCCGAAAATCCAAATCTGCACCACGTACAAGAGCTTGAAGAATACTTTCATATCCTCTCCCTGAAGCAACATGTATGGGAGTCTGACCACGGCAGTTTCGGACGTGAATACTGGCCCCCAAGCGGAGTAGGATCATAACGCATAGCTCGTCTCCCTTGTCAAGAGCGGTCTGCAGCGCACTCCAGCCATGGCTGTCCACGCAGTCCTTACCATTATGCGAATATTCGTGCAATACGCCGCTAATGACTCCCTTCAACCCGGACAACATCTCCTTGTCTAGCATGGTGAGGTTTGCCAACAGAAATATCGCGATATCTTTGTTGCACCGCTCGAGAGCGTACCACAAAGCTGTCCTTCCCTTGTTATCCTTGGATTTAATGTCAGCATGCCAACGGCAGAGTAAACGGACGAGCGATATGTTCCCCTTGATCACTGCTATTATAAGGGGGGTTCTGCCTTCGTCACCCTGGAGGTTCACGTCGGCTCCATGACTAAGCAGAGCTTCGCAAAGAGAGTTATTCTCGTTGGAAGTGGCATTGCAGAGGTGCGTCGTGTTGCCGTCAACTTTAAAATTGATATCATCGCCATGACCATTCAGTAATGGAAGAAGCCGCGCAGTTCCGCGCAACAGGCAGTAGCACAAAGGAGTCATCCGGTCGCAGCTCTGATGGAGAACATTGGCTCCGTTATCGATTAAAAGTCTGCAAATCTCGTCGTTTCCCCGAGTCACGGCCCAAATCAGAGGAGTCCAGCCTGATGTATCTGCAGCATCGAGGTCTGTACCTCCTCGAGTCAGCAGCATCTTTGTGGCAGCCACCTGTCCGACCTCCGATGCATGGGACAACAATGTTCGTCCATCTGCATCACTTGGGTGCTCCTGCAGGTCCGCACATGCAAATAGCATCGCCATTATCGATATATGACCATTTCTGACGGCATGATGTAACGGGGTAAGACCTGGCGTATCTCTTGCGAATATTTCGATATCACTGCGACTCAGCAAGAGCCATACCACATCGGCGTGTCCCTTCGCTGCTGCCAAGCCTAGTGCTGTTTGGCCCAACTTGTCCCTTGAATTGATCCTGATATCTTTCCGAGAGAGTAGTAACCATACTGCCTCGGCGTTTCCGGCCTCAGATGCCTGGGATAAGATTGTCTGTCCATCTATATCTAATAGTCTGAGGTCGATTGCCCATTCCTTGATAACAGATGCTGTGTTGCCTGTGGTACTGGATTGTGCACTTCGCCTGTGCAGAACAGACTGGGCTTGTTGATAAAAACCGGATATATCGGCAGACGGGCCTTCCAATGTGGACTTCAGGATTGAATAGAACGATCCGTCACCAGCACAAGACATCTTTTCATCCTGCCCTGCGCGATACGCTTTGCTTTTGTGTCTCCCGGATGCGAGCATTGGGCGTTGCCCAGATATCTGCTCGGCGCTGGCGAACGCAGATACGTCGCAAGGGGTACTGTGCAAGGTGGAAGCCAAGCAAGTCGATTAACTCAAGACGCTCGCAGTAGGTTCGTTCAAATCTCTCGAACGTGAGCTGTAGGTCCCGGAGATATATCGCAATCGCACGATTCCTTTCGCTTGATATGGTACAATCGAGGATTGCTAGCCCTAATCCCTGACGACCCATCGCAATGAAAGGGAGATCCAACTGGATGCCCCTATTGCTCACATTCCAAGATCCCTTCCTTGTATTGGGAAAGTTTGGCAGCCGGACAATGTTGGAACAACCCACAAAGGCATCTGGAGACGAAGCTAAAAGCCCCCCCTGGCTTTCCTGGGCTTTCCAGGCGAAAACGCTGCTATCGTCGTAGATTCACATAAGCTCCTCCTGTAGCCGAATAAACGCATTATGGCCCTCACCATACAGTAACGGTATATTAATGCGGAAAATACCCAGTAAACAGTACGCTTGGTCTTCGATTCGGGACGTCTTTCTCTTAGCAGCCCAAGACATTCTCTGCGCAATAGTAACAGAATCGAGTTCATCGGTACCGGAAAGAATATTTTCTGGGATGCCGGTGAGCGCGGCGAGTTCTCCTTGTCGGCTTTCTTTTGTACCTATTTCGCACCAATTCGAGTTGAGACACTTGACTGTAGAGGGAGCTATAAGCTCCTGTAACGTCCAACCACGGGTAAACCATCTGCTGAGCGAGATCGCGTCTGAAGACCGCACGTCTTCAAGGTATGCGTAACAAACGTCGGCCCCGCGGTACCAGCGATACATAGAATTAATCGCCTCCGATAACTCGGCCGAACTGGTTTTGTCAATACAACAGGTGTCAATCCATACCCAGTTGTACCTCGCCCGGCGCACCACCTCACAGCAGCGGCGGATCTTTGTGTAGCCTCTTTTGCACGTTGTGGACGCGATATTGCTTTCCATGTCTCGGAATGAAACTTCTTCATCGTGCCAGGTGTGGGATAGAATAGCATACGCCGGGACGTTGAAATCGTTAAACTCTAGTATGTTGAACAATCCATCTTTCGGCTCAGTTGTATGTAGCAGTCGCATGACTGACAAAAACAGGAAAAATGAGGAGGATGTTTGGATATTGAGTGATGTTGATAGATCGGAGAGGCAGCAGATAGAGTCAGCCTCACTGCTATGCCTTGTGGTCCGAGCGCAGCATAGCCACACTTGGAAAATTGAACGCTTTCATTTAGTGGATGAATAGATGGGGTTCATGACTTGTTCAGACTGTTCCCTGAGAAGTAGTCTCTCGTTCGATGGCCGGCTACCCATACATATCAATAGGTGACCCAGCAGACTATTTGCGAGTCACATTCCTTGTTGATGGACTTCCAGCATTCTGCCAGTCGCCTGGCGAAGCGGAGAAACCAGGGGGAGCGTGGCGAGGTGAAGGAACGTGGAGTGGGAGACATGTAGACTGGAGGCTGAAGGCTCGCGAGACGGAATTCTGGTGGGCTTGATCGCGCGCGTCATCGGCCAGGACCGGATCCTATGGTACGGCAAGCCATTGCGGCCACTCCGCAACAATTCATGACGCGATATTTTCTGCGGCAGTATTCATTCAGGGGCTCTATAGACAGTTATCCTGGGCGCCACATTGAAGTTGTACGACTTGCTTGGTTTCACTAATTGGCTACTTATCCTGAGCACGTCGTAAAGGTGCAAGTCGTCTTGCTCAGGTGCCATAGACAACCCCATATGGCTAGGTAGTGCAGGTGCTTGTGTGTGTATATGTGTGTATGTATGTATGTGCATGCATGTACGGAAATCAACTTACTTAAAGCTCAATGGGATGCTCTTCGTCCCTCTCCTCCCCATCCAAGTTGATTGGATTGCCCTGTTCACCTTCTTCAGTATCCAAGTTGATTGGATTCTGAGAGGAACTAATAGCCAGCTGGCCTCCTCCCCCGGTTTATACGGCTGACCTGTTAGTTGCCGCAACGTCTACCTAATTCTCATCACGTACGGACCAACGGATTGCCTAATCCAGCTATTTATAATTAGCGCATGCTCCGCCGAATGCGCCTGGGATATAGCGACATTCGGGAAATGTACGTGTACTTAGACTTCCGCGGCAGCTGGTACAGGGCACAGGAAACGTACGTCTACGTGATTAAATAAGAAGAGCGTGGATGTACGACTAGCGTCGGCTCTTAATTTAATGTAGTATAATCCTGCCGCGATTAAATTCTATATTAACCTCTGGAAGGGCGAGAAGCTGACGACTATATCGTGTATGTACGAAGCACTCTAGGAGATTAGGACTGTCTGTAGGCAAGATAGGATTGCGGCTAGCTAGGAGATTCTCGTATATGCGGCGAAACTATAACCGTAGAGTCATAGCTGGGCGAGAAAGGTTAGAGGACGAAGACGCAGGACGACAGGCACTATTGTACAAACACGCGTGTTAGTATCGCTTTCTAACGCTATATAGACCTATCTCTAATCTATATAATCTTTGAAGCTTCAAATTAAACAGAGATAAGAGGAAGAGGCACGTACGACATGGTGGTGGTGGTGGTGGTGGTAGAGATGATCGTGATAGCGAGGAAGATAATGAGATTTAACTAACACAACAACATAAGTGACGACTAATTATCTAACAACTAAGCAAAGAAACTATCTATATCTTCTCGTACGTCTTTCTCTAAAGATTAGGGAATCCTTAACATCCCTCTGCACTGTATAGATTAAACCCTCTAGGCTAGGTTTGCTACAGCTAATTAACGCCGCGTCCTAATTCAAACCTAATCCTTTTACTTGGCAAATTGATCTTTAGTAATACGTGTTTTGATAGAAATATATTAGCCATATCGCTCCACTAGTAGTTATTCAGAATTAAAAGTTAGAGATATCTTGATTAGCTAGCGCAGTTCGCCGTTCTAAGAATCCCTTAACTCTTAAGATAACCGGAGCTCCTCCTATAAATTTCTAGGCTTTGTGTGGTCTGTCGCTGAAGAAAATCTATCAAAGCATTTGCCATGGCGGTGCAGAATAGTATCCACAGCATTTCCTACTGGGGAAAGATACCTAATGGTAGTGCTGGGCTTTAGAGGAGTGTGGCGGGCAAGAGTGGACTGCGAGTAGAGAAGCGGGTAAGGGGGTGATTATTAGATAGGGTGCATTTTATTGAGGCTACTCGCTCAGAGCACTCGGTCTCCCGCTCACCACGTGCTCAGTGATCGCCTCAGGCTGCTCCGGGCGTGCTCGGGGCGTGCTCAGATCTACTCAGTGAGCAAAAGGCAGCGAAGGGTGAGCACTAAACCGGAAAGAATAGACCATCGACTGTCCTTGAAAATCAAGTACATATGTCAATCAGCTTCCAGAAGACATCTTGTCTCCCAATATGCAAGGATCAGAGCGCATGGATTTATACCCGACTGTCCGACTGTCCGACACTATTGAACTCTCGGCCTCCGCGGTGTCTGTGCGGATGCACGATCTGTATGTCTCTGCGCGAGTGACGTGGATGTCTCGAGATCTATCAGCATCAGACACCATCCCCGCTAAGATCGAGTTGCCGACTCGCAACTGAGTGCAAAAGCAATATGACGGAGGCAGTTGGTACCTGCGCGGAAAGATCAGCTGCAGTGCAACGATGATCCTCGATGGTCAGGAGATCTTCTCCAAGTGTCTGGCTATGACCCTAGACCTCGGCTCTTGACTAGGGTCGGAAACTTACTCTTGTTACTTTCTTCACTTGGTTTGCATCAAAGTCACTACCATCACGACCCTTGCGGATTTTGCCATGCACCGATCGACACTTCACCACCACTGTTCCTTCTAGTGAAGATGATGACACTGAAAGTGAGTGACGGTCACACGGCAGCTGCCCCGTCCTGCCCCTTTCACTAACCAGTTCCTTAGTAGGAACTAGCCGTCGAGATGCGCTCACATGATGGCATCACAGAGATCGGTCACACCAGTGGCCTGGTTGAGATGTTGGCACTTGATGGGAAATTTGATTCTCTGTGGTATCCAGAGTCTCATCTGGGGGTGAGAGATGGATGAGTGAAGGCTGTTCTCTACGGAGACATCCATCTACATCTGTATCTGCAGTTATCTTCACCATGCCTTCCTCTTTGGGGTATTCATTGGCTGGTGCAGCTGCTGTCTATAAAAGACCGCCCTCTGAGCCCTCGTCTGCTTCTCTTCCTCCCCTCACCTCATTTCACCCGTTGATCTCTGCTCTCTCTGTTCATACCATTCTTTCTAGAGGTCTCTCACTGTCGTGCACTTACGCTTCATCATCCTTATCCTTATTGATCCTTCGTTATCGTCTATCCCCCACAGGTAAGCAGCCAAGTCATATGCTTCCAAACCATGGCTGACGCCTCGTGCCCTATGCTCAGCTGGATCATCGACGAGCCCTAGTGCTCTCTCTGCTTGATCGCTTGGTGCTTGGCTCCAACTCCATTTGGTTAAGCAAGTGGCCTTGGTGCCCTTGCATGGGTACGTCTGATCATTCCCCAGTGCCTCTTCCTCCCTCCTTCCCCCAGATCGAGTCTGGTCGGGCCTATTGCAGGCAGACCGGCTCCATACTCTGTCTATGGGTTCATTTGTGGCGTGTCAGACGACGACACACTGCAGAAGAAGTCACCATCATGCGTGCATTCCTGCCGTGTTCTCTCCGTTTTCTTCACCATCTCCATACCGCTTGACTAACCTTTCTGACAGGTCTGAACCCTGCACATTCCGATCCCTGCCTTCGGTGCGTGGCCTTCCAAAATATATAAGCAGCTCTAACATTCCAGTCGCATTGCAGAATTCCTTGATCGACACTCGACACGTTCGGTGATCTTCAATCGCTCGCTGTCTCCGTGAGGGTCTTTCCGAAAACGGTAATCCGCTTTGGTGCCTCTTTTAAAGGTGCTTCTGTCTGGGCTGAACCGTGTTCCAACAATATTCGGTCATCATAATGTTGATCTTTCAGTTGCTGGCCTTCTTCGCTGCCTTCCTGGTCTCTGGATCGGGGGCTGTCTCGAGCTTTACTCCCGCTAGACCCCCTGCGGTGCCTCTCGCTGTCAAGTCTCCCTATCTGAGTACCTGGTTGCGTGCTGGTAGCAATGGCGGCAATGGTGGTTATCTCGCTGGTGAATGGCCGACGTTCTGGCGGTGAGTATCCGTTGATCGTTCGTCGTATGGGATTAGGATGTTTCTGATGTTTGCAGTGGTAAAATCACGGGCTGGGCCGGTATGGTTCGTGTTGATGGTAATGTTTACACCTGGATGGGTATACCGGGCTCTGCGACTGTGAACCAGACTGCCTTTGAATACACCTCTACCAAAAGCATCTTCACCATGGAG
Organism: Aspergillus aff. floccosus IMV 01167; assembly: GCA_001931935.1. NCBI lineage: Eukaryota > Fungi > Ascomycota > Eurotiomycetes > Eurotiales > Aspergillaceae > Aspergillus > Aspergillus aff. floccosus IMV 01167. The sequence continues at coordinate 534,730 of MSJE01000315.1, forward strand.
GTCAACAATGCCATTCAGATGAATGTGACGTTCCTCTCTCCTGTCACCCCCAACGACTTGCGCAGACAATCCCTCGTTTTTTCGTACGTGCATGTTGACGTCTCGTCTCTTGATGGCAAGCCTCATGACGTTCAGATCTACTCGGACATTTCGGCCGGTAGGTTATCTTTTCGGTGTACACAGTATGCATATCTGACCGAGTGCAGAATGGGCCTCTGGTGATCGAACAGCTATTGCCCAATGGGACTATGGTGTCACCAATGGCGGCGTGGCTTACCACAAAGTCTGGCGCCAGACTCCGCTGCTCTTCTCGGAAAGTTCCGATCAGGCTGAATGGGGCGATTGGTACTGGGCTACGGATAATGACGATGGACTCACTTTCCAGTCTGGTGCTGATGTCGATGTCCGCGGGGCTTTCGCCAAAACCGGTGCCCTTCCCAATACCAAGGACTCCAACTTCCGCGCTATCGAGAACAACTGGCCGGTCTTTGGCTTTGCGCAGAACCTTGGCTCCGTATCTGAGTCTGCTAGTACGCTTTTCACCATTGGTCTGGCCCAGGATTTGGCTATCCAGTACAACGGCACCGCGAATGGCCTGACCCCTCTGCCTCCTCTTTGGAAAGACTTCTTCAGCACCGCTTCGGATGCGGTAAGTTAGCTCCCACTGCACCTAGGCCATTGGCTAATTGTAAAGCTCGACTTTTTCCACCATGACTATGAGGAGTCTGAGAGTATCTCTACGGACCTCGACCAACGGGTCGCTACTGATTCCTTGAACGCTGCTGGCCAGAACTATCTGACGATTACATCTCTCACCGTTCGCCAGGCTTTTGGCGCTATTCAGCTGTGTGGTACCTCGGGCAATGAGTACATATTCCTCAAGGAGATCTCCTCCAATGGCAACATGAATACTGTGGACGTGATCTTCCCCGCGTACCCCATCTTCCTGTACACCAATCCCCAACTGTTGACACTTCTCCTGAAGCCGCACTTTGAGATCCAGGAGGGTGGACTGTACCCCAACAAGTATTCTATGCATGACATTGGCAGCCACTATCCCAATGCTACCGGGCATGGGGATGGCCGTGACGAGGAGATGCCTTTGGAAGAGTGTGGAAACATGATCATCATGGCTCTCGCTTATCACCATGTTACAGATGATGCTGCATACATCCAACAGCATTACAAGATCCTCAACCAGTGGGCTTCATATCTCATTCAATACGCCCTGTACCCTGCCGAGCAGTTGTCGACTGATGATTTTGCTGGGAGGATGACGTGAGTGCTCCTTTGAACTATGCCACAGGATTAAGCTGACAGAACAGGAACCAAACCAACTTGGCGTTGAAAGGGATCATCGGCATTGAAGCGATGTCTTCCATCAGCTCCATTGCTAACCAAGATGTGGATGCGCAGAACTACACTGCTGTCGCTCACGACTACATTGACAAATGGCAGGAGCTGGCGATTGACAAGACAGCCAATCCACCACATATGACTTTGAACTATACAAGCTCTTCGACTTACAGTATGTTTCTGCCGCCATCTTGAGGATAAGATACTGACACGTATAGGTTTGTTGTACAATCTCTATGCTGACCGCCAGCTCGGTCTGGGGCTGGTTCCCCAGTCGGTGTACGACATGGAGGACAAGTTCTATCCCACGGTGAAGGAGAAATATGGTGTTCCACTCGATACTCGAGGCACCTACACCAAGGGTATGTTGAACCATCAACAGCGACAACCACATGCTGACGATATTAGCCGATTGGGAATTGTTCGTCGCTGCGATCTCGTCCCCCAGCACTCGCGACATGTTCCTTGAACTCATCGTCAAATGGATTAACGAGACCCCTACCAGCGGTGCGCTGACTGACCTCTACTCTACCACCAATGGAGACTATCCTGAACACATAACTCAGTTTATTGCTCGTCCGGTCATGGGCGGTTCCTTTGCACAATTGCTTTTGGATGCGTATTAGATGTGGGTTGATGATTGATGTGCTGGTCACTTGCTTTACATTATCCATACCATCTTGGTCATCCTTACGACGAACATTCTTAGTCTATAACGCCTTGATGGCTGACTGCACATATTGTTCCTGTACTTAATATGGATAGACTTGAACATGATGGTTTCTAACATGATGATTTCTTGTCGTGCACTATGCTCTTCGTAGTCTCGTATATTGCGTATACTGTATCGTCGTGATCATGTCCGTGGTATATGGTGTAGGTCTTCACAGATCATGTTCGACCTCGGTATCCGCTTCATCGAACGCGCGAATTAAATCTAAATCGTTAGCACCACCCGACTTACGGGGCGGGAGACTCACCATAGTAGAGCATCATGGCCTCCAGATGCACATCAATCGCCAAGCGCTCATCTACGGTATGGATATTCAGCGCACAGCCCTGACGCGACGGACTCCACCGGTAGATATTTCGCGACAGGTTCCAATAGAACCGCGTGTCGGTATTACCCGTCATAATGTCTCCCGTGACGACAACCGTCTTGCCCTGCAAGCTGGGCACCGACTCGAACACCGAGCGTGTCACACCGGCAAATCGCGCCCAGGTCTCACTCGAGAGATCCGTCGGGCTCACCGGGGCCGGAAGGAGCGGTTCACTAAGCGTCGAGAGCACGAGGGTATTCGCCGCGTTGCGGTCATTATCCCCAGGAATGAACATGCCCTTCTCCTCGTCCGACGGGAACGCCACCAGCGTCAGGTTATGCTTCTTAGCAATAGGCGTGATCAACCGCACGGCCCGCTCCTGCACCTCGACCGGCGTCTGATGCAACGCCACCCGGTAATTCACCAGCGCCGACACCTTCTCCGGCAGCGCGTTTGACTTGACGCCCCCGTGGATGATATCCGCAGCCTGCGACGTCTGCAGCGTAAACCGCACCGCGTCCCCGCGCGACGATGCCAGCTGCTCCGCCAGCGCGACGTGGTCGCCCGACGCCAGCGCCGACGCCAGCCACGGCTCCACCGCGCCTGGCGAATGCGCCACCTGGCACTCGAGCTTCTTGCGGGCGGGGTGTGCGTCGTTCAGTAGGGGGCTGAAGAGGTCTTCCCGCTCGAGTGTGTAGATGATCTCGGCGATGATCCCAATGCCCGTGTGTGCCGGCGGCACGCTGCTGTGGCCGCCCGCGACGCTGAGGTCCAGTATGATGTCTATGCTGCCTTTTTCGCTGACGCCAGGGAGGGCGTAGATCACGCCATCGTCATTATCGCCCTCGCCCTGGAGAGTCTCGAGTCCCATTCCGCCCTCGTCGAGCACGAATTCAAACGCATCCGCGCCGAATTCCTCCTCCAGGAAGGACGCGATGGACCCCGCGCCCAGGAACCCGTGCGACTCCTCGTCAAAGCCGAACGCCAGCACGACGGTCCGCGTCGGCGTCCAGCCCTGCGCCAGCAGATCTTCCACGACCGACAACAGCCCGATCAGCACGTTCTTGCAGTCGCTGGCGCCGCGGCCCCACAGCCACTCGCCGTCGAAGTGGCCCGCGAACGGCGGGTGCGTCCAGTCGGACGCGTCGTTGATGGGCACGACGTCCTGGTGGGCCGTGAAGAGGAGCGGTTTGGCGTGGCTGGTACCGGTGAGGGTGTAGACGAGGCCGAGGCGGTTGACGTGGGAGAGGTTTGCGGTTGCATGACTATCTTTATTAGTATATATGTACATGGAGAGATGTTTGGGGAGGGGCGGTGTACGTGAGCGGAAATAATTCCCGGAGAAGGTCCTGGAACTCGACAAACGGCGCAAAGCCCTCATCCCACGGATCGGTCATGTAGTCGTTGACGGTGGTGGGGACCTGCACGGCGCGCGAGAGACGGTCGACCTGTTGCGCGCGGAGGCTTGCGTCTTTGACGAACTTGAGCGCGCTGTCTAGCCCGTCGTTGGGGGCGGGGACTTTTGGCGCCAATGGGCAGATCTCGCTGTTCCTGCCGAGGGGGATTTGGGGGATGGTGAAGGCCGTGGATTGGGGGAGGAGGGCCAGGAGCCCGAGGCCGAGGCTTAGACCGACCATTGGGGAGGATATGTGCGGTTTGCCGGGGGATGGATGTGGTGGTGGATGGAGGATGTACTCTGGGGGGAATATGGGTTTATAAGTGGCCGGCTATCGGCATGGCCGATTGTTCTCCGCACGCACGCCATTGATAGCGGTTGGAGCCGCCGTACAGGCGCTCATGTTATGGGAGAGTTGGAGTCCGTTCAGATGCCTAGTTTGTTAGTCAATTATTAATATTGGGAGGAGGCATGGCTTACCTTTGAGATCGTGTTGTCATTGACTGTCCGTTTAGAGTGGAAGTGGCGGTCGTTGTGGTGAGTTTGTTGTGGTTGATGAGAGAGTGAGAGAGAGAGAGAGAGTTGGAGCAGTTGGAGTCGATGAAGATAAAGTTGATGCATCCAGCAGGTCACGAGACACGTCCATCTCCATGTTTACTCCTTACTATCTACTCTACTATCAACGCTACTACTTACTCTCTTCCTACTATTCTTCCTTAGTACTCCGTACTATTATTCTCCGGTTCGTCTCAGAAATCAATAGTCGGCGATCTAGTCGATCCCTGACATCATCGAATTCCCAAACAAGAGAATCGCCTGAAACATCCCCGATCGGCATTCTCTGCCGTTTCAACTCTCTTTTTGATGCATTCCAAGGGGTGCCGATGACGCCGTTGGGCGTGGTGCCTATTTAACAAGGGGGGATGGTGCTGGTCGAGTGTCGAGTGCTTTCTGCAGTTCAGTCTCTCTTTCTGCATGAAGCCGTACTCCATACAAAAGGATATCGCTTCCGCTCGTTTTGCTATATCACATACGCTCGCTCGCCCACCATGAAGTCTTTCCTTTTGCTTCTCCCACTCCTTGCGCCCTCCGCAGCTGCAACCGCCTGCTACAGCAGCCCCGGCCAGCTCGTCCCCTCGCTACACTCTGCCTTCCAATCGTGCTCTCTCTGCCAACACCACTGCTCCAAGACCAACCACTCCGTGGCTGCCCTGCACAACGGCAACACCTGCTTCTGCGGTTCGTCCGCTGAAATTCCCCCGGACACGGCCAAACGGCCTCTCTCAGACTGCCAGACTCCCTGTCCCGGCTATCCCACAGATACCTGTATTCTCTCCCCCTTTGCCACCTACCTCCGTCCAAATAGCCCGACAGTAAGCTGATAGAGAGCAGGCGGCGGCCTGAACGCCTGGACAATCCTCACCCCCGGCCTGCGCCGCCGCATCGATCCCGCCTCCGAGTCCGTCATCGTCACCGCCCCGGATACACACGCCGACGGCGCGCAGCCTGACCCCCTCGCCTCGCTCAGCGTTAACCCTACGGTCGTGCAGACCGGTGTTCCGCTGCCTACAGGTAGTGCTGGTGCTATTGACGGGTACAAGACTGCGCCGATTCCGAATTCGATTCTGACGGCGCCGTCCGAGCCGGAGCCCTCGGCTTCGAAGACGCGCGGTGCTGGTACTAGTACCTCGGCTGTGCCGACTTCTACTATGACTACGACTGTTTCGTCGGGGGTTGTGCCGTCGGGAGCGGCGACGGGGTCTGGTGCTAAGTCTGGGACTGCGAGTCCGTCGGCGAGTCCGTCGGCGAGCCCGTCGGGTGCGGCTGGCGGTCTTGTTGTGCCCGGGATTGGGTTTGTAGGTGTTTTGTCGGTTGTGGTGGCTTTGGTGTGTTAGGTAGATGGTGTGTATTTGGGTCGAATCGCTGGACGATTGAGCTCATTACTTGGTGTATGCCCGGAAATTGTTCAATTGTATATTGCAACTGGAAGTAAGCCAGTAAGAACTAATCCATAAACGCCAGGGTATCATAATCAGCTACACATGTCCTACTCCGGAACAGTAATCCCATACTTCCTCAGCTGGTCGTGGTACTTCTTTCCCATCGTCACCTTGTCAAAGTTCGGCGGAAGGGGCTCTCCCTCACTATGAATATCAGCTTCCGATCACAGACAGCGGTATAGATAGCAGCATACCGGTAAAACTTCACCTTCAAATTCCGTGCCCGATCCTTCAATTGCACCTGGTTGCGGTCCTCGATGCTTATCTCGTCCTCCTCCAGCGGCAGGTTCATATTCTCCTGCTCGATCTTGGCCCATTTCACCCCGAACAGCCGCATCAGCCGGATGAGCCGCTTATCCTCCTGTGGCAGCCAGCGCCTGCGGTTCGTCGTGGTGATATGCGACGGCGCTGTGCTGGGCGGGGGGGGCACTTCGACCCTGGGGGTCGGGCGCGGCGGACTCGGTTGCGTCATGGGGTCTGCCGTCGATATGCCCTCGCGCAACTGGCGCGCCGGCGAGTCCGACTCCGAGTCGTCGCGGCGCATGCGCTTGTGGCGCGATTGATCGGGCTTCTCGGCGCGTCTGCGTTGCACGTCAACGGCGCGTTCGTACCGCTCGAAGTCGTCCGAGTCATCTCGAGCCCGCTTCCGCGTGGGTGCCGTCGATTCTTGGCGGCGTCGCTCGACACTGGCGTCCTGGCTGATGGGGGAGACGCGGTGCGCAGTGCTTTGGCGGTCGATGAACGCTGCGGGACGTCGGAGTCGCGTGCGCTCCGGCTGCGGCGTGGCTTTGGCGGCGGCCCAGATGTCGGCGTCGCTGGGGTTGAGGGAGAGCGAGGGGCTGGTGGTGCGGGTCGTCATGGGCGGGCTTTGGGATTTTTCCAGGCTGTGCTGTGTTGTGTCTGGGATGTCGAGGTGTGTGTCGTCGTTCAGGTTGAGCTCTTCCTCGTCCCGGAAGAAGAGCGTTGGGCTGTCGAACTCAGGGATCTCTCGCTCTGCTCTTGCGGGCGTGGCTGGAACCTGCGAGACGGGAGCTGACACCCGTCGAGGTTCGGGCGCTGGTTCCTTGTCGCTCGCGCGGCGGATGCTGGGGCCCTCGGAGGCGCGCTTCTCCCTTTGCACCCGCCGCATTAAGCCGGAAATGGTCGATTTATACCATTCACTAGGCGGGTCAGTTGGGCTCGCTGCGTGCGTTGGGTGGACTCACGATCTGCCGGATTTTCGGCGTTCTTTGTCTTGCTGCTGCCGTTGTGTCTCCGGCCTCGTTTCTGGTTCTGGTTCTGGCTCTGGCTGTGGCTCCGGTTGACTTTCTACTGGGGCTGGAGACTCCGGTGGAGCGGGCGCAGCGAGAGTCTCCTGGATACTGGCCTCTGCAGTGGCTCCAGACCGTGCCACACTCTCGTCAAAGCTATCCTTCGACGCAAAGAACTCCGCGTGGAACTCCTCCGTGCTCTGCTGCTTCCGCAAGTCCTCGTTAATCTCATCGCTGCGCTTAGAGATCCACCCCACTGCGCGCGGGATAAACTTCTGCCACCGATACACGCTCTTCAGCACGCGCAGCACGTATCCCTCATTCTCGACCAGCAGCTCGCGCATATCCGTGTACCGCTCCAACGCGGCGTCACGAAACCGCGCAGGGAGAGGCGCGTCCACGCCGCCGAGGCCGTCCAAATCGAATCCGCGCAGCGGCGCATCGTCGCCAGGCTGCTCCAGAAAGAACGCAGTTTCCAGCGCCTCAACCGGATTAAACGCTGGGTCATGCTGGCGGTCCTCGACCTGCATAATAAGCAACTGCGTGCGGATCTCCAGCGCCAGCTGGAACGTCTCCATAGCCAGCGCGCTCTCGCCGGCGGTGCGGCCCTGCGACGCGTCCTCGTGCGCGATGTCGTTCATGAACGCCGATGGGAACGAGTCCGCGACGGTTGCAATCGCTCGCCGGAACGGCCCCCAGTCGGAGACAAGGAGGAGCTCGCGCGCAAAGTGCGCGCAGTTCGCCTTGTGCAGGATGCCGCCGGCGGACCACGCCGTCGATATGCGCCGGCTCTCGAACAGCTCGTAGAACAGCCGGTGCACGTCCGCGACGTCGATGTACGTCGCGTGCGAGAAGTTCTGCGTCTCGCCGGTGAGTTTGGACACGCGCCGCCGGAATTGCAGGTGCTGCAGGCTCTTGGAGTCGGCAAGCTTCTTCGCCAGCTCGGCGACGCTGCTAGTCTTGGCGGCAGGGAGCACAAAGTCGAGCACGCCCGTCGCGTAGGACTCCAGGTCTGGCAGTGTGTAGAGCATCATCTGCGGGTCGAGCTCGGAATCAGGCTCGGACACCCGGATAGTCGTGCCGGTGATGTTGCCTGCATCCTCTGGCGACCCGAGGACGAATCGGAAAGTAGATTTGCGGGGTGATTTGTATGGGGATTTGTTTGGGGATTTGTATGGGGATTCTTCCGTGACGGCTTCCAAGCCTGGGATAGTGAGTTTCTGAATTATCTGATCTGATTATGGGTGCGAAATGGCTGGGATGGGTGTAATGGTATTTGTTGTGATGGTAATGTGGTGATGTTTGGCAGGCATCACATCGCGGGTGCCAACCTCGCATGCGGTCATCAGGCAAGGAATGTACTTACTCTGCCCCGTCATTCGTCCCTTACTTTGCGTCCACATGCGACCTCCGGACGGCTGACCGACGTCCTTGACGATGGACGTCTCCCGCTCCCGACTCTGGCTCCTAGTGACGCGTCGAGGCGGACTGGCCATGGCGTCGACAACCAAAACAACAACAAAACAAGGTGGTGTGGGGCCGTCGATGTATGAAGAACGTGTCGGAGAGGCCTATGCGACGAGATATACACCAAAACAGACCCCTTGGGGATAGTTAATGATGGGGATGGATGGAGGAAGGTGATGGGGAGGAGGAAGCCCCTGGATGGCGAGGTAGGCGAGGAAAGACAAAGTGCGTTGAGCGATTTGGGGTTAGCTGCAGTTTAAGATAGGGTATTGCTGAGTCATTAGCCATATTGGTGCCTGAGGCATAATTATGAACCAAAACCCTAAACCTCAAACCCAAAACCCTACGGAAAAAAGGTTTCTCCGTAGGGTTTCTAACCCTTTTGTTAACCATCAGCCCATGAAGACGCGAAGCCGCATTTGACATACATATTTTTCGTCCCATCGCAATAAAGGGCCCTCTCATTTATAGTTGCCTTATTTGTATGCCCCTTATTCGTGGTTCTTTCCTGTGTGGTCCTTTCATTCGTCGTCCCCTTATTCGGGATCCCGTAATAAGGGTGGATCTATATATCGGATCCTTGTTTAATGGACCTCTACGTACCGGACCACTGAAAGACAATACATAAGTTTGAATAGCGCATTGCTGGTTCCATAGCAGATCTAATAGACAGCTTCCTGAGGCAGTACTCTACGCGTAGCTCATTTTATAATATACCAAACGTCCTTCTATGGATCTCGGTATGCTCTTGAGTCTTACATGCCCTCCTGGCTTCTACACAGCCAAGTATGAGCATTCCCAGACCTCAAGCAGATAGAGATCGCGCAAAATCTATCCTATAAGGGCCAGCTCAGACACCAGAAGCACCAAAGACAAGATAAACTATACAGTAGTTCATTGAATTCATAGGTTACTGCTATGTGGCATCCACCAGCACATAATTATGCTCAGATAGGACAGCTCGCGCTAAGGATCATGATTTCGACATATTACGACAAACACCAAGCTCTATTATACAAGAAGGTCCAATTATCGACCATGCCATCTAATAGAGTGCTTCTATCAAGTAAATGGCTCCAAAGAGCAAGAATGCCGTGGCACCGCCCAGCGTCACTGCCATCAGTTAGCACACCCAACATAACCACTGAAATGGGATACATACCAACACGCATGCTGACTCGACCAGCAATAGCACTTCCTCCAATAACGGCGGCAGCAGTACAGAGGCCATGACCAGTAATGGCACCCACGGTAACCCACCAGTAGTCCTGACCGGCCGCCATGGCAATCGTCGCAATCTGACTACGATCGCCCCATTCACCCAGGAAGGTCATCGCAAACGTCTGGACCCAAGCGGGACTGAGGAGAAGCGAGAACAGGTTGTTCATTCCCACGAGGACATCACTCAACTGACGACCAGAGGCCGGGGACGAGTCACGCGAGGACGAAGACGACAGACTCTCCGGAGGTGACGGCAGACGGTTTGTGGACGACCGGGACTTGCGACGTCCAATGCGTCCGGATTCAAGCGCGTGAGGGGTCACCGAGGAACGGCGGCGATTCATACGGAGCTGTTGATGTTCCTTCTCCTCCAGCTCCATTTCGACCTCCTTCATCTCCTCGCCGACACCCTCGTCCGGCGACATCTCGCGTCCCTCCTTGAGCATTTTCAGCCCGAAGATGAAGAACAGCACCGCCGCCATGATCTTGGTGAACGACTTGGGGATCAAGGTTGGAACAGCGTGCCCCAAAACGGCGGAGAGCACGGTCATGCAGATGAGGGCAGCGAAGGCGGCGGAGAAGACGAGCAAACGAGGATGACGCATCGCCATCAGCGCGGCGACGAGGAAGGTCTTGTCGCCAATTTCCGACACCACGATCATGGTAAACGAAAACAGGAGCGAGTGGAGCGGGCTGCCTTCCTCTCCGCTGGTGCTGTCGATGCTGTTACTGTTGGTGTCGAGACCGAGAGGATCCTCCGTCACGGGGGCGGGCGACTTGGGGTGGGGGATATCATATGGTTTTTGCGGCAGATCGGCCGGTTTCTCGAGCACTCCCAATGACGGGTCTTCGCTCGAGCTCTTCGAGTCTTTCGAATCTTTCAAGTCCTTCGCATCCTTGGACTCCTTGGAACTCGTCTCGTCGCTGGAGGTAGGGAGCTTCTTTTGTTCGCTGTGTGGCAGGGGAGGAGCCTCCTTCGGACTGTCCGGCTTCTTCTCAGGGTTCGAGGGACCACGAAGCTTCTCCGATACTCCGCCTTCTGTACCGCGTGTGCCTTCTTTCGGGCCTGACCGGTGCGGGTCATCCATGACCCCGTCATTCGAGTAGGGAATCGGCTTGCCATCAGGGCCTAGGTGATCGGAGGTGCCGGCGCCAGTCACTTCATCCGCAGGTTTGGCAGTGCCGGACTTCTTGCGGTCACGCTCCGCGCTGGTCTCCACCCACGGACCAGCGTGTGGTCGTCCATCGCGGCCATCCACGGGGGCGTCCAGCGTCACCTTCGAGGAGGCCTTGGGGGCGGTCAGACCATCTAGATCAGCGACCGTGTTGGAGCTAGGGACATTGCGCTCGAGCAGAACGGCATCTGCAGAGGCGACATCTGCGGCAGCGGATGAGATTGCGGGGAGGAGGAAGAGGACAAATGGCGAGATGTTCTGGAGCTTCATCGTGGGCGTGACAGGAAGATTAAAAGGATACTGAAGAACGGAGTATAGTAAGACGAATGGAATCCGAATGGAATTATGGGCTCAGGCCCATGAAGAAATGAATGAGACGTCGGCGTCGCGTCCGCAAGTCAATGATTGATCGGGCTGAACGAGGGAACGATCACTGATCGCCGATCATCAGGCGACGACAGTTGATCGAGAGAAAATGGGGGAAGAGACGCGCAACGAAGAAAAGATTAATACAATGTAGGGCGAGAAGAAGTCCACCAGAAAGAAAGGGCGCCGCGAAGATGGAAGAAGAGGACAGGATCTTTTTTCTCCGTGGCCGCAAAGGGGCAACCAACGACGCCTCCACATCACGTGATCTGGCCCTTATCCGCTTCCGGCTCTTTTTCCTCGCGTTGCTCGATCGTTACATTTGTTTCTGTACTACGGTGTCTCTTACCAAGGGTTTATTCTCTACCTTACCTCTTTTCTATGGCAATTCTTCCAGCATTGTGTGAAGGAAGGTATATGGTGTGTCCTGGTCTGACATGAGGCCACGCAACGCGAAGACACAAGGTTATTTTAGCTCGAGTGCTGGACTATTTTTATCTGCCAAGGCTGAGAGGATCCACTGGCATATCAGATCCAGTCGGAGGTGTTCCCTTAGTAGACGGAATGCCTATCCTCAGGACGAATATACAGAGTAAGGTAGAAATGGACTTAATAGAGTAGACGTTGTTCTGGTGATACACGTGATATAAAACAGGTACAAGCATATCTCCAGACTAACAGTACAATATCCAGATCTTCTCAATGACATGACACGAACCACTTCCTGTTGAACACTGGCACCGTTTCATGTTTACTACCCCTTCCATCTTTACTACACCATGGACCCCTGCAATCGCCCTAACAGGGAACACTCCCACACAGTTAACAACGCGCAAGACAGCTCATGTACCTCCCTCATCGAATCCATCTACTCCGAAGACCATCATAAGATCCCAATCTGGCTGAGTGTCTTCTTTGGAAACCCCATCCCTGCGAATCCGCGACTCGACCATGCACTATTTACCGCCCAACTCCCCGAACAGCTCTTCAGACCATTCGACAATGCAAGTAACAGTCCTTTCACAAAGGACTATCGACCTTTGGCTCTCTCGTGTCTCTGGTACTCTCGGTTGAGGACCAGCTTCTGAGTTGCGTGCAAGGAGACTGCATAGCCTGTCAAGGAAAACCCCATTCAGTCCTTTGTGTACCGTCCTCTCCGCGCCACCAAGCATCGCCATGGCGAGCTGGTTGACTTCAGAGAGATGCATCGGTTGATGTCAACAGTCGCCTCCCACACAGCCCATATCACACAACAAAGCGAGGTCAACTGGGCCATTGGCGGTTTTATGAGTGATAGACCGTACGTTTGTGTCCTTTCGGTTCCCATATATTCGGAAGAATCGGATTGTCATCGACCTGCAGCGCAAATGTCGCACAGCTACATCAACGGGATTATTGATGGGATGTTGAAGCCTTACACTCTCGATGATGACCGCTAGTCCAACGCCGATAATAGCATCGAGAGTCTACGGAACTCGAAACCGCCCAGTGGGACGAACCGCGATGATCAAAGGACAGCTGATGCGAACACAAGAGCCACTTCGCCAAAGAAGCGGCTTCATATGGCTGACTCTGACAAGCACAAGCTGGTCTCCATTGGTGCTATTGTCTTAATTGGTATTCCCACCATGGAGACAAACAGCTGTGCCATTGGCGGTCCGTTGGGCTGTGTCGTCATCTCGTCTGCAAGGCCTCGCAGCATGCTTCCTGATTCCTCGACGAGTGATCACGAAAAAGCCACCAATTATCGAAACATAATATTACATTACGAGGAAAAGATACGCGAAATTGTACGGTTCTGCTGCGCGACATGCCTCAGTCCTCTTACTGCCGCAGAGTCTGTACATATCCCAATAGCGGTCCTGCGGACCGACCGAAACCCTCTGCGGGAATCGAAGCTTCGAAGTCTTTGTCGATAGACGTCTGTCAGTTAATTCCCCACAAATGGAGATACCTTGAGGTGAGAACCGATTTGGTGGCCAAATGTGATGCTCAGATTTACAAATTCATAATCCCAATTTGCGGAATACCCTCCGAATGCGAGGAGGTCGTTCGTGTCTCTGTCCAAGAAGCTCTGAAGAGGCTATTACCCCATGGGCTCAATCCACCTGAGCTAGACACTACAGCCGTAGATGGCTATGTTTTCGACAACGCTGACCCAACTTCACCGAGTGTTGATGTCCTGGTTAATAAACTCTCACAGAGCTGCATGATGGAACTTGACGAAGAAGGTGAAACTGCAGTAGATCAGTCAAAGGTCGCGATCGGATCCACGGAGCAGCGCAATGATAGCAAAGACGACAACAGCAAATATATGGGTCAATGCAGCGACTCCGCACACGAGAAACAGGATGAGCATGACCTCGAAACATGGGTCTGCCTCAGCGATTAGAGAGTATCATCTCGAGATTGCCAAGTCAGTAACACGGCCGAGGACCGACACTTACAGAAGGGTACAGCTGCAGTGTGTGCGATGGATCTGCTGTTCATGCCTCTCCTGAGTATGGAATTCTGGGAGTTACATGAAGCGGTGGCTCGATGTCTTCTACATGCGTATGAATCGGAGGAAGATCTCGGAGTTGGGGATTCCATATTTGACTCTGCTAACGAGGAGAGAACATGGCCAACAGTACATACTGGAATAGGTCTACATTCATGCTGACGTGCAGAATTTACTAGACCCATAACACGTTGCCATCAAGAGAAAAGATGATCATTTCGGCGTCCGAGAGAAGTTCCACCTCCGAGTTCCGCTTACGTTGTCCCATCTTAGTCTCTTTAGGCGACATGCAGGTTGGCTCCACCATAGAGGCCCGGGGTCTTTAGCTGATGTACTTAAAGAATACACCTTGTCGATTAGAACAGACTATGATCGAGAGCTTTCAAATATACACTTGAGAAATGGGTGTCCTCTCTGCTCTTGACGGCCAGTCCGTCGGTATACCTTCCGAGATCCAGCCGTATCTTGTGCATGTTGCTCTACTTGCGATAACGGGCTCCCTCTTATACAGCTTCTACGATGCATACTTCGGTCCTGCAGGCAACACACCTGGACCACTGCTGGCCCGCTTTACCCGTCTGTGGGAGTTACCGGAGGTCCGAAACGGCCATTTCGAACAGACAAACATTGCACTACACAAGAAACACGGTGAGGCCAATCCCAGACACAATCTCCTTCCCATTCAGCTCTTACAATCAGCACCAGGTCCCATCGTCCGCATCGGACCGTCCAAGTTCAGCATCAGCGACCCGGCCGCTGTCAAAGTCCTCTACGGCGCCGGCTCAAAGTTCCCCAAATCCCCCTTCTACTCCACTTTCGGCGACCCGCACAATGCAAATCTGTTCTCGGACCTCAACATGCAAAGACACTCGCAGAAGCGCCGGCGTGTGGCAGGCGTGTACTCGATGTCGGCCTTGGCCACCTACGAGCCGTCCGTGGACCGGTGCAACGCGACGCTCTGCAGACGGCTGGCCGAGTTCGCGCAGACCCAGGCGTCAGTTGAGGTCCCCGACTGGATGCAGTTTTACGCGTTTGATGTTATTGGTGAGATCACGGTGCGTATGCGACGAGCCGCTGCGTGCGTGGAGGGCTAACGAAGCGCTGCTAGACCAGCCAGTCCTTCGGGTTCATTGAGCAGGGATGGGACTTTAACACTATCTTACGCAGCATCCATATGTTGAACGTGTATGGGTCGCGGGTGGGGGTGTTCCCCGAGTTTCACGCCTGGATCGCGTGGCTGAGTCGGTTGGTCCGGATTACAATTCCGCTTGATGTCGTGCTGGCCTATATCGACGCCCAGATTGCGGCACGAGAAGGACGGGAAGAGATACCAGGGAGACAGCCTGATTTCCTGGCGAAGATGCTCGGTCTGAAGAAGGCCGGTAAAGCCTCCGACATGGACGTCACTGAGGCAATCGGCGCGAATATCGCGGCCGGATCGGACACTACTTCCATCTCGCTTAGCAGCGTGATCTACGGACTGTGCAAGAATCCGGACGCGGAAAGGAAGCTACAAGGGGAGATTGATTCTTTCGCGGCTGCGGGGAAGCTGTCAGATCCGGTCACTTTTGAGCAGGCTCGTCAGATGCCGTATTTGCAGGCTTGCATCAAGGAAGGACTGCGCATTCATCCTGCCACTGGAAGGCCGTTACTTCGCGTAGTGCCGTCTGGTGGAGCAACTCTGGCTGGGCAGTACTTTTCGGCTGGGGTGAGTCGTCGCTCGTATAAAGGTTTGGCCTAGCTAACGTTACTGTCGCAGGTAGCTGTGGGTGTCAATCCCTGGGTGCTCCATCGGAATGAGGACATCTTCGGTGCCGAGCCGGAGAGATTTCGACCAGAGAGGTGGTTGGAGGGTGACGCAGAAAAGCTCGCCCGCATGGAACAGAACTTTCTTTCGGTTTGTTGATTACATACCCCTAGTGCCTAACATACATACTGACCATATGCAGTTCGGTGCGGGCTCTCGCACATGTATCGGCAAGAATATCAGTCTCTTGGAGATGTCAAAGGTCGTTCCGCAGTTGTACCGCAAGTTCGAATTCAAGCTTGCACACCCTGGGGAGATGGTGACGTCTGAAGACTGGTTTGTCAAGCAGAAGTTCAAATGCTATGTCAGACTACGGGAGTTCTCGTGATGGCTCTGGAGAGAGTGATACGTGCCGTTGGTCAGCGGTGTGTGTCTTGAAGGGTAGTATCATTTCAGTCTGAAGATACAACTACAGAAAATAAGGAACGAATTATATTATGACGGTATAGCCTTGCTACATAACATCTATCAATGTAGCGGCGGCGAAAGTACTCACAGAGAGAGAATTCGATGGCACTGTTGCTTCACCCTTGGGCCCGTCGTATTATGCCTTGTCGGCTTCTCTCAGGCCACATGCCGACAGTGACCTCTTAAAGATCTAACAAGCAGACGCAGTGGCATACTCGGTTACCCACTCAATCTCTGTAGTCCACAGAGTCTCGACAACCCCCAGAGTCTGGTGCGCACCGGTAGCATACTGGTACTCGGTTTGCCAGACAGTATCTGTGACCGGACATGGCACCTCAGTCGTGATCGTGACCAGCTCACTGGGATTACACGTCGCCTTGGGACAGGTGGTGATGGTCGTAGCGGTCGAAGTCGTCTCTGCCGGGTTGACGGTGATGGTTGCGACATCGCTCGGCTGGCAGCTTTCTTTGAAGCAGGTGGTGATGCAAGGCACGGAGGTAGTGACTGTGTCCACCTCTCCGGGCTGGCAGGTCTCCTTGGTGCAGGTTGTCATAGTGGTTGTCTCCCAGGTCACGCTAGGACTGGGGGGAGCGGTGATGTTGGCGGATGGAATTGGGGTGGTCGAGCAGGGTACCTCCGTCGTGATAGTATCTAGATCTCCGGGCTGGCAAATCTCCTTGGTGCATGTGACGATGGTGGTAGTTGTGTAGGAGGTGTTCCCGTACGGAGGAGTAGTGATGGTTGGAACCGATGTGGTCAAACAGGGCACCTCAGTGGTGATGGTGTCCAGTTCACCCGGCTTGCAGGTCTCCTTGGTACAAGTGACGATGGTGGTAGTAGTCCAGGAAATATTGCCTCCAGGAGGTGTAGTGACAGGTGGAGGAGCAGTGGTGGAGCAGGGCACAGTAGTGGTGATAGTTTCCAGTTCACCAGGCTTGCAGACAGTGGTCTTGGTGCAGGTCGTGATGGTCGTGGTGGTCATAGACGGCCCCGTACTGGGAGAAGGAGTGGTGAGAGGAGTACTCGAGGACGACTCCGACGCCGAAGGGCTCGTCACGGACTTGGAGCTCGAGACTGAGCTGGAAGTCGAGTTTGCTGGTGCCCGGACATGCAAATTGCGGTCATGACGCCAGGCCCGTCGGACATAGTCCGGGTTCCCTTGGACTGCACAAGCCCAGAGCAGGAGGACGGAAGTGACAATGGTCTGAGAGCGGAACATCATGTTTTCTGAAGCTTTCAGCGCACAGAATGGAAACGAATGGATGGTTTGCCAACATGATGTCGGGAGCAGGGTATCTATATTGTTTACGGCGTGGTCGTTCTGATAGTGGACAGGGGATCATTTGTCCTGATGTCATGATCTAAGGCAGTATATTAACTGTGGAGCAGAAATAAGGCGAGAAGACGGATTAATATATCGTTTTGAGGTTCTACGGCGTGTCTAGTCAGGACGTTGACGATGGATTGCTGTTTCCGGCATGCCAAGCTCAGGCACTAGATGTTAACACGGCCGTCTTTCCGAAGGGCTCGATGGACTATATCGGTCTGCTATGAACCGATTCGTTTGAGATACCCACCAGAAAGTTGATTTCCGATAGGGAATGTGACTTTAATATATTTCTTGCTCGTGGTTGGCAGTTTCGGGGCTAAGGCGTTGTGCACTATCGCACGATGCTATGGCCAGATTGAACACCAATGTGACGTGGAGAAGTGGTATCAATAGTTCATGAAAGTCCTTTGTGTCTGGAGCTAATCATAAGCTGATCAGGAGAAAGAGCTCCAAGGACCTCATCATCCGTTCAACTCTGATGCTCCATCCTTTCGTCCGAGGCCGTTAACGTTCCAGCAAAGGACCCACGACGATGTCACTCAATACGGATGCCCAGGGTTATAGCTTTGAAAAACAGGATTACACCTTACCAATGTGTCTTGTGGATCATTTTCAGCAGATACCCGCTTCTGACACAAATTATGGAACGATCATGACCAGTATACTACTATGTGATATTGAACTGAAACTTCCGTAACCGTGCGAAGATCTCAGTATAGAGATGCGGAACTCCTACTAGGCATATGATCTTCACCCTACCGCAAGAAGATCACCCAGACAGTAGACTGGCCTTTTTTTCGGTCGTAAGAGCCACATGTTATTCTCTGTGACATTATGAAAGATGGAAATAAATAGCTCAACCCATGGTATACGCATAATAATTCTTGTCTTTACTAGAAACGTCCGAATATAGACTCGAATGTTACATTCTACACATGCATGGAAATCCCCTTGCATTGCGCAACGATATCTCAGCCACCCTATTCCGCCAAAGGCAATCAAGTAATTATTGAAAGCAGCAGCCTCTAAGTCTATCAAGGTTTATACCATCCCAGAATTATGTACTATGATACCAATGTACAACCCACCCATGTCCGATCAATACTTTCCCAGTTCCCTCCCATTCATTTCACCCGTTTCTTATCGTGATTGAAGACGGACATAGTGGGCCAAACTTGCAGCAATATACCTCCAAGCATCATACAGCCGCCAAAGATCTGCGCGCGAAGGAAATTCGCTTCTTCAAGGTTGACCAACGCGCCAGCGATGGGGGTCCCCGCCAACGACCCAAACGAACTGATCCCCCACATCATACCCATCCGCGTACCGAGGTAATTCGAATCTGGGCAGAAAGTCGGATGCGCGACGATCGACGTCGGCGCTGTGACAAGTACGCCGCTGAGGAAACCCCAGTAGCACGCCCAGACAATAAAGCCGGGAACGTTGGACACGGCGATCCAGGTGAAGATGGCGATCATGGCGGCGGCCGTGCAGAAAAAGAGGATCGCGATGGGCTTCATGCGCGTGCCCGCGAGATACGGGACGGTTCGTCCGAAGGCGGATGCGGCGTTAACGATCGAGACCATGTATAGAGAGAGACTTTTGCTCGTGTGGAGGGCCGCGCGGGCGAACGACGGGATGTAGAAAATTGGGACGTAGTATCCCAGCATTACGAGGAGCAGCGACACTGATAGCAGCATGAAAGGTGCTTCTGTGAGGGCTTTGCGCTCGATCAGGCTGCGAGCAACGGTTCGCTTTCCGGGGCGGCGACAGAGGATCACGATAGTAACGATACCGAGGAAGAGGTTGATGAAGCCGATGCAGCGAACGGCCCACGGGAATCCGAGTTTGGGTTGTAGCTGGCGGAACATGATGGGGAAGATAACACTTCCCACGCTCGACCCGATTGAGGCACATCCAATCGCGATAGGCCGTCTCGTAGTGAAGTATGAAGATATTACAACCAGCGCTGGGATGTACGCAATGCCCCCTCCCATTCCAACGCAGAAGCCTTGTGCTAATAATACCTGTCTCAATAAGACATGGCTCTTTGGTATCTCCGAGAGGTACTTACCTGATAGTACTGCGTAGCCAAGCTGGTCATCATGATACCAAAAATGACCAAGAAGGTCCCAGACACAATTAGGGTACGAAGATACCCAGAGTCAACCAACGGCCCCGTCACAATGCCAACCATGACAATTAAGGTGGCTTGGACACTACCTACCCACGAGAGGTTGGACGGTGATTGATCAGGCAACAGCTCAGTCTGATAAAACTCTTGAAAAGCGCCATATGTAGTCAACAGCCCCCTGCGTGCCGTGTTAGAGGAACACTCTCTAAACTGCATGCAGGAAGCTCAATACTCACCATGAGTTCACGAAAACACAAAACCCAGCCAACACGCTTAACCAGCCTTCTAAGCCGCCGTTTGGGATGGGCGGCTCCTGAGCTGCATTCTCCAGGCGACCAGGAGGACAGTCCGTCGACTTCTCCTCCAGAGGAGGTTGTGTATCTGTCTTCTCTATCCCCATACCTGTGTCTCCTACTGCAGAAAGATCATGTCGGGCAGCTCCGATATGCTAAAGGAGGCCGGCCCCTGTTAGTTATAACACCCCGCATAGTGGAGAAGGCGCCCATGGGGTCATTGTTTCCGTTACTTAATGGGATTACGGGCTTCCTCGGGCTGGGCCGGCGGCACTTGGCATCGGCACGAAATCCCGGAGGATCAGGTCCATGGTCGATTTGGAGTATTGGAGTCAAACATTATCTCCAACTTGATTGACAGTGAACAAGGAATAGACTGACGGTGAAGTTTGGGTTTATAACCGTTGTGATACTTGCTTTCTCCGAGATAGGCTTTGGGCTTTTTCGGACAATTTTCATCACATGGTGGAATGGATCGGCAAATGCAGAGGTTTGGATAGATCAGATTCACAATATGAATCAACCACGATGACGCATAGAATAAGCGGTGTTCGTGCAATCGTCTTCCTCGTCGGAATAGATCTGTACCTCACAGTTGGGATGGAACTCACCGATGACCAGCTTTTGATTGCGATTAGTCATGAGTCTGAGGGCACATCCAGACGATTATATAGAAACATGTGCGACGACAATCCGCTTGCCTCCTTGCCCATCGATCTCTAGTGTCTACATTGCATAGCACCTCGAATCAATGTGCTTGGTTGGTCGATCTGGGTAAGACACCTTCATGTCCCCGCCAGGGATCTCGAAAGGGACGGCTGGCTTGAATCGGTTCACAAAAGCCATTGGTACCTAGTTGACCAGAACTTCGCGCAATATTACAATGGATAATTTGGAGAATGGATCAACGCCGGTCAACGGCGACATTTTGTTCCGTTCTGCGGGCTTGCAGGCATCTCGGAGACGTACGTTCTCATTGTAGCCGTGCAGCTCTGGGATATCGGTTGAATTTATGACAAAGGCTTAAGGCACTAGGAAGATCTAGGAGGCGCGGTGCCCCTCGCTAAGAGAGGCATCGTGGCTGTGCATTACTCGTATATCACCGGTAGGAGCCTTATGGGCTGATGGACCAGCCGCATTGATGGTAACAGCAAATATGTTCTAGATCAAAACACAAACTCGATGCGAACCAGTTTGGACGCTGCTTAATTAACTTTGCTCAAATCCCAACGGGTTAGTTCCTAGGATTAATCCTTACGTCGATTGTGTCCCTTTATAGCGCAGAAACCATAGCACAATGCTTCGGCCGGCATTGGAAAACTTAAAAGGAACTCCTAGGCCATACACAGTAGATGCTATTCATGACAGGCGTACTAAGAACATCTAGTTTCTTTTAGAGAAAACACTTAGGAAGCGCCTTGAAATATAGGGGAAGAAGTAAGACGATGAATCACTCGTGGACGGAAACCCTAGCTGTAGGAACAGTACTACCATGACCACCAACTGAATATTAAAAGCGAACCGATGACAATAATATTCTAGAAAATATTGCGGGCTATAGTGACTTCTGCCGCACGACATGATGAGTAAATAATTATCCGAAAAGCAATGAGAATACGTGGGATTGAAATAGAGTCATTAGAAGCAGGAATGACGTGCTTCCAAATCGATCAGTGATAACAAAATGACTTATCTGTCAGGAACAAAGTGATTCTGCCACCATTTTCGCCATCCTTTGCGATCGTCATATTTCATGAATAATAGGCCATGGCCGCCCACACAGACGAGACGACGCCTTTGGACCCAGGCCACAATGATCCTCATCGCCCTCAGCCATCATACCAAACTATACATCCAGATGCCACCAACCAGCCAAATAAACATGTTGTTACGGATGAAGAAAGCAATGCATCCACTGAGTTACTTCCAACCAAGCCATCCGCTGAGGTGTTAACCAGTGTGGGAAGCATCGTTGCCGTGCTCCTTCTCGGTAAGAAGTCGCATATACGCCAACATCAAGCAGTATCTTAATACTACTTAGGCGAATTTATTTCAAATGCCGATGCAACGCTCATCATGACCGCGACTGCCTCTATCACGTCGGAATTCAATCAGCTTCAGGGCGCAGCTTGGCTGTCAACTGGGTATACCCTCGGTTTATGTGCTGCTCAGCCTACGGTCAGTCTGGCTAGTGTTCTCTGAATATGAGGCCTGATCTGACACGCCTTAGTATGGAAAGCTGAGTGATATCTACGGGCGGAAGCCGCTTCTTCTTGTATCCTATTTCTTCCTCGCTCTGGGTTGTCTCGTGTGGTAGGTCCTGAAGCAGCCATGTAGTTGGAAGCCAGCTAATTAGCACTCAGCGGAATTGCAACTGATTTGTGGATTGTCATTCTGGGCCGAGCCATCAGCGGTATTGGAGGCGGCGGAATCATGACCATGAGTTCGATTATCATCACTGGTACTATCCACTCGTCAAATCGAAGGCCCCTGCTGACTGCCTAGATGTTGTGTCCAAACGAGAGGTTGCCAAATGGCGAGCCTACGTAAACGTATCGATGACGCTTGGTCGTAGCATTGGAGGCCCAGTCGGGGGCGTCCTGACAGACACCATTGGATGGCGATGGTATGTCACATCATTATCTGTCCATCGACTGCGTTCAACTAATCACTTCATTGAACTAGGGCATTCCTTCTTCAGGTCCCTCTTCTCGGCCTCGCTGCAATCCTCGTTATTGTACAGCTCAAGCTTGTCCACCACTCTCCTCCAGACACGCAAGTAAATCCATTGAAACTTCGTCGCGTTGATTTTCCCGGCGCTATCTCAATCGCCACGGCCATCACCACCATCATTCTCCTTCTCGATCAAGGCGGTAAATCATTCCCCTGGGTGTCTCCACCCACGCTTCTCCTAGCTAGCCTGGGGACTGTGTCTCTCGCGCTTTTCGTCTATATTGAGCTATTCATTGCGAAAGAGCCAGTCTTCGACCTGCACATCCTCCGGCGTCCGAACATCGTTTCCAGCTATCTGATCAGCGCGGTACAAGTCGGGGCTCAGGTCGGCATGATGTTCTCAGTGCCGCTGTATTTCCAGGTCACGGCGAAAGCCTCCAGCACAATCGCTGGCGCTCATTTGGTCCCCGCGGTGATTGGGAACACCGTAGGTGGTTTGATGGCGGGTGTTTTCATTCGCAGAACCGGGAACTACAAGCCGGTTCTCGTTCTCGCCGGATTGGTTGCCTCCATCACGTACGTCTTGCAAATCGTCCGTTGGACCGGCCATACCGGACCTTGGGAATCCTTGTACATTGTCTTTGGAGGATTGGGCACGGGACTCGCATCTTCCGCCGCGTTTGTGAGCATGACCGCGTTTCTGGAGCCACAGGACATTGCCATGGCCACCAGCGGGTACCTTCTTCTCCTTAGCTTTGCTATGACAGCCGGGGTGACTACAACCTATACCGTACTGGGGTCGGAATTCAAGAGGCAGTTGCAAATCCGGTTGCATGGGCCGGATGCACACAAGGTAAGGAGGTCCAGTCTCTGGTTGAGTCTATTTTTAACAGTTACCTAGATCATTAAACGCGCTTTGTCAAGTATCGATTATATTGCTGGTCTTACTGGTCCACTCCGCGATATCGTTGTGGGCAGTTATGTGGCGGGCTTGAGACATGCATACAGTAAGTTCATCATGAATGGGTATGGGAACTTGCTAATTCAGGGACTTAGTTGTCTCACTGCTGTGCTCTTTGTTCGGCTCTATGACTGCTCTGAGCATCAAAGCCCACCGTGTCTAGCAAATGATTCTTGATCATCATCCCATTTTATTAGTTCCATATTTTATTCCTTAGGGAAATTTTACATTCCTAGATATATATCTCAAAGTAGACTGGACGAATATCATTGTACCCTCTACCAATAAAGCAAATAACTACCATTACAACCTTTAATACTCTCATGCACGACACGGCGCTCCACACAAACAATCAAGTGGCCCTTACCGCCACTCCGCAACACTTAGTTATTGTGCACAGTACTTTGTTGGGGCAAACAAAGAAAGAGTAAGCGCCACGATGTGGCTGAGCACAAGTGGCGGATGCTATCACCACCCGAGTTACACTCCCTATACACACACCCACAAAACATATTACTTATGTCCAGTTTATTAGAATCCCGCTGGGCCCCACGTTCTGGAGGCGCAGATCCCCCGTCGTCCGGGTCATCCTCGACGCGCCTGGGCCTCCTCTCTCCCTCTGAAGAACTCTCGCGGCTGAGAAAAATCGTCGCCCGGTTAAAATGGAAACTCCCGTTCCTGGCTGAGGGCTACCACCTGGCGACGCAACGCGAAGCTCCTGCCGAGGTTGTCGCGCATGCCGAGATTATGTTTAAGCTCGACTTTCATGAATACTACGCGCTACTGGAGCGTGCTCTGGTGCATCTGCTGGGTGTGTTTGGGATCGCCGTCTCCGCCGCGCCGAAGAATGCGAACGGCATGGGTCTGCACCGGTACCACGCAAATGTCATAGAAGCTCTCGAGGCGCGATCGAGTCCCCTTCGGAGTGCTTTTAAGGATGGCGATCGACTCAGACAGTTGAGGAGAGCGAAAGAGCTACGGAACCGCTGGAAGACGGCGGATTTGTCGCAGGAGGAGATTAAACGTGATGAGTCTGGCTTCGCACGGAACGACCGCGTGTCACCGCTGGAGAGCTATGATCTTGAGAAAATCCTGGCGGATATCTTTGATGCCCTGGAGGACGGATATCAGCTGGCAGAAGTGCATGCGGCCCAGACGGATGTATCTCGGAGCAGCCAGAATCGGGTGGCCGAATCGGAGATCGACTGGGACTTTATTGTTGATGCTATGGATTGGGAAGCGGTATGAGCCAGTACTACTGCATGACTTTGTTCAATCATTTGCATAGCGCTTATATTCTTGGGGTTCGATTATGTGTCCTTCCTTCACCTCTTCTGACATGCGTCCTGTACTTCTTTCGACCTCGCATTGTTCTTCTCTATGACCTGTCTCTCAAGGACGCGAGACGAGGACCGGAATATCAGCGTTAAGCGCAGTATCCAAAGGCCACAACAGGTTAACAGAGGCTTATCAATAGATGATTGTTTGATGGTATTAATTCAAATTGTTCAGATTGAAATAAGTAGACAGAAACTCTGATATATGGCAATGGCAATGCTTCAAGATGACCTTGCATAATGTTCCTTATAGAACGCTGCTGCCCCATCCCCTGCAATCCTACCAAACACCACGCATTCCAGCAACGACGAGCCGCCCAGGCGATTCTGTCCATGAAGTCCGCCGGTGACTTCGCCTGCAGCCCAGAGACCTCGAATCGGGGACCCATTCTTATCCAAAACCTGACTATGTTCGTTGAAGATCGCGCCCCCCATAGTGAAATGCGTAACCGGCGTGACCTTCCCAATGTATATAACCGAGTCTGGCTTGACATCGATCAAAGCCCAGTGCCCGAACGCCTTTCGTCCAAAAGCGTCGTTCTTTCGTCCAGCGACAGCATCCGCGTAGTCCTGGATGGTTTGGGCAGCCGCCTGGCCCAATTTGCCAACGGTCGTCTTGCGCATCAAACCCTTCCATACGTAAAACTCGACATGCGAGGCCAAAGCCGATGCAGCGCCCTCATCCAGAACCAACGACACATCCCACTGTCGCGCGTGCGTATCTAACCTGGTAGCAGCGCCCATGACTGCATTTGTGACATGTTCCCGAGTATCCAGTTCGTTGACGAATCGCCTCCCATTACCTGACAGCAGAATCCCGCCTTCACCACGGAGAGCCTCAGCAGCCAGAAACTTCACACCAGCAGACGGATCCTTCGGGTCCACAAACCCGGTCGGATGGACCTGGACTTGGTCCATGTCGATCAGCGCCGCACCCACCTGCTCGAGGAGCGGCTGCGAGCCCTCGCGCGCCTCGTTCGTCGACGGCAATCCCGCAAGGTCCGGGCGGTACTTGCACAACATGCCGTATGCATCGCCGGCGAAACCGCCCGTCGCGAATACAACGGGGCCATGGAGGGTTTTGAGACCTGAGCTGTCTTCCGCGTATTCAACTCCGAGGACTTCGTCTGCTTCGCGGAAGACTTTTGTCACTTTTGAACTTGTCCGCAGCTCAAACAATGGGTTCCCGTTGAGGGGGTCCAGTAGAGTCGTGATGATGGCGTTGCCCGGGGGGCGTTTGCCTGCCCCGCGATGGGTTCTGGGATGGCTGTGGCCGCCTAATTGAGTAACTTTGCTCAGGTCGACGCCTTTCTCGTCGGCGAGCCAGTAGACAGCCTCTGGGGAGGATTGCGTGAGCGTGGTGATGAGTTGTTCGCGCCGACGGTGCTCGGTAGATGTAGATGTCGTGAAGGGGGTCCCGGCTGATTTGACGGTGTCGCTGAAGAACTCCTGGTCGTTCTCGATTGGTTGGAACCGAGTCGGTGCACCATTGATTCCGGATGATGCCTTCATACTGTTACCGCCGGGTTTTGGCGCTCTGTCTAGCATGATGACCGGGACATGATGGAAGAGGAGTTGCGATGCTGCAGACAATCCAGCTAGTCCTGAGCCCACAACTATGGCGGGGTTAGATTGTAGCAATGCTGATGATGTTGACAGTGCTAACATTCTGAGGTTAATCCGTATCATGAGGTTTGAAGTGTGCCTGTTCCTGGGAGGAGTGGAAGTTATATCGAAGGGTGGTATGATCTCACCACAAGTATCACCCCACATTCCGGGCCAACCCATCACCGCGCCATGGGCTGTGGCCGTCTATATGGAGCCACTTTATAAAATAGAGAACATACTGGTCGAAAAGTGCGGATAAAGTCACGATATGAATTTATCTACTCTTTTTGTTCGCCACTCATCTCTAAGGCACATATGATGAGCTACGGCCCTGGATCACAAAATCGACTCCAGGTCCGAATCTTGCGCCCATAAATGCGAAATAGAATCGGTGACGGCAGCATAACAGCCGCAAGAATTGCCAAAAGCGTCGCAGACCACTCTACTCCCAAGCCCTCATACATTGGCGTAGACCAAAGCGGGAAACTGGCCGACACCAAACTGCGCACGACAACGTGGATCGAAATCGCCGAGTTCGCGCGCGCGATATACACGTCTACAAGATAGACAACACCGCTCATGAAGATCAGCTGCAGCGAATACCCAATGAAGAAGCAGGATATCACCTGGGCGGCCCAATGAGTTTGCATTGACCAGCCGAACCAGAGCAACGCGGGGGGCAGAATGCATGCGGCCAGGATCATGGGTGGGAGACGATCTTCAGGGGATGTGGTGCCTTTCAGTTTGAGCTGACGCTTGTACCATGTCAGCGTGAAGAGGGAGAATGTGCCCCAGGCGGCGAGTACACCGAGGGTCACGCTGATGAACGGGAGGGACGCGACGGAGGCGGCCCAGCCTCGTTTCTTGAAGGCGAAGGGGAACATCTGGTACGAGAGGTACAAGGTTCCATATACCAGTGTGAGGTAGACCGTCAGGATGATCAGGATGGGTTCCTGGACGATCATGCGCAGCGGTATGGTGAAGTATTTCTGGGCCAGGACGCTTAGGCTGAGATGTTCCTCTTCGAAACTGGCGTGGTAGGAGTCGTTCTTCGTCTCCTTGCGAATCCGGGCGAGCCCTCAGCACCAAGATCCGCTTGCGAGACGTCTCCCGGATGGAAAAGAGGGCGGCGAATCCGACGCATCCGCATATTATTAGAGTCGCCCACCCCGTCCAGCGCCATCCGTACCGCTGAACGATGAAGCTGCCGGCAATGGGCCCGACAGTGCACCCTATGTTCATCATGGTTGCGTTGAAGCCGATGGCGACAGCCCGGCTGACGGAGTTCCAAAGCTCTGC
Source organism: Aspergillus aff. floccosus IMV 01167 (assembly GCA_001931935.1). NCBI lineage: Eukaryota > Fungi > Ascomycota > Eurotiomycetes > Eurotiales > Aspergillaceae > Aspergillus > Aspergillus aff. floccosus IMV 01167. The sequence goes on from MSJE01000315.1 coordinate 562,351, forward strand.
CATCATTCCTGATCCGACAGCCAGCACGCCGCTGCCAATGGCCCCATTCAGGAACCGTGCTATCAAGATTGTTTGCACGTTCTGTGCGAGGGCCAGGGGGATTTGAAAAATTGCGCAGCCCACGAGCGCCATGGAGAGAGGAATGGAATGACCGACGATCTCAGAAAACGGGGCGAAGAACAGAGGCCCGACTGCGTAGCCGGCGATGTATAGGGCTACACTCAGGCTCATCACTTCATCGCCAACGTTGAACTGTGCGGCTGTGACTGATGTGGCAGAACCGAAGATACTCGACGCGAATGCTACCGAGAAGATCATGGAGCATCCTACCACAGTGAAGGAAAGCTTCTTGAGGATGGGCCAATTCTGAGGGTCATCCGGGTCGTTGTCCTTCCAGTCGACAATATAGAAGTTTGGGTCGTCAGGAGGCATATGAGCGACATGGCTAGATACTGTCTTTTCATCTTCTGCAGCACTACCATGAGGCGGATTGGGGTCAATTGCGCTGACCGTGTGGATTTCTGCCAGGCTGCAAGTCGTAGTTCTGGCGAGTGAAGCCATTGTGTGGATACGGCAGATAAATGACCTTCGTGCCTTTCATGATTCTTCAGGAATAAAGGAGACCTTGCGATGGAAGTAGAGGCCAAACCGGACCTACGTCAAGCTCGTTGGGTGCTTCTGCTGGGTAGAAATTTTATTCGGGGATCTCCCCGAGCTGCTCAACACGAAGGGCATCTGTGCATAAAAATCTACCACCAGCACCTAGAACTGATAAGAACTTGTAGTGGCTCGGAATCGCTCCGACGAAGACGACAATGGCTTCGCAGTGAATGCCGAGCAGTGGGACCCCTCGTGGGGCAGCGCCGATCACCCTCGTTGCCTTAGGGCTGGTTATCTGACTCGATATGTGCTACCCCGTACTCTTGTCTAGGCGATGAAGTATATTTTGTTTCAGTGGGGGCTCCATTCATAATGCTTGTCAGTCTTATTTCAGTACCTAATGAAGGATATACTTCCAGTGCAGTCCGACTTGGAAGACTGCCCAGGGAGGAGGTAGTGTGATGGCGTTTTTTTGGAGAATTACTTTACAGGCGTGCTCTTCCCTTAATACCTAGTAGCTTTGGACAATTTAAAAAGAAGTCACTAGCTATTGAAATTCTCGGTCGAGGGAACGGGGATGTCCCTCGAGGCGGTAAGTATGTAAATAGATACAGTGCAGGTCACACTTGATACAGATTTTATATAGACGAATTTGATCTCTCTACATCAGATAAGAAGCTACACGACCAAAAAAGCAACAAGAATGAAGACTTTCATGCAAGGTTGGTACTTTTCGGCGTTATATCGATCGTCTTTGAGATGTTGGGTAGTTCGGCTACTCGAGTGGAATAGCCGATATAGCGGCTAAAAATCGTCGGCTCTACAACAACGCTACCAGGGACTTCTTGTGTGCGGGGTGCCGTTCGAAGTATCAAAGAATAATGCTGCATGATGGAGCTCGAAACAGCATCATTCACACATGCTCGAGAGATACAAATTCAAGCACCTGGGCACCAAAACGGAGATGACAATGAAAATCCTAGAGACTGGTCTGCTTTCCGAAAGACCGCCTCGACGGTGATCATCTGTTGTATTGGGTTCAACACTACCCTAGGGGCCTCTATATACACACCAGGACATGAACAAGTCCAAGGCGCCTTTGGGGTGTCCACCACGGTCTCGCTGCTTCCACTATCGGCATATTCTCTGGGTCTTGCCTTTGGCCCGATGATCTCGTCTCCGTTGTCCGAAACGTTCGGGCGGAAGTTCGTGTACCTCTTGACGCTACCTCTATTCGATCTGTTTATGCTGGGTACGGGGCTATCGCGAAACATAGCTTCGCTCATCGTCTGCCGTTTTTTTGCTGGAACCTTTGCTGCGCCGGGTGTCTCCGTTGCAACCGCAACAATCGCGGACTATACGGAGCCTTCCAAGCGGGTCGTACCCTTGTCAATTTACTACTCAATCCCCTTCATTGGAAGTGCGATCGGCCCCCTAATAGGAGGGTTCGCTACTGAATCGAGGGGTTGGCGATGGACGAACTGGGTGGTCCTCATCATCGCTGCGGTTTTTCACCCCCCCGCCTTGTACCTGAAAGAGTCGTATCGACAGAGGGTTATACACAACAAAGATAACGACCCAGGGTTTTCTAGATTGCATGCATTTTTGCAAACGATGAAGAAGTTCATTACTTCCACCGTCGTCAGACCGTTGCATATGTTGACCACGGAGCCCTTGGTGGGCTTCATCTGTCTGTACACCGGCTTCCAATTCGCGCTGCTGTATACATTCGTTGTTGCCAGCCCCTGGGTCTTCGCAACAGTCTATGGCTTCTCGATGAGCGCGCAAGGTCTGTCCTTCTTGGGCCTCGTAGCGGGCTGCGTGGCCGCCCCTGCCGTCCTTGTGGGAGTAGACTATCACGTCCGTCAACGACAAAATCCCCGTCCAAATAACCAGCCAACAAGTCCTGCTACAAGTTTCACCCCGGAAACAAGACTCTATGTAGCACTCTACGGTAGTCTAGTCCTACCCATCGGACTTTTCTGGTTTGGATGGAGTGCTCGTGCGTCCGTCCACTGGATAGTTCCGATCATCGGTCAAGGCTTGACCATTTTGGGAAGTCTTCTCATCTACGTCCCGTGCAACTTTTACATGCTCGATGTGTACGGCTCGAAGTTCGGTGCTTCCGCGGCTGGAGCGTCATCTCTTTCACGATACACGCTTTCTGCGGCGTTCCCTCTGTTTGTGACGCAGATGTATGAGACTCTTGGTGTAAGCTGGGCGACGAGTTTGTTGGGTTTCATTTCAGTGCTCATGCTGCCTACTCCCTGGGTATTTTATTACGTAGGACCTCGGTTGAGGGCCCGAAGCCGGTATGAACATGGGACATGATTTCATGATGTCCTTGGAAGAGCCGTTGTACCAATTGGAATGTCTATGAGTTCTTGTCTTTGCAACACTGCCGGGTATCATCCTCGCGAGGGCTATATTTAAGAGTCAAGAGCTTTTATATACTATTGCTCTTGAGTTAAATTAAGAAACGAGGGCATTTTAATGATTATATATGTTCAATTCCAGATTGTGTACAAAATATCTTTGCCGAGACACAATGAAGATTAAGCACTTGTCACAACCAGAAAGTCATCGTGCTATCAATGATTGACATGAACTTAAAGCTGCAAGCGAACTTGTGAAGAAGTAAGAATTGTGTATGGTTGTCACGACAGGCCTTGCTGCAACCTCCCAAACGCAGTCACATTTGGCTGCATTCCACCGAGACCACAACGTTCCCCAAGGGAATGGATACGCATGTCCATCCCAAGGGCTTGGAATCATTCTATCACTGCTCCGGGGATGGCTCTGCCTCTCTCTTGTAGTCCCCATAGCCGTCGTAGGGGGCATATGAGTAAGGGTTGTAGGAGGAGTAGGGATCATATTTTCCAAAATCCTCAGGAGACGCATCTCTCTTCTTGTAGTCGCCGTATTTGGTGTAGGGATCATACTTTTCGTAATCCTCAGGGGATGTGTCTCTCTTCTTGTAGTCGCCGTAGTCCTTGTAAGGAGCATATTTTCCATACTCCTCGGGTGATGCGTCCCTCTTCTTGTAATCCCCGTAGCCATCGTAGGGGGCATATGAGTAGGGATTGTAGGAGGAGTAGGGATCGTATTTCCCAAAATCTTCAGGGGAGGCATCTCTCTTGTATTTGCCGTACCCCTTGTAGGGAGCGTAATGGGGGTAGCTTGCTACCCCCGAATCGCCCTCCGAGTCTCTCTTCTCCTCCACAGGGATGGCTGCGGACGACAGGACGAGGGAAGCGATGATGCATCCGGCGAAGAAACGCATTATGGAGGACAATTTGGAATGAATTGATAGGAAGGGCTTCTTGATCTGGCTGTACTTGTTCTTCTCTACAGCCTAGGACGGGAGATACTTACGGTCCTATAAATATCATGGGCAATACCATGTCACTCTTCGACAGTTCTTTGATTAGTTCTCTGCATCATGATGATCAGTATACTTGTGTTGTGCGGGTTCTGATTTCCGCACGATGTGGGCCAATTTCGTGGCTAATTGGCCATTGAGCAGATGCGAAGAGCTTTGACATGACGATATAAACAACCACGGAGGTTGTGTTATTGGTAAGGATTCCTTTCTGCGCAGGTGACTCTCCGAACAACCCCATGGTCAACATGTCGCCACGACTTGATTCACCCCACTGTTCATGAGATCTATAAGTCCACCTTCCGAATGCGGAGAGCCTGGCTGGTGTTCGGGGGGACCCGGAGGTGATGTCCACAGTCAAGGTGGAGTTGTACAACAATGTCTTTATTTGTGCATTCTCGTTTAGATGATCGACGAAACTTTATCACGGTTGTGGCGATGTCGTGTAACCCGATTGAGTTATCGCCCTGTGGGTGTTCGGCTTTATGCGACATGATATGCATAGAGTCGTGACGTAGCTGTTTATCTAAAATAAAGTCCATAGTCTTTGCCAAAGATAGAACAGTTTTACTAGATCGGAAGTTTTATAAATTTATCAGGAGACAATCTTCTTGCACTGGCGGAAACACTTGATTCTACTGAAGACGAATCCACACCTACACAATGGCATCAGATGGAGAGCAGAACGCACGGCTTCTTTCCGAAGAAGAGTCTGGATTTTGGGAGCCAAATGAGAAGATTCAGCGACGAAAGTCGTCTGTATGGTGGAAGATCATTCTCTATCCCATTGGTGCTGTCACGATATTTCTCGCCGGAATCGCGGGTGGCTATCATTGGCAAGACGTTGATGTTAATAAACAATGCATTGAACACGTTTCGCAGAAGGGTAAGTATCGTAAAACCCCTGCTTTTGAATGATAAGTAATAATGCCAGCACAGCACCTCTGATGCGCGATATGGATGTAACCTACCACGTTGAGCAGTTCAACGGTGAATTTCTCACCGAGAACATCTACAGACAAAACGCGAGCCAAGAGGTGGACGATGCTTGGGAGGCACTAGGGGTTGACTGTAAGCATGAGTTGACTCCTATACCTAACAAATGCTAATGATGATAGACCGGCCTTTACGGGTCCCACCAGAAGCTGCCGAGGAGGCCGGCATTGCCCACGATCAGGTGAAGATCAACGACAAGTATGGAGGAGGATATATCGCCAATCTTGAGGGGCTCCATCATCTACATTGTTTGGTAAGCAGCTCAACCCTTTATTCAAAGCTTACAATAACACCAAACATTCTAGAATTTGCTCCGCAAATCATTATACTACAATTATGACTATTATCACGCAAAGGGGGAGGGTGCTTTTGTCAACGATGACTACATCGTTCGGAAGCATGTTTGTAAGTGGCTGCCACGCATCTACCAAGCTCTTGACTGACGGCCCTCACTAGCACACTGTCTTGACATTCTCCGCCAACAGCTCATGTGTACCGTGGATGTTGGTGTTCTGGGACAGATCTGGGTTTGGCCGGACGACCCCAAGCCTTTTGTTGATTTCAACACCCGGCACAAATGTCGGAATTTTGATGCGATTCGTCAGTGGGCTCATGATCATCAGCTCCCCGAAAACCCCCCTCCGGGTTTTATCCAAGAACGACCCGAAGAGGGGGATACGATCTACCCCGGTATTCCGTGAGGTGGCGAGCATGGATGAATCTCTATCTTGTCCATCCAATGAATGCCTCGTTCTGTTTTGATATCTTCCATAAGTGGGGTTTGTAGTTATCTGTTCTACTTGGCTTTTCCAAAATAGAGACGCTTCGAGTAGGGCAAATTTCGTTCTGGCTTTGGCGATGCAATCAATTATCGGTAGTAATCCCGTATTCGTGCAGCGGGGAGAGACACACATGCCTGGCCAAGCCCGACGGGGAGTTAAAGTGGCAGGGTAGCGAATACAGGTATTCAAAGCCCATATGGAGTCCGATGGCGGAAGGCATGCAACAACTGCCTTCCTGAACAGGACGGTGGTGTTTGCCACCCCCAACTTTTTAACCCCTGGCATGATCGTCCTGTATCTATTGAGCATCATCCTCTTAGAGAATCACAAGCAGCTACTTCATTGTCTTTTCATCGATTTCAGTGTATGCGCGGCAGGACAAAGACTTCGGTAAAGAGAAAAGGTACAACAGCCGAAATTTGCCGGCGGCTCTATCTCTGGCTAGCGTCTCTGAATTCCTCGCATGTTTTTCCCTACTCTGCTCCATGAAGACAATTTAGATGCCTGGACTAATCAATTTAGCCCACAGCCTGAAACAATCATGCACGCCACCTTACCACCAGCGCAGAAAAGACAAGCCCCGAATGGAAGAGGAAGGTCCTCCGAGTTAATTCCCGGTAGCGGCAATTCTGATCTCACCAGGGGCACATTTTAACCCTGCATGAAGAGATCGTAACCGGGATAACATGCGGGGGACGGCCATCTCGACGGTTCAAACGAGACTGGTGCAATCTATATCCGGATCGGCGGCCCGTCCGAGCTTGTTTGCCCCAAGCTTTACTTGACGAACACGAGGCCATTGTTGCTCCGTGTCCCAAAAGAAAAGGGAATATTTCACGGGCAATGCACTTGGACACGGAGGTGGGAATAACTTTATGAAGCCGGATCATGACCCCATGTCCGAGTTATAAATACTGCCCTTACCACAAGTCTGCTGAAGAGGTGTTTTTGGTCTGATAACATCCAGAACTCACCATGAATTCCCTTACAAAAAGCATCATCGCTGCAGGGCTGGTCCTCCACCCACTGGTACAGGCTCAGCAGCCTTCCTCCTCTTCTCCCGGAAACCCTTCTTTGGCAACGTGGAAATGCACCACTGGTGGGGGTTGTGTGAAGCAGGATACATCAGTCGTCCTCGATTGGGGGTTCCACTGGATACACACCACCAATTCTCAATCCTGCACCACCTCTTCTGGAGTCAACTCGGCTCTCTGCCCCGATCAAGCTACTTGTGCTAAGAACTGCGTGATTGACCCGGCGAACTATGCCACAGCTGGCGTCACCACCTCGGGTGACACGTTAACGATGCATCAGTACTACCAAAACAACGGGGTCATCACGAATGCGTCGCCGCGTCTCTACCTCCTGGGTTCCGATGGCAACTACGTCATGCTGAAGCTCCTCGGCCAGGAACTCAGTTTCAATGTGGATCTGTCAACCCTTCCATGTGGCGAGAACGGTGCTCTGTATCTGTCGGAAATGAGTGCCACTGGCGGAAGAAACGAATATAACACAGGGGGCGCCCTGTACGGATCGGGTTATTGCGACGCGCAGTCGCCAGTCATGGCATGGAGAAACGGCACCCTCAACACCAGTGGCCAGGGTTTCGGTTGCAACGAAATGGATATCCTGGAAGCCAACTCCCGTGCAAACTCCTTCACCCCTCACCCCTGCAGCGGTAATGATTGCGACAAAGGTGGGTGTGGGTTCAATCCCTACGCCCTCGGCCAGCAAAACTACTGGGGCCCCGGAGGCACGGTCGACACCTCCAAGCCGTTCACTATCACCACACAGTTCATCACCGATGACGGCACCAAAACCGGAACTCTGAAAGAGATCCGCCGTCAATACATCCAAAACGGCAAGATCATCGCCAATGCGAAGTCATCGGCTGGTGTTGACTCCATTACCGAGCCATGGTGCGAATCAGTTGACGGCGCGGCTGCTACCTTCGGTGGTCTGAAGAGAATGGGCGAGGCCCTAGGCCGGGGAATGGTTCTGATTTTCAGCATCTGGAACGACGCAGGCGGCTTCATGAACTGGCTGGACAGTGGCAGCGCCGGACCCTGCAGTAGCACGGAAGGAAACCCGTCTTTGATTCAGTCTGCCCATCCGGATACCCATGTGGTGTTTTCCAACATTCGCTGGGGCGACATCGGATCAACCTACACCAACCCTGGTGGCTCTGGTTCTAGCTCCAGCTCTACTACGAGCACCACCAAGACCACTTCCACCACTACCACTACAAGAATCACCACGACTACCTCCGCAGGCGGTGCCACACAGACCCACTGGGGACAGTGTGGAGGACAGGGATGGACTGGGCCCACCGCATGTGCGTCGCCGTACACTTGCCAGAAGCAGAATGACTGGTACTCTCAGTGCTTGTAAATAGTTGCTTGACACGCGCAGACTGTGTACTCTGGCTACACAGTGTGAGCTAAGACTATCTTAGAAAATTGCATTTTGTTCAAGACCTGCTGTAATTGGAATCCAGCACCAGTCATCATACTATACATTGGACTCGGGGTTCAGGAATATGTAAAACCATCGTCTAAATCAGCTAGATTATAATTGGATGGCGGCATTGCCAAGTTCCTTCGGTCTGAGTATGCACAGGCTTCTCATTCCACGGACGAAATACATCCGCACGTCTTTTCCGTCCATGGCTTATGCTTCTAGGCCAAAGACACACTGCAGCCATCGGTATGGGACACATCTTCGCGACCACGTGCATGCAAGGTTCGTGCATATGCAAGCGCAAACGCACAGGAGTTTCCAGTCTATATAATTACGGCAGTTCGAAGCGAAGGGCAAAGAGTGTAGGTTTGTGACATGAAACTGCCTATCCGCAGCGATATCAATGTGACCAGCTATAACAGGCCAGATACCGGAGCATATACACACATTTCCGTGTGTCTGAGACACTTATCTTTTTTTGGATAGGCTTAGCGTTCGTTCCTCTCTGACGCACCATCATCCTTTGTTAATAGGCGAGTCAAGATGGCCGAAAATAATAGACCTCAGACTTCCTCCCTTCTCAGCTGGTTTCCCATAGGAAGCTATGAACGCCAAAATATTTCCCTTAACGGCAATCTGAGTTCTCAAGCCTCTGCCGAGCATCCCAGCGGACGATGAATATCCGGCTCTAAGGGCTTGGGTGGCGAGAACCCCTCCGACGGAGCAGAAGTATCCGTCGAACTAACCACAAATTGCTCCCACAGGGTCCAAGAATTCTTATTTGGCCACAAAGGATCGATTAGCCCCCGCTCAAATCCTTTAAGCGTTTGCTTACAAGTTCCGCGGACTAAGAATGAGCCGCGGATATGTAAGCAAAGGCCATCTTTGGGGAAAATGCAGTTTCAGTTTCGGTGGGTGTTATGAGCTGGTGGAATCGTGGGTTCTGCATACATGGGTCACGTAGATCTCCTGGGGAGTGCCAGTAGATCTCATGCTGCAATGGCCTGGGGAGATACCCACAGTACGCAGTATCTCTGTGACACCTCCACATTGATCTAGAAATTCTCCGAGAACATACAGTGGGTACGCGATCTGTATAGATAGAGAGCCCTTGTTTCCATTGTTCTATATTCTGACCACAATATCTTCATCGCTTGTGTTCTGTGCCGCGGGATGTCATGTCCCGTTATCGTCCCGACTATCTAGTTCAACAGACAAATCACTTCAATTCTCATTTGCAACTGCTTCTTGGAAGTCTTGGTATTCCTTGGTCATTCCAATACGCGACGGGGTTCCCCACAAATGCGGGGTCTGGGGTAGAAGTCCAAGCAATTTTGATATCGATATTTTGGGCCAGTCCCTGGCCACACAAACCAGAGCGAAACTATAAGACCGCATGCCCGCAAACAGACCATGGAATCGCCATCAGCTTCTTTTGATAGCATTCCTCGACACCCGAGTGTATAGAAGCGACAATGTCTGGTGAGAAAGTCGAAGTCGACCACAAGGAAGATGTCGCCCCGTCGGGGGCCCTCACGCCGGCGCAGTTGCAGGCTATGTTTCCCACGTTGCGGGATCTATCAGAGGATGAAATGCGAGCTCTCAATCGCAGGGTGGTCAAGATCATTGACTGGAGAATGATGCCTTGCATAACTTTGATGTTTCTTATGAAGTATGTGCCATGTCCACTTCGCAAGACACAACAGTCATCTGGATCTGAAAGTGTGTACTAACATACGTGAATTAGCTATCTCGACCGTATCAATGTTTCAAATGCTCGCCTGGCCGGACTCCAGGAAGACCTGAACATGTCTGACACTGTCTGGAACACAGGCATTTCTACCTTTTACATTGGATACCTCATTGGACAGTTGCCTGGTAATTTGTGGTTGGCAAAGGCCAATCCTCGCTGGCTTCTGCCGTCCATCATGTTGGCATGGAGTATTGGCACCATCTGCATGCCAGCCATGAAATCGTACGTTCACTTAATACGAAAGCGAACCCTGCGTACTAATTCTCATCAGGGGAGCTGGTTTCGCAGTGTGTCGGTTCTTCATCGGCCTTGCTGAGGCGCCCTTCTTTCCGGGTATTGCCCTGAGTAAGTTAGCATTATCTCTCGAACAATCCAAAGTCCAAGACTAAGAATGTTTCTAGTGACATCCTCTTGGTATACCAAAGAAGAGAACCCAATGCGAATGGCCATCTGGCATGCAGGGAATACGATATCCAACATCATCTCCGGATTCCTTGCAGCCGGCATTCTAACGAACATGGACAATGTCCTCAGCCTCCATGCATGGCAATGGTTCTTCATCATCGAAGGAGCCGTCTCTATTCTCGTGGCTTTCTCCGGCTATTTTCTTCTCCCCGACTGGCCGCACAATACTCGCTTCCTTTCCGAGTCTGAGAAAGAAATGGCACAGTATCGGGTTCTTTTGTCCAACGGTGGCATTGAGGAAGCCAATGGCGGAACATGGGATGGACTGAAGGCAGCGGCTAAAGATCCATTTACATGGCTCTTCTGTCTCATGCATTTCGCCCTCGTCACTGCCCAGAGCTTCAAGGATTTCCTGCCTTCTGTGAGTGCCGCCGTCTCCCACTATCATTCACTAGGCTAACAGTGACCATAGATCATGAAAACATTCAACTTCGACGAGATGACCACATACCTTGTGCAGGCCCCTCCGTACGCCATTGCCTACCTCTCAGCCTGCGCTATTGCCTACTCCTCAGGAAAGTTCCAAGAGTCGTTCTACCACATCGTCATCCCGATCATCATTGCCGCCGCGGGATGTAGCATTCTCATTTCTACTCTCAACGTCGGGGCGCGGTACTTTGGAGTCATCCTCTTGTGTTCGGGGACCTATTCCGGACTGAACCTGCAGCTCTCCTGGGAAACTACCCTCGTGCCAGCCCCACGCAGCAAGAAAGCAGCGCTGATCGCTATTGCTAACTGTATCAGTCAGTCCAGTCACTGGTTCAGTCCGTACTTCTTTCCTACGTCTCAGGAGCCGTTTTATCGGCTTGGTGGGGGACTCATCTTGGTTGGAAGTCTGATCACTGTTTTAGCGGCTAGTCTTGTGAAATGGCGGGCGATACTGCTGAATAAGAGGCTCGATGCGGCGGAAGGGTATGTTGAAGGCGAGGGAGAACGGGGCTGGAGATATGTGTACTGATTGATGTCATATGAGGGTTATCTCACAATGAGGAATGACTGTTATGGGAGCATTTCTGAGATGTCTTTCTATTGCTATTGATTGTATGGGACTGTTTGATCATAGTATTTTCCTGGTTTGCCAGCTTCTATGGCGTTAAATGCCGCTCCAACTGCGTCTTCGGTACAATGTAGTGCCCAAAGGTCCTGCGAGCCTGTGTCCTCTGCTCAAACGCATAGGCCATCTCGATAAGAGTAGGCTCGCTCCATTTCAACCCCATAAATGCAAGGCCCATGGGCACGCCCGGTGCCACCGTGGTAAGCTTCCACGGAGGACTCACCTGCACAGCAGTTCCTGCAGGGTATGCGCCCATCGGCACAGTGATGACAGGCCCACCAACCAACGCCGACACTGCATATCCCAGGTCAGTCGGTAGCACCACTGCATCCAGGTGGTGCTTGTCAATTGCACCAAAGACTCCGCCTTCGCCCCCATAATAGAGATTCCGCTGATACGCAGGCCCGAACTCGGGCGAGGTATTGTCTATACCCGCTTCGATGGCGTCGTCCCATGTCGCAGTGTTCCGGATTGGCCACTCCTCGAGGGGATGCGTGCGCGTGAAGGAGCGGACGTCTGCGAGATTACGTACACTATTTGGGTTGGTCTTCAGTTCGGAGAGATAGCTTGCAAGGCCGCTGATAAAGTCCGCCTGTAGGACAGTTTCACTGTTGTCCTGGGCAAATTCTTCATATGCCGTGAAATTGGCATTGTCAATGATGGTGGCACCCCCGTCTTTCAGGACTTTGACAGCGGCTTCGAATGCGGCGTAGTAGGGTTCTGTGGAGGTGTCCTTGTTCAAGGCGAGGACGTTTCGCGGGATACCAATACGCTTGCCCTTCAGGCCGTCCATTTTGCAATGCTTGCTGTAGTCGGGGAGTTGGTGTTTGAAAGGGGAAGCGAGGGTGTACTTGTCATGAGTGTCTTGGCCTGCAATAGCTTGGAGGACCAGAGCAGCATCTTTGACTGTGCGTGTCATCGGACCTATGGTGTCTTGGTGCTCACTAATGGGGATGACGAGGTAACGAGATGTCAATCCTACTGTAGGCTTGATGCCGACAAGCCCGCTCTTTTCACTAGGACAGGTGATGCTCCCAGAAGTCTGTGTCTAGAGTTAGGAACCTTCTGGATCTCGTTGACATTGAAATATACCTCAGTACCCAAGCAAGCGTATGCAAGCCCCAGATCAGCGGCGACACCACTCCCGCTGGATGATCCGTCGGGATCCTGGTTCGGGACATGCGCTGCGATAACCTGTCCGCCCCAGGCGCTCCAGCCGTCAGACGAGTTAGTGGAACGAAAGTTGGCCCACTGAGACAGGTTCGTCTTGCCGAGGATGATCAGGCCTGCTTTGCGCAGCTTGGTCGCAATGGTGGAGTCGGAGCCTGGTTTGGCATCTATCAGAGCGTATGAGCCCGCTGCGCCGGTATTAGTGATTGTATGATTCTCGACGGACGGAGAGTATACCGTTCGTCTGCATCTTGTCATCGGTGGCGATGTTTCCCTTGATCAGAATAGGGAGACCGTGAAGAGGCCTTGAGCGGGCAAATAAGTTGCAGTCATGGACTGAAGAGACAAGTCAGAACCTACCCTCTAGTGATTCCATTTCTCCGCTCGTCATCCAACTCTTGGGCAATTTGCAAAGCATGCGGGTTTAACTCAAGCACAGCGCATACGGTTGAATTGACCTCTTCAGTGCGCTTGATGTACGCCTAGCATGTGCCAGTCAGTATACATCATAGGTGTCAATGGTAATGCCTACCTTAACCAGATCCACACTTGTAAAACACCCATCCTCAAGTCCATTCTGGAGTTCGGCCCCTGTGGCAGTGAGAAGGTCTGGGTAGGTGCATTTTTCAACTAGAACGTGTTAGTATTTCCATCACAGGGTCGTCGTGAATCGTCCTTACCAGTGTGAGCCGTGCAAATCACAGAGACGGACGAAACCACAGCCTTCGGTCCCAGTATTTTCATTCTCAGGAATTGATACAGAAGTATTCTCTTGCACAACCCTGGGTAGTTAGTACGTGTCGAGTCATCTCAGGCAACGCACGGCCTTTTGAAGCGTATATCATCTGCCTGGCTCAGGAAACCTCCGGCTCATGCAAGAATGTGGGGTTTAACGATAAGAGACTTTATTATTAATGTACTGTTGGAGACCGTGTTGGGGTCACTGATGCCATTTGATCTGTTTTGCGGACGTTGCTGACGGACCTGTATTTGTCGGCGCTAATCATATACCTTTGGTGCATGTTTCTAGGGGCCAGATCAGACTATGTTGCCATCTTTTGTACTTCGAAGGCGCTCTTGGACCGACATTGATACTTTCTATGCCCCTTAGATATGGACATATCTCCCCTTGAGCGCCCCACATCGTCACTCGAAGAGGCCGGCCTAAACCCATTTTGGTCCCCGCTCATCATCTTTTCTCTTTTCTAGTCATGGTCATTTTGAGTCTGTCGAAGACATTCGCTGCTTACTTTGTCTGTTTACAGTGGATATGGAGTTCAGAAGAGAAAAAGCAGCTGATAAATCGGTATAGTAGCTTGACTCACCATAACCAGGCAACAATTGTACCTCATCCTTATGCAATCGTCGCCCAACCAGTATTCGCGTATCACTTCTCGGACACCTACAAGGAAGATCACCATACCTGTACGATAGATACTTTGTTTATTCGATGTTCTAAAAGGTCGTCTGTGATTATGGATGCTAATTAAATTGTCTAATGAGCTCACCCAGTCACTGGGTACTTGAGATGCTATATACCTTCTGGATTCACTGTGTATCGCTATCTTTAATTCTGTGATTGCCCACTGTTATCTGTAGGGCATAACTGCCCCTGATGTCAACGATTACACGAGAAGTAGTTATTCTAGGGACCTATCGTGGACAGATAGTATATGTTGAGAGCCCCAGCAACGGCAGCCTTAGAGTTGAGACTACAGATCTACTATGCGATTCCATCTTTCGCGCAGCGGGTCTACATATCGCATTCTTTGGCCGTGTCAGTCCCTTGTATTCTTCTCTGGCCATCTCTATGCTACAAGCCAGTATAGTATAAGCATAGACTGTCCTATCTATACCCCCACCGAACATTAGAACCTATCCTTCATAGTACTTCTGCCAAGGATGTTCCTGACAAAAGCCCAACAGCTCCCTGATCTTCCTATTACTGATAGGAGCTTCACGCTGTCCCATCTCCCGAGTGATAGGAACATCAGGACACACGCGAGCCAAAAACTCCGCGGTGGAGGGGGTATAATTCGTGATCTCATCATTGACGGCGTTGAAAATTTGGAACCCAAGACCGTCCTTCAGCACGGCCCGCTCGCACATCTGACCCAGGTCCCGCGCGTCGGTATAGGACCAGCCATGTGCCTTCCACTCCTCTGGACGATCGACATACCCCTGGACGATGGGGCCCTTGTACTCCTCCGGCGCAATCACCCTCCCAATCCGCAGTACGTAGATGTCACTCCCGTACCGCCGTGCAAAGCCGCGCGCCACTCGCTCGCCGCAGACTTTGGAGATGGCATACGTGTCCATCGGGTTTGCGTCGACGTCCTCGTCCACCGGGAAAGAGGGGTAGTCCACGTCGCCCTCGGCGTAGCTCACGCCGTAGACGGTCACGGAGCTCGCGAGGACGATTTTCTTGATGTTCAAGCGGGACGCCGCTTCGATGACATTATATGTTGCTTGTGTGTTGCCCCGGAACGTCTCGTTGTCGGGAACAATCATGTTCCGGGCATAGCCGGCCAGATGGATCACGGCGTCTGGGACCAGCCCGAGCGGTTCGCGGAAGGGCTCTGAGAGCCGGAAATGGGACCCGAGGGCGCTGTAAACTTGTCCGGCGTCGGTCAGATCGACGCGCAGAGAGTCAACACGGTCTGCGAGGCTGGCTGGTAGAGGGACCAGGTCCAGATTCAAGATGTCGTGGCCGTGCTCGAGGAGATATTGGATGATGTGTTGCCCGGCCTTTCCCGATCCACCTGTGATCACGATGCGTTTCCCCATTATTTTGGAGTCTGTTCCCGGAAGTGAATATATGGGGTGCAGAGAGAAAGAGTGTTTGATACAAATAGCGAGTGCTTTGGCCTCAAATATGATGTCTGACGAGGTTTTGGGGCTGGAGAAAGCTCCAGTCGGGCAAACGGCCGGAATATGACTTTCCGGGATGACCTCGGATGGGATCAAAAGTTCCGGACGCACCAACCACCATGCACATATCTTAAGAATTCCTGTACTTACGTGAAATACATTAACAGACAGATAAATAGAAGGCATATGAGTCATCTTTCATGTGTACTTTCATCAGCGGCGGCTGGTAGGGTGTATGCACCTAGTGGCTAGTGGTAGTGGCTAGTCCAATTGCTGGGATGATGAGGGTGATCTAGTTTCACTCCGCAGACCTGTAGGGATACATATTAATTCCCAGTCTTGTCTTTTCTCATATTAATAGGTCGAATCTGACTCTCCGTGCTCCCCGAAATCCTCCCGGACGCCATCACCGACCGGTTCTTGCCACAGTATGCTCTTGAGCTCGCCAGTCGTCTCGCAACTCTAACAGGGTTCATGGATGTCCAAGATATTCTGAGCTCCTGTGGGCCCCAGGCCCTCCGTCCAGGCCATAAGCTGGGAGCTCTTGGTCTGATCCCGGACTTTATTACAAGCATGGCTACCCTTCCGGCACGAACTGATCTCATCCGAATTGCGGCATCCATGCTATCCGACAACGACCAGCTGATTGTTGCCCTCGATCCGAGACTGAAAACTCACCCTCCCGCTGGGGTTCTCGACGCATGGAGGAACCTACCGGATGAAAAATGGGCGCGCGTCTGGTGGATCCAGGCTCGGGCGTATATCCTGTCCGCGAGCATCTTCTTCCTGGGCAAGACGGCGTATCCAGATTTTCAACGGTTCGCCACTATTCTGATGATTAGGTTTAACAGTTAGCCCTGTTATATTCTAAACTGACCTGGTGTTGGCTTGTATGCGAACGCTTGTAGTCTGTAGAGAGGTGCATGAGAAATGTGTCCACCTGAATATATCCCTAGAAGAGAGCACCACGGTAATCCTGCGGTGGGCTAGGTGGAATCTATAGCCATACTCACAAAGACGGCTTTCGTAAACTGTATTGCAGGCTGGGCTTTGTCTTTAACTTGCAAAACTCAGAGAATATATATATGCTCATGAAATTGTAATTGAAAGACCTATCAGAAGCGAGTCCTATGATGAAAACTTTAATGGTTGTGTCTAGGCGGGTGGCTCTGCGCGAGACGCTGATACTTCACGGCCTTGCGCAGCACCATACCATTTCCAAGCTGGTCCGTTTCCTGCCGGAAGATTTCCTGCCAAGGTGTGCCACTGGGATGGACGGCGTAGCCCTTCGTATCTAAGTCCCGTCTGCGTTGCTCGATCTCATCGTCGCTGATGAGAATATCGACACCTCGTCGACGTAGATCTATACGCAGCCTGTCGCCATCCCTAAGAATAGCCAGGTTGCCTCCGGCTGCCGCCTCGGGACTTGCGTTCAAGATGGACGGCGACGCTGACGTCCCCGATTGGCGACCATCACCGATGCAAAAGAGTCCATCAATGCCCTGCCTAATCAGTCGACCGGGAGGATGCATGTTGACGACCTCGGCTGCTCCAGGATACCCCAGTGGTCCCACCCCCCGCATGACCATGATCGTTTTGTCGTCGATGTCAGACTCTTCCAGTCGGCGATGATAGTCTTCGGGGCCATCGTATACTACAACTGACCCTTCGAATGCTTCAGGATCGTCGGGATTGGAGAGGTAACGCTCCCGGAATGCAGGCGATATGGCACACGTTTTCATGATGGCCGAGTCGAATAGATTTCCTTTGAGATGTACGAAGCCCGCATTTTCCATTAGCGGATCGTTGTAGGCGCGGATGACGCG
This sequence comes from Aspergillus aff. floccosus IMV 01167, assembly GCA_001931935.1. Lineage (NCBI taxonomy): Eukaryota > Fungi > Ascomycota > Eurotiomycetes > Eurotiales > Aspergillaceae > Aspergillus > Aspergillus aff. floccosus IMV 01167. Next base: position 579,710 of record MSJE01000315.1, read on the forward strand.
GCGATCCCAGGTGTGCATGTTGCGCACGTTCTCGCCAATCGCCCGTCCGTTACATGTCAGCGCCTTCTCGTGGATCTTTCCTTGATCCAGGAGCTCTGCCATAATAGCGGGGAGTCCGCCGGCGCGATAATATTCTTCGCCGAGATACTCTCCCGATGGCTGCATGTTCAATAGCAGTGGAATGCTGGATCCGAGGCGATCCCAATCATCCATGTTCAGACTCACGCCTATATGCTGTGCAATAGCATTTAGATGGATCGGAGCATTGGTGCTCCCACCGATGGCGGCATTGACCACAATGGCGTTTTCGAATGCCTCGCGGGTCATCAAATCGCTAGGTTTGCGATCCGACTCTACCATTTCGACGATTTGTTTGCCAGTCTCGTAGGCACATTGCGCTCTATGGCGGTATGCAGCCGGGATAGCCGCTGACCCGGGAAGTGCCATTCCCATGGCCTCTGCAAGAGCATTCATCGTGGAAGCAGTTCCCATTGTATTGCAGTGGCCAACTGACGGAGTGCTATATAAGTCAGTTTCCGTGCTTGACTCCGCCATGGAGGCATGTATCTTACCCTCGGGAGATGTAATCCATGAACTCATTTTCGTCAATAGTGCCCGCAGCATACATCTCTCGACCCTTCCACAACACAGACCCTGCTCCAGTCAAAGCCCCATTGGAGTAGCCATTCAGCATTGGGCCAACATTGAGACAAATTGCAGGAATATTCTGTGAACCATGAGTCTACGCATGAAGCCAGCAGTAAGAACACTCACCACAGTAGCCGCCGCCATCAGACAGGCGGGAGTAGTTTTGTCGCACCCGGTCAGCAACACCACCCCATCGAGAAAGTACCCGGTTAGGATTTCTACCAAACTCAGGTACGCAAGATTCCGGTCCAATGTGGCCGTCGGCCTTCTGGACGTCTCTTGGATCGGATGCGTGGGGAACTCGATAGCTATTCCGCCGGCTGTCCGAATACCCTCACGGACGCGCTTGGCCAGTTCGAGATGGTGTCTATTACAAGGTGCGATATCAGACCCAGATTGGGCAATCCCGATGATCGGCTTCCCCGACATGAGCTCTTCTCTGGTGATACCGAAATTGAAATAGCGCTCCATATAGATGGCTGTCATACCTGGGTCGTCGCGGCAATTAAACCATGCTGATGACCGAAGGGGACGATTGGACCGTTGGGGCGTGGGATTCTGTTTTGTTTCTCCCAGTCGGGCTTCCAGCTCCTGATTGCGTCTCCGGAGTTCATTCAATTCGGTGATGCAATCTTCGATATTGATCGACTGTGGTGGTCGGCCTGTGCTGCATGAACAGCCGTCACAAGATTTGCCTGTAGAGCACGACATGGTGTGAGTAGTATTGGTCTTTCCTCCTGTGCCACGCTGTACGACACGACCGTGATATGTCACGGGGAAGTCTGCATTTTATGGTTTTCGCTTTGAACCCGATACCTGATTTGGAGACAGGGGCGTACTAGTCCGGGAGATAATATCCCGATGACATCAATAGCATGATGGTGTGGTCGAACCGATAGCTTGCTGTGCTCTTGGTCTTCCCGGAAAGTCATCTTCCGGACAGATCTGTATAGATCCGACTTAGTAATCTGCCTTTTTTTTTTTTTTAAGAGACGGACCTGAGCGTCAGCCGATCAGGACTACATTTATGCAGACCTTGACTAAATGGAGCACGCAAACAGAGTGAAGCAAGTCCTGCGCGAGGGAAATCGCGCCGCCCTCGGTGTTTGGCAGTTATTGCCTGGAAGCAACCTCGCGCGGACGCTGGCAAGATCTGGCTACGACTGGGTGCTGGTAGACTGCGAGCATGGGAATATCGACGGTAGGAGCTTCAATTTCCGGTCCGAGTTACGAAACGCTAAGCTGAGTATTTTAGATGCTGCAATGCACGAGTCTGTCCCTGCGATTGCGTCGTACGGCGTAAGCCCCATCGTCCGCATCCCGGACCTCCATTCGTGGATGATAAAACGTCTGTCTGTTGTTTTCCGCTTGACTTTGCCTTAAAGCTGACAAATGTACTCAGGGGCTCTTGACGCAGGAGCGCATGGCTTGCTTGCACCACTCATCCGAAGCGTGGAAGACGCTAGGTCCTTCGTTGAGGCTGCGCGATTCCCGCCCCAAGGAAAACGAGGCTTCGGGTCCCCATTCGCAATGGATCGGTTCGGCTTTGATCTGACGGCGAATCAATACCTCGAGCAGGCGAATGCCAATATCCTATTGTCGGTCCAAGTCGAGACCCAGGAGGCGTTAGACAATGTAGATGCTATCGCCGCAGTGGATGGAATCGACCTCCTATTTGTTGGTCCCTTTGATTTAGGTAATAGCATTGGATTTCCAGTTCAGAATGGTGTTATCGGTCCGGAACTTGAGCAGGCCATCCACCGGATCATGGTGGCGGCCCACAAGGCAAAGAAGGCCGGGATATACTGCAGTAACGGCAAGCAGGCCAAGCATTATGTGGAGGCAGGGTTTGATTTTGTGAACGTTCTTACGGACGTTGGTGCGCTTTCTGCTTCTTTGGCCGGAGAGTTACAGGTAGTCGCACCGGAGACATCACAAAGAAAGCCAGGCGGGCCGTATGGAAATTGATGAGATCAATGTATATACTCGAAGAGTTTTCGAGGTCAACTGTCATGTATCCCCCAATGGGTACATAAGATAACTGAAGTCTCCATCGAGTTGAAATCCCTGGGCAATCGCCTCGAGATCCAAATCGGACAGTTCCCAATTCGGTGGTGGATAGCATGGCTCATCGCCCAGGAATGGAACGTCGGGTGCATGAGAAGGGTTGTTGGGCACAGAAAGCTCTACGGCGGACATATTCTCAGCAGGGCTTCCCATTGTTGTATTGGTTTCCGGAAGGGTGATTCCAAGACGACTGATCAACTTGTCAAGATTCTTTCCAGCCTTCCTCGCGGCAGCGTAGAGAAGCTCATTCCGTTTCAAGACACTCCGGCAATGAAGGAGGAACTGAAAGGCACTCGAACTCTCGCCTTTCTGAGCCACAACCCGAGCGTGGATAGTAGCACTGATGTATGCAGCATAAGAGAGCAAGTATGGCGCACTGGTAATGGAAAAATGCTGGGAATAGTCACGCAGGATTTGTACAATTTGATTTGCGGCCGCTGTGCATGCATTGACTGACTCGTGTGCAGTTGAGGAGTTTCCACCAGTGCCATGGCTGTCGTTGATCGAGGGCCGCTGGGAGAGGATAATCAGGACATTATAAAGCGCCCTGTTGATATTAGTAAGATCAATTTACAATAGGCTCCGATGAAAGCGTACAGAAGACAGAGAGATTGGGGCAGGATCACTGCTGACGCTGGTGACGTCAAGTAGTCAAGATGGGGTGGAAGGGTTTGACGCCATGTCCCTAGACTTGATTTGATATCCTCCAGGATGCCGGGACCTTCGGTGCGGTTCATCACTTGGGACTCAGAGTAAACTTCACATAGTATTCGCTCGATGATCAGTGACAGCTCGCATAGTTTCGTTAGCAGCGATACGTTGTACGATTGGATGCTTGGGCGGTTGTGTTTTATTGTGTACGTCGTATCTTGGAGTAGATCGAGCTCGTCGTATTCGTCGAGGAAGTTAAGAGAGGCCTTGAAGTTGACTCGACGAAGAAGGGGTGGTCTCCCTTGGAGGAGACACTGGTACTTGTCGATCACTTGTAGATGTGTGAGTTGTGACTGAGGACTTTCGTAAGGCTACACTCACAGTAGGCCCCCCAGAGAATGCGCCTGCGAAGCTCATGCTCCTCCGCTGGTAAACTTCCCTGCGAAGGGAGCACATGCAGTCCAAGGTCAATGATCATATTAAACGCATTACCTGCATATAGCCAAGATAAACTTCGCTCGTCACACCGTGAGAACAGAGCATTGGACATAATCAGCAATGCTTGGATAGTGGTGACTTCGCTCTTGTCGAAACAATCTCGAAGTAGCTCACTAAAGCGTTGTCTGAATCGGTAGCCAGACGTGGTGATATCATCTGGGTTTGACCGGATTTCTGGGCGCGTGCAATGTTTGGAAACAACGAAGAAAACAGCGTTGAGGAGCAGCTTGGAAAAGTATGGTCCGTCACAGGCCATATCGCGCATGAAGACGGGTCGGTATATGATTTGGGCAGTATAAAGCTGACGACTCCAGTAAATGGAGAGCAGCTCCATCCCGATCTCTGGGTCTAACCCATCGAAATCAAGTCGACCTGCGGCAAGATTGAGCGGTTCCAGTTGTCCTGGGTTTGTTAGGATTTAATCTACAGTCTCTTCTGGGGACAACACTGACTCTGTTTGGCGGTTTCAGAAAACAGAAAACACCGAGTCCACTCGTCGTTATTAGGGTATTCGCCTCTGCTGCTGTGGTTATCATCCAAGCTAGCGGTATCGTCATAGACCGCACTAGTTGGGCCATGGTAGAGTATCGCATTCTTTTGACTATCAGGCTCTTCCGGGGCCACTGTTTCCGCACTCGATCCCGCATGCGAGCCGACTGGTGAACGAAGCTGGTCGCCTGTTCCGCACCCTATTCTTCGGGACTGCGCCGGACTGGTTGAAGTGAACTCTGTCGCCCTTGTCTGGGGAAGATAGTCCGCCTCAGAGCTCTCACAGCCCAGTTCGCTGCATCTCCGGCGAAGCAATGCATTCTCTCGCTCCAGCTGTGCGATGCGATGGTTAGTCGGTCTAGCTGGCGTCAGCAAGGACAATCGCTCTGCTGGACATAGTACGAACCTCGGCTTATAACGAGCTGGACCCTGCTGACATTCAATGCGTTTTATTCTGCAATTGCCGCACTTCGGCTTCTGCGTGTCGCATTTCAGCTATTCGGGTGGAGATTCCGATCAGCAGATCCCGCATAACCGATATGCCGATGGTCGTACCTTTTTCTCGCGACAGAAGACACATGCTGCTGTCGCCCGGCCTTTTTGACTCGGCATTTGGCGGAGACGAACAGAGAGTGGCGCCAACTCGAGGATTCTCGCTGTCGCTCAGGATAGAAGGAAGATGAGATTACAAATGTCGCTGTCCGGGGTGGACAACTGCCCTCACCGCCCGGCATCCCCCCGCATGAACTGACAAAAGTAGATCTGAACAGAGGTACAATTATGTGCATTCCCAGGAAATATGTACACGAAAGATGTACTTGGATCCTGTACGTACACTTGATCTACAACTCGGATGGAACATCGTGATATGTTTGTGAAGTGATAGTGGCATAGCACGATACAGGACGAGATCGAGTTGTACATAACAAGAAAACAAGTCAATTTAGGCATGGATCTCTGTCTGTATGACGGATTTCATGCTATAGATCAGGACTCAGATAAGTGACTTATAGGTGTGGTCTATTTCTGGCGCTTGCACAGACAACAGGGATATGGATACCAGGCAACCGTCCCGATTAGGGCAGGAATACGAATGCGAGATGGTCCATCCTGTACTCTTTCGATCATGCACATTTCGACCAGATCTACCACTAGAGTCTTGGAAGTCGCTTACAGCCACAGCATCAGCATGTTCTGAGACAGACAGTCCCAAAACAATGTTGCTGCCTTTCGATATGGTTGAGCTTGATGGACATATACGAGTACGAGATCCGGAGTCAACAAGTATAAGGACTTTGCGCAAGCCCAAACTGCTGTCATACCTCTCATTGCACTACCATAATAACGGACAAAATGAAGCCTTCTCTTGAAAATCACCCCAAGATTAAGCTACGGCTTCATATCACGGTGGGCGTGTTCCTCGTGTTGATATTCATATTTGTCATTGCCCGCCTGGCCAACCCAGGCACTCCCCCCAATCGAGCGAGCACATGGGGAATCGCCGTCGTGAGTTCTTTGCAGACATTGCTCCTAACTTAGGCTTGTCAACATGACTGACGCGTCCATTCGTTCGATCCAGACTATCAAATCCGCTCTTTTTCTAGCGTACCAACTCTGCACCGAGCGTGTCGAACGATTCGAGAAATGGGCCAGTCCAAAAGCAAACATGATCCTCAACATGACTGACACCGTTTTCTGGTTCGCGCTCTTTGTTATTACGATAAAGGCGACTGCTGGGGCTTGCAGTGGAAGCAGTTGTCCGTTGGGGGGTGTCGTGGCCACACTGGCTTTTATTCTATGGTGAGTCTACCCTCAGCGGTCTTTCTCATCACCTAACATGTTTGCTTAGTTGTCTTAATGGCTTCCTCTCCTTTATCTGCGTGCGTGATTGGCGTTACTTCAAAGTGTATGGTGTGCTGCCGGGGACGGCCAAGATACCCGTCCATCATTAGACTGGGCTCGCGCTGCGGGCGGTTATGGATTGGGAATTGTTATGAAGTTTGCATATGATTAGAAACGGACTGGGAATGGAAATTTATTTCGATGCTGTAAGAGTAGATATTCGCAGTGGATCAACTTTCCCTGTACTTCGTACTCGTATCACCTGCCCATCACGGAGAAGGCATACTTCAACACTTCTTACGGTGAGTCTTTACTGGTACGATCAATTTGCATTACTATATACACTGATCTTCAATATCTGTCCATGATGATCATAACCACTCCATATCAAACCCAATCTGAACCACAATATAATACACCACAGACGCCATAACCATATCTATCATCCTGACGCAATCAACTACTCCTCAAATCCAACACCCGGTCCACGCTGAGGCGATCTCAAGTCGCGGTCATACTGTCTATCGGCGAGGAAATCGGCGCGGTCCTGTTCCGCCTGGCTGCGGCGGTGGGCGTTCTGCCTGGTATTGTGGTGGTGGTGGTGGCTGGTATCTATTACCTCTCAGTACGGGTTGCTATATATGTTTCATAAAAGGACGGGATCGACCTACCGTGTTTGCTGCCTTCCGTCTGGTTAGCGGATGTCGAGGGGTGCGACTGGTCCTTCGTGGTAGAGTTGTGGTGGTCGTGATGGTGCTCGTGGTGGAAGGCGTCTTCGACTTTGTGTAGGAAGCCTGACATATTGTCTGGATACGCTAGGAAGTAATGAAGCTGTTGATGTTGTAGGAGTGCAATTATCTGGTGCAGTTATTGAGGTGTTCAGCGGTGCTAAATAGTTCGAAGAGCTTATGACGTAGAAAGTGCTACAAAGTGCTCCACCGAGGTATTTGACGTCATGGTGGACTGCTATAGACAACAATATTGGGTCTTCGTCCGGACAGAATAAGATGAGAAAACATCATGTTTGATCATGTTTGTATCTGATATTCCGATGGTTTATCGTAGGTGTGGCGGCCGATCCGTAGTGCCCTCGCCATCCGAGGCTGTTCTCGGATGGTCACGTCCTATCAGAGAGTTGAACTGGAAACAAGATTCGCAAAGCAAATGAAATTGATAGAGATAACATTCATATGTACAGCCACGCTACGTACAGAGGTCAACCTCGCATCAACTACCGCCGCTTGCCACGATAAGTCGACCCAATATCTCCCCACCGGATGTTCGAGAACGTAACATGAGTATCGGGATGCAACTTCTCGATCAGCGCAGGATTGCCCTCGGTGGCGTTGCACGGCCCGTTGTTCCCGCTGTCCAGCCAGCTCATGAACGAACCGGCATCGTTCCAGATACTAAAGGCGAGGACCATGCCGCGTCCCAGCGCCTCGCCCATGCGCTGCAGCCCGCCCAGCCGGTTGAACGCGCTGCTCGGATTCGCGCAGTAGTCGGCGGTGATGGAGTCGACGGACTCGCCGTCCACCGACGCCACGGCGTTCTGGAAGACGCGGCCGTTCTGCACGTACAGCCGGCGGATCTCGACTAGCGCGCCAGTGGTGGTGTTGTCCTTGGTGTAGAACTGCGTGACGACGGTCATGGGCTTGTTTGTGTCGATCTCGAGGTCGTAGCCGTAGAAGTCGTGCGCGCCCAGCGCATACGGGTTGAACCCGCAGCCGGGCTTGTCGCACACGCCTTCCGCCGCGCACTCGCTGCCAGTGCACTCATACAGCGACGTGATGTTGCACGGATGCGGCGTGTAGCCCGTGGCGCGCGCGTTCGCCTCCCAGATGTCCATCTCGTTGCAGCACGACCCGGCGCCCTCGACGTTGGCTTCGCCGTTGATCCAGGGGATATTGAAGCACTGGGCGTCGCAGTAACCCGTTCCAAACCGGGCGCCTGCGGGATTGAGGTCGCTGCGGCCGCCGTCGCGCTGCATCTCGGAGAAGTAGAGCGCGCCGTTCATGCCGCACACCAGCGTCGACACGTCCACGTCGAACGTGAACTCCTGGTTGAGCAGCTGCAGCATCTCGTAGTTCTCGCCGTCCTCGGCGAGGAGGTACACACGCGGCGACACGGTCTTGGTCGTGTTGCCGTCGCGCAGGTACTGGTGCAGTGTCATGCTGCTGCCCTTGGTCCGCACACCGCGGCTGGCGTAGTCGGAGATGCCCTCAATGACGCAATTCGCGGCGCAGGTCTCCTTATCGGGGCAGAGGTTAGGGTCCGGGCCGCTGCTTCCTGTGCAGGAGGTCTCGCCGCCCTTCTCGTGGATCCAGTGCGTTGCGGCGTCGATGACGACTGATGTGTCTTGCTTCACGCAGCCATGACGATTGCTACACTTCCATGTCGGGAGTTTGGGGTGGACTTCGGGGGATTCTCCGATGGTCTGGCCTGCCACCAGTGGCAGGAGTGCCAGGGCGAGCGGTGTCAATTTGCGTAGCATGTTGTCTCTGGGTATTTAATGATGAGCCTTGTTCTGGTTCCAGAAAAGAGGCTGCGGAGATATTTATACTTGCGGTCCAACAGACCGTTTCAACACGGCGTCCTCGATAGACCACTGCCAGTGACCGGCCCGCCGGTCCGATTGCAGACTTTGTCCCTGTTTCATCCATAATAGCCATTATCGACTGTTGAATAATTGAGATCGACGATTGCAAACGATCGTGCAGGGTTCGTCCAGCTAGATGATACTGGGCCAACAGGGGGCCGCTCCACCTTTAGGAACAATAAGCGTGACGAATACGGGGATCCGGGGAAATAACACGTGTAGGGCGTGAGACATGGGGATTGCTTTGGGGCTGGTGAAACCAACGGCGTCGCTTAGACGTCGCAGAACACGGCCCTCCGTGTCCGATGCGGATAAAGCGTCGGCTAAAACGGTCTGAGAGGCAGAACTCCTCACGCCGAGACCAGCGTGGAGATCCTCGTTGCAGGAACAGAATCTGTATGTGCAATTGTTGAAGTCTAGAGTCTTGTCGAATATAATACAGATGGATATTGTACACGCCACGCTACACACCAAACACCTCCTTCACGAGGGTCTTTTTATTCACTGCCGAAGATTAGCCGGTCTGCATTGCCAACTCGGACACCACTTACCCTTGCCCATAGCATTTCTTGGAATCGGTCCCTGGAGGATCTTCATTTCCTGCGGCATTTTGTAATTTGCCAGGCGATCCTTCAGGGCTCGGCGCATATCCATCGGTCCCCAAGGCTTGCCATTGCGTCCACTGGAGGCCGCCTTCTCCGTATTCAGAACCACCACGGCAGCGACCTTCTGACCCCATTGCTCAGACGGAAGGCCAACCACAGCAGCCTCGGTGACTTGCGGACTGGGGACGTTAGCATCGAAACGCTCCATTGTTAGTGGCAAAGACTTACAGGGACAGAAGCTCCCGCTCCACCTCGAGGGCGCTGACTTTTTCCCCGCCGGTCTTGATGATATCCACGCTCCGCCGGCCTTGGATGAAGTACATCGGGCCCTGAGCCCAGTCTCCACTGCTTCCTTTTCCGGCACCGTCAACTTGGCGACGCGTCGCCACGTCGCCAGTCTTGAACCACTTTCCCTTGCCGTCATCACTCTCGACAAAGGCTTCCTTGGTGGCCTTCTCGTTGGCCCAGTATTCCCGGAAGATGGTCGGTCCGCGGAGCTGGATTTCGCCTTCACGCTCCCGCCCGTTCTCGTCCACTTCCTCTCCCGGCTGGATGACCCTGTGGGTGTCCGTGTCGACTAGTCGGGCCTCGACCGAGGGCAGCGGCCATCCCACACTCCCGTCCACGCGATCCGCAAAGTCGAGACCACAGCTGATCGCCATCCCCACCTCGGTCATGCCAAACCGTTCCAGAAGGATGTTGCCCTTGCTGATATCCTGCCATGCTTTCTTCGTCGGGGTGGGCAGAGCTGCGGACCCGGAGATGTTCAGCCGGAGGTTGTCGGGCGAAATTCCCTGTTGTGCAGCCTCCTGTAGCTCGGGTTCCAGTCGAGGGAAGGACGACAGCAGACGGTTGTATATGGTCGGCACAGCCGTGAGGAACGTGATCTTGTCTGCGGTCGAGTTCGGTAGGAAAGGCGCTGCAAGTCGCTTCCACACGGCGTCGGTGTTGAACGGGTACATGAACTCGATAGACGACCCGGCCAAAACCGGCGTCAGAATCGCGTTCACAATGCCGTGGATGTGGTGGAGGGGAAGCAGGTGCAGGAGACGATCTTGCGGAGTGTAGTTCCACGCCTGGAGGAGAGAAGAAGCCTGCGCGGTGAGCGCCGACTGGGGGATCAGGACCCCTTTCTGCAAGTAGTCAGTATTCGCCATGCCATCAGCCTCTGGCGCTGCAGATAGAACCAACCGGCCTATTCGTAGTCCCCGACGTATACAGCATCATTCCACCACGAGTCTCCCTGAGGTCCTCGAAAGTGACCTCATCTGAGAGGGGCGCACCGATTCGGATTTTTTCGCGGATGTCCAACACTGGCTCACGATCCAACCCAGCTTTCAGCAAGTCCTGCGCTTTCGTCGCGTACTTCTCAGTTGCGATCAGCGCCTTGGCCTGCGAGTTATCCATGACGTATTTCAGTTCGCTGATGGGAAAGGCTGGCGAGAGTGGAAGTGCAATTGCGTTGCTCGCCAGAATCGACAACATGGCCACTGCACCTGTTAGAAGGGTTTCATAAAGCGACCCGAGTCTAGTGAACAGTACCCACGTAGTCGTAGCTATTCTCGGCCAGGAACGCGATCCGCTCCCCGGAGATTCCATCTCGACCACCAGCCGCGTCGAGGAGGCGCTGCTTTGCTTGGAGGACGTCGGCGACGAGACTCCCATAGGTAAATGATCGTGACGACGCACTGTGCACGACAGCCAGACGGGACGCATCGTGGTCCTGGAGCGCGCGGAAAAGAGGGACGTTCGGAAACGTTGAGAGCGGTTGTGCCCGGAGTCGGGTCTGGAGTAGTTGACAACGCGCATTGAGGGTTCTCCCTGCAGCCAATGGTCGTAGGAGACGACGCGATAATGGGGCCAAGCCCCGCGACAGGACTGACATCTCCAGCTGTGAGGTTGAGGGTCAAATGGTGCTGGTGATGAAGAACAAAAGTCGGAAAGTTGATGTCATCGGCGACCGGCGCTGATACCCCAGTAGTGCCTGAGGCAGTAACAAAATGGTTACCAGAAAAGGTTAGACGGATCTTCTCAGACCGCCTACTATAATTCTATTATTCTGCCGGCCACAGCCTCCAAAATCAGGAGTCGAAATAAAATATAAAAGCCCTATCTGATCTAATTCTTCAAAATGTTTGTGGAACCAAAGGTTCAAGTCGAATCTAAAAGGTTCAACTTTGAGCATCCTGGAGTCGGATCGCGGCTTCCAGGTCCTGGAACTTAAACCTGAGTCTTGGCGGCGCTGAGTTGAATCGACCCTGACGAGTCGCGTCTCCTTGCTAGGTCCAGTAGGCAAAAACTGCCTCGAGGGCTGCTGGCTGGCGTTAGCTTTAAGCAATAGGCCATTTAATATGAGTCTGTCATCACAGTAGACCCAAAAGCATAAGGTCCATCCCCTTTAGCTATAATGTTACAATGTTCACCATATACTTAACCCGGGGGAAATGATGGTTAAATCTCAGGCTGTATCTGGTCTGTGTTTAGAGATGTTTATCATGCAGATCACAATAACTATTTTGCATTGATCAGAGTCCACCGTGGCAGTAACTAGCTCATAATGCTAGAGAAATTTGGGTACAAGCGATATCACAGAGCTTATGGGCCCATAGAGCTGTCCTCACTACAGCACCCTACTTGATCCTATTTCACAGAAGTAGAATGGGTTTGGATGGAAACGAGGAGCTTTTCCGTATCCAGCCCCTCCAATCCAAGTTTTGGCTTTAAATTTGGCAAGTTCATGCCCACAAACAAAGGTGAAGAGGGTGGCTAAAGCCTTTACAAAATACAAAATATGACATAAAGTACTTCAAAACTTTTCTCAAACGAAAATAAATTAAACAAGTAGACCACAACGATCGATCGCAAATCAGTAGAAGATTATCCTGTACGCACTGATCTCTGGAACCGTATCATGCAGGACATGAGCCGGTTATAGTGGTCCACGGGGTTGAACAACCAGTAAAGGTCACTGTTTCAGAAAAGTCACAGTCAATGCTTCCAGCAGCTACCGCTTTAGTCCAATTCGGGTTCGGACACTTTGCAGCATCCGTGAAATCCTTATCGGATGGCTCCGTAACCTGCAGCTCAGGAATCGACACGCAGCCATTTTTGGCCCTTAATCTGGTAGTGCCGGTAGACTTGGTGACAGGCTTAGATTTAACATCGACTGTGTTACCGCCTTTGTTGGTGCAGGTGACGGTAGCGGTGCAAGTGGTTTGTAGTTGGACTGTGGCATCAGTGTTTCCAACGCCACAAATCTGGAAAGCATCGCATGAGACTTGGTTTCCCGAGCACACGCAGTTCTCATCGCCGGTTTGAAGGTGTGCGCCGTTAGGACCACATTGGGCAGCGGCGAAGCCCAAGTAGACACCAAGCAACAGAGTCGTGAACAACATATCGGAGCTAGCTATGTTGAATTGTCTCCACACAAAGGTTTGGGTGAATAATTGTAGATGGTAGGATTTCCATTCATGAGCATGCGGCGCGCATATCCAGTTTCTTTATAGTTTGCTGTCGTCGCAAACTAGTCGATCGATCCGACTTTTCTGCGGTGGGCCTAGAACTATAATTACACAATTGCAGGTGCCTATTAAAATCATTCTTGGTCAACATGAAGCTTGGTTTTATGGAAACGAATCAGTGTGATCTATAATGGTCTCTAATCCAGCCACAGAAATCGAGACATAATTACCACCAAATATGGGCGCGAACTCTTCCATCATCGATTTCTTCGCCCTATCGTACCATTGGCCAATTCTTAACCACCGCATCATGGGTACCATTCTATTTGACTTGGAACGTCACATTACTTATTCCATGAAGCCTCGAACCCCACCAACCCTATCAAATGACCTTGAACCCATGAATATCATGCTATCAAAACGCGGGCCATCAGTCTCGAGGCAAGACGGTAGGCCTAAACGTTAAAGATCTGGAGATCTGAGGCCAAAGCATCCTTGACCATGGTGAAAGGTTTTTTTTTTCATGGAAGCAAAATAGTCTTAGCTATCGTCCAGCCGTTAAGAGCGCGAGACACAACAATCAGCAGTTGTGGCGTAAACTTGCGTGGCGATAGCCTAGTCCTTGTCTGTGAATTTTCTTTTCGGATCAACTTGTTCTTACTATGGAACTGCCCAATTGTATTCCAGCCTATCAGGGAAGGGCGTGCTCCGACTACTAAAGCCCTGGCGAAGGGGTTTGACGATGGCGATACGTCACCTACATAGACGTTCCCACCCATCGGGATAGATTTCCGATCAGAGAGGGCTTTTGATCCTTCCACCGAGTCTGCTAATCTGTGCGGCAATCTAGTTTGTAGATAGTCACGCGGAAGGCTGTCAGCCTCTGATGGAAGGGGGGTTTGATTTAGAGAGAGTTCGTCGGGGGGATGCCAAAATAGTCCAACACGGATAGACTATACGTCCGGTGGTATACGGAGTATACTCGTAGACTAGCTATCTGTATACCAAATTATCGTATTGTCCCTTGTGTGTTGTCATGCGTGTGTTTGAGAGTTGGGTAATTGGCGCTGTGATTTGCCAGGTCTGACATAACCAGGTGCGGGGCGGTTAACTATTGGTTGATGACCAGGGGGTCATTCGTGGGGGGTATCGGTTGGTTTCAATTGCCCGGGATTTGCCTGGTCAAACTGCCATCACATAATTGGCCGCTGATGGTTCTGTAACAGTGTCCTAATAGGACCGTATAGTCACTTCTAAATTGATACCCTACCCGACCCAGGGAGGTCGGGTAGGGTATCTAGGGTGAGTTCTGCCAGTCTAATTGCGATAAGAGGTTCTCAAGGGGGTAAAAAAAAAAGAAAAAAAGAAAAGTGTATGTGATTATTATCATGGCTGTCAGCATTTCAAGTAACATTTTGCATCAGTACCTGGAGCAAGAAAAAGAGCTCTAATCATCTTTCTGAAAGAAGGTGCCACTTTACTGTTGTTATGGGACGAACAGAGGGGGATCTTCCTACCTAAGCGTGCCGTAAACAAGAAGGAATAGCTGAGGAACAGGAAGTCGGGCAGTAATCTGGTGTCAACAAATAGGAGGAAAGGCGGTGTGTGGCAGCAGAATATACCCGTAGCCTGTAGGGCTACAAGTTCCAGCGAGGTTCCACCGAGCTCCAACCTATGGTTCGTACAAGGCCTATAGAACCCATAACAACTGTAGTATCTAGAAGCGGCTTTTTCTAAACGTCATTCCAGTATCAGTGATACTTATAACTATACAAGTCACTAAGTAAACAAATAATTTTGACAGCTACTCTTAGTTTATGTACGATGGTAGCAACTTACCTGGCACTAGCTTTTTCCGTTAGTTCCAGTCCTTTTTGGGCAATTAAGATGACTTGCTGCTGTCCGTAGACTTAAAGCTCTATTAACGTTCATTGATCGAGGCAGAACTGTGCATAGATGCATCGTCAATTGGTGATACTCTGCTATTGGGAGTGAAGCTCCCAGGAATTGTTTCACTTTGGAATTATCGACGGAATATACCCCAGGTTAGATCCCGTTGTGTTAGGCAATGGACGACGTGCCCGAATGTCGGTGTAGGTGTGGACAGGCATGTATGGTACAGGGTCATTCCTTGTCGAGTTGAGGTACAGTTCCCACAGCCGCGCATTCGATTCGTTCCGGCCGCGGAGGCTGGCGATGGGGTGCCGCAGGGGACCAAATGTCGCCGGCGGCGACAACATGATCAAGTCAGCGGCGGCTTCTCTTGCTCTCTGGACTTCCATGATGTGAGAACAGCGTCTTAGTAACGCATCGACTAGCAGCAATCGAAATCATCGATACAGCGGCTCGCTCGGCAAAGAGCTTACTAGCCTAGCAGCCTTAAGACAGATCACCATGCACGGCCCTATCCTGTGTCACCCGATTCCAGACCGCTTCTGTATAGATTCTTGCTGGGCCTTAGACCAGGTTCGTTGTTGATCATGCTAGCGCAGCTCTCAGTCCAGATAAGTCTGTTCGCTCTCAGGGCATTGTCTTTCACGGCTTTCAGCAGGTTCAACATGCTTTGAATCACCGAATCTAGGAAACAAAGATTGCACTCCATAGTTATGCACGTGAAACTGGGATACTGCATAATAGACGGCGTCAAAGTCGGGGGTTCCCTGGGTAGTATAGTCCGGGGGTGACGATATCAGGGATTATGGCGATGGATGTCTGCGATTGCTGCACGGCAAAAGTCCTTTTGGTTCTGTCGCCTTTTGCTGCGTTCGAAACGCACAGCAGACGGTGCTGCCGTAGTCCACCAGCTGGGCGAGGATGCGGGATACAATGAAGCCGTTAGCGCCTATGAAATGGACGTGGCAAGAAATTGCCTAATTGGAGCTTAGGATGGGAGGACACGGGGTTCAAGAGTTGGGATGGCTTTTTGGGATGAGTAGTGTTCAAGCCTTCAGTGCGCCAGTGGTCTACAGAGTGCGTCTTCCAATGCACACCACCTTGCGCTTCGTCCCACCCGATGTCCGCCTGTACATCTGGCACCTCCCTCTCCTCCACAACTGCGCGGTGCACATTTCCTGTAGCCGCAGCACCCACCTCACACTCCGCCCTTGTGCGCGGTCCTTTCGCGCCAGCATCCTCAATCCTCCTCACCTGCGCGTAAACAGCGACGCCCACCGAGAGGCGCTGCTGTGGTATCTTGGTCCTGCAGAGCGGGCCGCGCTGCGCCGGCTGGTCGTTGAGGTGCACTACTTTCCCCTCTTCAGTATCGTACTGGATGGACAGCGTGAAATGCATACAGCGGTTGGATGAGGTCGCGTTGGTGGTGGCCCCTTGTATGCTTTCGCGGGTCAGGCGGCACATCCTTGGAGAGGGGGGACGACAAGGGTATTGTTTCTGCGCTGCGGGATGAGTTTGTTTGAAGGACGCGGAGCTATCCTGAATGGAGGGTCCCTTTTGTTTGCATTATGTCGAAGGCGGGAATGAAAGTCTATGGGAGGATTTCAGGTGACCGGTGAGCACAGGATGTCCTAGAGTGGCTCGTGTAGCTGGAAGCGAGACTATCCGTGCAATGGTCTGTGGTCTTGGATGTATACTGCTGTTCATGCGTATTGCATTTTGGACATGGATGTGTAAAGTAGTGACTGCGATCTGTATCTTTTTATGCGCGCTTTGCCACGCCAAGTAACTAATGGATTTTGCCGAATTGTGTTGGTCCACCGTGATGGCCGACATGTCTTAGTTCACACTTACATCGTCTGGGGTCCGGTCAGTCCTAGGCGCTTGGCAATCCATCGCGAAGCCTGATTGGGGCTGTTGAGAGTCCTGGAGGATACGAGTCCGTTCGATGACTGCATATCTTGTGCATATGCTTGGTCTTCGGCTAGCAAAGGAAATAATGTTAGTTTTCGATGACTACGCCCTGTGATAGTAACGATTGTGCTATATATTCCCTTGCAAGGCCCACCAACATCTCCTTAGACTGGGCACTGGTGGACTTACTCATTGCCAGTGGTCATCCTTGAGAAATAGATGGTCCCCTATGAGATCTCTTGATGTCATCTGTCATCGATCTGTCGGAGCCGAGTAACAGAGACATAACGCACCCAGGGCGACTACTAGAAGAGCCTTAGGAAGAATAATGCATTTAATGCCGAATCTACAAACGGCAATCGCTACTAATTTACTCCGAGATAAATAGATACAGGCACTTCGGTTGCTGCGGGCTCTATGTTAAGCGACAAGTATGTATCCGCGGGTCCTAACAACGCTATTAGCAGCTAGATTCGTCCAGATAAGGTTGATTATCGTAGGAGTGGTGTTGGTCGTATCTGAGAGCCGTTGCCATACTACGTACATTGCACTAATCTGCCACTCCCCGATGTCGTTCCCCGGGGCCGTAGAGACTGTAAGCAACCCCAAACGCCTTAGTTTGAAAGTCAACAGCAGTATATTATATCATAATAAAATAGGAATGAATGGGACATAATTCAGAGTGCTAGTCACGTCTAGATAGTAATTAGATTCATTCAATAGATCAGAAGGGCGCTCGCGGCTCAAGAGGCCAGTTCTAGGATTGATAGTATGGAGCTCCCAGCTGCAACAGCCTCGACTCCCTTTGCGTCTTTGTTTGGTGGATATTTGCAGCGCATAAACCTAGCCAGCTGGACCGCAAGGAGATGCTCTCTGAAATGCATGTCGAGGCCGGGATTCATGTATATTGTGTGTGCTGCTCCATTGCCTCCGCCCTTTTCTCCCCAACACAAGCACATGTCGAAAGTCTCATCCTCTAGCTTCCCTGTTTGACTTCCTTCCTTAGGCCACACTCGTTTCGTTTCATACAGCGCCTCCCACGCGAATGTTTTGAACAAGCCACCGTCAGCGTTTTTAGTTTTGCCATCGGTCTGCCTACCCTTCCACACAAAGCTGCAGCCCCCATACTGAAAGCGCCGCGGAGACCATTCTTTGCGTTTTTCCCCTCTGTCAGGGGTCTCGACTATAACGCCCATGTCGGGAACTGTAGACGTGACCAAGCGGAAACTGCCACCAGGAGTCTTTCGAATTTTGACACTGACGGCACCGACTTGCGGCAGAAACTCCCCCGGACGACGCAGCACAGCTTCCACAATGGGAACCTGGTTGCTCCAGATAGCCTGGAGTGCATAAAGCAAATGGGTGTTGGTGGCATCCTTGACGAAGAGCCAGTGGGATCGTGTACCCAGCTCGACGAACTCGGAGTCATGGGAGATGCGGTAGATCACCGGCTCCGCATTTTCTGGCAGAGATGGCGAATAGAAAGGGAATTGAGAAGTGTCCGTATTCTCAATAAATGGTTTTAATTGAGGAGGACAATCTTTGGTGTCTGATAATGTATCACTTCCCGTGATGGTCTTGTATTCATGCAGGGCTTGTCTTATCTAAGTGAGAGAAAAAAGCAATCAGCCAAGCCATATGATGAAGCAGATATATTATAGCAATACTACTGTTTCCTTACCTGTGTAAGAGTCCATGGGCTGTCATCTCCCTCCTGCCGAGCCAAACATGACATAGAGTCGAGGACTGTCTGCAGAGAAACGATATTGCCGAAGCCTTCGTTGCGCGAAAGGGCCTGGAGGTATGCAAGTCTGTCGCGATGCACCTGTGCCTGACGCTGATACAACTTTCGATTGAGTCTGTGCATACCCATTTTTTTGGACCTTTCAATCAACATGTTTAACAACCTAATGGCATCCTGATATGCCTTCATTGCATCCGCATAAGCGCCCTCGCGTTCGAGGACGAGCGGGTGTGCAACACATCTTTGAATTTCCTTTGTACTATCAACCTCTCCGGACATGGTGGGATGTATTCTTTAAAAGTTATTCAGAGTCAGGTGGGTGAAAGTTTCGCCTGGTTTCAAGATGTCTTTTGTTCATGGGTCCATGCATTTTGACGATGCCCAAGGTTTTATATCCTTGCCATCGAGAGTCACCGGACATTAGATGCAGGGCGCTTTTCATTGTCATCCAAACCAAGATCGCTTTCAGCCTTGTCTGACACTGATTGAGCAACGTTCTCCGGGGGGGGGGTTCACGCATTGGTCCATTGAACGTTCTCTTAGGGTGACTTAGGCTCGAAGACCGTCATCACAGCTTGGCGATCGCTTAGCCCTACCCTATACAGCCCAGCTCGTGCAGCTTCAGGCTACAATGTTGCTTTTATGTGCCCTTCTCTGCATTAGAACGCGCACTAATGAAAGACATCTCACTGTTTCCGGCAACAGTGCAAATTCACAATACAATACTCGGAGTAATTCCATCCAGAGATTTTGTAAACAGACAAACTAGAGTAATTGGTAAGCAAGTCGCCAAGTGCGATGAATTGTCCCAAGCCAAACCTCGGCAAGTACCTCCTCCAGCCACTTGTACCGCGCATAATGTATTTAGAAAAAGTGTATAACAGGCGGTAGTCTCCAATATCCATAAGATATCTCTATTATCTATTACCCTAAACAGAATAGAAAGTCATTCATGACGTTCTCCGGGCTGTCCAGGGTCTGTCGTATCTCCGCCATATGGTCTCGTTCACCCGGACTTTCTGGCGCAAAACTGCGCCTCGTGGCCCGCAAATGTCGAGAGTAGGGTTCATGCCGGCATAATAGGACTTCCCAGACATTGCCGACACGCAAGTCGCGGATACTCTATGTCGGTGCGCCGCGCGGTTACCCGCGGTGCCCCGTGGTCCTCTTGCCACGAGAGGCCGGGATAACAGTCATCTCTGTGGAAGGGGCCCTGTCGACTGAATTCTGCAGCTACAACACGATGATGAAGGAGCGGAGGCTGAGCAGTGGCTGCTAGAATTCGGGCAAACCATCACGCATTATATGTAGGACCCGAGTGCGCCGCTGGCCATCTCGACTCGACTTCGCATTAACGCGTCGTGGACTTGTAGTGGTCAGATTACCTGACCACTCGATAGAGCAACCATTGCAATATACAAGAATGAGTGCTTGTATTTTAAACGGTACCTCTGCCTGCCTTAGAGAAAAAGAAGACAGAAAATCCATAAACAAACGTACCCCTCGGAGAATAATTCATGAGACCGAAAAAGGTACCCCGATTAAAGCGGCGTCATCCCAAACGGGCAACTCCCGCACGGCCAATCCCAGATCCCCCATTCCATCTGACGCCTTCACCTAGTCTACCTTACCTTCCCTGCCCACCTTCGATAACCACCCTCAACCCTCACCATCAATGCTCCACCCCATCGCCCGACCGGGTCTCTTCTCCCGCGCCCTCCACCTGCCTCGCGCCTTTTCCACGACGACCAGAATGGCCTCCACGACGCCCGTCGAAGACACCATCCGCGAAAAGGTACCTACCTACCTATACCTACCTATCCCACGACTCTACCCATACCATACGATACTACCGCTGTACAACATTCTACTGAGCTGCC